>OU565292.1:3014644-4214644 GCA_913789915.3 Sphecodes monilicornis
TTCCAGCTCGAAAGTGACTCAATACGTCACAAAGCAGTAAAAATCTAGGTGGAGGACGTGGTCCAACTCACCACATACACGCACAAATTGCTATCTGCGCACAATACCAACGGAGTAGAGCGTGTGTGTTGTTCAACCAGTCACGATCCCCGCACAAAATAGTACCTCAGTGAGAATAGCAAAGGCGTATGTGGGTGCGATTATGGTGGTTGAACTGGTCAAGCTTGCCGAGATCGTCGTCACGCTCTCACTTAGTGGAGGGTGGGCCGGTGGTTGGACCGATCAATTCCCGCACAGAATACTAGCTACGTGAGACTAGCAAAGGCATATAGTGAATTGAGCATATCACAATCCGCGAAATGGTTCTTCTGCTACGCTGGGATGACAAAACGTCACCAGGAAGGATGGCAGAGAAGGTTTTCGGAAACAGTGTCCTCCGTGAAACACGTATTGCCGTAAGGAATCGGAATCACGATTCCTTTCAGGAATTGTTTGGCGTGCAGTGAATTCCTTTCAGGAATTGATTGGCGTGCAGTGAATTCGAGGAACGAACACGTTTCACGTTCGTGCGATGAAACAATAGCCACGTTTGGTAGGTCTAAGCAGTTATCGCAACCATACACTGCTTATGTGATCAAGACACGGGTAATACCGGTGATTGATCGTATCACTATTGTCGGTGCAACCTTGTCCGAATTTCCCGTAGCGAGCGGGGTAGCGAGCTGGGTAGCGAGTTCGGCTCGGTTCGGATGGTCGTACGGCAGTGAAAAGATATGTAATGTTAACTATCAAAACTCGGGACAAACCAGAGTTTGATAGGACTCGCTAGGGCTTTGTCAACTCTCTTCGAAAAAGCGAAACTTCGATTAGTCGTTCGCAATTGCAAAAGCAATTGCTCGCTAAGAGAACTTGTAACAAGTACCCGTTAGCACGACTCGAGAGTAAGAGGCAGCCGGGAAGACCAAACTCGACGTCAGGAAAGAGTAAACTCCGTACGCCTCCTTCCCAATGTACAACGCATGCGCGTAGCGTTAGTTCTAGCGTTGGTCTTAGCTCCGACGCCAAGCGCGTCATTCTCAGCGTTCTAATGGGCATGAGAACATACTGGTGCATACAGGCTTCGGAACAATATAGAGTGTTATAGCCTGTTTTGAAGCGAAAGCTTATTTTTGTTATAACTTTTTATATTTTGAACGTTATAATGGAAGACGACGCTGTTCCTGGACCGTCTAACGTGTCACCACCGAACAAAATCAATGTGGAAAGGTAAGTTCGCCTTATGAACATTTATCACTGTCTGCATCTCGAATTCATATGCGCGAAAGATTTAATATTTCTTTACATGAAATATGTACTTTATATCATGGATTTTGTGGTGTATTTGCGTGCACAAAATTTTTTTCTGTTTTTAGTTCGTTGGATCTGGGCAGAAAGCAATGATCATTAATTTATATAAAAACAAAATGATCGCAGAGCCAGAGATAAAATACAGACACCTCATTCATTATCTATCGCAGCAGATAGGGATGGACCAGACGACCATAATCAGAACGCTGGGCGAATATAAGGCAACCGGCGAAGTTTCATCGCCAAATAAGAAGAAGCGCCGCATGCATATATTAGAAAAGACAAGCGATGACGATATAATTGCCATTCGGAAAAAAATGCATGAATTTTTGTTTAAGAACGATATACCAAACATGAAGAAAATATTGGAAGCCGTAAACAGCGACGAGACGCTACCGAGTTTTAGCGAGTCAACATTGTACCGATTATTAAAACGGATGGAATTCAAATTCGTCGTCCGAAATCGTCATAGCGCGTTAATAGATTCACATTACATAATTTCTTGGCGGCAGCGGTATATCCGCGAAATTAGAAGTTTCCGTGCAGAAGGGCGTCCAATATATTATTTGGACGAAACGTGGGTTAACGCTGGAGATTATAGGCGAAAGCTGTGGGTCGACACAAACGTTACTTGCACGAAAAATGCCGAAGAAAGGGGCGTTTTAAAAGGCATACCTGACCCTTCCGGCAAGGGCAAGCGGTTCATCATTGCGCATGTCGGATCGGCAGATGGGTTTCTACTTGGAGCCCTGCTCTGTTCCGAAGCGAAGAAAAACACGGGGAATTACCATAATGAGATGAATGGGGACACGTGTTTAGAGTGGTTCCAAATTTTTTTGCGCATGTTAGAAGATAGGGCAGTTATCGTAATTGATAACGCCTCGTACTACAGCGTTAGACTGGAAAAATATCCAACCATAGGATGGAATAAACCCAGTGTAATCGCGTGGCTCGAGGCTAAGGGTGAGAAGCTAGAAGGACACTACGTCAAAGCAGAACTACTAGACAGAAGGTTAGAAAAGTACAAGCAACCACAGAGTTACATTCGTTTAAAAACGGCGTGACTTTCTGGCTACCAGCTAATGTCAGCCGATAAACACAGCGATCGGTAGATCAACGTGCAAAACATTCAAATCAAACTCGTGTCGCGAAGGTATAGAGAGACAAAGAGAACAACAAACAGACGTACGTTGAACAGAGACCGGCGAGTAAGAGACAGACAGCGCCGCGTAGGGGGTCAGCTGACCCTCTCGCGACGCTTCGTTGCCGCACCGAGTTCACGTCGACACTTGCTCACGAGACGTGCGAGGAGTAACTCGATCACGAATCGTGCAGGCGATCACTTGCTATTGAGGCGCGCTAGCGAACACTTGTCACACGAGTCTTCGCAGTGATAAAAATTCTCCAGTCGAGCTGTTGGATACTTGTTACAAGTATTTGACGGCGACCTTTGGCACGACTGTGCGACCAGAACGGAGTTCGTTACGAGACCGTCCTTCTGACTAGCAGAGAATCAAGCCCACCAAAGAGTTTTTAAACTCTGGATTAACTGAGTTTTTTGTAACAATTAATTCGTAATCCACTCTCCAGTCGAGCTGTCGGATGCTTGTAACGAGTATTTGACGGCGAGCTTTGGCACGACTGTGCGAACGGAACCGATCTCGATTCCGAGATCGTTCCACACGCTGTAAGAGAGCCATAAAACAATAGCAATATTTATAAATCGAGCTCTGGATTTTCCGAGTTTCGCACTCAAACAGTGCACGGTTGTAGCTTCACCGCGCACAAGTGTATTTCGGTGTGATTGACGCGAGATTCGTGTTCGTTCCCCGAATTCACTGCCCGCCGTTCAAGAGAAACTCTTTATTAACACGCTTATGTTACAAGTCGCTTCTATAAACAGCGTCACCAACGGATACGTATCGTATCGAATGGGTGGTTTCACACCTTCGTTCGCTGATTTAATTTTCAGATGCCAACGTCGCTAGACGTCCAAGGGACGACCCAGAGGAGACGGAGGAGTCGCGAACCGCCGACCTTCACGGGGATATTTTGATTCAACAAACGGCCCTCCATTAGGTGGGTCACTATCAATATAACCTTGCTGTACAACAATTTACTTTCCCTCAAAACTCCTATCTCCTCATATTCGAGCCACCGTTGAAAAGTTGTTGGATTGTATTCACCTTTTTAACAAACCTGTATAACAGCATATGAAATGTGGGAAAAACTGTGTTCTATGTTTGAAAGAGATTATGAACAAATTAAAATGTAATTAGGTTCAAGAGTTTTTCAGCTTTGAATACGATAAGAATGCAAATGTGTCTACAAATATAAGCAAGCTTGTAAACATGACTTACGGATTAAAAAGTTTGGAAAAAGTGATAGACGATGATATATTCTGTTCGAGATTCGAACAAGCTGAGAATCCGTTGGCGGTCGCCGGTTTCGTCGTTAACCGATCAACCGAAACGGCGACTGTTTAAATATCGCGTTAGTTTGAAATGTGCTTGAATTTCGAAATTGTCGCGATCTAAATTCGTT
This sequence comes from Sphecodes monilicornis, assembly GCA_913789915.3. NCBI lineage: Eukaryota > Metazoa > Arthropoda > Insecta > Hymenoptera > Halictidae > Sphecodes > Sphecodes monilicornis. Next base: position 3,018,536 of record OU565292.1, read on the forward strand.
GGCGATTCCTACGAGGTTATCTGTTCGAGAGGCCAATAACCCATAATAATTCAAGTAAAAACGGCGTGACTTTCTGGCCACTAGCAAAGTCAGCTGACAAACACGGCGATCGGTTGATCACCGTGCAAAACGTTCAAATCAAACTCGCGTCACGAAGGTAAAGAAAGACAAAGAGAGCAGCATACAAATACGTTGAACAGAGACAGGCGGTTAAGAGAGACAGCGCCGCGTAGCGGTTCAGCTGGGAATGCCTCGCGACGCCTGTCCGTTCGACTTCACTTGCTATTGAGGCGCGCTAGCGATCACTTGTCCTACGAGTCTTCGCAGCGGTAAAAATTCTCCAGTCGAGCTGTTGGATACTTGCTACAAGTATTTGACGGCGAGCTTTGGCACGACTGTGCGACCAGAACGGAGTTCATTACGACGTCGTTCTTCTCGCTATCAAGAGAATCAAGCCCTCCCAAGAGTTAACACTCTGGATTAACTGAGTTTTTGTAACAATTAATTCGTAATCCACTCTCCAGTCGAGCTGTCGGATACTTGTATCGAGTATTTGACGGCGAGCTTTGGCACGACTGTGCGAACGGAACCGATCTCGATTACGAGATCGTTCCACACGCCGTAAGAGAGCATTAGAAGAATAGCGATAGAAAATAAATCGATCTCTGGAATTTATAAGATTCCTACAGATATAATCGTGCACGGCTGCGATAGCTGCTTAGGTATACCTAACGTGGCTACTGCTCCAACGCACAACAAGTGTATTTCGGTGTGATTGACGCGAGTTTCGTGTTCGTTCCCCGAATTCACCGTTCGCCGGGAATCGTGTTTTCCGATTCCGTACGGCCACCCGTGTAACACGGAAGACACTCTTTCCGAGTACATTTCCTCTGCCATAAGCTCTGGCATACGCTGTGACGTCCCAGTGCTGCAGAAGAACGGATACTCGGATTGTGAAGGTCAATTTCCCTTACACCCTTGCCTTTCCTACGGGATTCGCATATTATTCGGTGTCGGAATTGGCTGGTCCAGCCACAGGTCTCGCAGGTAAGGCCTGGTCTGTCCCCCCCTCCTCTGGGCGAGCGAGCGCGGCACAGCTAGGCAGGCTTGACCCGGTTCAACCAATATAGTCGCACCTGCCATATACGCCGTCGTCATTACGACGGAGATAGTATTGAGAGTGGGGATAGCGACTGGTCTGAACACGCTTACAATACGCCCCCTCTATATATCTCTATATATAGTCGCTTTTGTGCAAGTAAGTGGTGAGTTGGACCACGTCTTCCACCGAGATTTCTATAGCCGCGTGACGTATTGAGTCACTCGTGAGCTTTGAATCCAGGTTGTTGATGCACGGGTTAATTCGGCTGGATTATCGAACTCGGAGCCTTACAACCTCCTTGTAAGATTAACCGCCACCCTTACGCTGACGCCCACGCAGTAGAATCGGTTTAACCGTGACTACGCCAGTGCGAGCGGACGGATTCTCGATTATCGAGGTTCGTCGAAACATACAGTCCACTAACTCTGCGCGCTGAGCAGTTTGGCTGTATTCCCCCTCCTTCGATAGCGATTATCGCAGTCAGGAGCGTACGGGAAACAGCGTCCCGAACGGATACGTATCGTATCGCATAGGTGTTTTTCACATCTTCGTTCGTATTTATTAATTTTCAGACGCCAACGTCGTTAGACGTCTCTAGGACAACCCGGAGGAGACCGGAGGGCCTGCAGACCGCCGACCTCCACGGGGATACTTTGATTTAAAATAAACGGCCCACCATTAGGTGGGTCACTATCAATATACCCTCGCTGTACGACAATTTACTTTCCCTCAAAACTCCTACCTCCTCATATTCGAGCCACCGTTGAAAAGTCGTTGGAATATATTACACAGTCCACCTTTTAAACAAACGGTCCTTCGAGCCGGATATTTGAGGTAATTAGGAGTGGAAAGTAATAGTACAGGTCTCCTCAAGTGGGAATACCCGCAAGGTTCTTCGAGTAGATATTGACTCTCGAAACGATCACCATGTCTCTACCGCCGCCAGAACCGACCGTTGTTGACAACGCGATCGAAGATCTGACCGACCGGCTACAGATAATCAAAAAGGTGATCGCGAACCTTAAGAAACAAGGGCGCGCGCAGTTTACTGAGGCGCTCCTCAGCCAAAAACTGGCGCACGTTTCCGCAAGTTGGACGGATGCCCTGCAACGTTGTACCACGTTGAAACAGCTGGTCTCGCCCCAGAAGCGTAATAGTTACGAATTCTTCAAGTTGGGGTTGATGGACAAAGCGTTAGACGAAGTCTTGCAATTTGAAGACTACGTCGCCGCTGAAAAAGCGAAGTTAGCCGAGGCTAATAAACCCACGGCGTCTGGAGTACAATTCCAGGCACCAATCGAGCTCCCTAAAATGCGCTTACCCAAATACGGAGGAGATCCGTCGGAGTGGCAACACTTCGAAGATCTATTTACCACCGGGGTAATTGAAAACGCAGGGCTTTCTGACTTGCAGCGGCTGCATCAGCTGAACGCTTGTTTAGAGGGAGACGCTTTGGCGAAGATAAAAAACCTTAAAATTGAAAGTAAAAATTTTAAGGTAGCGTGGGAAACCCTGCAACGAGAATTCGGGCTCCCACGCATAGTTACCGCTAAGCTGCTCGACCAGCTCACTCAGCTGGAATCAATCCGTAATGATGACCTCGCTAGTATACAGCAGGTCACCATCGGATTCAAGCACGCGCTCGCTGCCCTAGACAATCTAGGAACAGTGGCAGAACAGCATAGCTGGCTGCTTGCGCATTTGGTGAAAACCAAGCTTGACAAACGGCTAGACTGGGATTGGGAAAAATCTCGAAAGCTCTCGACGGAATACCCCTCGTTTGACGAGATAATGGAGTTCCTCGAGACGCATGCGCGTGCGATGATCGTTATAAACGAACAGAAACGCAAGCCCGAGAAACCACACCCGCCGAAACCACGGGTTCAAGCATTGAACACGGTGGTGGCTCCCAGTCCCGTGACATCGAGGACCTGCGTGCTCTGTGAGCAGCCGCACAAACTGTTGTTATGCAATAGTTTTCGGCGATTGCCTCCGCAAGCTCGATTCGAGTTCGTGAAGGAGAACAAGCACTGTATACTGTGCTTGTCTCACGAACACACGGTCAAACACTGCCGATGCACAACATTGTGCAGTAAATGCAGTAGCAGACACCATACTCTGCTGCATTTGGATCAATCGGAGCCTCAGAAGATGTTTACAAAAGCTGCCAACGGTGAGCGAAATGGGAAGCGGTTTAACGCCCCACCTCTCCGGCAACCAAGAGTAAACAGAGCTCCAGCTGGCTGCCCGTCAAACTCTACGTCACACTGTACCGAGCTCGGTGCGTGTGTGCGGCGGCAAGTATTGCTTGCTACTGCGAACGTACGAGTGTATGGGAAGGACGGCACGACGCGAATCGCGCGTGCGCTGATGGATCAGGGTTCTGAAACGTCATTTATCTCCGCGAATTTAGTAAATGATCTGAAACTCGCCAGGAGACGAAACCCAGCCACGGTTACTGGCTTGGGGGGCGGCCGGACCCAGACCATCAAATATAGTGTCGAGATGAATCTGGGAGCTACCTCGGACGAATCACCGACCTATAATGCGATCGCATTCGTGGTTCCAAGAATCACGAATTACGAATCGCCGTCAGTAAGCGAGCAGACGTACGAAGCGTTACGCAACGTACCGCTCGCCGATCCTGACCTAGCGTCGAGCCAAAACATTGACGTGTTGCTCGGCGCGGATGTGTTTGCGAGGATTATACGGCCGGGATTCCGCCGAATACATGCTCACGGCCCGATCGCGCAAGAAACAGCCTTCGGCTGGATATTGTCCGGGCCGGTAAACACAAAAAACCCTCACCCAAACAACATAAGAACGTTGCATTGTAATGTGCTCGAGTCGCTGGATCAGACGATTCGACGGTTTTGAGAAATAGAGGAAATTCCCTCGGTCTCGGTGCTTACCAAGGCTGAGGAAGAGTGCGAAGCGCACTTTGTAAAAACCGTCGCGCGAGACGCGACGGGAAGATTTGTTGTCAATCTTCCCTTTAACCACGCAAAGCCGGACACGGTACTAGGAGATTCCTTCCGAGTATCGTTCTCCGCCTTGGCAAGGTTACGGAAGAAATTAGACGCAGATCTGACACTCGAGCGAGAATACTCTGAATTTCTCGCGGAATATGAGTCGATGGGTCATATGACGCGCTTGGCGTCTATGGACAATACCCGACTTTATATTCCCCACCGAGCGGTGATCCGCGAGGCGAGTGCAACCACGAAGCTGCGAGTCGTTTTTAACGCTACCAGCCGAACAGCGAGCGGTCGCTCGCTAAACGACATCCTACACGTGGGTCCGAAACTACAGAACGACATTACCTCGGTATTGACGAGGTGGCGTCTGTACGAATACGTGTTGGTGGCGGACATCGAGAAAATGTTCCGGCAAATTCTCGTCGCCCCTCAGGATCGTCATTATCAATGCATCCTATGGCGCTCGCCGGAAACCGAACAGCTTGAAGCGTTCGAGTTGAACACCGTGACCTACGGTACGGCCTGTGCTCCATATTTAGCGATGCGTACCCTTCTCGAGTTGAAGAGGCAAGACGGTGATAGATTTCCTCTCGCCGCGCCTATCCTCGAGAAGGATGTTTACGTCGACGATGTGTTTATGGGTGCACCCGATAAACCATTGTTAGAGCAAATCCGTACACAAACGTGCGGGCTCTTGCAGCGAGGTGGGTTCAATCTGAGAAAATGGGCTGGAAATTCGTCAGAATTACTGCGAAACATCCCCCAAAGCTCTCACTCCCACGCCGTCGACCTTACCTTGTTCGATGATTCCGAACTAAAGGTACTTGGATTGCGATGGATACCGTCAGGAGATTATTTTTATTTTAATTTGCAACGGTTTAAACCGTCTGCGGAACCGATTACAAAGCGCACTTTGTTTTCGGAGATTGCAAAATTATACGATCCGCTCGGCTGGCTTTCGCCAGTCGTGATTCGTGCGAAGATTTTGATGCAGTCCCAATGGCTGGAGAAGCTCCAGTGGGATGAGCACGTCTCCGAGAATACGCTGAGAACGTGGAACACGTTCTGCACGGATTGGTGCAATCTTAATGATTTGAAAATTCCTCGATGGATCCGATACGGAGTCGACACGATTTCTGTGGAGTTACACGGATTCTGTGACGCGTCACTCGCCGCTTACTCGGCCGTTACGTATTTACGCGTAACGTCCAAAAACAATGACGTCTCTACGACATTGTTAATGGCTAAGACGCGAGTGGCTCCAATAAAAACGCAGTCCATCCCGGTTCTTGAACTGAACGGGGCCGTGCTCCTCGCCGAGTTGTTAGTGCACGTGAAAAGTTCACTTGAAATACAAGTCGAGCGAGTAGTCTGTTGGACCGACTCCACGATCGCACTCGCTTGGCTAAGGAGGCACGCATCGACATGGAAGGTGGTGATTGCCAACCGAGTGTCAAAAATCCAGACCATACTTCCGAATGCTGAATGGTGTCATGTTCCCACACGCTCCAACCCTGCGGATTTAAATTCGAGAGGTGTGGAAGCTGCGGAACTCCTTCAGTCGAAGCTATGGATATCTGGTCCGACGTGGTTAATACAACCTGAGACAAGCTGGCCGATTACGCCAGCTTCGATCGAGACCGAGGAGGGTAAGCGCGTCGCGCATACACACACAACGACGCCAGTGAAAGAATGGGAATTTTTATTCCGATTCTCTACCTGGAGTAAGTTACTCCGAGTCACCGCGTACTGTCTCCGATTACGGAAGAAAACGCAAGGTGCCGAACGGTCGTTCGAAAAGGGTGTGGTAAACGCATCGGAGTTGCGAATCGCAACTGAAAGAATTGCATGTCACATCCAGCGCACGCATTTCGCGGAGGAATACCGGTGCTTGAAAAACCACCGACGAATCCCCGCGAAATCTCCATTAAGAAGTCTGAACCCTTTCCTCGACGGTAATGACGTCATGAGAGTCGGTGGACGCTTGGAGAATGCGACGCTTGCATGGGAAACGAAGCACCCAATCATCCTGCCTAAGCATTATGTGTCTTCACTAATAATTAGGCAATGCCACGTGAATACGTTGCACGGAGGGTTGCAATTAACCATGTATACGGTGAGACAGCAATTCTGGATCCTCGGCTGCCGGAACGCGGCGCGTACGGTCATCCACCAATGTTTACGTTGTGTAAGGTGGAAGGCAAGGGTGTCCTCGCAGATTATGCAGGATCTAACCCCGCAACGTTGCCAACCGGCTAGAGCTTTCACAAACTGCGGAGTCGACTACGCTGGTCCTTACCGCGTACGCGACTCCGCCGGCCGAGGAAAAACAGCTCACAAGGCGTATATAGCAGTTTTTATCTGTTTCGCCACGAGGGCTGTGCACATCGAGCTCGTACGTGATTACACGACGAGTGCATTCCTTGCCGCATTGGATCGTTTTACTGCACGACGTGGTATTCCGTCCTGCATGTTTAGTGATAACGGGACCAACTTTGTCGGAGCCGACAGAGAGTTACGGGAGCATTTCATCGCGGTGCATACATCGCAAGAAATGCAAAACCAATGCGGCCAAAGGGGACTAAGGTGGAAATTTAACCCACCTAGTGCCCCGCATTTCGGCGGATTACAGGAAGCCGGCGTGAAATCAGTAAAGCACCATCTGAAACGCATCATTGGAGAATTTACTCCCACGAGCGAGGAAATGCAGACGTTGCACTGCAAGATCGAAGCGAGTCTTAACTCGCGACCGATCGCCGCTCTCAGTGATAGCGCAGATGACTACGTGCCCCTCACGCCTGGTCATTTCCTGACTGGAGGTCCCCTAAATGCAATTCCATTGCAAGCCGTGGAAACTGAGAATCTCTCGCGTCTTACGCAGTGGAGAGCAATTCAGAAATTCCACGAGCAGCTCTGGAGGCATTGGACACGAGATTATCTCACGCATCTCCAGAATCGCTATAAGTGGCGCACCACGGAATTGCAGTTTAAGCCAAATGACCTGGTTTTAGTGCAGAATCCGCTTCTCCCCCCGAACCAATGGGAAATGGGGAGAATCGAAGAAATCTTCCCGGGTAAGGACGGCCACGTACGGGTTGTCAAAGTACGTACGGCCAAGTCCACATACACACGTCCGATTACGAGACTGTGTAGGTTACCTGTGGAGGGGTCACACTCAGCAACGGTTACCGAAGCCGAGGAAGACCCGTAAAGACGCGCAAATTTCAAAACACGGGAGACACAGCGGTGAGAGCTACCGTTGGAAAAAACAAACACTTGACTCCACACACCTGTGTCCCCGATGGGTGAGCTGACGGCGGGGAAACATATTCCCATCGCAGTCACACCCAGGGAAGAAGGCCCCCCGCGAATCGCGAGGCCTCCCCTGAAATGAAATTTGGAGCGCCCTGTCCTAACGGCCAGAATTCAGTACGCCGTCAAACATGGACATGGAGACGTCACAACACTCGGATACGAGCAACGAGACGATCGTGCCCGGTGACCCGGAGTTCGGGGCAAAGTTCGCCGAGGTTCTGAATCTCGGCGAACAGCTGCAGCACACCAAGACGCCGGACCTCGTCCTGGAGCTAGGACAGGACACCGTCAGGGTGCCCGGGCACGTACCGCGGTCCTCGAGACGGTATCGAGCGACGGTCCCCGGAGGCAAGTACATACTCCGGTGGACAAAGGAAGGGCGGCTTCTCAGCTGCATCCTCCGGGAGACGGCGAACCCTCTTCCGGTGAAGCCGACCCCTTCGCCGAAGCCGGTACCCCCGACGACGCCGGCTCCTCCACCCCGGAGGAAAGCCAGGACGCGGAGGCGTAAGGCGCCGGGAAACCCGCCGCCGAATCGCCAGCCAGGGGTAACGGCAACCTCCGCACCACTAGTCGGAGGCCCCAGCTCCACGGACATTAGAATCCGCGCGGTAATTGATCAGGCGATCCAGTCCGCACTAGGGATGCTGCAGGGGCAGAGCAACTCTGCTCCGCCACCCAGGAAGTAAGTAAATTTCATTTACCCTCCATGCATGTTGTTCTCCCTTTTGTCTCTTTCGATACCTTCCGATGCCTCGTGGTTTCCAAACTACCGCGTCTCCTGGTCATTGCACGAATCGTGCAAGGGGGGCGGTATGTTTAAATATCGCGTTAGTTTGAAATGTGCTTGAATTTCGAAATTGTCGCGATCTAAATTCGTTGGCGATTCCTACGAGGTTATCTGTTCGAGAGGCCAATAACCCATAATAATTCAAGTAAAAACGGCGTGACTTTCTGGCCACTAGCAAAGTCAGCTGACAAACACGGCGATCGGTTGATCACCGTGCAAAACGTTCAAATCAAACTCGCGTCACGAAGGTAAAGAAAGACAAAGAGAGCAGCATACAAATACGTTGAACAGAGACAGGCGGTTAAGAGAGACAGCGCCGCGTAGCGGTTCAGCTGGGAATGCCTCGCGACGCCTGTCCGTTCGACTTCACTTGCTATTGAGGCGCGCTAGCGATCACTTGTCCTACGAGTCTTCGCAGCGGTAAAAATTCTCCAGTCGAGCTGTTGGATACTTGCTACAAGTATTTGACGGCGAGCTTTGGCACGACTGTGCGACCAGAACGGAGTTCATTACGACGTCGTTCTTCTCGCTATCAAGAGAATCAAGCCCTCCCAAGAGTTAACACTCTGGATTAACTGAGTTTTTGTAACAATTAATTCGTAATCCACTCTCCAGTCGAGCTGTCGGATACTTGTATCGAGTATTTGACGGCGAGCTTTGGCACGACTGTGCGAACGGAACCGATCTCGATTACGAGATCGTTCCACACGCCGTAAGAGAGCATTAGAAGAATAGCGATAGAAAATAAATCGATCTCTGGAATTTATAAGATTCCTACAGATATAATCGTGCACGGCTGCGATAGCTGCTTAGGTATACCTAACGTGGCTACTGCTCCAACGCACAACAAGTGTATTTCGGTGTGATTGACGCGAGTTTCGTGTTCGTTCCCCGAATTCACCGTTCGCCGGGAATCGTGTTTTCCGATTCCGTACGGCCACCCGTGTAACACGGAGGACACTCTTTCCGAGTACATTTCCTCTGCCATAAGCTCTGGCATACGCTGTGACGTCCCAGTGCTGCAGAAGAACGGATACTCGGATTGTGAAGGTCAATTTCCCTTACACCCTTGCCTTTCCTACGGGATTCGCATATTATTCGGTGTCGGAATTGGCTGGTCCAGCCACAGGTCTCGCAGGTAAGGCCTGGTCTGTCCCCCCCTCCTCTGGGCGAGCGAGCGCGGCACAGCTAGGCAGGCTTGACCCGGTTCAACCAATATAGTCGCACCTGCCATATACGCCGTCGTCATTACGACGGAGATAGTATTGAGAGTGGGGATAGCGACTGGTCTGAACACGCTTACAATACGCCCCCTCTATATATCTCTATATATAGTCGCTTTTGTGCAAGTAAGTGGTGAGTTGGACCACGTCTTCCACCGAGATTTCTATAGCCGCGTGACGTATTGAGTCACTCGTGAGCTTTGAATCCAGGTTGTTGATGCACGGGTTAATTCGGCTGGATTATCGAACTCGGAGCCTTACAACCTCCTTGTAAGATTAACCGCCACCCTTACGCTGACGCCCACGCAGTAGAATCGGTTTAACCGTGACTACGCCAGTGCGAGCGGACGGATTCTCGATTATCGAGGTTCGTCGAAACATACAGTCCACTAACTCTGCGCGCTGAGCAGTTTGGCTGTATTCCCCCTCCTTCGATAGCGATTATCGCAGTCAGGAGCGTACGGGAAACAGCGTCCCGAACGGATACGTATCGTATCGCATAGGTGTTTTTCACATCTTCGTTCGTATTTATTAATTTTCAGACGCCAACGTCGTTAGACGTCTCTAGGACAACCCGGAGGAGACCGGAGGGCCTGCAGACCGCCGACCTCCACGGGGATACTTTGATTTAAAATAAACGGCCCACCATTAGGTGGGTCACTATCAATATACCCTCGCTGTACGACAATTTACTTTCCCTCAAAACTCCTACCTCCTCATATTCGAGCCACCGTTGAAAAGTCGTTGGAATATATTACACAGTCCACCTTTTAAACAGCGACTCTTTCACGCGCTATTCTCGAGCGTTCGCGACCGCTTTGTTTGAATTTCGATCATATTGTCTCTCCCGAGCGATGTTTGCGTCGATTCTTCATTGTCATGTTATTGTTACGTTCTTCACCTGTTTCGATTCGAACCAGATTCCATTGTCTAACCGCTTTCTGTACATTCAAATTTCCTACTTTTCTGGATCTTTCGATCGCGTACGGCGTCTACTGTGCTCGCGTCGCGCTCGCCACAGGCAGTCGTCTCAACTCTCTTCGACGAGACACATCCTTCTTCTACGTTCTGATCTCCGAGATAAACGTTGCTTCGCACCGATTGAACGCGATCGAGCTTGTTCCTCGCGTCGCGTTCCTAGTTCAAAATTTCGAACCTCGCCTCCGGTCCTCTGTACGACCACTCATTTGTTTTTCTAATAAACTAACTTTTGTTCGCGACGAGAATTCACCTGATTTACCTCGTTCCTCCACGTCCGACCGGGAATTTACACCTCCGCGGTTATCCGTCACTCCGCGCTCAAATCTGAGCGGTTCCGGGAGCGGCTACACTAAACTACCGTCAAGCCGCAACATTTGGTCCTTCGAGCCGGATCGTGAGTGAGTGGACTGGACGTTGGAGTGACCATGGCTGACCTTCTGGCGTCTCAAGAACAGCTCAAACGAGCCATCGAGCGTTCCCTCACCAACTTCAAGAAGCAGGGGAAAGCGAACTGGACCGTACCTGTTCTTCACACCCGCATCAACCACCTCCAGACCCAGTGGAAGGACTTCGAGGTCAACGATGCAAAGCTCGCCGTCGCCATCTCTCCCGAGGACCAGAAGGTGCTGGCATACTTCAAGGATCAGCACTTCGCAACCACCGAGGAGATGTACCTGCAGACCCTCAGCTTCATGAGCACCACCCTCGCCGACCTCAAGCTGAAAGAAGTAAGTCCGCCTGAGCCCCTTACTAATCTTTCGGCTGCGTCGATGCCGTCAATCGCGCATCTTCCCTCGATTCCGCTCCCGCCTTTCGATGGCCGGTGCGAGGATTGGGAGGCGTTTCGCGACCGATTTCAATCATTGATCATCGCGAATCCGTTACTTTCCAAATTTTCACGTATGCACTACCTCGTTTCTTCAATAAAAGGTAGCGCGCTCGGGTGTATCGGCGACCTTTCTGTGACCGCAGCGAATTTTGACGTCGCGTGGCAAGCTCTGAAGGAACGTTACGACAATCCACGTCGCCTTCTCGCGAAACACCTGTCGACATTGTTAAATCTGCGAGCGCTTTCTCGAGAATCCGCATCGGAACTTCAAAACCTGCGCGATCGAATTAAACTCACGCTTTCCTCGCTCCGTAATCTTGGTCGCAGCGACGCGGACCTGTGGAACGATCTTCTCGTTCATATCGCCTCGCAGAATCTCGATTCGACAACGCGTAAAGCGTGGACCCTAAATACCAATGAAGACACAACGCCACCGACTTTCGAAGCGTTTGAAAAATTTCTTGACGCTCGGATACGTGCTCTCGCCGACTTCGATTCGAGCACGACCTGCCACGCGGGCTTGTCCTCCACTAATTCCGCGTCGCGTCCGTCTCGACATTTTGCGCAAACCCATGTCGCGAATCAATCGCAAACTGCAGAACTCTGCTGTCCTTTATGCCGCTCGAGACATTATCTGGGCAACTGTCCGTCCTTTCTCGGCAAGAGCCCCCAGCAGAGACGCGATATTGCCAAACGTTTCTCGAGATGCTTGAACTGCCTCAGTCTGAATCACGCTCTGTCTAATTGCGCCAGTAAGCATCTATGCCGTTTCTGTCGTCAACGACATCACTCGCTTCTGCACGATAACTCAGCTCCTGGTACTAGCGCTCCGACGGAATTGCCCAGTGCAAATCTTTCACCCTCCGCTGAGATAAACTCTCATTCCACGTCCGCGGGAACCGAAGCGAGCTCGACCGTTCTCTTGGCTACTGCACGCGTGCAAGTTCGCGTCCCGTCGGGCCGCAGCGTAACCATCCGCGCGTTAATTGATCAAGGATCCGAAGCGAGTTTTGTCACGGAATCCGTTGTCCAGCTTTTACGGGCTAAACGACTGCCGGTCACCACGTCGATTTCTGCCGTCGGCGGCGTTCACGCTGGAACAGTTCGTCACGCAGCATCTCTTCTTGTATCTCCTCGCGTGTCCTCGGAGCCGTCGATTCAAATAAATGCTCTGATTCTTGGATCAATGTCCACCTACAAATCATCCCGAGTCCGAAATTGGCAAACTCTAACACATTTAGTCGACCTCTCGTGGGCAGATCATGACCCCTCCAGTCAAGATCCTATTCAGATGATTCTCGGCGCCGACGTTTATCCTCACGTAATTTTAAATGGGCTTCGTAAAGGGCACAATGCGCAACCGATTGCGCAAAAAACAATATTTGGCTGGGTCATCTCTGGACCTTTTGAACACCAAATTCTCCGCGAGCAACCTCGTCGCGTCGAGCATGCCACTCTCTCGCCGACCATCTCAACCCATCATTGCGTCCAAGAAGACCGCTTGGGTTTTGAACTTCGTCGATTTTGGGAACTTGAGGAAATCCCTCATTCCTCTCGGCTCACTCCTGAGGAAAAATTATGTGAGCAGTATTTTCGTGAGACCACGACGCGCAACTCCGACGGTCGTTATGTTGTCCGACTTCCTTTTCGCGCATGTCCTCCTCTCAAAATCGGACAATCGCGTCAGACTGCGGAGGCCGTTATGCACCGTTTAACTCGTCGACTCATGTCTAATTCCGCTCTCGCATCCGAGTACCGCACGTTCATGGATGAGTACGAACGGCTCGGTCATATGCGTCGCGTTGCAAATTCGTCCGACGGTATTCAATCGGTCTACATTCCGCATCATCCGGTCCTTCGAGAGAGCAGCAGTACGACGCACCTACGTGTCGTGTTCAATGCATCCAGCGTTACTTCGAATGGCACATCACTGAATGACCACCTATTACCCGGTCCAAAACTGCAATCGAATCTTGCTGCAATCATTCTTCGCTGGTGTGCATTTCGTTTCGTTTACACGGCCGACATTGCCAAAATGTACCGTCAAATTTTAGTCGATCCACAGGACATCAATTACCAGCGAATAGTGTGGACTCCTAGCGTTTCGCAGCCAATGCAGGTTTATCAACTGCTTACTGTAACGTACGGCATGACTTGTGCTCCGTATCTGGCCCTTCGAGTACTCCAACTCTTAACCGACGAAGAAGGTCACCGCTTTCCCTTAGCCTCTCCTATTCTAAAGTCGAATACGTACGTTGATGACATTCTTTTCGGTCACGACGATATTGACTCCCTTCGTCGCTCACGGAATCAATTAATTCAACTGCTCGACTGTGCTAAATTTAAAGCTCGCAAATGGGCAAGCAATCATACCGCTCTTCTTTCGGACCTTGACCCTTCTGACCACGGCTTAGCGTGTGAAAAGGATCTCTCACAAGATGACCAATTGAAAGTCCTCGGAATTCGTTGGAATCCTGCTCTGGATATGTTTCAATTCAAGACCTCTCTTACCGAAATTTATCCTTCAACCAAACGTACCATTCTTTCTAGCATCGCGAAATTCTATGACCCTTTGGGCTGGGTCACACCCGTCACACTTCTCGCTAAAGTCTATATCCAAGACCTTTGGCGCCTCCGCGTTGGATGGGACGAGACCATTCCCGCTTCTCTGCTCGTCAAGTGGCAGTCATTCTATTCAAAACTGTCTCATCTCGACAGCTTAAAAATTCCTCGCTGGATAGGCTTCATTTCCTCAGCTTCTTGCCTGACCTTGCACGGTTTTTCGGACGCTTCTAATGTTGCATATTCCGCTGTTGTCTACGCGCGCTGTACTTCCCCAACAGGTGAAGTCACGACCTCATTACTCGCCGGTAAATCGAAGGTGGCCCCACTCCATCCCGTGACAATTCCAAGGCTCGAGTTGCAAGGTGCGTGTTTGTTAGTGCGACTCATGGAATTTGTTCTCGAGTCCTTCGACTCCCGATCGATTCCATGCGTGTGTTGGACCGATTCAACGGTCGTCCTGAATTGGTTACGTCAGCATCCATCGCGTTGGAAGACGTTCGTTGCAAATCGAGTCGCGAACATTCAGCTGCGACTTCCCCAAGCCGAGTGGCGACACGTGCCAACTGAAACAAATCCAGCAGATTGCGCGTCTCGCGGTCTTCTGAGCGACGAGCTTTTGCGCAATACCCTTTGGTGGCAGGGTCCAGCGTGGCTGAGTTGCGAGCGCTCCGAATGGCCGACTCAGACTCCGTTGGTCAACGACGACTGTCCGCCAGAAACCAAGGTTCTTACAGCTCACATCGTCACCACTCTTCCTCGGTGGGAACTGGAGAGCCGCTTCTCCTCCTGGCCGAAACTTCTCCGCGTTACCGCATACATTCTTCGCTTCATCGACGCCTGTCGTGGTAACCCTTCGAACCGACGACCCTCGCAGTCTTGTTCTCGGGCCCTCTCGGCAGCAGAATGTACAGCTGCCAAACTCTGGTGGATTAAATACATTCAAGCTTCACTCTTTCCTGCGGAGATCGAAGCGCTCCGTCAGAAACGAGCGCTCTCCCCAAAGAGTTCAATTTTGTCTCTCGATCCCTTTGTCGACGACACCGGAGTTCTTCGAGTTGGCGGACGTCTTCATCGCGCTCCGCTCTCATATGATTCTAAACATCCAATTCTTCTTGCTTCACATCCGCTGGTCCGCCTGATTATCGAACAGGCACATTTGCGCTCCTTGCACGCCGGCCTTCAACTGACATTAAATACGTTGCGCCAAACCTTCTGGATTTTACGTTCACGCAGTCTTGTAAAAAGCATAATTCATTCCTGCGTTGTCTGCGTCCGCGAACGGGCAGCTGTACCGAACCAGCTGATGGGACGACTCCCAGAACCCCGCGTCTCCCTTTCTACCAAATGCTTTTCTCACTGCGGAGTTGACTATGCAGGACCGATTCAAATTCGCGCGTCCTCAGGGCGCGGTATCACGTCGCGGAAAGCTTATATCGCGCTCTTCGTTTGTCTGGCCACCAAGGCGATTCACCTTGAATTAGTCTCTGACTTTTCCACCTCTGCTTTTATCAACGCCTTTTCTCGATTTTGTTCGCGACGCGGAATACCATGCGCAATGTACTCCGATAACGGAACCACCTTCGTTGGTGCGGATCGCGAACTAATGCGAGCGTATCGTGCGACTTTAAGGAATCCGGAATTCCTCAACAAAACCGCCAGTGACGGCGTCACGTGGAATTTTATTCCGCCCGCCGCGCCTCATTTCGGAGGCTTGTGGGAGGCGGGAGTGAAAAGTCTCAAGCATCACTTGAGGCGAGTTGTTGGATCTCGAACATTCACGTTCGAGGAGTTCAGCACCTTATTGTGCTCCATTGAATGTTGTCTCAACTTGCGACCACTGGCTCCCTTGCGAGATTCAGTGGATGATTTCGATGTTTTAACGCCCGGACATTTTCTAGTCGGGTCTTCACTCTCCGTGCCCCCACAACCCTCCACTCTCGAGCTAACCGAGAATCGCCTCACTCGTTGGCAGCTCGTCCGACATGTAACAGAACAATTCTGGAAACGTTGGATGAGTGACTATCTTAACACACTCCAGCAGCGAAGCAAATGGCAACGAGAGCAGCCTTCGATTAAACCCGGTCAGATCGTTTTAATACGAAACCCGAATTTACCCCCGTGCAAATGGGAACTCGGTCGCGTGAAAATCGTGCATCCGGGAGACGACGGTCGTGTCCGCGTGGTCACTGTGACCACCCCTTCCACCGAATTGACTCGTCCGATAGTTAAATTGTGCCCGTTGCCTATTGTTTGCGCTTCTGCGACCACTTAAATGCTGAGGATACACTCCAGTATCACCGCAATTTGTACATAATTGTATATATTAGCTTATTTCGTCTTAGTTTTAGGTAGTGTCTAAGTTCCGCGTTAACTGTAAGATTGCGTGCGATAGTTTTAAGATCATACATTCTTGTACACCTCAAAGCGAGAGGTCGGCCAAAGTTCGCCGCAGCGTTTTTAATTTCGCGTTGTTTCTGAAACTAATGTTTCAGGGTGGGCGGTATGTTCGAGATTCGAACAAGCTGAGAATCCGTTGGCGGTCGCCGGTTTCGCCGTTAACCGATCAACCGAAACGGCGACTCTTTCACGCGCTATTCTCGAGCGTTCGCGACCGCTTTGTTTGAATTTCGATCATATTGTCTCTCCCGAGCGATGTTTGCGTCGATTCTTCATTGTCATGTTATTGTTACGTTCTTCACCTGTTTCGATTCGAACCAGATTCCATTGTCTAACCGCTTTCTGTACATTCAAATTTCTTACTTTTCTGGATCTTTCGATCGCGTACGGCGTCTACTGTGCTCGCGTCGCGCTCGCCACAGGCAGTCGTCTCAACTCTCTTCGACGAGACACATCCTTCTTCTACGTTCTGATCTCCGAGATAAACGTTGCTTCGCACCGATTGAACGCGATCGAGCTTGTTCCTCGCGTCGCGTTCCTAGTTCAAAATTTCGAACCTCGCCTCCGGTCCTCTGTACGACCACTCATTTGTTGTTCTAATAAACTAACTTTTGTTCGCGACGAGAATTCACCTGATTTACCTCGTTCCTCCACGTCCGACCGGGAATTTACACCTCCGCGGTTATCCGTCACTCCGCGCTCAAATCTGAGCGGTTCCGGGAGCGGCTACACTAAACTACCGTCAAGCCGCAACATATTCATTGCAAAAATACTAGGTACATTACCCTATGGATTTAAACATTTCAGAAATGCATGGAGGTCCATAGTTAAAACAGGAAGAACGCTGGAAAATCTAACTGCCAGACTGACAGAGGAGGAAGTAAGATTGATACGAAAAGTAGAAGCTGTGTAGAACCTTTGAGAAAGGAAAAGTGATAGTGGAAAGTGGCGAGAAACAAATTCTGGTAGGAGAGAGAACCGAAGAAGGACTGTATAGAGTGTACTTGAAACCTGAAAAGGGAAACAAAGCAAATGTAATTTTGAATGAGTATAAGTCTGTAGAACAATTGCATAAAAGTATAAATCAGAAGTGCAAGAATCACTGATAGTTTTCGTAAATAAAACAGAAGGTTGTTGGTGCAGCAAAGTGTCAAGAATAAGGTGCGATAATGCACGCGAATACATAAACAATAAAATAATAGATTGGATTGCACTGTATCATACACTCCTCAACTTAATGGAAAGTCAGAAAGCATGAACCGCGCGTTAATGGAAGAAACGAGAGCACTACTGTTTGACTCTAAAATGAAGAAAGAGATGTGGGTAGCGGCATTGCATACAGCAACATACCTATTGATCAGGTCCCCGACGACTACAGAGAAAAGGACACCAATTGAAATGTGGGAACATAGGAAACCAAACGTATCAAGAACTCAAATGTTCGGATGCGATGCCTATGCGAAAGAACTAGGACAACTGAGAAAGCTAGACTCAAGAAGTCAAAAATATGTTTTTGTGGCATATATGCACCGAATGCATATTGACTGTGTGATGCCCAGAAAAGGTAAAAGTAAGTTTTTTTCAAGTTTCGCCCATGTGTGTTCAATAGGATTTAAGTCAGGTGATTGTGGAGGAATTACAAACATGTGGGGAGTATTATACAATAACCACTGACGCACTATATAAGCTGTATGTTTCGGGTCACAGTCTTGCTGAAAGTAAAATGTTTCCCCAATGCTTAATTTATCTGCGCTTTCTTGTAAATTTTCTTTTAACATATATTTAAATATAATTAAATATAAATGTTTATCCATTACTCTATATAATATCACTAATTTGCCGACTCCAGAAACCGAAATACACCAACACATTTCCACCTCCGCGTTTCGTCGTCGGTTGCACATTTTTGAGATCCAATGCAGTATTAGCTCTCCGCCACACTTTTTTATGACCATCCGACTCAAAAATATTTAATCTTGACTCGTCGGAAAATATTACGTTCTTCCAAAAGTCGTTGCTAGCGTTTATATATTCTTCTGCGAATTCTAATCTCTTTTTTTTTATTTACTTTGCTGATGAGTGGTTTCCTCCTCGCAACTCTGCTGTTGTATCCTGCCCGATGTAGCACTCTCCATACTGCTTTCAGATGAACTTCCTTGTGCATATATTCCTGAAAGTATGACGCAATTTCCGATGCACTGGTATCTGGTTTTTCTTTAATAGTTCGGACGATTTCACGCTCTTTCTCTGGTAGTTAGTTTCCGGGGTCTACCGGTTCTTTCTTTATTCCGAAACGTTCCTTCTTTTTCATTTTTATTTATTATACTCTGTACAGTTGGTCGACTTAACTAACGTTATATAAACTAACATGCCATCTACTAATGTCTACTAATGTTTACATTGATCGGAATGTCCTGGTTCCATCGTAACTGTTGTCTTTATGAACATAAATGATGCTGTACGAATACTGTTGTCCCGGAAATTTCTTACGGTTGTGTGAATTTCTGTTCATTTCAAGTTACTAAATAATGTTATTTCCTTTGTATACAGCTACATAAGTTTCAATATAGTTAATAATATAGAAAATATTGTTGCTTTTATTTCTATATTCCAAGTGTACGAATACTTCTGTCCTCCACTGTACATTTTTCTTCCACTTTGAAAAATTAAATATTGATTCAATAATGAGAAAGCAGTTTATTAACTAGAGATACAAAATTGGTTTAAAAAACTGATTTCAATACTGGAACTAACAATAAGACGTGATAACGGTTTTTGTAACTGTTTCCACTTCTTCGTTACTGCTCATTTTGTTTTTTGTGTAGTTCCTAATCCCTAGTGTAATTGTCAAGTACTAAAACCTTTGCCAAAACGATGTGTATATCACATTGTCACTTGTTCCACAAAAAAAAAACGAGTTTGGAAAATTCGTAACTTAAATGTATAATATTCATTATGTCAAGGCAAGAGAGCTTAGGCTGTTTTTCAAATGTAATGTAAAGTTTTACAATATTTAGAACCATAAAATTATGTTAAATGTATTGAGTTGATTTTCAATACCCAATACTAAATTAAAATATGAATGAATAGTCCTAAACATCATCAATTATAAAATTATAAAAATGGTCTGCTGTCCGAGGATTAAATAGTTAAAAAATGTATCATGGTCTGCAATATTAAATGAATTCACTAACCATTAATCTGATAGATACCGTAATAAATAATTCTACTTATGTGCACAAGATTTTTAATCAATACACTATAGATTCATTTGTTGTAAGAATGATTTTCGTATTAATAACTAATATTGCAGGAAATAGTATACAATCGTCGCGTTCAATCAAGTAAAATATTAGTACAGATATGTATCTATTCATTGGTCCCCGAAGTTAAAGAAATTATCCAGTAATATAGATTGTTACCTCGTTTGTTTAAGTCATTAAAAGGGTTTTAATATTTCGTCATATTGCTTATATAATTTGTTTATGATATTGATATTTCGGCAAAGGCACAATACTGTATCTTTGGTGAGAGGACAAGTGATAGCCTCCAAGAAGCTAGTACAAACTCAGCACAACTGTTGAAATTATTTATTTCAACAAGTGGGGGGCTAACTTCTAGAAGGCCAAGTGATATTTGTTTAGAATTTCTGATCCGTGAACAATTTCTGTTGAACAATTTCCAGTTAAGCTAGCATGCTCAGATTTCCAGTTAAGGTATGTACAGTATTTTATCAATAACTGTCCCAAATATCAGGGCGATATCTGTCCCAAAAACAATCCCCACTTCCGCGGGATATACGTTGCAACGGGCTATGAAGTTCGAGAGGTCTCAGACGCCGAGAATTGTAAGAAAATAAAGGGTCGAGTATATCGGTGTGAGACCACTACTAATCCAATGACAAAATTTCTTTATTTTGTATTATTTTTTATGGAACTTCCGCCAACATATTCGGGGCATTTTTCTAATGAAAATGATACCAAATAAGATATAATTGCGATAATATTTACTTGTGTTGGATGATGAAATTTTCGGGCGCATGGAAGGACGGCGTATAGGAAAGAAAGAGACACGGAGAGTCGCAGTCGCCGGCATAGTTCAAAGGCCCGCGTGTCTTCACAGTGTAATTCCAATAAAAAACTATTTTATTATTGCTTTTTTATGTGACTTTCACCAATTTATCTGTGGCAATTTACTTTTTTTTTTACTTACTATTGTTCGGCCGCCCAATTAAAAAAGTCAACTTTGATTTGTGATCACCGAACCGGAACAATGAGTGAACCCACTATATAAGTGGAACGTAATGCGACACACTTCAGTATCAGTGTGTCTTCTGACCCCCTGATGAAGCTAGCTGCAATACTGGCGAAACGTTGGGAAATCTCTTCTTCTCAACAGACACAGCTGTATGATGCCGGGCCGTAAAAGTCTTAAATCTCTGATTAGGCAACCCGACAGAGAGGCCATTCTCCAGAAAGTTAATTCTTTCTCAAAATATCGAAAAAGTGTACAACAACACCTCTGTACCTTAGCCTATTTGAAGCAGTGCCGTGACCAAAATTAAAATCGGCTAAAACTCCTAAATCCAACCTAACCAAGGCTGAAATCAAAGCCATCCACAACATCAGGATACGACAAGACATCCTTGTTCTACCAGCAGACAAGGGGAACACAACGGTTGTCATTAACAAAGACGATTACATTAAAAAAGTACGTGACTTACTTGATGACACTACATACAAAACATTACGCAAAGACCCTACCAAAACACTTGAACGGACAACCACAACTATAATTAAACAGGCCAAACTTCCAGATCACATTCACAAAATGATTATCCCTAAAGAATCCAAGGCTCCCAGACTCTACGGTCTCCCGAAAATTCACAAACATGACATTCCACTCAGGTCCATAGTCAGCACTATTGGATCCCCCACATATAAATTAGCCAAATATCTAACGGACATTCTTAAACCTCTCACATGCAGTACTTCCAGTTACATAAAAAATTCCTCACATTTTGTACAGAAAATTCAGACGATCAGAACACAACCGGAAGATTTACTGGTCAGTTTTGACGTCAAATCCCTTTTCACCAATGTACCTATCACCGACAGATTTTCAAGAACAAAATTCCGGAGAATCTTATACCTTTGGTTAAACACTGTCTCACTTCCACTTGTTTCCTTTTCCAAGACACCTACTACGAACAGGTATCTGGAGCAGCAATGGGATCACCTATCTCCCCCATCATCGCTGACATCTACATGGAAGATCTAGAGAATCGAATTCTCAATGATGCACCTCTGAAACCAACACAATGGTTCAGATATGTGGATGATACCTTCGTCGTATGGAGTCATGGAAGGGATTCACGTAACCACTTCCTACATTACATAAACACACTACATCCTAACATCCAATTCACGATGGAAATAGAAAATGAAGAAAAATCCCTACCTTTCCTTGATGTACTAGTCACCAGAAAAAACGATGGGTCCCTTGGACATCAAGTAATAGAAAACCGACACACACCAACCGATACCTTCATGCGTCCTCCCACTACCATCCAGCTCAGAAGAATTCAGTGGTTAATTCCCTTGTTAACAGAGCCATCAGCATCAGTGAGCCACAACTCCTTATCCAGGAACTTGATTACCTCAGGACCACGCTAATGCAGGACGGCTTCCATAAACACAAAATTAACCGCACAATAGACCGTCTCCTGAAACCTAATAACAAACAGACTACACGTAACACCGATGACAACCAAAAAACCACCTTACCATACATACAGGGCACTACTGACCGAATCAGCAGGATACTTAAAAAACATGACATCAAGACTGTTTTCACAACACAAACTAAAATAGGACAAGTACTCAACTCCCCCAAAGATCCGCAGCCGCAGCTGTCCTCACCAGGGGTATACCAAATACCATGCTCATGTGGCAAAGTTTACATCGGCGAAACTGGGAGGAGTGTGAGCACACGTATCAAGGAACGTGAGCGGTGAGCCAGACTGGGCTACATTCAATCAGCCGTAGCCGAACATCAACTAACAACAAGACATACCATCCTCTTCAATGAGACCAAAGTTCTAGCCAGAACAAAAGGTTACTTTCCTAGAAAACATCGTGAATCATTGGAAATTAAGAAGCAGACTAATAACATCAACAGGGACACAGGTTACAGCCTGAGTCCAATATGGCACACACTCTTCCCAGTTTTTTTAATTGTTCGGCCGCCCAATTAAAAAAGTCAACTTTGATTTGTGCTCACCGAACCGGAACAATGAGTGAACCCACTATATAAGTGGAACGTAATACGACACACTTTAGTATTAGTGTGTCTTCTGAACCCCTGATGAAGCTAGCTGCAATACTGGCGAAACGTTGGGAAATCTCTTCCTTTAGGACACGGCTTACACAAGAAAGCCTCAACGGACACAACTGTATGATGCCGGGCCGTGAAAGTCTCAAATTTCTGAATACCAAACGTGATATAATTTGGATCATATTTACAATAATTGTCTGAAACTTTCATCGTTCATTACACAAGTAAATATCATCGCAATTATATCTTATTTTGTATAATTTTCATTTAAAAAATGCTGCGAATATGTTGGTGAAAGTTCCACAAAAAATAGTAAGAAATACTGAAGTTTTGTCATTGGATTACTAGTGGTCTCACACCGACATACTCGACCCGTATATGTTACACCTCTCGGCGACCGAGGCCTCTCGATCTTCGCTGTCCTTTTCGACGTTCCGCAAAAGTCAAAGAATAATATACCTGGCCGATAAGTGTCCCTGGGTGGCCCCGTGTTGTGGACAATTATCGATAAAGTACTGTATATTGTGGTCACTTACTACGAATGAAACGATTGTAAAGCCATGACATTTGCAAAATAAAAACAATAATTACGACATATGATTACTTGAAACAATTTTCTTCCGTTTGTACATATGCGCGATCGTCGTTAATTCTGATTTTCTTAACAGGTTCTAGATATCTAATTTCTCCACCTTGATCTAGAATTTCTTTCAGTAATTCTCGTACAATTTTGAACACACCACCCTACAAGTAATAGTAATTAAATACATGTATAGGAATGTCAATGCATACCTGATGAAGTATAAAACATGCTCTATAATAAAACTTATGTAGATTATATAGGTTGCGACTGAAAACTGTGTACATAGAAGCAGGCATGAGATGATTCCTCATAAAATAAAAAATGTATATGCTCTTGAATCGTATTCTATTGATATCGACTTGTGAGACGCAACAGTCGACAATCGTCACACGATAGCAACATTTACTAACCTAATGGCCTCGTATGTATGAGTTGCCGATACTACGAGGCCATTGGTGTTAGTGCGTGTCGTCGTACGTCTCGCGTATCGATGTCCATAGCATGTGGTTCAAAACTTTCAGGACCCAAAAGTTATTACAACTTTCAAGAGTTTTAAACTTCGAATCATATTCAAAGTGATTCGAATTTGTACTATGGTATACGATACAAATCAGAAGCGCTATGAAGCGTCTCAAATCCCATCACTACTCGGTAGTAAATCGCAAGCCATTCAATAATTTGATCTTCCTGTCAATTTCTTCAACATCGCATTTCATTGCTGGTGCTATATTGCTTCATCTATTTCTTTTTGTTATTATTTTGTACCACTCGCATTTCGCATTCCAAAGACAGGGAAAATCTCGATATAAATCAATTAACATCATTATGTTATATTCATTCCGCTCCATAATGTTTACTCGCCATAGACCAAACATAAAGTAAAGCTTGAAATGAAAGTGGTCGTCTAATTCACCAACAACTGTTGCAAATAATGTTACAGATACGTCCAGACACGTTTCCTACTCGCAAACAGATCCTTGGATGCACTGCTTCCCGAGCGAATATTGGTCGCAATTGTCATTGAAGGTTCAAATGACTGACTGACTATCCGGTCCAGTGGCCCAGAGCCAGTGCCCTAAAGTACTTACGTTTACAACTTCCCCAAACACGTGCATGCCAAAACGGAAATCCATAATGGAATTGTTACCGCCGCAACCGAGTAGTAGTTTAAGTAGTTTACGTAATAATATAAGATTTGCGTAGGCATTAGTTATTGTTAATAGTTCGCTACGTTAGTCATAAGTTATGTAGCCGCATTGTAATAAATTACATTAGATTTTCTATGTACGCGGGTGTGACTGCAGGAAGGGCGATAAACGAGTAAACATAGCTCGAATTATTGTGTTCCATAAGAAAGCATGGTCGTGACCGAAGTTTGTCGGTCAGTGTGAATTGCCGCGACGACTTAGGGGTATAAAGGCGATGAGAAAAAAATTACCATCCGGTTCACGAAAACGTCGCTTGTTACTTTAAGCGGCGGAACAGCGGACACGTGCCAAAAGGATTATGCTTGCGAAAAAAGAGCAAGTTGAGTTAGAGCTAGTAAACTAACGCTTGGCCGTGGTTCTCGAATGTGCGAGCGTCTGGGAAGAATCCGATATTATGAATCCGCGTATATCGAGTACAACGAGGCAGCAGAGGGAAAGCTCAGAACGAGACAGCGCAGAAGTCATGTGTAGGGTAGGCGGCCATAGCGTAGCACGTGAAATGGCGGCCCAAGCGCTATTGGGAATGCAGATACAAACCGTGTATCGCGTGACGCTACAGACTCTGATAATCGAGCTGGTACTGCTGTCGGTGCAGATATATTGCGAATAATATGGCAGACATTGGATTCTAGAAGAGACACGCCCTGAAATAGCGCCGGTCCGAGTGAATTACTGAACAGTCTTACGTATGCTGAGAACCATTCGACATTTTCCGGCAATTGCCTCGAATGTTTAAGGTTTAAACAAAGTTTTGAACTGTCCTCGGAATTAGTTGATTATTTCGAACGAGAAAACGTGACGCGATTGAATGAGGCATTAAGAGAGGAAGCTAGGGAGGCGGTTGATACTTTGATGATTACGGCTAGTAGTCTAAATATTATAATGCAGATGCTACAATTGCGGTTTTTAAACCCTCATAAAATCGTGAATTGGATTGTTAAAGACGTAAGGCAGTTGCCAAAAATTAATACGGGGAAGATGCACTTGATAACCTTCGCAACAAAGCTTCGCAGTAGTGTGGAGGACATGCAGACCTTAAAAAATGTCGAATATCTGTATAGCCTGGGCCTAATTCTAGACGTCATTTCGAAAATGTCCTCGGCATTGGTCTATGGCCACAATAGAGATCTGGCTTCTCATGATACTGAGGTGCTTTATTTAGTCGCCTTATCTAATTTCTTCTACAATGAGGCTGAAATGGCGGGCGCCGCTGGGACTGGAAATCCTCAAGAAACTTATGGATGAAAGGAGTGGAGTTAGGACCTAACCCAAATGGTAGGAGGAAACATGGTAAGGCCGAAGATAAAATTAATAAAACTAACGAGCAAGAGTAAAGTGCAAGATGAGAGCAGCTTGCACGGGGGGATGTTACCGCCGCAATCAAAAGATTTTTTATTGCTACTAATTAAGAAATTTAGAATTTATTTGCCTTTCATCAGAACCTGTTGAAAGAATTTGCAGTCACTGGAATAAATAGAGTATGCAACATGTAGTTCGAGCCTATCGGAAGAAAGTTAGAGGTATGCCAATATTACGGGCATGGGTATGTGTCAGTGTTATACGAATACTCAGGTAACCCGACTGTTTCAGGTAGTCCGAATGCATCGGGTATACCGATGCGACACGAGGTGAAGGTATTGGTGCAGATGATATAGTTGTTACAATGTAGGAGGTTGAATATGTGCTGTTCTCAAAGTGCGACCCATATCGTAGGCTATGTCCAGATGAGGCGATTTACGAACGACTTGTGTAGCGCATTTCGAATCTCGCGTTCCTTTTTCGTTGTGTCCAGAAGAGGTATTGTTGTGGCGTCGCCGCGAGTCGGTACGGTCACTTGTATCTCACAATCACGCGATCGGAAACGCGCTACTGGAATCAAGCGTAAATCACCTCATCTGGACATAGCTTAAATGTAACCTGCAAACACAGTTACATATCGGAATTCCTACGTGACGTTCGGTGTCAAATTTAATTAACATTGTGACAACTATTCAAATATAATACAACAAATTTCACTTCAAACATTTCTTAACGAGTCACGTCGGTAGACATTAATGACTCGCTCTTTTTTATTTTATGTACATTATTTGTTTATTGTTTTTCTAACTTGGGATGTAAGAATTTAATTTATTCTTCTTATTTATCAAGATCTTGATTATGAGCTCGTTATATTTTAAACTAACTAAGACTAAGAAGAAAATTGAATATTCGGGACGGTAATTGAAATTGTATCTTTCTCATAGAACATGTATGTGCACGAACTTGACAGGCATCGCCGCATCAATCAGGACTGCCCATCGTGTTACGTGAGACAGTTTTTAATACTTTTAAAAATGTATGTTCCATTTAGATTAAAACATTTCAATATTTACTTTTACAATGTAAAAGGTGGAAATACATAAAATAGATACAACAAAAATATTCATTACTATTACTATGCCATTTATTTAAAACACACATACATATCTGTCGGTATCATAAATGTTCAGGATTCAAGCTGTGGAATTCGTCTTTTATTATTCTTATGGCAACCGAATCGTCAGACGGTTTTTACTATGTATTTTGATAGGCGTCAATGCCTTTTGTCGCCGTTGCTCGACGCCGTGTAGCCACAGCTCACACGCTCATTGGGCGAATTCTACCGCTTGAATCCTTCAAATCTACGAAAACAAGGATCATCCGATTCGCGAGAACCAATCACGGTGCTCTAGTTTCGATGGTCTTTGTTATTTAAGGCACCTGCGCGGCCTTCTCGCTCTCTTCACGCGCTTCACGCCTCTTAACGCTTCTAACACTCGTCACGTTGTATTCCTCTCGCACTTCTGCAATTCGTTCGCGCTCGTCTCGCTCTGAGTCGATCTCAATATCTCTCGCTCTGAGACTCTCGCGCTTTCGCACTTCTCATTCGCAGTATTCTTGCGATCTTCCGCGCCGCGTTACGTGCATTCTGCCTCGCGTCAAGATCTCCGTCGTTCGCGTCGAAGATTTCCGTCTCGCGGCGGCACGCATTTCGTGTCGCTCAAGATTTCCGACTCGCGATCCGACGGCAGAAATTTGCACGCGCAAGATTTCCGTAGCGTTTCCGACGGCTCGCGAACGTATCGTTCGCGCGTTCTCTCTCGCCTATGCGAGTTATTCTCGCGAGTTGTAGTGAATCCGAACAAAAATAAAAGTTTCAGTGTCCCGCCAAACGGTGCAAATTCTCTCTCCCTTATCTTCCCTCGTCCTCGTGCGTTCAATTCTGAGCGGTCCCGGCCTCAGGCGTTTCCGACCGTCGGTCGACGCCGAACATTTCTGGTCCTTCGAGCCGGATCGCGAAGAATAGAGGCAAGTGAGGGAGTGTACGAGTTTTCCGATCATGGCGGACACTGTGGAAGGGCATCTGCAGACACAGCTGGCGATAGAGCGTGCTCTTCCCAATTTCAAGAAATTGGGGAAGAACAAATGGACGAAGTCCATCCTGCGGACCAGGATTGTCTACCTGCAGGACCAGTGGAGAAGATTCGAGACCGGGAACGCGCGACTCTGTTCCACCATCCCAGCGGAGGAACGAGAAAAGATCCCGTACTTCACGGAGGGCCAGTTCGCGGCAACGGAGGAGGTCTTCTTGGACGCGCTGTCATTCATGACGACTGAGCTCGACAAACTGACCAGCGGAGTAGTAAGTGAAACAACTTCTACGGGCGACGGACAACCGGGTCCGTCGGTCCCAGACACTCAGCTCCCGCGAATAAACGTACCGCAGTTCGACGGCCGCTACGAAGACTGGGAATCGTTTCGCGATAAATTCTCGGCCCTCATCCTCAAAAATCCGAAGCTTCACGATGTCACGCGGCTTCATTATTTAGCTTCCGCCCTTAAGGGACGCGCTCTCGATTGCATCGGCAATCTCGCTATAACGGCCGATAATTTTCTAATCGCGTGGAAGACATTGACGGCGCGGTACGAAAATACTAGGCGTATAATTACCGCGCACCTGTCGGCGTTGCAAAACCTTCCCGCGCTCTCTCGCGAATCTGCATCGGATTTGCAAAATCTACGCGATCGAGTCTGTTTTATAGTCGACTCTCTAAAGAAGCTCGGGCGGAAACCAGAAGATCTGTGGAACGACCACCTGGTTCATCTGGTGTCTCAAAAGCTGGACGCGACGACGCGGAAAGCTTGGAATCTTAAAATCGGCGACGACGTGAAGCCTCCGTCGTTCGAAACGCTGTCAAATTTCGTTGACTCTCGTGCTCGCGGATTGGAAGAATTTGCGACAAGTACGGACTACAAGTCTTCCGCGCATTCTGACGCCTCGTCTCGTCTTGCCGCCGGTACCTCTCGAGCGCATGCCGCGATCGCATCTCCGCCGTCCACTTCGTCGCGTTCCCCATGCCCAGTTTGTCGGGCGGCTCATCTTTTCAGCTCCTGTCCGCAATTCGTAGCGCGGAGCCCAAGTGATCGTCGCGAGCTCGTTCAAAAATATTCCCGCTGTTTCAATTGCCTCAGCAACAGTCATTCGTTCCGAGACTATCCGAGCAAGTTTTCGTGCCGCGTATGTAGCAAGCGACACCATACGCTTTTGCATGACGCAGCTCCTCCTCCAGCGCCGTCGTTACCGGAGTCCTCCGTGCACGCACCTGCACCGTCTTCCGAGGTCAACTCGCACCTTGCGTCCACTCTGGCGGCCCCGAGTTCCGGAATTCTTTTAGCCACCGCGTGGGTGCAAATCCGCGTTCCGTCCGGTCGCTGCGTTACCGTTCGAGCCTTGGTAGATCAAGGTTCCGAAGTCAGCTTCGTGACCGAGGCCATGGTGCACCTCTTGCGTGCGAAACTCACCCGCGTTGTGACAAACATTTCTGCCGTCGGCGGAGTCCACGCCGGAACCGTGCGTCACGCCGTGCGCCTCCACGTATCTCCTCGCGATTCCGTTTCTCCTTCGGTTGCGACCACTGCGCTCGTATTGAAAAATCTTTCGACGTACATGCCAAAGCGCATACCAAATGCACGAGCTCTCGCTCATTTATCGGAATTGAAGTGGGCCGACACTGACCCTTCGAGCTCGGCCACAATTCACCTTCTTCTCGGCGCCGATGCTTATCCCAGCATCATTCTAGAAGGGCTACGCAAAGGCTCAAGCGGGCAGCCCATTGCCCAGAATACAATTTTCGGTTGGGTCATCTCTGGCCCCATCTCCTCTGACCTTCTCGACGTCCCAGTCGCCCAAGATTCGAGTTCACAACCTCGCGAGAGCTCAAGCATCTCGATGCACCACTGTGTCCAAGATGACACTCTGTCGACCGAGCTGCGCCGATTCTGGGAGATTGAGGAAATCCCTTCGACCTTCCTTCTCACCAAGGAGGAAGACCAATGTGAGCGGCATTTCCAAACGCACACCTCGCGCGACCCCGACGGACGATACGTAGTTCGTCTTCCGTTTCGCACGGGCCCTCCGATTGACATCGGCCACTCTCGATCTGCCGCGTCCAAGGTCTTGCAATCAATCAACCGCAAACTACTCCAGCAACCATCCCTAGCCGCAGAATATACGGAGTTTCTCCGAGAATATGAAGCGCTCGGACACATGCGTCGCGTGACCGTTTCGCCGTCGCTTTCTCAGTGCGCGTACATTCCGCACCATCCAATATTACGTGACGACAGCGTGACGACTCATCTTCGCGTCGTTTTTAACGCTTCCAGTATCACGTCCAACGGGTCCTCTCTCAATGACCACCTTCTACCAGGCCCCAAGCTTCAGCTCGATCTTTCCGCCGTCATCCTTCGGTGGCGAACCTTTCGCTTCGTCTACACTGCGGACATTGCAAAAATGTACCGTCAGATTCGTGTTGACGAACGCGACGTTGATTATCAGCGAATCCTCTGGAAGCCTTCTCCCTCCGAGGACACGCACGACTTTCAATTATTGACCGTGACGTATGGCATGACCTGCGCTCCATTTTTGGCCATCCGTGTTCTGCAACGACTCAGCGACGATGAGGGAAGCCAGTACCCGCTAGCGGTACCCGTGCTCCGTTCCCACATTTATGTCGACGATGTTCTATTTGGCGGCGACGACCTTTCTGCTATTCGTCAGTCCCGTGACGAGCTGATAAAGCTTCTCCAATGCGGTCATATGAAGTTGCGTAAGTGGGCCAGTAACTCGGTCGAGTTTCTGTCCGACATTGATCCGGAAGATCATGGCTTAGCCTGCTCCAAAACTCTCGCTCCCGACGATCGCGTAAAAATCCTGGGGATTGGTTGGAATCCGTCCCGCGACTCCTTTCAATTTAATGTAAGTCTTTCCGATTCGCTACCGTCTACAAAACGAGCCATTCTCGCGACTATCGCGAGATTGTACGACCCTCTCGGATGGGTCACTCCCGCGATAATCCGTGCGAAAATTCTCATACAGGGCTTGTGGCGCCTCCGTATCGGATGGGACGACCCCATCCCTTCTCCGTCTCTAGAACAATGGCAAGCAATTTATTCAAGATTGCCGCTCTTGCACGGGCATCCAATTCCACGATGGATCGGTTCCATTTCGGATGTTTCGCGGATCGAACTTCACGGTTTCGCAGATGCATCAACGGCCGCCTACGCCGCCGTAGTTTTCGCCCGTTGTACCTCAGTCGCCGGAGACATTACTGTTTCTCTTCTAGCGGGCAAGTCAAAGGTCGCTCCCGTGCTTCCGATGACCATTCCTCGCCTTGAATTGCAAGCTGCAGTTCTTTTGAGTCGCTTGATGACTTTCATCACTTCTTCTCTTGACCTTCGCGAAGTTCCATGTTATTGCTGGACTGACTCTACGGTGGCGCTTGCTTGGCTTCAATCTGACCCTTCGCAGTGGAAGACGTTCGTCGCCAACCGTGTTGCCGACGTGCAAACTCGTCTCCCTCACGCTATATGGCGTCATGTTCCGACGGCGGACAATCCCGCTGACTGCGCGTCGCGCGGACTCCACAGCGATGATCTTCTCCAGTCCCGTCTTTGGTGGCACGGCCCAGCTTGGCTTCTCGGTGATTCTACCGAATGGCCCCCTCAACCTCCGCACCTCGCGGTGAAGGACTCGTCCGAGTCAAAGGTCGTAGTACACATCGCGGTCCCCGCTCCCATCTGGGATTTAGAGTCCCGCCTCTCGAGTTGGCCCAGATTAATCCGCGTGACGGCGTATATCCAACGTTTCGTCCGAAATTCTCGCGGTCGTCGGCGCGACTATTCAAACGGTCATCCAGGACGCGCTCTATCATCGACCGAGTGCTCTGAGGCCAAACTCTTTTGGTTGCGACGAATCCAGGAAAGACAGTTCCCCACTGCCATTGCCTCTCTCGCCAATGGTAGGTCGCTCCCGCCAAAGGACCCACTAGAGTCGCTTAACCCGTTCCTTGACGAGGACGGACTTCTTCGCGTCGGAGGTCGGCTGCGCAACGCCCCCTTGCCCCTTCACTCAAAGCATCCCGTTCTGTTGTCGTCTCACCCGTTGGTGCGTCTTATTATAGAGTAAGCCCATTTTAGGGCCTTGCACGCCGGCTTGCAGCTCACCCTTTACGTTCTTCGCCAAGAATACTGGATCCTTCGGGGTCGAAGTCAGGTGAAATCGGTGATACGCGCTTGTGTCCGATGCGTCCGGGAACGAGCCTCGCTCCCGACACAGATCATGGGAGATCTTCCTGCCGTGAGAGTCTCCCCGCCGAAAAAACCATTTTCGCATTGCGGGCTGGATTATGCTGGACCAGTTCTCATCCGCGCATCCGCAGGCCGCGGTATAACATCTCGAAAAGCCTATACAGCGCTTTTCATTTGCATGGCCACCAAGGCGGTGCATCTGGAGTTAGTCGCGGACTACTCCACCTCAGCATTTTTAAACGCATACACTCGTTTCTGTTCTCGTCGAGGCTTACCAGAGAGCATGTACTCCGATAACGGAACAACATTCGTAGGAGCAGATCGGGAGCTCACAGTATCTTACCGCGCCGCCCTTCGTGACCCTGATTTCCAAAATCGAACCGCCGGCGATGGAGTGGCTTGGCACTTTATTCCTCCGGCTGCTCCACATTTCGGTGGACTGTGGGAGGCAGGAGTAAAGAGCGTCAAGCACCATCTGCGTCGCGTTCTCGGCGATCGAACGTTAACTTTCGAGGAATTTACGACTCTCCTCTGCGCGATCGAGGCCTGTTTAAATTCCCGACCCATCGGCCCGCTCTCCGATACTCTCGACGACTACGCGCCGTTAACGCCGGGTCATTTTCTAATCGGGTCCGCCATCACGACCCCTCCTCAACCTTCGTTGCTTGACCTCGCTGAAAATCGCCTCTCGCGATGGCAACTCGTTCGCCATGCTACCGAACGATTTTGGAAGTTATGGCAGCACGATTACCTCAATGCGCTCCAACAGCGCGGCAAGTGGCGTCGCCCGCGCCCCTCAATATCAATCGGACAGCTCGTCCTAATTCGCAATCCGCTCTTACCTCCGTGCAAGTGGGAGCTCGGACGAGTCGTGAAACTCCACCCTGGCGATGACAATCACATTCGCGTGGTTACGGTCAAAACTGTCACGACGAGTTTCACACGCCCTATCGTAAAACTGTGTCCTTTGCCCATAGCGTGCAGTTCCGATAATTAATTCATTGAAACATAATTGGATCTAAATCGTGGTCTTCAACGCATCCAGTGTCAAGTCGAACGGATCCGCTCATAATGACTAGCCCTATAGGAAGTCAAAAAAAAGGATATCTCAAAAGACTCTGCGAATCAAGAGTCGGCTCCGCGTATCACGAGCCCGTTCCCCAATCACGAACGTTTTGGATGTTTTCGCATGTGATAGTGCTCCTATTGCCTTCCAATCTGTGTCTTCCCTTTGCCTTACGGGCATCGTATCCCCACAAGATAGCAACCTTGTCGTGGTGAGGGGACACAATTGCGCAAGTGCCAATGCTATCACATGTGTTCTCCTGAGTGATTTACGACCACTTGGGGTTTTTTGAAATCTTTTTTTTTTACGGGTACTCTAGTAACACCAAACCTAATCGCCCATTTCGATCATTCCGCGTTTATAAAATTGTCTACAGCCTGTTGTATTACTCAGATCAAGCGATATTCGTCCTGCGTATGCGCCCTGCGAACCGTCAGTCTTGCGCGCGCTCTACTCAAACGACGCGCGTGAACCGTTTCCGTTCCTGCCTGCCGATACTCGCACGGCGGGCGGTCCGTCGCTCGCGCATGGGGACTAGCGCTCGAGTATTGTAAAACGCTGTCCCTTTATCGTTAAGGTCGTTCGGCCAAGCGTGGCATCTTACTCGCGCGAACGCGCTTGCGTGCACCTCCGTTGCATTTCGAAATTAATATTTCGAGGCGGGCGGTATGTTCAGGATTCAAGCTGTGGAATTCGTCTTCTATTATTCTTATGGCAACCGAATCGTCAGACGGTTTTTACTATGTATTTTGATACGCGTCAATGCCTTTTGTCGCCGTCTCGCAGCGGCACGCATTTCGTGTCGCTCAAGATTTCCGACTCGCGATCCGACGGCAGAAATTTGCACGCGCAAGATTTCCGTAGCGTTTCCGACGGCTCGCGAACGTATCGTTCGCGCGTTCTCTCTCGCCTATGCGAGTTATTCTCGCGAGTTGTAGTGAATCCGAACAAAAATAAAAGTTTCAGTGTCCCGCCAAACGGTGCAAATTCTCTCTCCCTTATCTTCCCTCGTCCTCGTGCGTTCAATTCTGAGCGGTCCCGGCCTCAGGCGTTTCCGACCGTCGGTCGACGCCGAACAATAAATATAATTTGTAGCTTTCGAATATTTCAACCTGCGTTAATATTGATCCTATTTAAAGAAGAATTTATCTTATTTTCAGCTTTTCGTGGCCCTTAAACCAAATTTTACTGTATCCTGAGTAGGTATAATTTTGGAAACAAATGACTACAATTTATGATATCGGTTGCCAAAAATTTATTTTTTTAATACATTCACAATGTGGGATAATATATAAATGAAAAGTCGTTGAAAACAAATTATTTTCTTAAAAGAGTTAAAGGAAATTTACCCTATCTCTCCAAGAACGCAAAATTTCTTAAGTTATACGATATTGTCAACTTTTCTCGCTGTATGTGGTTACAGCCAACTGCAATATACGGTTCTTTGAGTGACGTATAACCCCTGGCTACGAATAATTTTATGAATGACTATCTTCAAAACAATCCAAAAATAATATTTTATCAATCATAGTTTATTATATCAATTATAGTATTGTTGAAACTTTAAATATTCTCGAACGAAGAAATTTTCATTCTTTTCTTACTTTATAGGGAATTAACTGCATGCTCCTTGTACGTAGTTTTTGTGCTCATCTATTTATACTTTTAAGAGAGATTTGTATCGCATCTAAGTTGTATATCACCGCTACTATTGTTATATACATAAACAAAATGTTAATCAAGCTGTAAATATAAATATAGTATTTCTTAATTAATTACATACAAGGTGGAGAAGTAACGATGACCACCTTGAATATTTCCGTTATTTGTAATAATATGAAAGAATGAAATATACAAAACTTGCAAGGTATAGAGGGGGAAATATTTTAATGCTAACATTTTAAATATGGGTGATGGCGTTTCAGATATTTCAAGGTCACTTTGATTTCTTCCAAGGAATACATGATTTTTAACGTGAATTGAAAGAATATCAGATTCTCCGTACAAATGTAGTGATCTTCACATGTCCTAAATCTAATAGTGAACGACATATTATCGAAATACATTTCAATACGTACCTATTAACTGCCTAGAAGCCAATAGGTGCTCGAACTAATGCATCTCAACTTGATTATGGTGAGTACACAAGTATAAACATTGTTTTTAAATGGTGAATATGCAATATAGATAATTCATTGCAACATTATTGTTCCATTTATTATATTCTATGATTGACTATACAGGGTGTCCCAAAATGTCTCGCTTCCTTCAAAGGGGAGGTTCCTGAGGTCATTTGAAGCGACATTTTCCTTTGCAAAAATGGCCGTTTCGGCTTTGTTAAGGAGTTATTAACGAAAAACACGGACCAATCAGAGCGCGACCTAGAGGCGTATTGGCAGAGACGGCCGCGCGCGACAGAAGTCGAGCGATGGTGATACACCGCGGTCGAAAGCAAGGAACAAACAAGAGAAGAAAATTTTTCGGGTCCTATGTGGGATAGTTCAAATTTGAATATGTTGTAGTCTTTAGTAACCTATGAATGAATCTCGAAGGATTTTTCGAAATCTTAAGAAATGTTGGATTTGCAGACGTGTAAAGAAAAGTAGCAACTTTTTTTCAATAAATTATAACACTAGAACTATCGTACTGAGGAGAATGAGTTTTTAGAAGCTTATAGTGAACACAGAAGAGAATCTATTGAAAATATTTCGATTTGTAAAAAATATTGTTAAATAGGAATATAATAGGAGGTGCGGAGTGGTAGGAAAGTCATCGGAGACAACAGTAAAACGAGAAGTGTACATTATAACAATTACATCAGTGCATCCGTGCGACACGATGTCTCGGCTAGAACGACTATCGAAAGACTAAAGCCAAAAGACGCCTCTCGCGACGCTTGGCCGGCCGACTCCTCGAAGAACGATCGGCCGCTTGTGATCCAACGATAAAAGGATCTCGCATCGCGATATCGCACAGTGTCGGTCTCCTTTTACAACAAAAAATGGTTTTTTCACTATTTATTTTGAAAATGTTTTAAACGAATGCAATTTTCCTATAGCCGGGACTTTTTTAAAAATTCGAAAAAACGAGGTAACAGCTCCAAGTCTCCTCTTTACGGACCTATTTTTGAAAAGGCAGGCGCTTTAAAATTGACGGAATTAAAATTATTTAAAGCGAACGCCGCGAAGGCGCGCAGCACGAGTCAATACTGAAAAAGCCTTGCTTACCTTGGTTCTCATGTAGAGCCCCAGCGAGGTGAAAATGATTCCTGTATTCACAAATTATTCGGTGTGTAACATTGAACCTGCCTACTCGTAAAATTCACAAGAGCATTTTAATTATTCGCTCTATGAAATTATCGAGCAGAAGGGGTCAATGTCCATTCAATGTACAATCCGGCCCACATGGTTAATTTATTCACGATAACAGTAAAACTATTCACATATATCCTGTGACGTTGAAGATTTTGCGACGTCCTTCCGATACCTGGCGCCCGAACATCGTCCGTTAGTTTCGCTATCGAGTTTTCGAATCGCGTTTTGTGCCGGGAGGACCTCGTCCGTACGGCCGGCCGAGGCCCGGTCTATGCACCTGTAAAATCCCGGAGTTGTCTCATTTTTCGTCCACGGAAAACGCGCCGAAAAAGAGCAACGTCACAATCCATTGGGTCCACAAACGTTGAATGAAATCCACACAAATGATTCACAGAAATCCACATATCACGCACAACTAGTTCACATTTGATGCACGTAAATCGACTGTTTCGACTGTCCCGGCACGAAAAACCATCCGTCCATGCTCGCGATCGTACGAAGACTAGTTCAGAACAGCTGACGAGGTTAACGGCCCTTCAACAGCACACTGCCGATTTTCATTTCAGCAACTGTTCAATGGAACCGTGTTTTCAAATGGAATGGGAAATCGGGGGTCATTCAGGTACGCTTCTACCCCCGAGCATGGCCATAAACCAGCGCCTTGTGTCGAAGCTCGACCTTGACGATGGCTCGACTTCTGGTTACCAAATGTGTACAATAGGTTAATAAAATGCTAAAAGTTTTAACGAAGAGTAACGGCATTTTGGGAATATTGCTACTACGGGTAAGTCGGTGTTATTAGTGTCTGTTGTTTTGGAAAACGTGCGAGGCAGA
The DNA here is from genome assembly GCA_913789915.3 of Sphecodes monilicornis. Classification (NCBI taxonomy): domain Eukaryota; kingdom Metazoa; phylum Arthropoda; class Insecta; order Hymenoptera; family Halictidae; genus Sphecodes; species Sphecodes monilicornis. The sequence goes on from OU565292.1 coordinate 3,055,662, forward strand.
TGGGGCATCGAAGGAGCCCGCAATTGAATTACCTGCAGTTGGAAATGCTCTTACCGCATCCACGCTGGTTAGTGGTACTGTTAATAATGAGCGATACACTTTCTCTGAATATTTGCCGCGATGACCTTCATCTTCTAACAACTCGGTCTCTCGTCTGACTGTTTTGGATATATCTATTTTGTTAAGTACTGATTTATGTTAGTTTAACTTTGTATATACGTTTGTATGGATTTAAATTTGTATACGTAATTCATTTGAGTGTTGTTATGTTGTATTTCTTCGGCGTTCAAGATAAGCGTGAAGAGACAATGAAGACTGTAATTTGTTGTGAAACCCCTCCCACAAATATGCAGGGTAGGGGTAGACTAAATAGAAGGAACCACGAGCAAACCGGTGTGTGTGCTACTAGAAGGCAAACGGAACGGTCACTTTCTGAGGGTGCTCGTCGGCTTTCATCCGTTTGGTCAGGTATGAAAGAGTTCCAAGAAATCTCGGGTGGGACCGTCACTCAGTGATCACCTTGGATCACGAAAGGAGTATGGTCAGCATTTGGGAAACCAAATGTGTAGTGAGCCACCCAAGATAGGGAACTAGTACCTGAACTCGAACAAGTACGACAATACACTGTCAACAACAGAGCCGAACCGTCACCCAATGACCACCTTGGGTCACGAAAGGAGTACGGTTGACATATGGGAAACCATATGGATAGTAGGCGGCTCAGGATGGTTGATGCTACCTGAGCGCGTGAAACACAAGCGATGTACAACAACTCAGAAAGTGACCTGGCTTTTGTCAGCAACATATTTTTTGTATTATTGTTCGTGGAAATTTTTTTCATTTATAGCTAGTTGTAATTTCTTCTCGAGAGACAATTCTTTTTCGATATTAACATCATCATCATCTTCAACGAATTCTTCTGGATAGGCTTGTGTTTGCTTTTTATAAATGTTTTTGTGGAAATTGACGACGAACTTAAATAAATTTGACCTCGTTAGCTTCCTTCCTTTTCGTTTTCTTTATTAAAGTCGTTATAATTATATAAATACCTTAAACTATTTTCTAGTTCACTATGCCTTTCCTGTGTACGAATTTTCAGTGCACTGTTATAATTCAGAAAGTGGCGTGTCCTGATCTTTAAGTGATTGCAACATAAAATTTATTGTTGCATTCGCTGTTAATAAGTTGGAATCCTTCCGACATAATGCTTCCACAACCAGCTTTATTGGAAGCAGAGCTGATACAGTTTTTGATATTAAATCGACTTCGTTATCAGAAAAATTAATTTGTAAATTTCAAATAAGCATAAAGACTAAAAAATATTTATTATTTATAGCTAATACCGGAAATACCAGTATTTTACCTTAGCAAATACCGGTTTCACGAAATTGTAAATAGCACAAAATACCGGTATTCCGTATAACGGTGTAAGAAAGGGTAGTAGTAATATTCCCAAAAAGCCGTTACTCTTCGTTAAAACTTTTAGCATTTTATTGACCCATTGTACACATTTGGTAACCAGAAGTCGAGCCATCGTCAAGGTCGAGCTTCGACACGAGGCGCTGGTTTATGGCCATGCTCGGGGGTAGAAGCGTACCTGAATGACCCCCGATTTCCCATTCCATTTGAAAACACGGTTCCATTGAACAGTTGCTGAAATGAAAATCGGCAGTGTGCTGTTGAAGGGCCGTTAACCTCGTCAGCTGTTCTGAACTAGTCTTCGTACGATCGCGAGCATGGACGGATGGTTTTTCGTGCAGGGACAGTCAAAACAGTCGATTTACGTGCATCAAATGTGAATTATTGTGCGTGATATGTGGATTTCTGTGAATCACTTGTGTGGATTTCATTCAACGTTTGTGGACCTAATGGATATGTGTGAATAATTTTACTGTGATCGTGAATAAATTAATAATGTGGGCCGGATTGTGCAGTGGCCTGTACATTGTACATTGGCCCCTTCTGCTCGATAATTTCATAGAGCGAATAATTAAAATGCTCTTGTGAATTTTACGAGTAGGCAGGTTCAATGTTGCACACCGAATAATTTGTGAATACAGGAATCATTTTCATCTCGCTGGTGCTCTACATGAGAACCAAGGTAAGCAAGGCTTTTTCAGTATTGACTCGTGCCGCGCGCCTTCGCGGCGTTCGCTTTAAATAATTTTAATTCCGTCAATTTTAAAGCGACTGCCTTTTAAAAAATAGGTCCGTAAATAGGAGACTTGGAGATGTTACCTCGTTCTTTTTAATTGTTAAAAACGTCTCGGATATAGGAAAATTGCATTCGTTTAAAACATTTTCAAAATAACTGGTTAAAAAAACCATTTTTTACAAATCGAAATATTTTCAATAGATACTCTTCTGTGTTCACTATAAGCTCCTAAAAACTCATTTTCCTCAGTACGTTAGTTCTAGTGATATAATTTATGGAAAAAAAGTTGCTACTTTTCTTTACACGTCTGCAAATCCAACATTTCTTAAGATTTCGAAAAATCCTTCGAGATTCATTCATAGGTTACTAAAGACTACAACATATTCAAATTTGAACTATCCGACATAGGACTCGAAAAATTTTCTTCTCTTGTTTGTCTCGTATCTAACAGCTGTTCGTGCCGCGCGCCTTCGGGGCCGTTCGCGACTGCAATATCGCGGTGCAGCGTTCGCTTTAAATAGTTTTAATTCCGTCAATTTTAAAGCGCCTGCCTTTTCAAAAATAGGTCCGTAAAGAGGAGACTTGGAGCTGTCACCTCATTTTTTCGAATTTTTAAAGCAGTCCCGGCTATAGGAAAATTGCATTTGTTTAAAACATTTGCAAAATAAATGGTGAAAAAACCATTTCTTCCAAATCGAAATATTTTCAATAGATACTCTTATGTGTTCACTACAAGCTCCTGAAAACTCATTTTCCTCGGTACGTTAGTTCTACTGTTATAATTCAATGAAAAAAGGTTCTTTGCATGTCTGTGAAACCAACATTTTTTAAGATTTCGAAAAATCCTTCGAGATTCGTTCATAGGGTACTAAAGACTACAACATATTCAAATTTGAACTATCCCACATAGGACCCGAAAAATTTTCTTCTCTTGTTTGTTCCTTGCTTTCGACCGCGGTGTATCACCATCGCTCGACTTCTGTCGCACGCGGCCGTCTCTGCCAATACGCCTCTAGGTCGCGCTCTGATTGGTCCGTGTTTTTCGTTAATAACTCCTTAACAAAGCCGAAACGGCCATTTTGCAAAGGGAAATGTCGCTTCAAATGACCTCAGGAACCTCCCCTTTGAAGGAAGCGAGACATTTTGGGACACCCTGTATACGCATAAAGTTGTATCAGGATGGACCCTGAATTCGCCAGACGAGAATTGAAACTTCCGTTTTATTAGAATACTTTTAAGGTTGTATTAAATGCTGATAGTCATTAAGATTCAATAAAATAACCTTTAATTGTAACTATTTGCATTTAATCAGCGAAACCTTCAATTATTGAAATATTTAATCAATATATTTATGTTTAATTTAATTTACTTATCATCCTTAAAACAGAACAGTAAATTGAAAAATAATTCGAGTCGTATTTAATAATTAGAATTACAGTTAGTTTAATACATCAATTACGTACGTACTTGTATGAAAAACCGATGTTGATCTCCCATTGTAACTTTTAAGCGATTAAAAAAGCCTGATGATCCATTTAGCATGACAAAAAACCAAAGAGATGAAACGTTATTCAAATTTCTCGTAGCTATAAAAAATGTATACCATGCATACACAAAAATATTCCAATATTAGCTAAAGTTTTAAATTAAATTAAGACCTAAATGTTGTCTACTAGTTAAACAATAATTATATGATAGCAATCCAGTTTTTTTAAAACATTTCTTAACTGTTTAAAACATTTCTTAACTGTAACATGCAGATTTTAATGATATTTACAGTATACATTGTTACAAACTATTTGACATGTATCTTTTTTGTCTGCAATGATTCATATCCATAGGGGGTGAAACAGTTTCCATATTCGACTGTAAAAAAATATATCTTTTGAGATATTTTTGGATCTAAATATTATGGGACAATTTTATTTGGATATTTAGATATTTATTAAATTACAAATTTTTTTTGAAATTTTTTCAATTAATTGTTTATCAGTTTTTATATAAATTCTTATGTGTAATTTTATTGATCAAAATAGGGATATATGTTCTTGAAAGTTTTCGGTTTTTGTCGTTTAACAGCAATAATTAAACATATAATATTTTTCGATGTTTTTGAGAAGAGAATTCTATTCAGGCATATTTTGTAGAAGATAACATACACTTTTACAACATAAGGAACTGTAAATACTGTATTAAATAATTTTCAACAAAATCGGTGTGATACATTTAAATCAGTGGTTGGAACGAAATGCTCGCTTCGGCCGATATCCGAAGGCTCCGCCCTCTAGCTCCCGCCGCACGTCTTACCCTGCCGCGCCGTGGCAACCACAGTGCTCGACCAACCTCAGGTGCCGTACCCTATGAACTGCGTGTGGCAAATTAGAGCGATGTTCGTATCAATAGGTTTTCTACAACACCGATGAGGTACTACTGTTGTTGCGACGCACAGTGGGGGGAAATGGCCAAAAAGCGGTCAAAAATCCGTAAAACCGAAACTATCCAACGAATTTGTTTAAAAATTTGTGGATAGGTTGCCACAGATAGAACGCCTGAATGGCTGAATAAGTTTTTTCGAAAGATTATTAAACATTAAAAAATATGGGCTAATAGGAAATCTCTGTTTTCGGCTCAGTTTTTATTCATGGAAGCAAATCTTAAAAGTGTTATGCAGCTTCGATCTCTCACTAATTGTATTGGCAAAGTGTTATATTGAACTAACTTTGTGTAAAATATCTAGGACCACCGCGGAACACTTTGGCCGCAATTTAAGTTTAAATATCAACTTTTAGAATTTCCAAGAATGAATCGCTCGGAAATTACGATTATTTGAGGTTTAGGGTGAAAATTTTTAAGGATATATTAGTCAGTATACTTAGTTGGAATCAATTGTTTAAATTAATTTTTTGTTAATAAATTGTTTGAATAAAAAAAAGTTTTTTACCGCCGACATTAGAATAACCCAACGTACACCACGAGGAGGTCGCCCGGTCGGACTTGTAATATAATCGGTTTCTAATGTACGACAAAAAGGCAAAACAATTGTAATACTATTGCAACATTAAGTGTTGAGCTTTTTGGCTTAGTGGACATAACCCAGACCTTCAGAAATGAATGACCTTCCGCAAATTGAACAGAGAAATTTGAACGTAGATGCATTTAGATTAGGCATGTCCACTTTGCATGCACGTATTAAGTTTATGGAGTACATATTATATTTGAGCAACAATTGAAATTTCATGCAATGGAGAGTTACAAACGAAACGCGAATAATTAAAGAAGAGACGAAGAAACGGATACAAAAAGATTTTATGGACGGGATAGGCATCAAAGTTGATATGGTTAGGCAGGTTACTGGAACTACAAACGATGGCAATGCTTCGCGTAGGTTTTTTGAAAATCCGACCGTCACAGTCGAAATCACTAAAGTTGATGAAACTTTAATTAGGAGGCTGGCTGTAATATTAGAAGTCATTTGCTGCAATTCTGTAATTAATTCCCATAAATTCGGAACGTACGCACAAGAAATAGCTATGTTAGCTGTATCATTGTATCCCTCGTATTATATGCCTGCAACCGTGCACAAAATCCTGATTCACGGGGCAAGCATAATTGATAACGTAGTTTTCCCAGTTGGTTCGTTGTCAGAAGAGGCTTAAACGTGTCGAAATAAAGATTACAAATATTATCGTATACATCATTCTAGGAAATGTCAGAAGAGGCTCAAAAGTGTCGAAATAAAGATTTCAAATATTATCGTACACATCATTCTAGGAAATGTTCTCGTTTCTCAACGAATGAAGATGTATTTCACATGATAATGGTATCTTCAGATCCGTGGATCTCTTTTTTAAGACCCGAGCCAAAAACGAAGTACCTTCCATTAAGCCAGGAAGCTCAATACTTAATGTTGCAATAGTATTGTAATTTTTTTGCCTTTTTATCGTACATTAGAAACCGATTACATCACTAAGCACACACTCAACATACACTTAACACACACTACACACTACACACGAGGTACAAGTTCGACCGTGCAAGCTCCTCGTGGTGTACCTTGGGTTATTCTAATGCCGGCGGTACACTTTTCATTCAATGTGTGATAAAACGGTAACAAATTTGTTAGTTAGTTTCATCTATACGGTTTTCTTGCCACCTTTATGCAAAAACAGAGATCTAACTTTGCTTATTTAGCATAAAAAATAATTATTAACTTTTTTTATTCTAGGTTACCACTTGAGTTTCTTCAGAATTTGACACCAAATGCCAAAGACTTCGACCACCCGACTCGAGACAATAAATTAGGTTGAGAGTCGAATGCTCTTGAGCCCAACGAGACGGGTAAAGGGTTGCCATTTGCAGGCAACTTTACCTAAACTAAGCCCTCCGTGGCATCGCGTAGTGCAAAAGAAACAAAAGTGTACCCGTTATTTTTCCCTACCCGCTCCCACAGGCGGAAGAGTGGGGGAAGCGAACGGCGGCTTAGCAGCGCAGCTAGGCGAGGGACAGAAAGGTAAGGGGCCTGGCGGGACACACATATGGCAACCCCGGACCGGACCCGCCTGAGTTTTTCTTCCACCATTTCCACAGTTCAGCTCCAATTTTCACCCACTGTATTCTACCACCTCCACCACAAATTTCACATGTCGTAACAAGCATTTTTCCTATCCTATTAATTCTATAGTAAGTCTTCAGAAACCATTCACGTAAGCAACACCAACTTCTCACAGTAGGATGGGTCTTAGTTACTCTTGGCGAGAAAAAGTTTTCAAACTTTTTTTCGGGACACCCCTAAAATGTGACAATAAGTGAGAAAATGACCTGAAATAAATTTGACCAGTGATAAAATGAAGTCTTGGTACTATATTCACGCAAACCCAATTTCTTTCTATCCAGGAGAAAAGGTGTGGCTTTTTAATCCCTTATCCGACACCACAATCCGACTGGGATGGACCGTACATCGTCAAGGAACGGTTGAACGAATTAGTTTACCGCATAATTCGTTCCCCTAGAACGAAGCCGAAGATTTTCCACGTGAATCGACTCGCACGTTACCGTAGTTCATTGAAAAGAAACGGGAATTAAGGAATTGAAACACTTTTCGCACAAAAAGAGGACGTTTCTCTGTGCCTTCACCTCGACCCCTTTTCATTTGTGAAAGGAACGGTCTGATGGGGGAAGAAAGTTGTATCCTCGTGAGGAAGTTACGTTCTCAGGAGGGTACGCCCTTCCCCGACTGGTCCACAAAAAGTGATGCACTAGCCCCCATAGTAACGTAAGTAGACAGTAACGTGTACTTTTATTTTTCTGATCTGAATGGTATTTTTCGAGATATTCCCAATTTTCAACGCTTGTTTTCCCATTATGATTTTTGTCGATTACTCCGCCACCTGCGAACCAAAATGGTTGGAGCGAATTTTGAAATAGCTTTGGCCGCTGAAATCGGACAAACACACCACTATGCGGCGCGTGGAGCCTTCGAAAATCGGCCGAAACGAGCATTTCCTTCCAACCAGTGATTTAAATAATATCCCTTGTAAGTTTAAAAATTCTATATGATTGGGACGTACTATGAATTTATTCGGTTATCGTCTTTGTATGTATCAAGAAAGCAGAAAAGTACAATCAATTAGTTATAAATTCATTAATTTAGTAGTAATTTTTGTTTAATCACAGTTATCTGTATTTGCAATGAGTCAAAACTAAATCGTTAAAATTAGAACATATTTCTATTTACAATCGAACGAATGAATGTTTCGACTGAGTAATTTATCACCTAATGAACACCCTTGTAAGTAGGGGAGATCGGGGCGAGTTGAGACATTTTTCAATTTGTCATTTCGACCATTTTGGTTTCAATCAATTATGTTAGCGCAAAATAATTCTTGTTCACGCTCACAGACCTAGTCGCGGCCTCACTACCTCACTTGTGTACAAGCGTTGCTCAAATACTACGCTCAACGTACCTCCCACTTTCTGTCTGTGCTTACGCGTCATCTGCTTGCTGTCTTTAAATGTACATGCATCTGTTAATCCATATAACCGTTTCTCTTCTCTTCGTTATTATCTTTCTCATCAGTATCGTTCTATATATCGAACTAAACGAATCACTCTGACCAAATATCTAACGTCTGCTTTATTTCAAGTTCTATTCTCAATTCTCACTAATTAATTTCTGTAGCTTTTACCTCTCGCGCTACTTGCTTTCAGAACTAAATGCAATTATCAACTCTCTCAACAAATTACGTAAAAAATGTATGCGGTCATATTTTTTGAACCACCCTCTTTACTTATTGCAAGCGAAATTTTTAGAAAAATACGTACAAATTAAGGTATAAAATATTGACTTAACCAATGCAAATTGTTTCCTCCGCGGAGAAGCAAGTTGCTACTGCTTTGGGGCTTCTTGATGCTTATATAAAATATTTTGTTGTTACTTTTAAAAACCATTTTTACTTCTCATATTTTAGTTACATTGGTTACACAATATACAGGGTGGAAATTATAAAGCGCTAGAAACGAATATCTCCAAAAATATTGATTGTACGCAAAAATGTTTCAGATGAAAGTTGTTCAGTACCGACGGAGACATCATGTGGTGGGACTTTTATTTTTCCCGTAGGACACTGGGAAAAGGTCAAGGTGAAGGTTAACTTTCCTTTTTTAAATGGAATGATGTTTCTTTATAAACCATCAAATAGTGCGTTTTAAGATGAATTCTACTACCTGTGACTCAAGGTCACTCAAGGTCAAACTTGCAGGAAAATGCAGAAAGGGTGTGATCGCTTTATTTGTACTTCAGTTTAGTATGTGTTCAAAATGATTAGTAGTAACGAAACTAAACCAACCATCTTGCAGAAGAGCACAGTAATACATAAATACGTTTGTTTCCATTTCATTGAAAATGACTTTGATGTTGCCATGAGTAGTGCTGATATTGAGCACATGTTATTGTATTGGTGTGACTGTTCGAAGGGACGAAAAGTACAAATAAAACGATCATACCTTTTCTGCATTTCGCCAGTGTTGCTGCCGAATCAACGAAATTGAGTAGCTCCCTAAGCTACTGAGGACTACTAAGTCCTTGTAGGACTCGTATAGTCGCACAAACAATGGACGAAAACGTCGTACAAACGTGTAGATGCGAAAACGTTTAACCAAATAATGCTGCGAAGATGATGTCAGAAGCGCATAGTATGGAGAAGTCCTCGCTGTTGGTCGGGCAGCAGTTGTGGCGAGGCAATGACAGAGTAGTCGCCTTCTAGTCCTCCCGATGTTGTCCGTGGTTTGTTGATGTTGTCATCTCCTCTGCTTAGAAGGTATCATTGTTATTCGTTTGTCGGCGTCACCCATGAAGCAGCAGGTTTTCGAAGCAGCGGTTTTTGAGAAGATGGAAAAAGGAGAAGGAAGCGTGTCCTAGACCCGCTAGAGAACTCGTCAGTAAGGCTATCTAGCGGACCCGCGCCTTGGCACGGAATGTCGTAAGGACAGCTTAGGACGGTATATATACAAACACAGGAAGATTCAGGTAGTAGCGGGAAAGGTGTTGTCGCACTGTCCATCTATTGGCGAACATAGGAGGTAGCCGTCACAGTATAATCAATATTTTTAGAGATATTCGTCTGTAACGCTTTATAATGTCCACCCTCTATATAAAAATAAATGTAGGCCAGGCTATCAGGGAAAATAATATTTATTCTGTGACGCCCATCACCAAGTTCCTCCTTTCAAGGGTGCAGGCACTTTTTTCCCTCCTTGATACGACCCTGTTTTTTGTTTTCGTCAAGCTCTATCTAAATCCGCACAAATTTAATTCAAAAGGGCCCGCCTCTTCATTCGTACGGCCCTGCTTCCAATTTCGGTGAAGTGCCATAAGTTCAAAGTTCACTCTCCATCTGCCAAGAGCCTGGATTGCAGGATCGAAATTCAGGCAGTCGAGTCCAACGATCCGAACAGGAAAGATTTCTCCAGTAAGTGGAATCTTCACGCATTTCCCCCACCACTCAAGGATCGAGACGATCGAAGAAGGATCCAAAACTAAACCGAGACGGTAAAAACAGGATCAAAATCGAGTCGTGCGCAACGCTTCGAAGAGGAAACATCGCTCCAGACAGCTGAACTGATTTACGAAATTCAATAAAGGACTTAGTCTTTGTGGTGAATTATTTTACGGAATCAATTGACGGACTCAGTCTCAGAGCGATCGAATCAACCAGGCAAAATTCTCCCAGCTGACAAGGGACTCGGTTCTTCACCCACATAGGAACCATCAATTCACGAATCACCGTTGAAGACTGGTGCTCCAATTTGTTGCTACAGTTCTGTTCGTGCTCCCTTCTATACGCGTATACCTCATTCATCATCCAATTCACACAATTCCGTTCTTCTCGATAATGAAGGGGTGTATCTAGATCTATCTATTAGTTCAATAATCACCGCCTGAGAGGAATCTCCAATCCCTTCCAACTCCCCTCGCCCCCGTACGGGGGCCAACGGGCAAACCGGTTCATCGTGCGTGTGGCGTGTGTCGCGACGTACCGAATCTGTTAGTGAAAGAGACTGCCCTCACCTTCCACCAATCTCCAGCCTCAATCAAAACAGACTTGCTCCAGCCGACTGCGGGTCTACCAATCACGAACAAAGCGGACTGGCTCCAGCTGAGCTTGATCCCTCCTAACCTTAACCGAAGCGGACTTGCTCCAGCTGGCTGCGGTTCCCAACTTCCCCACCTCCCCCTCTCCCTCTCTTTGGAACGGCGTGTCACGCCCCGCATCGCGGTACACTGCGGAAACCCGACCCTTCACAAGATAGTGGTGACGGACGAGAACTCTACGACTACCACGCAACCAACCAACATCTTTCTATCAAACACGACATTCGAGTACAACAGTGCTCTCAATATCTGGTGACAGCAACAACAGTGAGTACCGCTCGCTCACTGTGCTGGTCCGCCAGCCAGGACGTAACATTCAATAACAGTGTTCCATTTCTCAGAAAGCGATATCTTTATAAGATATATTACTTTATTTTTAGCACAACCATCCGCATTTTCGAACCGTAAGCGAGGCGATTGGGCCTCTTTCGATGCCCCATCTGCCCTGCACGTTTTTCAAAATAACAAATACTAATAGCCTTCCATCCATCCTCACCAGACACTACTTCATCAAACACAGTCCGGAAAACTTTGTCGACAGTATCCAATCAGTGTAGTTAAAACTCTTGTAACCAAAGTTATTTTATTTTTAAAATATAGTTTTAATTGTTCGTTAAATAGTGCCTAATTTATTATATTCCTACCACCTCTATCACCTTAAGTGGTTATAGGGAATCACGTGCCGTTGTCGCATTCGAATCGGGGATTTACAACCCCCGTAGACCAATCCGGTCTCAACGCGAGTTCGTGATAAAACAAACAGAGGTATACAGAAATCAGGTATTGTATCCTTCAACGACTCGCTTCTGACTGCCGTTATCGGCCGCGTATCTTATGTCTTTCCGACGATCGTCAACTTCGCTTTGGCGTCCGCATGCACATACGAACACACGTATACACACACCTATACAAACACACGCGCCTCGATATTGTGATCGAGCGTCAATAGTTCTCTGTACGCTGTTTTCATTCTCACATATATTAATTCAAATAACAAAACAGAGTAAACAATAAAAAATGTATTACTTTCTAAATCTGAGTAGCAATTAATATACAGGGTGGGGCACTATAAACAGGTCACCTGAATAACTCGCTTGTTTTTGAAGATAGAAGAAAATGCATCAGACCAAACTTACTTGATATGGAGGCGCTCGTAATCTGATGTCATTAATTTTTTTATAGGTGGAGACAGGTATGGTTTTTTATTTAAATTCTGATAGTGTGTTTCAAGACGAATACAATGACCTATTATGAAGGTCATTCAAGGTCACGCAAGGTCAACTGCAATAGAAAATAAAGTGTCTCAAAGCACTCTTTGAACACTACGACGATTTATATGTAACATGTTATTTACGTATTCACTGCTACTTCAAGTGTTCAATTTGACGACCTTGAACACGGAGACATAATCTAAAACGTTGCAATACTGATGATACTGCCTGACAAATTTCAGTTGTATCTATTACAGAGCGAGCTCTTTTTATACGTTCTTGCATATCAACTGTGGTTGTTGGTTTTTCACGATACACTTGTTCCTTCAATTTTCCCTACAAATAAAAATCTAGTGGTGTCAGGTCTGGGAACGTGCTGGCCATTTATTACTTCCTGATCGACCAATCCAACGACTTTCAAATGTCCTGTTCAGTAATTCTGTAACATTTCGTGCTGAATGAGCAGGACATCCGTCTTGTTGGAACCACATGGACTGTCGCATGTCCAGTGAAATGTCCTCTAACAATTCTGGCAAAACGTCTTTTAAGATTTTCTCGTATTTATGACTATTTGGCGTGCCATCAATGAAATATGGACCAATTATTTTATTATGAAGAAGGCAAATCTTTCACCATACACGCGTGCCGCTTTCCTCATAATTCTATGACATTCACCAGAAATTATAACCATTTCCACTTCCTCTGCTATTGTGCAACGCATTCTTGAAAATTGAACACTCAGATTAAATATGAAGCCGTACTCTAGTCGGTAGTCAAACTACTAATGACATTTCTGGATACAGGTAAGCATACAATGTGATCGTATGTTTATTTATGTTCTGTGACCCTTACCATTACTTACAAGAGCGATATGCCAACAACCAGAGAAGACACAAAAGTATTTGAAGAGTGCTTTGATACACTTTATTTTCTATGGCAGTTGACCTTGCGTGACCTTGAATGATCTTCATAATAGGTCATTGTATTCGTCTTGAAACACGCTATCAGAATTTAAATAAAAAACCAAAAAATAAGTCGAAAATACCGAATGAAAATTTGTTATGTGAGGCTTTTGTTCAGGATTCAAGCTATGTAATTCGGCGGGTATTGTTCTACCGGCGACAATGTCGTCGAGCGGTTCTTGCGTTTATTTAGATACGCAGTTCAAACCGCGTGTTTTCGTTGCTCGGCCACGTAGCAACAGTAGGTGTTTGTACCGGCCAAATACCACGGCTTGAATCCTTCAAATTTAACTAATAACAAGGAGCATACGTTCCGTCGTGAGCCAATTACGACAAACCACGCTCGCCGAGGAAAACTTATTAAGGTCCTTCCCTTGACGACGCGGTCTCTTCTCGTTCTCTTCGCGCTTGTATCCGCTACAGTTTTCAGAGTATTTATTCTCTCTATTCTCGGCTAGTGTTTCTCACGGTCTATCGCTTCGCGCATTTTCTCATTCGCGTGCTCTCTCGTTCGCCCTCTCGAATCACTCTTTTCGGCCTGCGCTTTCGAAAGTCAGCATTGAAGAGCTTTTTCCAGAGCGATCAGCGTGCTCGACCTGCGGTTGTTCTACGACACTGCATTTTCCGACATCGTCCTCGTGCGCGCTCCGATCTCGCGGTCGAGCCCTCCATTTCGCGGCAAGATTTCCTTCGTCGTGGGCAAGATTTCCGTCACGGGCGGCGCCTGAGCGAGCCCGGTTCGATCCGTCGTGTAGCTTCGTAGTTCAATAAACTATTCTATGGCGTTTCGCACCTACGTCAGTATTTCACTTCTCCTCTCACCTCTCCTTCCGCGCGCGTTCTATCTTAGAACGGTTGCGGTGTCAGGCGCCTCCGAACCGCGTTCGGTCGCCAACAGATTTGTTTTCGAGAAAATCGAATTTATAGATTCGTCAGGATCGCGTGGATTAGTATATGCACAGAGTAGAATTGGTTGGTCATAATCAGACGTAACAGTCGATTTCCATCTAATGGTACGCGTATTCTATCTAACGGATACTTGGTCTTCGTGTCCCCCTCGATCTGCCAATAAGGCCCATGCACGCGAGCAGCGGTAATCTATCCTACTTATCCTCTATCAGTATCAACGTGCCCCAAGAAAATGTACGAATGTGCCCGACCGGAGGTAATTATATAAAAACATCTCTATAAAAAAGTATTGACCATATATGCAAAGGGTCAAAACGTAAGTATCTTCACTTCCAAAAACTTAACGCCAAAGTACACGAATATTTACTTTACTGCTACAGAAACGAAACAGATTGAATAGCATCTGTCCATGCCTGCCTACACTGATATAAATTCCATCGAAAGGAACAATTAACTAACAAATCATAAATATCTAGCAAAAAATGTGTTACATCTACAAAGTGTCCAGATAATTTAATTGTGTAAATCTGCGCCGGTATCAATTTTTTCCGATCCCCCCTACATATTACGAAATAGAATGACATCATTTACAAACACTATGATGCTTCGAAATTGCTATCATGTTTCCAGTTAGTAGAATATATTGCTATTGATACTGTATGTTTTACAAGAGGTGTATAGTAGTGTCGCGAAGACTGCAGTGACTTCGAGTCCGAAACATTGCGCTCTACGTCACGGGCATGATTCCTCGAGATTCCTTTATCTTTTGCCTCCTGAGTCGTACAGAGCGACCGAACCCCAATCGGAACGAGCGTGTCGGCGAGCCAATACTAATGCAATGACAAAACTTGTTTGTATTAGATTAGTTTTTCATGAAGCGTTTACCAACACATTCGTAACATTTTCCTGATTATAATGATACCAAATATGACATAATTCGGTGCATATTTTCATGTTTAAATAAAAAAATAAAGAAATGTTACATTTGCATTTATTTGTTTCAGCCTTTAATGCTTTTGATATTTGCCGACTATTCGACTTCTAGTCTCTCTTTCTTTTTCCAGTGCGCAGATAGTCGATCTTGTGCGTGTAAGTGGTGAGTTGGATCACGTCTTTCACTGAGATTCCTTTACCCGCGCGTCGTATTGAGTCACGCACGAGCTTTGAATCAAGGTTGTTGAATCACGGGTTAATTCGGCTGGATTATCGAACTTGGAGCCTTACAACCTCCTTGTAAGATTAACCACCACCCCTACGCTGACGACCACGCAGTAGAATCGGTTTAACCGTGACTACACCAGTGCGAGTGGACGGATTCTCGATTATAGAGATACGTCACAAATATACAGTCCACTAACTCTGCGTTTTGAGCAGATTGGCTGTATTCCCCCTCCTTCGATAGCGATTATCGCAGTCAGGAGCGTACGGGAAACAGCGTCACGAACGTATACGTATCGTATCGAATAGGTTTTTTTCACATCTTCGTTCGTTATTTATTTTCACAGACGCCACCGTCGCTAGGCTCAAAAAGGGACGAACCCGAAGAAGACGGATGAACCCGCGGACCGCCTTCTTCCACGGGGATTTATTTTGAATTAATAAACGCCCCACCATCAGGTGGGTCACTATCAATATAACGTCGCTGTACAAAAATTTACTTTCCCACAAAATTCCTATTTCCTCATATTCGAGCCACCGTTGAAAAGCGTTGAATTGTATTATACAGTCCACCTTTTTAACAATATCATTGTGATCAGAAAAATGTCATGAACATGTTGGTAAACGTTCCATGAAAAAATAATAAAAAACGAAGAAGTTTTGTCATTGCATTAGTATTGGCTCACCGGCATACCTGACCCGTATCATGTTACAATTCCTCCTTACAATTTATTCTCGTCCCCTCGAAGGGTATACCCTGCAGTGGGAGGGATAATTTCACTGCACCTAACCTATGCAGCTTTGTAGCAGTCTTCGCGTCAACACTGTACTACAGCGGTGTCCAGCGTACGGGCCCCTCATGCGTCTGCTTTCCCTTCCTACTGTACGTTTGCACAAGCGTATTGTACTCTCACCCCGCCGTCCAAAAAACCGCGTGTCATAAAACAATCGACGATCATGTTTTTAACGCCGGAAGCGAGCATATTGGTAATCGATTCGTCGCGTCTCGGCTCTATGGAAACTGCGAACGGTGTTGAGTACTGCGTTTAGCTCCCGGGAGCCAGGTTTGGACATCGCTGCTGTACTAGATAAATAAAATGACTTTTCCATATGTGTGTAGGTATAACGCAAGAAACAATTAAGTGTATCTATCTATTCCACTCAAAAAGATTTTAGAAATAATTGTTGAATATTTACCACATGAGCTGCAAACATATGCGC
This sequence comes from Sphecodes monilicornis, assembly GCA_913789915.3. NCBI lineage: Eukaryota > Metazoa > Arthropoda > Insecta > Hymenoptera > Halictidae > Sphecodes > Sphecodes monilicornis. Next base: position 3,071,928 of record OU565292.1, read on the forward strand.
GACACAACGTACGTGAGTATGGAATATATACGTTTCGGCGTAAGATATCTTCAACACTTATTTTTGCAAGCAGTTTTGAGTCTTCGTGGCTAGTATAATTGCAAAATCTTTCATCCAAAGCTCTGTTCTCCACCTAAAATATAAACTTAACGTTGAATTGAAGTGAAAGCTTAAGTAGTTGACGAATTTAACTCCGAATAAAATATTACATTTTTAACTTTAATAATATATGTGGACCAACTATACATATATGTACGGACCATAGCAATGATTCTCATATCAAACTATTCTGTAGATGTGCTTGAGTACAACGATATTTTTTTATAATTATTTATTCTAATGCATCAATTCTCTTCGATATTTATTAATTAATGGTTACTTCATGTCCAAGATTCGTTTTGGGCATGAGCATTTAATTACGTATGTAAGGTAAGAAATTTATTTAATATTGTCGGGGTAATTACGTAGAACTTTTCCCTCCTCACCGGTTTTGATGACCTTGAAATATATTGTCAAAGTCATAATTCTGAACAACTTTTCCCAATACATGTTAGAGCCGCTCGCTTTTACTTTTCGAGATATTCGCAGAAAACTATTGTTAGTTGTTACAAAATCGGTGGAGGTTGCAACTTTAACTGCGCGACCGATTCCGCGAGAGCGATTCAGCACGTAGCCTGTAGAGCTGTGCAAAATGGCGGTTGAGCACGTTGCACGTTGACCGCGATACAACCTGTACGAAACGCGGCGAGCTGAATGTGTATTAATTGTACGCGTAACATGAGCTCGACGAAAAATCACGCACGAGCACGAGCGATCTTGCGACCATTCAGTACTTTTAAGATACGGTCAAACGAGCGGGCCTTTTATGGTCAAAATAGACTACGAAAACGAGGTCGATGTATCACAGCAAACGAAAAACGAAAGAATGGACGAGCCGGAAAAAGCAGAGCTACGAGAGAGCGTCGTTTCCGGTGCTTACCAGGAAATCCATCGCGTGGATCTCTCTCATATGACGCACTGATATATATACAGGGTGTCCCAAAAATTTCGTTCTTCCTTGGAAGGGGCGGTTCCTGGGGATTTTTGCAAAGGAAAATGTCGCTTCAAATGGTATCAGGAACCGCCCCTTTCAAGGAAGAACGACATTTTTGGGACACCCTGTATATACAGGCCATAAACCAGCGCCTTGTGTCGAAGCTCGACCTTGACGATGGCTCGACTTCTGGTTACCAAATGTGTACAATAGGTCAATAAAATGCTAAAAGTTTTAACGAGCTTCGACACAAGGCGCTGGTTTATGGCCACGCTCGGGGGTAGAAGCGTACCTGAATGACCCCCGATTTGAAGAGGGGCGGTCATTTACTCTTCCCATTCCATTTGAAAACACGGTTCCATCGAACAGTTGCTGAAATGAAAATCGGCAGTGTGCTGTTGAAAGGCCGTTAACCTCGTCAGCTGTTCTGAACTAGTCTTCCTACGATCGCGAGCATAGACAGACGTCCACGCTCAGTCGAAACAGTCGATTTACGTGCATCAAATGTGAACTAGTTGTGCGTGATATGTGGACTTCTGTGAATCATTTGTGTGGATTTCATTCAAGGTTTGTGGACCCAATGGATATATGTGAATAGTTTTACTGTGATCGTGAATAAATTAACAATGTGGGCCGGATCGTGCAATGAAAGGACATTGACCCCTTCTGCTCGATAATTTCATAGAGCGAATAATTAAAATGCTCTTGTGAATTTAACGAGTAGGCAGGTTCAGTGTTGCACACAGATTATTTGTGAATACAGGAATCATTTTCACCTTGCTGGGGCTCTACAGGAGAACCAAGGTAAGCAAGGTTATCTCAGTTTTTAACATTAATAACTAAAAAGTGAAGAGTCAGTTTTACCAGTATGTATTGACGGTGTTAGAGTGTGCGGTGCTGTTCGTGCCGCGCGCCTTCGGGGTCGCGCGCCTCCGTAATATCGCGGTGCAGCGTTCGCTTCAAATAATTTTAATTCCGTCAATTTTAAAGCGTCTGCTTTTTAACAAATAGGTCCGCAAAGAGGAGACTTGAAGCTGTCACCACGTTTTTTTCGAATTTTTAAAACAGTCCCGGCTATAGGAAAATTGGATTTGTTTAAAACATTTGCAAAATAAATGGTGAAAAAACCATTTCTTCGGAATCGAAATATTTTCAATAGATACTCTTATGTGTTCACTATAAGCTCCTCAAAACTCATTTTCCTCGGTACGTTAGTTCTACTGTTATAATTCAATGAAAAAAGGTTCTTTGCATGTCTGTGAAACCAACATTTTTTAAGATTTCGAAAAATCCTTCGAGATTCGTTCATAGGGTACTAAAGACTACAACATATTCAAATTTGAACTATCCCACATAGGACTCGAAAAATGTTCTTCTCTTGTTTGTTCCTTGCTTTCGACCGCGGTGTATCACCATCGCTCGACTTCTGTCGCGCGCGGCCGTTCTGCCAACACGCCTCTAGGTCGCGCTCTGATTGGTCTGTGTTTTTCGTTAATAACTCCTTAACGAAGCCGAAACGGCCATTTTTGCAAAGGAAAATGTCGCTTCAAATGTCCTCAGGAACCTCCCCTTTCAAGGAACTCAGACATTTTTGGGACACCCTGTACTATGGATACGGTATTGCCATAAGCCAGCTACACAGCTTTTTGTCCCGAATTAATCGTAGAATCCAATGCCAGCGCCGCTATCGTTCGATCGGTGTATTAAGGGAAGTAGCGCGAGTTTCAAAAATAAAGTTATAAGAGTGAAAGAATAGCACAGACGAGATATAGGTACCTATACCGCGTCTATGATAATAGTATATTATAACAGGCCCGTGGTTATAACATCACAAGTTAATCATAAGTTATAACAAATCGACCAGAAATGAAATTTGTGAAATAAATGTATACATGTAATTAAAAGAAACTAAGAATGATTGATGTAGTGAAGAGAAAGGGCACAATTGAATTAAAAATATTTGTAAACATTTTTGTTGTTTGCTTTATTGTTATATATTTCTTACGTTTTAAGAGAAGCATTAAATGAAATGAAACTCATAATAATATTGAAATTCATTTATTATTGATAAAACCATTTATATAAAATGAAATGTTATATTAATGTAATTAATTCTTACATATAATTATACAAAATTAATACAATGTTATTGTGTTATGTTATATTACCATATATTGCGCATAAGCAATTTAGATATACAATTATATACAATTGAATCAAATTAAGCGCCACGTGAAGGGACACAAACACATGGCAAAGTATAGAGTATAGACGATCACGGTGGTGAAGAGGAGTACGCACTGATATATATCCTATGGATACGGCATTGCCATAAGCCAGCTACAAAGCTTTTTGGTACGAATTGAACGTAGATTTGAATGCCAGCGCCGCTATCGGTCGACCGGTGTACTGTACCCCTCGTACTCCTCTTCACCTCCGTGATCCTCTATACTTCGCCATGTGTTTGTGTCCCTCTAGATGGCGCTGCTTTCAATCGACTTGATTGGATGCCATTGACACGCTACGAAATAAAAAGTGTCGATGACGTCCAATCAACTCGATTGAAAGCAGCGCCACCTGGAAGGACTCAAACACATGGCAAAGTATAGAGGATCACGGAGATGAAGAGGAGTACGAGGGGAAAAGTACCCCGGTCGACCGATAGCGGCGCTGGCATCCAAATCTATGTTCAATTCGGTACATTTCCAGAATCCGAATCCCGTATCCATAGTATATAGATCAGTGATATGGTGGTGAGCACGCGTGAGCCGTTCATTGGCTGGCAGTGCAGCAGGTCTGGTTCTGATTGGATAGTGAGTTGACTCCAATCGATCCGACTGATCGATTGGCTCCCGTCAAATCGACGGGCGCGCTGTCAACGGAGCGTCAACAAAGGCAACTAGGTGCAACCAGGCGTGCTGCCTCTAACCTCACATAGTCGTGGAATTTTGACAGGCACAATCCTCAACACTAGTGCTGAATTGAATTTCCCGTATTCGTGCACGCTCCGTGCTTCGGCGCGGTGCCTGTTTACTGTTTTTGTAAACACGTTGTGGAGATCAGAAAGAAAAGAGGGTTTGACTGTGGTCATACATACAATATAAGATGAGCTTTCAGTTTTGAGAGACTACTCCTGGATCGTTGTACGCGTGGTCGTACGCCCAACGGCCGGCCCTCTCCGTCCCTCCCGTGACCTAACCACAACTCACTCTATTCGCATAATCTTTCCATTGTAGATCTCATGCAGAATTTGAACTAGTAACACGTACAAAAGAGTGGATGACATCTGCAATGGAAAGATAATGCGAATAGAGAGTTGTGGTTGGTCATGAGTAAATGAGTGGCGAGAGGAGCGTGGAGAGCAGCGGGGCCACGTCGATCCTAGCGGTACAGGTCAGATTAATTAGGTGACAGAGCCACCTGTATCGCTGGTGACGATGACGTCACCCCGAATTCGCGGGCTCTCGCGACCGAGAGCCGTTACGTTTCTCCCTTCTTCTGTCGACCGTGCTCGGTAGCAGTAATACTTTCTCTATCTCGCTCTTACTAAACGCTGTGCTCGGCTAATTCGCGTGCTCGCGAGCAGAAATTTAATACACCACGTATCGCACCGATCTCGCCGTGTTTGTGCGCTAATTTAAGGATTGATTTCAATCGGTTTGTGTAAGAGTTTATTGTTTGCTATTATTCGTGTTGTGTGGTTACAAAACTGTACATAGACATTGGACTTTGACCGTAACGGTCACAGTTTGAATTACTCTGTAATAAAGAACATATTACAATGACTAGCGAAATTATTCGGTGCTTTGGTAATCTTGTACAACTAGCAACAGTTTTTTGCACATATCTCGAAAACTAAAAGAGACCCCCTCATATGTGAAAAGGAAAAAGTTGTTACAATGTCGAAATCTATAACATATTTAAATTTCATCAAAATCGGAGATGAGTATCTCTTTCCAAATAATGACCAAATGAAGTGTACTCGTAATCTAAATTTGACTAAAGATTCTTACAAATATCTCGATAACTAATGCCGAGCGGCGGTAACATGTTGAGGGAAAAGGTATTCGGAATGATGACCTTGACAACATATTTCAAGGTCATCAAAATCGGTGGGGACGGCAAATTTCTAAGTAATTACCATTGTCGGTTATGTCAGTTGGAATTGTTAATATTTTGTTGCTAAACTATTTTATCCGAAAATAATAGTATAGCTCCTCAACATGCAACCAAATAATGTCATTCTATTTCCATGCTTCTTGCACAGTATAATTGTTCTGGAGAAGAAATAAGAAACGAGACACGGTCGACTTTATTAGAAGTTTATTTTCAGTTAAAGGAGAGAACTTGGATACGCGTGTCCGACCACCGAGAGTGCTCAACAAGGACTGTTTCCTAGAGACAGAGGCTATACACAGGGCCGCGCGACAAGATGACCTAGGGTATGGGAGGTTATTAGTGGTGACTCTGATCCACTAATAGGTGGTGGCTTTTGCGACACACTCTGTGTATGCTAACGGAGTGAGGGGTGCAGGGGGAGCAGAAGCTCCAACGCAGCGTAGAGTTTCCCCTTGCGCGGAGGAACGAAGTTCCCCTGTCAGGGCGGTGTTGTTTTTTCGTATGCACGTGCATGTACGTATTTATGCATGCATGCATGTGTACACACATTTACGCGACCTGGTGCGTAAAGGGGGGATTAATTAACCTCTTGCCACAACCATTTTCTTTACGGCTACAGTGATTAGAATATTTTTATACCCAAAAATTCCACATGTGATGAAAGAAAATTGGTATTTTTCGTATAACTACATTTGCTTTAATGCTTTCATATTGAGTACAGAAAATACGAGTTTATTTCGTCTAGAAAGAAATGCATAAAATGCATATTTGTTTGACTTTGTTGAAAATCTTCATCAAGAGTCTGACTCGTTAAAATACGTTAAGGGGTTAAATATTCATGGTTGGCACAACTGCAAAGAATAACGTTTACGGTGCAGGAGAGGCATTTCCCAGTACCGGTGTAGCGGAGGTTCGTGACTGTGGGTTATCGCCGCGCCGGTTAACCACTGGACCCCGGTAACAGTAATATAGGAATAATACTAGCGGAGTGTACTCGGCCTCAAAGCGGGGCTGACGACTTGGCGACCTTTGCAGGATTAACTGCAGGTCATTCGACCGAGACGGGAAGAGAGGGTCCTGGACTCCCCTGGACTATATCCAAAAGATCTCAGGAGCCCCATACTGATCCGTCACGCCATGCGTTACAATTTTTCTTTCTTTTTGGGATAAAAAACATGTAGTTCGAGATGACAGAGTCTGGCGAATAGAGTCGCCATTCCACCCATCGAGTCTCTGTTTACCAAATTCATGCAAACTTTTGTGACGAATGCGACGCCAACCATTGCGGCAACCTCCGTCATTGACGCCTGGGCCTCGCCACGGCCGCTTTAACCAGACAGGCGAGAAAGTGGTACCACTCTTGGAACGGCAATCCGAGAACATGGGAGAAATTTCGCGACGATTTATGCTCGGTTTTCGTTAGTGAGAACAGACTATGTGATCGATTATCTCGTGCAGTGGCCTACACTAGTGACGCCACAGAATCATATTGCAAATACGCGCGAAACAAACTAAAATTCTATGAACAGCCACAGATGAAGATCAGACTATATGAACTGATTAGCCTAATTGTCGGGCATGTCATGGGCGCAACAGTGCGACAATCTTCATTAAATGTGCGTTACAAAAGTGTCGCCGAATTATTAATTGGAATGTCTCAGTTTATGAAACAAAAAAAGGCGAATAGGAATGAGAGTAACGAAATTCAAGAGGATAAGGTACGCGCGGGCGAGTAGTGACGGTTTTTCAGTTGTGACGACCCGTGACATATCGCAAGAACATGCCCAAAGCGACAAAGATTGGATACTGGACGAGATCCACGAAGCCATCATCTTCTAAGCCACGCCCCATCGAGTCGCATTCCTATCTGTACATTTTGTGCTAAGCGAGGCCATTGAGAACTGGATTGTTGGACTAAACAACAAGCGCAACGCAGCAGTTTAGACCACAAAAACTCCAACAACCTCGCTCAATAGAATAACTGTCAAAGATCGCTATCCGCTGCCATTGATTGAAGATCAATTGGAGCGCTTGGGTAAGGGCAGATATTTCACGACCCTTAATATGGCGTCGGGGTTCTATCAAGTTCCGATAACAAAATGTTCTGTCGAAAAAACCGCATTTGTGACATCTGATGGACACTATGAATTTCTACGTACGCCGTTCGGTTAGTCAAATGCACCTGTGGTCTTTCAGCGCGTCATTAATCGTGTTTTAAGAAATTTGAAATCTGATATTGCGTTAGTATATGTGGACGATATTTTAATTCCGTGGAAAACAACACCGGAGGGACCTGAGCGTTTAGACCGAGAAAGTTAAATGGAACTGAGATGTTACAAGTTTTTAAAGAACTTATCACTTTATTTGGAACCGTTAAACCGTTAAAGTTGTTCATCGAGGTGTATGGTTGCGAGATACACTATATTACGGATCGGGTCACCGCGGGCAAACGGGGACAGATAGAAAGGTATGTGGCCACAGTGATACTGACCGCAAAAACGAAGAAAAACGCAGAATGGCCAAGCAAATGAGAAAAAATAATGTCTTAATCACTCTTAACACTATGGTACAAAAAAGAGATGTGGCAGCCAAATCGACAAACTTTTATCGACCGACGAGTTAATGACTTAAGTAATTAGATTGTAGTCTAGATTGTCTTGTGTTTTTTATGTTTGTTTTCTCCTTTCTTTTCGATAATTCGTATACTTTGCTTATCTTTGATCAAGTATTTCCTTATGTCTAATTTTGTATTATTATCGTAGAATAGTTCGTTTGTTACTGTTGTATTCGCCTGTTGATAACTCTTTCATTAAATGTTGTGGTTGCACACCCAACGATGTCTTAAATTATATTTAGAGTACCTTGGATTCGAGAATGTTCTGATTGTTGAGGGAGATACAAATGACATGTGTCAAAATGTTGTTATGGACTCCGCAAAGCACAGCGTCGCAAGAGGGATGATGTGTGAATAAAATTTTGTCGCGGACTCCATAAAGCGCAGTCATAGGAGAGGGTTGAATGTTTGTGATCTCCAAAAATCCTGTATCGAGAGTGCCATGGAGTGGGATGCCGTGAGCATCGAATGAGAAGGAAAAAATGAAGATTTTTAAGGTTATGAATAATATTAGATCAAGGTGTGGTGGCACTTGGTGCAAAATCATTGCACGTGTATTCGGGCGCCTGCCGACAGCGTGGAGCAGATCAGATTAGCCGTGTTAGCGCCAACGAATTTTTGGCAGAATCAAGGGCTAGTGCCAGGGCGACTCTTGGCGTCTGGCGGATTCTTAGAGTCGCCGATGTTATGTCTACAGCAGAGGTCGGCAAGAAGTACTCGTTTCGGGCCGTTTTCAAGAGCTACTACCTCCTTTTCCCGGCCGCGCGTCTCGCTCCCCGTTGCGGTCCAAGTTCTCATGCGGCATAGTGGAATAGGCCTACAGGGGACACCACTGACAAAAAAAAAGGCATTGAAAATAGTACCTCCACGCTAATGTAGAAACCTATTGATACGGATGTCGCCCTAATGCGCCACGCGCAGTTCATACGGTACGAGTCTGAGCTGGCTCGAGAACTTGGACCGCCACGGAGAGCGAGACGCCCGGCCGGGAAAAGTAGGCGTAGCTCTCGAAAACGACCCGAAACGAGCACTTCTTGCTGACTTCTGAACTACAAGATCGGGTTACAATGAATTTCTATAAATTAATATTTGACGACGTACGGACAAACCGACTTCTCTTAATGTTCCCGAAGACGAAGAAAAAGGAAGAAAACTCTAGTTTCGATTACCTTAATTACCCTCAATTTAAAAAGGATCCAGTTGTATACTGACATTAGGCCCAAAGCCCGCTGAAATTCGCAGGAGCATTCGTTATAAAAGTCGGTACCCTTACACCAACGCGGTGATTAGCACCGCAACGCGCTGCAACCTGCGCCACCTTCTTTAGCTACTAATAATACAATAAACTATATATAACCCAGTGGTATTGTTCAAAATACTATATACGTTTATACCATATGCTTATACTTCTACAAAACGAGCCAGATTTCCTTCCTCCGCACGACAGGTGCAAGACTATTGTTCATTATGAGTAATTATTGTCAAATTGCAAGAAAAAACAAAAATATCCTAAAACACGTATCCCCTATTTTGGATCAATGATCACACACCCGAGTGTACATTAAAATGAACTAACAATAAATAAGATAAACTCCAAAAAAATATCAGATTTTTAATATATTGTTTAAACAAAAAACATCTGTTAAAATTTTGTTGCGCGACTAAATTTCCCATTAAAAAGCATACCATTTTTAAAAAATTTGAGATATCTCAAAAAATATGGTTTTGACACCCAACTTCGAGGGCTGTTTTCACCCCTTCAATTTGGATGGTTACCGATAAAAAAAATCACGTGTCAAATATATTTCGAAGAACTATACCTCCCTTAAGTTTCATCAAAATCGGCTTGTATAAACTGTGTTTCGGCTTGATCGATAATCGAGAGCCCGATGCCAGGACCGCTCAGAATTGAACGCTGAAGGAGTGGTGACGGTTGGAATCGAACAGATGAACACACAATTTCACGTTCAGTAACTTTAATAAATGTCACAAGGCGATACACGTCGATACACAATAATAGACGACACGAACAATTTAACGATAAAGAAAACTTGAAATAGCCACGATGCCGCGAATAAACGTAGCGTCTTTGAAATTGTGACGATGTCACGAGATGTATGAAAATGCGAGCGAATGCTGCAAGATTCGGACGTGAAGTGGAAGTTCGACAGCGCACGGTAACTCACGGACATTAAAAACGATCGGTTTGGATTTGCGCTGATTGGTAGATCTGATCCAACCTTTGTTCTTGGCATGAGATTCAAACGGAGGAGTTTGCCGTTGGGGACCGTGTTTATCGCATGAAGAAGAAAACGGTTGAGCGGGCGCGCGCTCGCGATACAAAACAATAACGCGCGAATAACGGCGTTCGACTCGGTGTCGATCGCGGTCGAGCTGTCTCCGTTTGACCTCGTACTTTATACCAGTACCGAACAAACTGATAAGAATATAAAGCAAATAAATGTTCTTTATAAAAAATATAGATGTTTTTCATATACGTGGAACACATGTTTCTTTTCTTTTATTGCGTTCTGACATTCGTCGTTCCACCATGAAAGATAATTGATTCTTAAAATTTATTCAGTATGTGGTTTATTTCCCTACTGGAAATGGGCATCTGTGTTCGTAGATCTTCACAGTGTGCTATGACTATTAAAATCTTTCATTATTAAGTAAGGTTTAGGCAGTTGCTGTATGAGGTTAGTTAGTTCAGTTTCTTGGATTTGATAGTTGTTTGGGATATAAACATTGCAAATGCATATTTCTCATTGATGTAGTATGGCTGATACTACCGCGACTGCCTCGATGTTAGTTTGGAGCGGTATTTCTGTATAACTGATATTTTGCTTGAAATAGATTGCACCCTCGCCACTGGCGATCAAAGCGCTTCGTATATTTTTTTTTTGGACTACATTGAAGCTTTTAGTATTGGTCGAGTTGTCTGCTTTGAAATTTGTTTCTTGCAGATATATAATAGATGAGGCGTCTATTTTGAAAGTGACCTAAGTCCATTTATACTTAAATTGAGATATTCAAGAATTTGCGTTTCAATAAAATTTAAAATATATGTATAGGACACCAATGTGTCATACTGCTTAAGTGTATTTAAAAGAGTTTGTTGGGGTCTCCGCTCGAGATTTGGCCGAGAGCTCCAGAAGGTCGCCGGAATCGCACAGCGCTGTGCGTGCAGCCGGAAGATGGAAGGTGGAGGCGTAGGTTAAGCGCGGTTACGCGAATGAATAGAAGGAGAAGTGGACTGTAGTGATGTGAATTGACTAGATATTTAATATAGAACTTATTGAAACTATATGTACAAAATGAAACAAAAATTAATAAATGCAAGGAACAGAAATGAGACGAATTAAGATACTTGAAGTGAAGAACTAATTGAAAGGGAAGCATTCGCCGAGAAAGATTTGAAACGAAGTGGCCATTGTCAGGGATTGTCGCGCTCCTCCGAAATTCTAGAGAATGCCATTATTGGCTAGCCTAATTAACATTTTGAGGAGAGGGAGTGCGTGACAATCCTTGGGAGCGGTCGACTGTACAAACATTGTGGTGTATAGAAAAAACTATGCGATCGCTGGCGAACAGGTGCGAGACAATGCGCATGGTTTTTGTCGCGGACGCAAAATTAGAGTCCTATTTCGAATTATAAATTAATACAAGATTTATGATTGCATGAATCCCGAACAGATTTAAATTTACAATTCCTATTAAAATAATAACAATTACTAAGTGCATTATATGTGTTTTCTTACCAAAAATGGAGTTAAGCTACTTTCAAAGTTAACAGCCAGATTCGTTATAAAATTTGAAAGAGCCCAAGTCCATTCGACATAATTTAAAATGCTTCAAATTGAAAAAACAATACTCAATTTCTTTCATATTTCTTTACAACACTTCAAAAACACAATTTATGCAATTCGGAAAATTTTCTAGCTACATAAATTACATAAAAATTTACTGCTCATCTACCATTTTGTATATTCGGTAGGGATGTCATGGTGCATCGGTGGTATATATCGTAGTAAGTCCATCATGTCCTTGTATTTCGCTGTTGTAATTCCTCTTATATTTTTATAAATTGGTGTCGATACAATAGTTTCGAACCTTTTTTGTTGAAATCATTAGTTACGAATTCGTGTTCACTATCTGAATTAAATGATCTTGTTGTTTTATTCTTCCCCACGAGTGTAATAATTTCTATAATTTAATATTTTAAGTTTTATATTCAATTGTAAATGTGTATTGCATGAATTTTTTTTCACTGCATTAATTAAACGAACTGATATGTTTGATACGGGTATTTCCGATCTAGTGCGGTTTAATGATTTCGCTGCTGTGCCTATATCACTGCTTTCTACTATGTTGTTCCGATAAAGGTTTTTTGTCTTTCTTAAAACATAATTGTTATTGTTGAGATATATTTTAAACTATATATCGATCCGAGGGTCGGAAAGAATTTCACTTTCTTCTTATTTTGATAAATGATAAGTTTATTTCTAAAATACTTTCTTGATGTACAAGTAACTTTGAAGGCGGTGCGTGCATTCTCACTCTCACTCTCTCTGGTCAGACACACGTTTCTTTATTTTTCTTTTCTTACGCTAGGTGTCGCTCAGTCTAGTCTGTATTTACTCGCATGTTCCAACAGTTATTAATGTTGGGTAGGATTGGGGTTGTTTCGACTCTTTGTGATATATCAAAATATGAGTATTGGTTTGCAATTTTTTGCCAGATGTCCTTCATGTCTACTGTGACGTGGCAAGTGTTGCCTACGTCCCTCCGAACGCTTTCCCGAGGACCGGACCGCCCTCTGGCTAGACCGACAAGAACTCGGTCATCGTGAGCGATTCTCCGGGAGACGATCCGCATCGGATTGGTCACCTATTTCACGATTTGAGCGTCGCGCCACTTCGGCGCGGCGTGATTCCACAGGACCGGAGCACGGGTCCAAGGGCCCGGGTTCATCAACTCTCTCCCCGCTGACGGAGTACCCGAGGGTACAGCCGCCAATAGGAAGGCCCGAAGAAAGCGGACCGCGACGAGGACTGCGAGGGATAGGGCGAACACGGGCCGAACAACCCGGAGGCGCCAACGAGGGATTTGGCCGAGCAGGAGCGACCATCGTCTCCCCCTCGCTGCCGCCTCGCCCGGAGGAATGGCCAGAAGTCCGATCCGGAGCGGCTCGCACCGTCCCGCACCTCGTCCGGAAGATTCAGCGAGACCCGCGGAAAATGCGCCGATCCCCGATAAAAACCGTAGGGCCGGGAACCGATCCTTAAGGATCCGCCCGTGCCGCGCGCTTAGCGTTAGGGGTGCCGCGGGGAAAACCGGGGAGGAGAGAGCGTAGGGAAGTCGGGGATGCCTTGCTCCCCCGTTACCGAGTCGTCGACGATCGACCGTCGATCACTCTGTCGTTGGCTTTTGGCGAAGGTTATCGTAGCGTCTTCGATTGTACCTTATAACCGCGAGTGTTGTATCGTTGCTGCCGACCACGAGGGGCTAAGGTGAACATTGCTGCCGACGGTAAGCTACCTCCGTAAATTGTTAGCGATTTCGTTTCGTGAGGGCTCGGTAGCGATTTGGCGTGGTCCGGGATAGCGTCGCGTTTTTGGCGAATCGTACGCGCCGCCGGAAAATCGCGCCGAGATTTGGGACGCGTGGCCGCGTGTACGAAATATTTTGGCGATCGTACGCCGCTTAGATATCGCGATCGGGGCGATCGCGAGGCCGCGTACGGGTTTTATTGGCGAGAAGTGACCGCGCGACAATAGAGACGTCTCCGCGTGGGACGCCGCGGTAGGATCGCGGAAACGCGGAAGAAATGGTCGTGCCGTATCGCTCGTGCTACGCTGCCGATAGTTCGTAGAGTCAAGACCGCGGGCGGTTCGAATCCGCCGCAGACTTCTTTGCCGGTTTGCCGGACAGAGTCAGGGAGAGGAAACGCGTGCGTGCCATTTGTGACGCGTTCGGCTATCATGACCGCCGCGGGTTGAACCCGCGCCTGTAGAATCTCGATGTTGAATAAAAGACCTGATAGCCGCTAAATTGCATCTGTAATTTTCGTGAGATCCATTCCCGCCGCGGGGAACGCCTCACGTCCCTCCGCGTAGAACCCTGTGCCCGCGCTCTCGAGCTATTTACTCAGGCCGGTTCTCTCAGGCTTATTTCGCGTTGCCGAATTTTGCGTGACACCTCGTGTGTCTGGCGCCCGAGAAATAGACCGAACCGGTAATTTCGCCGATCTCGTAAGCCTGAGAGAAACCGTTTTGTCCCGGGTGGACTACGGCTCGCGCGGCCGCCCGTAGCCCGGTCGAAAGGCCTGTAAAAACCCGGTGCCGTTGCCGAAGCCGATCGCGGCCGAAAGCAACGCGCGTGACACTACATATAATGCATTTTAACGTTTCTGTGGAGGGATAGACCCAATACGTCGTTTGGTCGTGTTCAATTTTTATGCTGTCCGGTATTTTCCGAGTATCTTCTGGGTTAACGTATTGTATAATGAACGTCGCAATCGGAGTATGTGTGAAAAGCCTTCTTCTGCATTCCCGCTCGTAAAAAGGAAACGTAGAAACGTAAAAAGGAAACTTTTAACTCCTATTTTGTTAAAAGTTTCTTCAATTATAGTATGAGGAATTGTTGGGTAAATATTTGACAGTATTAACGTTTGGCTTTGCTAATTAGCGGCCTCAAGGATAAGTCAGTATCGTTTACTCAAATACGTTTATTTGTCAGTGAGGTTATCGGCGATTTGCTCGCCAAGAAAACACATATTCTGCCATTAGATACTCGTGATATAAACTCAATATTAGCTGGGTTGATAATTCTACCTATTGCCTGTGCGTAATCTTTCAGTTGAATTTCGTCTTTGGCTTCAATTATTATCGCCTGATTCTTCTTTGGGAAACAGTCGCTTTGTACTTTCTTATTGTAGCTTCTTCTCTGTTGGAAATTGGGTTCATTTCTTTCAATTTGGGGTACAGGGTTTTTTTTTATTAGAGGCTATTTCGGTGAATCGATTGCACCGTTGTAAACTTGTCAATTTGACGGTTTTTCTGTAATACACTAATATTCGCTGTATATTTACTCGAGTCTCACATTTATGAATTTACGTCGGTGTATGGTACTCTCGACCACAGCACGCACGGTGTTTACAAGTACGTCCGCTCGCTACCACGGTCTCCGACCGAGTATTTTCCATCTTTGAATTGCTATTATGCTTGACCATTTTGTTTAGTCTTTTTCCGGCAACAATTCTGAAAACCGGTCAAATCTGATTGACCTCAAATTTTGCACATAGACTTATTTTGTATTAAAAACATATCTTCCAAAAGGATTTTTGGCAACTCGCAAAAAGAAATTGTTATCATTATCTACCTTACAGACATAAAATATTCCACACAGGCTTAAGGCACAGACTTACGATACCTACAGACATTGCATGCAATGTATTTTTCTGTCTACGATTCTGAATTACCGACTCTGTAGAAAATGCCCTAGTACGATAGCGGACTCTATCGAAATGGAACGGTCAGCTGGTGAACTATATGAGGATGCAACACATAAAGTGTTTGTCTGAGGAGGATCGATTTTACAGCGTTGTCAGCTTCAAAAGTGCAATGTTGCCGCATTATGTTCGTACAAGAAGCTATCGATGCTCGCATCGAAAACGTTCGAACGTTTTCTATCACAAGCGATGAGATAATTGTTTTGTCTTGCTTTTCGAAGCTGTGGAAATTCAGAGGCACGTTGCTTTTTAATCTAAACCACAATTTTATTGAACGATCATTTGAATATTCGATGACTTCTTCAAAAATCCTTACCATTTTTTTAAATTTTTCATGCGAATATAAAATTGTTAAAAATTTTGCAATTTTCAATTTGTGGTTTTTTTATTACATATATGTACACCTGATTATATGGATAAAAACCATGTTCACCAAAGCAATTTGCAGAACACACGTGTAGTTTTAATATTATTTTCATTTTTTTTATATTATTAACAAATGTTAACTAATCAACATAACTAATTTGAATTTTAACACGAAATGTATTGTTTCCCGATATGAAAATGTTAAGAAACGTACAAACTTTCGCGGCATGATAATTGTTGCAGTGTACACGAGCATGTGTAAACTGATATTCATATATTAAAAATTATGCAGATTAGAATATATTGTCGAAAGCCTCTAATAAAATTCTTTCCTGAACTTCGAAGAAAACTTTTTCCTACAAATACAGTTTAACTTATCGGATTTGTGGCATGTTCAGACTTATTTTCATCAAAGAAGCATTTGCAATCGACTCATAATGTTTCCATGGCAGAATTATGAACCATAATAAACATTTTATTGTTATTAATACGCGTTAGTGAAACCTTTACATTGTTGTCTTCAAGAATCTCACGTAGCGGCGACGTACGATATGGACGTGATTCAGCATCAGAGGCAACATTGTAACACACATTGTATTATAAATAGATCCAATTTTATGTATTATTAACATTATCATAATGGTAAAATCACCTATCGATTGAAAATGTTTTTCTGATCAAAATAAGCCCAAACACGGCATAAACCATGCATATATAGCGTACATTGCACTGAAAACAACGTGCAAAACATTTCCGACGACAGAATCTGTCTACAGAAGCTGACGGAATTTAAAACGTCTCGAGCTCGATAAATGCGGTAGTGCTTGTACGTGACCACTGTTGCTCACGGTATTTGTTGTTGCACACAAGAAATAATAAATAGAAATAATAAATCACGTTGATAAAATTTTCGCACGTTAATGACGCACGTCATTAAAACAAAAATTTATATCTCTTCAGTCAAATATATTGTTTTTCTACATATTGTATAATAAAGCAATGTCTCTTTGGACACTTTAGAATTAAACTAATAGAATAGAAAATTTGTATTATTTTATACATATTCATTAAAAATATTATAACGAAAATTTAATTTAATGAATTTAATGAATTTATGAAAAAATGAATTCTTATTTTTCTGCACATGAAAAGAATGCAAGTACTTATTTTAAAAACAAGAAAACACAAGCATAGTTAATATATGTGTAATGTGTACGCACTCATCAACTGCATAGAATTTGTAAAGTGTAAAGAAAGTAAACTATTGGTTTAAAGTGTATAAAACTATTATAATGTACATTCATTAGTGACACGAGTAATAAAAAATAATATTACGTATAGAAACCAAATTAATTTTACTACAATTCGTATTTTTGTAATACATTCTTCATAAATATTATTTTCACCGTTCAAATACACGCGCCGTATGCATTAGTAGCCTCCAAAACACCCGTAGTAAAAATAAAGTATGCGGAATATTCAGTTCTTGCTAATACGGCTAAATTCGTGAACTATCGGTAATATTGAGCGCGACACCGAAATGGTACGGGGGCCACTGTGGCCCCCCGAGGCCTAGACAGAAAAGCCCATAAGATGCAATGTCTGTAGTAGTCTTAAGTCTGTGCCAGGAAAAACGTAACATTGGCATCGTAGCCACTTCTTCATAGTTCTGTTCTACCAAAACGTATGTAATATAACCACGTGATAGGCATAGACCCGAATAAACTATTGCACAACATAATCCATAACGAGATAACTATCATTCATTCCCATCATTATTGTTATTAATACGCGTTAGGGAAACGTTTACATTGTTGTCTTCAGGATGCACATAACGCGACGACGTACGATATGGACGTGATGCAGCATCAGAGACAACATTGTAACACACAATGTATTGTCATTTACTATAGATAAATCAAATGTTATTCAATATTAACATTATCATAATGGTATAATCGCTAATCGATTGAAAATGTTTTTCCGATCAAAATAAGCCCAACACGACATAAATCGGATACTCATTTAGCGTACATTACACTAAAAACTGCATGCAAAATATTTTCGACGACAAAATCCGACAGAAGCCGACGGAATTTTAAAAGTCTCGAGCTCGATGAATGTGTAGTGCTTGTACGTGACCACTGCTGCTCACGGCATTTGTTTTCGCACAAAAGAATCATCTTATTGTTAGCTAAATATGTACACATGTATAATCGAATAAAACTGGGATCTGAGTCGCAAAGAGACGTAAATAGAAATAATAAATCACGTTGAATAAAATTTTAGCAAGAATTAATAACGCATGAGTAAAAACAAAAATTGATATCTTTTCAGTCAACTATAATGTTTTGGACGAAGTAGAATTAAACTAATACAATAAAAAGTTTGTATTACTTTACGTTTTGATTAAAAATGTCATAACGGAAATTTAATTTAACGAATATAATGAATATATGAAAATTTAATGAATTCTTATTTCTCTAGAACTGAAAAGAATACAAGTACTTATTTTAAAAGAAAGAAAAGACAAGAATAGTTAATATATGTGTAATTTGTACGAATTCATTAACTGCATAGAATTTGTATTGACTATGTATAAAGAAAGTAAACTATTGGTTTAAAGTGTAAAACTATTGTAATATACCTTCATTAAGGGTGCGGACTCCTGATCGAAGCGTTCCAAGCGGCCGCTAGGGGAAGCTCGAATGAGAATGTGTGGCACACACACTTCCGCTAGATTAGCCTATACGTATACGAGCAGAGAGGAACTCGTACGAGATTTCAAGCTATTTCAAGGTTCCGGGAGGCCGCTTTTGACGGCGAAAAAACGCAAAAGTAGGAGTTTTGAGTATACACGTCCACTAAATGAAAGATAAATCTAGTGCGCTTGACTATAGAGACAGCCTACTTTTGCGATATTGAGGCGTACTTTGGGATATTCGGCAGCATGTTGTCCATCAGAAATCGTTGTAGGTCGCGTGACGTCACGACATGTTGAATCTTTAAGTATCTGGAGATTTAGGGTTCTTATAGAGACACCTGGATGCACGGCCGGTAGCGAGGGCACATACAATGTTGGTGAAACGTCTATTATGTTATTTATTTACGTATTTTAGGCGTAAAAAGTAGACTTTGAGAAAGACATAGTTCCGGCATTTGTCGCTACGAGCGCTGATATCTGTATTCGATGACTGCTGCCACCGACCAGTGATACTCTTGTCGATGCTGCTGCCGTCGTCGACACAACGACGCGACAGATCAACATAGCGACGCAGTCGATAACGCAGGTAACATACGTGTAGCTACAAGGATCGCAAGGGTCTCGGAAATTAGATACCACACATCGACAACGCAAAGATGTGAATCTTTAGACAATACACGTGATGGATAAAACATCAATCTAGCGGACAGGATTCCTAAAACATCCTATTTTCCGTTTTCAAGAAACAGCAATATTCGCCAGCCTGTTGCCCGTCGAGAAGCTATGCAAGAAAGCGAGTCGCTGGCGTAGCTTCTCTCTCGGCCAGCCTAGCCGTGCCGTGGTACACTCACACCACTCGGCCGGCGTGTACGTGTGCCAACGGCGATTGCAAGGGTCCGCGAGGATCCTAACTACGCCTAAATAAAGCAAAAGAATGATCTGTTTGCTGTCAAACGCGCTGGATAAAGGGTAAATCTAGTGCGCTTGACTAGGGAGAAGTCATACTTTTGCGTTCTTTAGCCGCAGTTTCGGATATTCGAAAGCATGTTGCTCGCACTCACACATCGCTCGGCCGGCGTGTACGTGTGCCAACGGCGATTGCAAGGGTCCGCGAGGATCCTAACTACGCCTAAATAAAGCAAAAGAATGATCTGTTTGCTGTCAAACGCGCTGGATAAAGGGTAAATCTAGTGCGCTTGACTAGACAGAAGTCATACTTTTGCGTTCTTTAGCCGCAGTTTCGGATATTCGCCAGCCCGTTGCCCGTCGAGAAGCTATGCAAGAAAGCGAGTGGCTGGCGTAACTTCTCTCTCGGCCAGCCTAGCCGTGCCGGGGTACACTCACACCACTCGGCCGGCGTGTACGTGTGCCAACGGCGATTGCAAGGGCCCACGAGGATCCTTACTACGCCTAAATGAAGCACAAGAATGATCTGATTGCAATCAAGCGCGCTAGGTAAAGGGTAAATCTAGTGCGCTTGACTAGAGAGAAATCATACTTTTGCGTTCTTTAGCCGCAGTTTCGGATATTCGCCAGCCTGTTGCCCGTCGTACGCAAGCGCCTCGCTTTCTTGCATAGCTTCTTTCTCGGCCAGCCTAGCCGTGCCGCGATACACTCACACACCACTCGGCCGGCGTGTACATGTACTAACGGCGATTGAAATTATTTCGAATATTGAAAACCGCACCTCGATATGTTCAAGAAATAAACAAACTATATTATTTTTGCGCGGTCGTAATTTACGCCGCCGGAAATTATCATACTCTTTCTTCTATACCGGACAGGCTTCACTCATGGAACGCGGAGCGATGGGTGTACATAGATAAATGAAAATTAAACTACATGTACAAATAATTTATTAATATACCAAACATATATGTATATATAAATTATGTTAATAAATGTCATTTATTGAGATTGCTCTAAATTAAGATTGCTTCATTCGCCGTCTCGTTCTACGTGAACTGCATCATCCTCTCGACGATCCAGGAGTTCAAATGATATGTGACTGTAACTGAAACATCACAAAATATATTATTGAAATATGACAAAACTGCTATGTACTTGAAAATATAAAAAGTAAAGTATCTTACATTATCAGCTCATGCTCGATCCGTTGTCGAAGACGAAGCAGTACAGATGATATGTGGCTGTAACACAACGCAGATTTCGAGTGGACAGTAAAGTCTGTCCGGTATAGAAGAAAGAGTATGATAATTTCCGGCGGCTTAAATTACGACTTCGCAAAAATAATACCGTTTGTTTATTTCTTGAACATATCGAGGTGCGGTTTTCAATATTCGAAATAATTTCAATCGCCGTTAGTACATGTACACGCCGGCCGAGTGGTGTGTGAGTGTATCGCGGCACGGCTAGGCTGGCCGAGAAAGAAGCTATGCAAGAAAGCGAGGCGCTTGCGTACGACGGGCAACAGGCTGGCGAATATCCGAAACTGCGGCTAAAGAACGCAAAAGTATGATTTCTCTCTAGTCAAGCGCACTAGATTTACCCTTTATCCAGCGCGTTTGACAGCAAACAGATCATTCTTTTGCTTTATTTAGGCGTAGTTAGGATCCTCGCGGACCCTTGCAATCGCCGTTGGCACACGTACACGCCGGCCGAGTGGTGTGAGTGTACCACGGCACGGCTAGGCTGGCCGAGAGAGAAGCTACGCCAGCGACTCGCTTTCTTGCATAGCTTCTCGACGGGCAACAGGCTGGCGAATATTGCTGTTTCTTGAAAACGGAAAATAGGATGTTTTAGGAATCCTGTCCGCTAGATTGATGTTTTATCCATCACGTGTATTGTCTAAAGATTCACATCTTTGCGTTGTCGATGTGTGGTATCTAATTTCCGAGACCCTTGCGATCCTTGTAGCTACACGTATGTTACCTGCGTTATCGACTGCGTCGCTATGTTGATCTGTCGCGTCGTTGTGTCGACGACGGCAGCAGCATCGACAAGAGTATCACTGGTCGGTGGCAGCAGTCATCGAATACAGATATCAGCGCTCGTAGCGACAAATGCCGGAACTATGTCTTTCTCAAAGTCTACTTTTTACGCCTAAAATACGTAAATAAATAACATAATAGACGTTTCACCAACATTGTATGTGCCCTCGCTACCGGCCGTGCATCCAGGTGTCTCTATAAGAACCCTAAATCTCCAGATACTTAAAGATTCAACATGTCGTGACGTCACGCGACCTACAACGATTTCTGATGGACAACATGCTGCCGAATATCCCAAAGTACGCCTCAATATCGCAAAAGTAGGCTGTCTCTATAGTCAAGCGCACTAGATTTATCTTTCATTTAGTGGACGTGTATACTCAAAACTCCTACTTTTGCGTTTTTTCGCCGTCAAAAGCGGCCTCCCGGAACCTTGAAATAGCTTGAAATCTCGTACGAGTTCCTCTCTGCTCGTATACGTATAGGCTAATCTAGCGGAAGTGTGTGTGCCACACATTCTCATTCGAGCTTCCCCTAGCGGCCGCTTGGAACGCTTCGATCAGGAGTCCGCACCCTTAATGACACGAGTTGTGGCGGCCCGTGCACGAGCACGCCGCGCCAGACCGTCGCCACTTAATATATACAGGACGCAGCAACGAAACTCGTGGCGGACGCGTCAATCGTCGCCTACGATACGCTACGCCCTAAAAGCCACGACTGTTCTCGGAAATCGAGAGAGACTCTCAGAGATCGGTTCCGAGGGCAGTCGTCCCGATGCACGAAGGGCAGTCGAAACCGAAACCTTGCACGAGCAAGTCGACGTTGTAGTTTCGACCCGACCGATACGACCGAGCGACGCGATCATCGCGATTTATTAATAAAGAGTGTCGACCACGAATGAGTCTACTTTCATTCTCCTGTATACCCACACGAGTAATAAAAATAATGTTGCGTATACGAGCCAAATTAATTTTACTATAATTTGTATTTTATAATACATTCTTCATAAATACGATTTTCACCGTTCAAATACACGCGCCGTTTGCATGTGTAGCCTCCAAATCATATTAAACACCCGTAGTAAAAATGAAAAATCTTCTTTCTAATACGCTTGAAGGTACGGTCACAGTGCATCCGACATCGGTCGATTCGGCCGACGTCAGACGGGTCTGTCAGACATTTCGAATGTGTGGGTAGGCCCGTCTGTGAGACCCTTCTAGCGTCGGCCGATGTGGGAATTTCACGTCTCTTTCTTTTCTATACGCTGTCCTTCTTTGCGTCCGAAACGTTCGTCATTCATTATACAAGTAAATATCATCGAAATTATATCATATTTGGTATCATTTTCATCACAAAAATGCCACAAATATGACGGTGGAAGTACCATAAAAATTAATAAAAAGTAAAGAAGTTTTGTTATTGGATTAGTAGTGGTCTCACACCGATATACCCGACCCGCATAATTACACTCCTCGGCGACCGAGGCCCTCGAACGTCACTGACCTTTCTCTCAGTTCGACAGGGTATCATAGAGTGTAGATAGTTATTAGTGCGGTGAGTACATTTCTTTAAATTAAATTAAAAAAAGAGTACCACCGACACTTTTTGGTTTAGAACTGGACATAAATATGAACGTTATAATCCAAAAAAGTTTGCGACTTTCTACGACTTTGCTAAAAGCGCGGGAGAAACGATTTCTTCAGATCCATATTTATTAAGCTTAAGATTTTTAAAACCAAGAAAATTAAAACAATATTCGAATTATGTCTTTCAGTTCTTTCAATAACATGAGATGATCAATGAAATAATAATTAGGGTAAACGATAATTAAAAATAATGTTATCTTGTTTTCCCTTCTCCATTAATTTACATTTCCATGTACATATTTTATTTGACATTACAAATCACAAAATATCATAATTTCTACTGTAGAAACATCTACTCGGCCGACGTGTCTAACGAAAAACAAAATGATTTGATTTTCATTCGGCCGTCGTACGACGTCGAGGCCCCATGGGGTTTGTCCATTGAAACCCTTTTCGAGGCACTTGAAAAGGTTCGGCTACCGCGGACTTCGACCGATTTGTCTGACGTCGGGTCCACTGTGACCACGTTTTTCCGCGAAATCAGCCGTACGGACAGCAACACAGCCTCCCGAGGCGTTTGAAACGCTCGTGCGTGAGTGCTGAAGTCGGACGTCGGACGAAGTCGAATCCACTGTGACCGTACCCTAAGGGTGCGCAGGAGCCAGAGCAAAACTTCGAGTTGACTTCAGCGACAGTTGCGGAGAAATGAGGAAGCTCCCGGGCAAGGATAGAGAGATCCTTGTTTCTCCTACGGGGCTGTGACATAGAGGGAGATGTCACTCGCAGGAGAGACAAAGACAGATAGATAACCAAGCAGCTTGATTTTTCGATGATTTTCCTCCCATTTCCTGAAGCGAAGAAACCATATTTTCTCATGGGACTTTTTTAAAAAAAATCTTTGTTCTATTCCGCGTACCCTTACGTCGTCCGTTTTTGGAAAAAGCGTACAGAAAAAAATTTATTCTATAAAAACGTACAGTTTTATTTTTTATAAAGTTTTAAGAGCCAAATTGCCAAAAAGGGCGACGTAAGGGTACGCGGAGCTGATCAAAGAAGTTTTTAAAAAAAGTTCCGTGAGAAAATATTGCTTCTTCGCTTCAGGAAATGGGAGTAAAGTCATCGTTATGAAATTGGGGATTTATATGCAAAATGGCTGGCTGACTTTCGCGCCGTTCACCGCAGCGCTATTGTCGTCTCCTCTGCTGTTGTGTCGAATGTCTAAAAATGCTTTTCAGCTTGATTCGGTAGCGTAATAAGACTAACGAGCCTCCGCGCTGGTACATACAATTACTCAAATAATAGATCACACACAATTTATATCAGTATAACTTTTTTATGAATGGACCAAACGACTTCAGTTTCTCTGTAAGGCTAAAAGGATTAGTTTAGCAATTGACGTCTAACAATAAACATGTTGAAAAAATGTATTTGATGGGAATTGTGAAAAAAAATAATAAAAGTGATTATTACAACTTTTTTATCTAGGCCAATAACGAACATTTAAAAGGTGTGTTTTGTAGATTCATATAAGTTATATACATGCTGCAAATTTCATCGAAGTTGGTTTATTGGTTTACGAGTTATAAACAATCAAATGTGGTAAAAATGGCAGTTATATGCCGAAAATCATGAAAATTGCAATTTTTACTACATTTGACTGTTTATAACTCGTAAACCAATAAACCAATTTCGATGAAATTTGCAGCATGCATATAACTTATATGAATCTACGAAACACATCTTTTAAATTTTCGTTATTGGCCCACATAAAAAGTTGTAATAATCACTTTTATTATTTTTTTTCACAATTCCGACCAAATGCATTTCTTCCGTCAATTACCAAACTAATCCTTCTAGCCTTACAAAAGAACTGAAGTCGTTTGATCCATTTATAAAAAGATTATACTGATATAAATTGTATGTGATCAATTATTTGAGTAACTGTATTTATATATGGTATATATACCAATTCTTAGCAAACATTATGTACATGTTAAAGTGACTTGCATGAATTGCAATAAATTGAAAAGATTGTCTTTTACGAAAATTAAAGAAAAGATAATACTTGATATTTTATGATTATATGCAATGGAAATAATAATAGAAAATAAAATGTATTTATAAGAATGTTTTATATTTTTATTTGATTTTTATATTAAGATTATTTCAAAATATTCGTAATTTTACAAGAAAACAGGGTGGGATAGATACAGGAAAATGTTTATTTTGTGATAAAAGGATTATTACGAGAAATTATCTAATTTGGAGGAGGTGGAGGATTGCCTTTTCGCACGATGATCGACTAAATAATTTTATTCGGCGAGAATTTATCCGACGAATAAAGATCCTTTTTATATTCGTCGCATCAAATAAAATTTTCATCTTTTATTTGTATCTTTATTCGATTACTTCGAAGAAATTTTCGTATAGCTTTTGCCAGTTCAAACAAACGCGTGCCGAGCGTCTAGTACCGAACCAGCGACCGATCCACGGCATACAATATATAGTAAGCAAATGAAGAATATAAAGCATTATTGACAATTTGAATTTTTATGCTTTTCATACGAATAAGTTGTAGAGATTACCCCGATGAAAATGAGTCCAAGCGCGACACCATTCGCACTATTTTTAATAATATTCTCATTTTTATCATTACAATACGTATCAATAAAAAATGTTCGATTACACTCGAGTTTGGACTTATTTTCATCGGAAGAACTTTCTCAATTCATTCGTAACATTTTTAAGAAAGTATATTGAAAAATGTGAGTTTAAATTTTCATTCTTGCGCATTTCCCCATCTGCTTAAATTGTATGCCGTTGGTCGGTCGCTGGTCTTTCAAGTTCGGCGCTCGGGTCTCGGTAAGTTATACGAAGTCTCCGAATAAAATTTTATTCGACGCTGCGAATAACTGCGTTTCGACTAGGGATGTGTGGCGTGCGGGCCGTCCGATTCTCAGGCGCCCGAATAGTTGGTTAGAGTCGCAGAAAGTCGGGCGGGTTCGGTGAGAAACGGACAAGTTCGGACGAGCCAGTTATCGCAATACCCGAGATTCAACTCGACGTTCCTATGAAATAGATACTGGTTATGATATTTTTTTTCATATCTTATAACGTAATTTTTAATATACTTGGTTTTTTTAATAATTACATTAGGTATATTTATTCGGCCAACACGTGCATGTTAAATTATTCCAATGAAAATTCTAGAATTACTAAGTACAAAATATTTATCTCACAAAGAAAAAACTTAACTCAAAAACGAATAATTTCCCCAAGGTATGACGAACACCATTCGAAAGGACATGAAATGTATTATCAATGCAGCGTTTTTGGTTAGAATCAGGCGATACTTTTTTTGGGAGTTGCAATTTTTCTGAATTTTTTACACCTTGAAAAACACGAAAAACAGGAAAAAATTATGTTAACAATAAATAAATTACATAAACTTACACACCGTTGGAAAGCTTGAATTTTTTATGATTTTTTTGGTATCAGCGGCGGGTCGATAACGTATTTTTAGTAAAAGTTACAGCACATAATAGATTTCGCAAAATACGTACTTTGAGCCCCCCCACGTAACCGTGAAGTCCTGGGAAAAAAGTTTTTGCAAGAAATCAATGTTAGACCCAAAGGGTTACCAATATGCAAAGTTTCAGGAAAATTGGTCTTGGGTAATTTTGGCCGATTTTGAATCAACGCCTTTCCTATTATTATTTCCATTGCATATAATTATAAAATTTCAAAAGTTCATAGAGTATTCATTGTTTTTGCAATTGTAATAAAGGTACACTACATAATAAAACAGTTATATCTTATTACATTTGTGTTACCTTATTTTTTAATTTTTGCAAAAGACAATCTTTTCAATTTATTGCAAATCATACAAGTTGTTTGCTAACAATTCGGATATATATAAAATAGTAAAATAAACCAGCGCGGGCGCTCGATATTCCTACTACGCTACCGAACCATGATGAAAAGCATTTTTAGACGATCGGCACAACAACAGCAGTGGAGACTACAACAGCGCTGCGGTGGACGATGCGAAAGTCAATCAGCCATTTTGCATACAAATTGCCCAGATTTCATAACGATGACTTTACTCCCATTTCCTGAAGCGAAGAAGCCATATTCTCTCACGGGATTTTTTTAAAAATATTCTTTTTGTTCCATTTCGCGTCCCTGTACGTTGCCCTTTTTGACAATTTGGCTCTTGAAACATGATGAAAATACGTTTTTAGGGAAGAATTTTTTTTTGCAATATTTCCGAAAATGCTATTGGTAAGTCGATCGGTATACTTTTCTTGAACACGAAAATGATACTTATTACTTGACTTTATCTAAATTAAGCAAGAAAATCGCGGAAAACAGCTTCGTAGTTCAGGTCTCAGCCGATAGAGTCCGCTACTTTGCCTCCTGCGCACCCTTAAATTCGTGAACTATCGGTAATATTGGGCGCGACACCGAAGCGGTACAGGGGCCACTGTGGCCCTCCGAGGCCTAGACAAAAAAGACCATAAGGTGCAATGTCTGTAGCAGAGAGGAATGAGAGTGCTCACACCCGGGTTTTTCCCGTGCCCGGTATACTGCTGCCCCCTAGTCTACCTTGTCCCACGAGAGAACCGTACCGTTTCGCGCAGCTTGACTCGTCGTGGAAGGCGCAGCGAACCTCTCATTGGGAAAGGGAGCGTACGGAGTGAGAATACCACCAATCAGGGCGAAGATGCGCAGCAAGGAACGAAAACCGATCTTCACGCGGTACGGTTCTCTCGTGGGGCAAGGTATAGCCTGGATCAGCTCGTGACTCCACTTTTAACCCCCTCTAACGCCCGAATCGGAACTAACCATTAGCCTGGAACAGATCCTGACTCCACTTTTGACCCCCTCTAACGCCCGAATCAGAACTAACTTTTAGTCGAGATCAAAACCTACTTATGCGTATTGTCATCGTCAACAATACCTACAATTTTTCACATTTATAGATACAGTTACTATTAACAAAGTGGCTATCTCTGTTACTAATAATGAAAGATAAAATATTATTTTTCTATGGGTTCGAGTGTAGCGTGCCTGACTACGGAATCGAGGAAAACTTTTTGACACGTTCGAGACTATGGGGGGACAGATTTTTTTTAATTCATGAATACAACTTTTCTCCACCGTTTTTGCTTAGCACAACCATAGGATTTTTACTACATAATTTTAACAATATTTTTTAACTACTTTGAAATAGTTTTACGGGAAAATATTGTTGCTTGCTCTTCATTAAATCGTTCTTTAAGGGGCAGTCTTGTGTCCTGTGCCTGACTGTGCCACATCTGGAGTTTTATGGCACACGAAAGATAGCTATTGAGCTGAAAACCAGACCGTACAAGTCTGACTCCGAAGCTAGTTGAAGGAAAGCAAAAAGACAGGATTTCTTGGAGTAGCGATATTGGAGAACTTAAAAGAGAATCAATCGTACAGTGCCGTCAAAATATAGAGCACTATAAAATTACACTTACGTATAAAATAATATTGGGAAAAATGTATGATTCGATATCAAAATTTCTTCCATCACTCACCCTACAATAAACTAGTTATTTAAAGAAGTGAAATAAATGGAAGGATTAACGAAGGAGACACATTACGGAACAATTCATTTTATTTAAACAAGAAGAAATCGAACAACATTTTAGGTCTATTTTAAACAGAAATGGAAAATATATATGGTACTACAGTATTTTATACAGTTTTCTAATGAAAGTGATGCGAAGTATGATATAATTCCTCTGATATTCACTTGTGCAGTGAATGAGTGTTTCGGTCCTAAAGAGTGGCGGGTTTTTGAACTGTGCCGGCTGACGCGACTATCCGTATTTTTTTTCTTTTCCATACGCTATCTTTCTTTGCTTCCGAAACTTTCATCGTTCATCGCTCAATTAAATATTATCAGAATTATATTATATTTGGTATCATTTTCATTAAAAAAAGTTCCACGAATATATTGACGAAAATTCCTTAAAAAAATTAATGAAGAATGAAGAAGTTTCGTTAATGGATTAGTAGTGGCCTCACACCAATTCTACATTCGGCAAAAGGGATACACTAGGGATAATATTCATTGAGTTGTTAAACATTGTAACCTGCGAAATGAGGCTATAGCAGTGTCCCTATGACTGCGGCGATTTTTTGGGCGCCAGCCTCGAGCACACAGACCGATTCCCAATCGGCATCGGCTCGTCGATGAGCCAATACCACCGACCAGGTATAGGATAGACCTAACACCTTATGCACAGACTTAAGATACCTACAGACATTGCATGCAATGTATTTTTCTGTCTACGGTTCTGAATTACCGACTCTGTAGAAAATTCCCTAGTACGATAGCGGACTCTATCGAAATGGAACGGTCAGCTGGTGAACTATATGAGGATGCAACACATAAAGTGTGTGTCTGAGGTGGATCGATTTTACAGCGTTGTCAGCTTCAAAAGTGCAATGTTGCCGCATTACGTTCGTACAAGAAACTATCGATGCTCGCATCGAAAGCGGTTTCTATCACAAGCGATGAGATAATTGTTTTGTCCTGCTTTTCGAAGCTGTGGAAATTCAGAGACACGTTGCTTTTTAATCTATACCACAGAAATTCCAATCGTTGAAGATTTTATTGAACGATCATTTGAATATTCGATGACTTCTTCAAAAATCATTATCATTTTTTTAAATTTTTTATGCGAATATAAAATTGTTAAAAAGTTTGCAATTTTCAATTCGTGGTTTTTTTAATACATATATGTACGCCTGATTATATGGATAAAAACCATGTTCACCAAAGAAATTCGCAGAGCACACGTGTAGTTTTAATATTATTTTCATCATTTTTATATTATTAACAAATGTTAACTTATCAACATAACTAATTTGAATTTTAACACGAAAGGTATTGTTTTCCGATATGAAAATATTAAGAAATGTGTAAACATTCGCGGCATGATAATTGTTGCAGTGTACACGAGCATGTGTAAACTAATATTCATATATTAAAAATTATGCAGATTAGAATACGTCGTCGGAAGCCTCAAATAAAATTCTTTCCTGAACTTCGATGAAAACTTTTCCATACAAATACAGTTTAACTTATCCGATTTGTGGCATGTTTAGACTTATTTTCATCAAAAAACCATTTGCAATCGACTCATAATGTTTCCGTGGAAGAATTGTGAACCATAATAAACATTTTATTGTTATTAATACGCGTTAGTGAAACCTTTACATTGTTGTCTTCAGGAGGCACACGCAGCGGCGACGTACGATATGGACGTGATTCAGCATCAGAGGCAACATTGTAACACACATTGTATTATAAATAAATCCAATTTTATTTATTATTCACATTATCATAATGGTAAAATCACCTATCGATTGAAAATGTTTTTCTGATCAAAATAAGCCCAAACACGACATAAATCGGATTATCATGCAGCGTACATTGCACTGAAAACTGCATTCGAAACATTTCCGACGACAAAATCTGTCTACAGAAGCCGATGGAATTTGAAAAGTCTCGAGCTCGATAAATGTGGTAGTGCTTCTACGTGACCACTAGTTGCTTGTATATATGTCTAATCGAATAAAACTGGGCGGTGAGTCGCAAAAAGACATAAATAGGAATAATAAATCACGTTAATAAAATTTTAGCAAGAATTAATGACGCATGTCATTAAAACAAAAATTTATATCTTTTCAGTAAAATATATTGTTTTCTACATATTGTATAATAAAGCAATGTTTCCTTGGACACAATAGAATTAAACTAATACAATAGATGAAAATTTGTATTGCTTTACATATAAATTATATAAAAATATTATAACGAAAATTTAATTTAATGAATTTAATAAATTTATGAAAATTTAATGAATTCTTATTTCTCTACAGATGAAAAGAATGCAAGTACTCATTTTAAAAATAGGGAAACACAAGAATAGTTAATATATGTGTAATGTGTGCGCACTCAACAACTGCATAGAATTTATATTAATTAAGTGTAAATAAGAAAGTAAACTACTGGTTTAAAGTGTATAAAATTATTGTAATATACATTCATTAGTGACACGGGTAATAAAAATAATGTTACGTATAGAAACCAAATTTATTTTACTACAATTCGTATTTTTGTAATACTTTCTTCATAAATATTATTTTCACCGTTCAAATACACGCGCCGTATGCATTCATAGCCACCAAATCATATTAAACACCCGTAGTAAAAATACAGTATACGGAATATTCAGTTCTTGCTAATACGCGTAAATTCGTGAACTATCGGTAATATTGAGCGCGACACCGAAATGGTACGGGGGCCACTGTGGCCCCCCGAGGCCTAGACAGAAAAGCCCATAAGATGCAATGTCTGTAGTAGTCTTAAGTCTGTGCCTTATGGCACCGACGAGATACTGTTAAAGACATCCAGCCCCCGTGTATTCGGTGTCGCCGAAAAGTGAGCTCTGATGGGCTCTCAAACCGGTCGGTAACGGGTCCGATGGCATCGCCGGTGGTTTCGTGGAATGGATAAAGTAGACTTATGAAGTTCCACGGTGCTAAAAGTTCCGCGCTCTCTACCTACATAGAACATTTGCTCGTCAACTGCGCACGACTGCATGAGGGGCGTAGAGGTAAATGGATGTAATACCTTAGGTAATAAATAAATGAAGACTGTCATTATACATTCTGTGATTTCTTGGAAAATAATTACATATTATTGTATAATTTCATTAAATTCTTATCGCCTACTTATTTTCCTTATTGTTCAGCATTGGAATCACTGTTTTATAATCGATAGCCTGTAGATGTATGAATTTATAAAATATCAGAATTTACACTTAATTTAATTAATGGGATATTTATAAAATAATTTTTCTTAAAGAAAAAATATTCTGTAATAATTATAGAATAAAAAGGAAGAATAAATACAATCTACAAGAAACGATCAAATTCAATCGTTCTTATCGATATCCTTAGTAGAAAGCAGAAACGTAATTTTTATTACTTATTTTTCCGATAATACCACTTCTAATGCTCGACAGCAATGTCTGCAATTATTAAATGCAATTATTTGGATCAGAGAAATATTACATATATGATGGTAAAAGTCTCCTAAAAGATTAACTAAAAATGAAAAGGTGTCATCATTGCATTACCGTTGCCTCACCGATGTTATGTACCTGACCTGTACATAATGACCATACACCTGTATATGATCCGAATTATATCGTGTTTGGTATCATTTTAATCAGAACAATGCCACAAATCTATTAGCAAAAGTCTCATAAAAAAATAAGTAATAATAAAAAAGCTATTCCTTGGTAATACATTGTGAGGACGTGCGAGCCTTTGAACTGTGCCGCCGACTGCGACTCTCCGCGTCTCTTTCTTTTCCATACGCTATCCTTCCTCGCGCCCGAAACTTTAATTGTCTATTACACAAGTAAATATCATCGGAATTATATCACATTTGGTATGATTTTTATTAGAAAAATGCCACAAATATGGTCATCGAAGTTCCATAAAAAAATAATGAAAAATAAAGAAGTTGGAAATTCGGATTAGGTATGTTTACATTTCTCGATGACCGAGGCCTCTCGAGCTCGGCTATCCTTCTCTACGTTCGGCAAACCTCAGACAATGATATTCCTCGCGTATAAACTAGGACTGTTACTTTTCCGAAGCTTCGACTCTTCGAAGCTTCGATGGATTCGAAGGAACGAAGGGAACTTCGAAGGTGATGAAAATCGAAGTTTCGGACCATTGAACCTTCGAACCTTTGATTCGTTTCCAGTTAACGGATAAAAGAAATAAATTTTCATAATTTGTTTCTATATTCGCCATCTGAATTATTTCAATAATTTATTGTTTAGATAATATATTTATAATTTAAATTATCTTTTCGATAGCACATTGTTAAAATAATTGTTTAAATAAATAAATTTTATAATTTGTTTCTATATTCATTATTTGAATTGTTATTTCAATTATTTATTGCTAAAATAATTGATTAAATAAATAAATTTTTACAATTTGTTTCTATGTTCATTATTTGAATTATTTGAATTATTTATTGTTAAAATAATGGTTTAAATGAATAAATTTTCATATTTTGTTTCTATATACATTATGTGAATTATTTCAATAATTCATTGTTAAAATAATTATTTAAAGAATGTACAAGTATTTAAAGAATGTACAAGTATTTACATAATGAATATAGAAACACATTTCTATAGATTATAAAAACTGTAGATTATAAATTTTTATACTCTATAGAAACGTGTTCCTATATTAAATATGTAAATACGTGTACATTGTCTAAACAATTATTTGAACAATAAATTATCGAAATAATTCAAATAATGAACATAGAAACAAATTGTAAAAATTTATTTATTTAATCAATTATTTTAACAATAAATAATTGAAATAACAATTCAAATAATGAATATAGAAACAAATTATAAAATTTATTTATTTAAACAATTATTTTAACACTGTGCTATCGAAAGAAAAATTCAAATTATTATACTACAAACGTCCCTGCGCAGATCCGTGTTGTGGACCATTATCGATGAAATACTGTACATGGTAAAGTTGTGTGGCTTCGTGTAAGAATTACAGATGTGAAGACAGATTTCAAATATCACCTGTTGTTGCAAGAATACATTAAATATCATTCATTATTCACACGTTATTATAATTTTTCAAGCATTTCCAGTGCTCTGACAAAAAATGTTTCTGGTAAAAATTACTCGGTAGTGACTCTTCTATAAATTTCAATATAAAAAATTAAATGTAAAACGCCCCGCCCCAGAATTACGACCAGCCTAGGCGTCACGTTGACGCACCAGACCCCGGAAGGCGAAGCTCGAAACAAGGTGGAAGCCGAAAGACTCGGGAGGGCAGAATACTTTGACATTACTTGCGAAAGCATCGACGAACTCCGAGCGAAATTATTTGTATTGATACGCACTTTTACGGTAGTTTTGGACACGTACGATCTGAGTTCTAAGACATCTGCATGCCTTACATAAAACAATTTTTTTTATTCGATAAAATTGTAAGGTCTCCTTGATTTTCTAATCGTCACTATATATTTTTTACTTAATAATGTTATTGCTGACGTCGGGCTGAATTCAACGACTACAATAGTTGTGAACAGCTAATTCCATTGTGCGACGCGCGACGCGGCGAAAATCGAGCAGTCGAACGCGAAGGCTTAAAAGTAGGACTCTCCGCGTCTCTTTCTTTCCTATACGCTGTCCTTCCTTGCACCCGAACCTTTCGCCGTTCATTACACGAGTAAATATCATCGGAATTACATCATATTTCGTATCATTTTCATCAGAAAAATGCTACTAGTATGTTTGTGAAAATCCGATAAAAAAATAATGAAAAATAAAGAAGTTTTGTTGTTTGATTAGTAGTGGTCTCACACCGATATACCCGCCTCGTATTGTGTTACACTCCTCGGCATGGGATCGCGGAACAGTCTCTCTTGAACGCTGAATGTCTTATTTTATATCTAATCTAATCTTATTTTATTTGTCAAAATTTAACTTCCTATTTAAAATATTTTTTTATAATTAAATTTGGAATATTTTCTCTTTAAAGGACCTACCTAGAGCAGTCCCGTTTTAATGGTTTTCGGCCAATCACCCGTATTTAATTGCATGCAAAAATATTGAAAAAATCTGACGAATTGCGATTATCGACATATATATTTAAGAATTTTTGCCGATTTTTCGGTTGAAAATCTTATTTACAAAAAAGGAAAACATAAGAATTCGAAAATTTCAGGTTTCTTTGGAAATTGAAAAAGGACATCGAACAAATTTTTACGGTAGCAACATATCCAGAAAGAACTTCGATTTATGAGAGTTCACAGTTTATTCGATCCCTGCTCTGGTTATTGGGCGATACATTGTAACGCGTGTGCCAAGCTTGACTGCTCGGTCTTCGCTATAGTATTCGAATGCGGCTCAGAAAATTATTCGAATTCGAATAAAACGTCGAATAAAGGTACAGATGAAAATGATAACTTTATTCACCGCTAACGATGAATAAAAAAATTATCTTTATTCGCCGAATCAATTTTCATCGAATAAAGCTTTATTCGACGCGTATCGAATACAGATAACCATAATCATTTCTTTTGTCGCGTGACAAATAATGTTTTTATTTTTTAATCGCTGTTTGCATCGATGCTCCTACAATTATATTATATGTATTATATTAATTTATCCTCGCGAGTCTCTTTCGAACTCTATATTATTCGATATAGTATGTCAAATAAACGTTAATCTGTTTTTCAACATATGTATGTTTCCAGAGATCAATTCTTAGAACAATTATTATTAAAAAGTGTAAGGAAATTATGTTTGTTTATGAAATATTTTTAAATTACAAAATGAGGTATTTCGTATGAATTCAGAGGTAGGAATTATTGAATATTGATTTTCCTAAATATGCTTTCATACTTTCTTACGTACAAAATTTCTAGGATTTTTTGTCTTTGATATTAATTTTACTTTTAGTATTTTAAGCCTTAAAAACCAACACCAAAATGTTTGTTCGAGAATGTAACATCTGATCTCATTGCTGTCTGCCGTCTCACCGTCTCAAGAATCTCCTCAGAGGCCTTCTGCACCGACGAAATATCGTCGGTGGCCTTCTGTTTCTTACTCCAGCCAAAATATATCCTAGAGGGCGTAAGAGAACGCTTGAATTATTCGGGCACACGAACTCCCGTAAGGCTGGCTGTCTTTAACAGTATCTCGTCGGTGCTTATGGGACTTCGTGTCACATGTTCTGAAATACCGACTGTATAAAAAATCAGAGGTTTTGGTATGCCCTCTACGATTTAGAGTGGTGAGTTTAGGAATTATATTGAATTTAAGATATCGAAGGAATCGTACCGGAGGTAACGAATATCCGAGAATATTCGTCACATAGTTGTCAATTTTTACTGTCGTGTAATGCGCAGCTCGTATTTCGGCTATTTTCCACATTATTGTCACAATTTTGGAAAAGTAAATGATTATTTCAACTTGAATATTTAATCTCTCTTTATATATAAGGCTCCGTGTTTCTATACTCATTTTAAAGCTGAATAAATGCTTTTTAGATTTATATAAATAAACTTTTATTTATTGATAGTAAACAAAATAATAATTGTTGTTGAAAATTGAAATACCTATTTAACGCTATTTTTATCTTGGAATTGATTCATATAAACAGTTGTTGGTTTCGTTGAACCTTCTGCTATGAAATACGATTTTCAAAAGAACGACAAAAAATATGCAAAAAACTGTCAAGAAAAAATTTTGATGACAGTTGTTATGCGAGGCTCCATATTCGTTACAAGTTGCGACGGGTCTGTTATTATATGTTAATATTAAATATACAATTATTAGTTCTTTTTCCAAATTTGACAATGAATTATATTTAGTTTTTTATGTTAAATCATTTTCTTCATGTATTTTACAGTTTTGAGCTTTAAATTATTATTATTACAAAGAAGAGGAGATCAAAAAATAATTAAAATTCTTGCATTAATATGATTGCTGTACCTTAAAAGACGTGCCTTTCCTTCAGCTTAGTTACATTAATTTTTCATATGCGAAATAATCTTTTTAGTGCAAGGCAATGTCCATTCTTTAAATGGACGCGGACGATGCGCCGTTATTAAAACTGGGTCTTCGCACCTAGGAGATTAAAGACCTGAAATCATTGCCGTCGGTATATCCAGCAATAAAGTAATCAATGCACTTCAGCACAATAGGGCATTGTGCCCATCACCAGCGGCCCAAAAGAAGCCCTCTGGGGATGTTTTGAACATTTCGGATAATCTGGCAAAAATATGTTTTCAACAAACGTTAATCACTTACTCAGTTATCTATAAATCTCAATAAAAAAATTAACTTTTTTGATCAAAAAAATGGTCCCCTTATTTATTTAAATGCCACTAAGTGTTAGACATTTTATTTCATTTTATTCAGCATTGTGCATATTATACTAAGTATTCACATGCATCAGTTTACAGAATTTACGTTTGGATGACGATTACGATATCGACAACAATCTATCGAACAACTTCGACGCACCATGTCCCTCGTTCCCCATGAGCGGCCAGAGTGGATCGAGCAGCTCCTGACTCGCGGGCAGATGACGCGATCAGCTGATCGATCAGTTCGTCTCTTGACAACACAACGACAGTTCCTACGCGATTTTTATTCCTACCCGTCTGATCCGTAAGAGTTTCAAATGTACATTAGACTGACTAATGTACACTAGATTTCATTTTTTTAAATCCCATAAGTCTAAAACACCAAGTATTTTTTATTACATGTTGCTGTAACTGATTTCAAGATGAATCCAATGATCTACTTTACTAAGGCTTTAGGTCTTAAAACATTGCAAAAACAGTTTTGTCGGGCTAGTGAGCTCGTTTTGACCACTGTGCGGTCAAATAATTTTTTGTCGGCTCGTCGAATAGACGACGACGAGCGCTAAAAGCCCAGGTCCTGGAGTTCCGGCTGCCTCGATAGCCGTGGTTGTGTAGTGAAATAAAGGGGACCGATTGACCCGACACCGACTCAGGTATATCGGTGTGAATCCACTACTAGTACAATTGCAAAACTTCTTTATTTTTCATAATTTTTTAATGGGACCTGCGCCAACTGATTTGTGGCATTCTTCCGGTTGAAATGACACTAAACACGGTAGAACTTGGACTGTATATAGTGATTCTATCTATAGAGTTATTCGAAGATTTATTCGAAATCTCTTGGAATAATTTCTTGTCGGCTCGTCGAGTAAAGGACGACGAGCGCTACACGCCCAGGCCCTGGACTTCCGACTGCCTCGATAGCCGTGGTTGTGTAGTGAAATAAAGGGGACCGATTGTCCCGACACCGACTCAGGTATATCGGTGTGAAACCACTACTAATACAATTGTAAAACTTCGTTATTTTTCATAATTTTTTAATGGGACTTGCGCCAACTGATTTGTGGCATTCTTCCGGTTGAAATGACACTAAACACTTTAATCGAAAAAATTTTACAAATAAGTTGGCGCAAGTCCCATAAAAAAATTATAAAAAATGAAAAAGTTTTACAATTGAATTAGTAGTGTAGTGGTTTCACACCGATATACCTGAGCCGGTGTCAATATTTTTTATTCGAATCTTCTAATAACGAATAAAGATAAAGTATTTTTTATTCGAATCGTTAATTTAAATAATTTTTTGTCTAAATATTGCTCAGCTCTGATGGGCCGGATCGAGAAAGGCGACATTTTATTGTATCTCTTAAACCATACGAGATATCAGAATGAAGGTTCCACTAAAATCCATTAAAACATTATTCCTGTCTACTGATAATTATCGTAGTGAATATATATATGTTGTAATCATTTTTGAATGAATTGTTTAAATTTTATTGTCTTACAATAAAACTTTTTACTGTTTACTTGTTACTTCTTTAGTACTTTTCCAGATAATTTAAATTTCCAATGTCTTTGCTTATAAATTTCTTTTTGCATTTTTGAAAACAATATTGTATTTATTTGCGAGCCTGCAGTGACAGTGACTATAGCTATTTTTAATTTTAATTCCGACCACTAAGGACGCTGTCAGTTTTTTTAGTTCCAGTTGGTAATACAGGATGTGACACGAAAATGGTAATGAGGTTACGTGACCTCAAAAACGTGTGACAGAAAAATGCATTGGATGTTAGGTCTATCCTATACCTGGTCGGTGCCAATACTAATGCAATTCCAAAACATTTTTGTTTTCAATTATTTTTCCACGAAGCTTTTACCGATGCATTCGTGGCGTTTTTCTGATTAAGACAATAGTCTCGAACCATGTCAAAAAGTTTTCATCGGCTCCGCAGTCATGCACGTTACGGTCGAACCCGTCGGAGACGTTGGAAGGAATGTAATAGGTGTAACAGTCGTGTCGATATTTATTGGAAAAATTAGATTTTATCTTTCATTATTAGTAACAGAGATATGCACTTTGTTAATAAAAACCGTAGCTAAAAATGTGAAAAATTGGAGATATTGTTGACGATGACAATACCCATAAGTAGGTTTTGATCCCGACTAAAAGTTAGTTCCGATTCGGGCGTTAGATGGGATCAAAAGTAGAGTCAGGATCTGTTCCAGGCTAAACGTTAGTTCCGAATCGGGCGTTAGAGGGGTTCAAAAGTGGAGTCAGGTTCTGTTCCAGGCTTAAAAGTAAAAAGCTGGCACGGCCACAGACGAGATACAGGGTGTCCCAAAAATGTCTGAGTTCCTTTAAAGGGGAGGTTCCTGAGGCCATTTGAAGCGACATTTTCCTTTGCAAAAATGGCCGTTTCGGCTTTGTTAAGGAGTTATTAACGAAAAACACGGACCAATCAGAGCGCGACCTAGAGGCGTGTTGGCAGAGACGACCGCGCGCGACAGAAGTCGAGCGATGGTGATACACCGCGGTCGAAAGCAAGGAACAAACAAGAGAAGAAAATTTTTCGAGTCCTATGTCGGATAGTTCAAATTTGAATATGTTGTAGTCTTTAGTAGCCTCTGAAGGAATCTCGAAGGATTTTTCGAAATCTTAAAAATTGTTGGTTTTACAGACGTGTAAAGAATTTGTTTTCATTAAATTATAACACTAGAACTAACGTACCGAGGAAAATGAGTTTTGAGGAGCTTGTAGTGAACACGTAAGAGTATCTATTGAAAATATTTCGATTTGGAATAAATGGTTTTTTCACCATTTATTTTGCAAATGTTTTAAACAAATCCAATTTTCCTATAGCCGGGACTGTTTTAAAAATTCGAAAAAAAACGTGATGACAGCTTCAAGTCTCCTCTTTACGGACCTATTTTTTAAAAAGGCAGGCGCTTTAAAATTGACTGAATTAGAATTATTTAAAGCGAACGCTGCACCGCGATATTGCGGAGGCGCGCGGCACGAACAGCTGTTAGATACGCGACAAGCAAGAGAAGAAAATTTTTCGAATCCTATGTCGGATAGTTCAAATTTGAATATGTTGTAGTCTTTAGTAGCCTATGAACGAATCTCGAAGGATTTTTCGAAATCTTGAAAAATGTTGGATTTGCAGACGTGTAAAGAAAAGTGGCAACTTTTCTTCAATAAATTATAACACTAGAACTAACGTACCGAGGAAAATGAGATTTTAGGAGCTTATAGTGAACACAGAAGAATATCTATTGAAAATATTTCGATTTGGAAAAAATGATTTTTTCACCATTTACTTTGAAAAAGTTTTAAACAAATGCAATTTTCCTATAGCCGGGACTGTTTTAAAAATTCGGAAAAAACGAGGTAACAGCTCCAAGTCTCCTCTTTACGGACCTATTTTTTAAAAGGCAGTCGCTTTAAAATTGACGGAATTAGAACTATTTTAAAACCTTGCTTACCTTGGTACTCCTGTAGAGCCCCAGCGAGGTGAAAATGATTCCTGTATTCACAAATTATTCTGCGTGAAACACTGAACCTGCCCACTCGTTAAATTCACAAGAGCATTTTAATTATTCGCTCTATGAAATTATCGAGCAGAAGGGGTCAATGTCCTTTCACTGCACGATCCGGCCCACATTGTTGATTTATTCACGATCACAATAAAACTATTCACATATATCCATTGGGTCCACAAACGTTGAAAGAAATCCACACAAATGATTCACAGAAATCCACATATCACGCACAACTAGTTCACATTTGATGCACGTAAATCGATCGTTTCGACTAGCCGGTCCGCGAAAAACTGTCCATGAAATCTGTCTGTCTATGCTGACGATCGTAGGAAGACTAGTTCAGAACAGCTGACGAGGTTAACGGCCTTTCAACAGCACACTGCCGATTTTCATTTCAGCAACTGTTCGATGGAACCGTGTTTTCAAATGGAATGGGAAGAGTAAATGACCGCCCCTCTTCAAATCGGGGGTCATTCAGGTATGCTTCTACCACCGAGCGTGGCCATAAACCAGCGCCTTGTGTCGAAGCTCAACCTTGACGATGGCTCGACTTCTGGTTACCAAATGTGTACAATAGGTCAATAAAATGCTAAAAGTTTTAACGAAGAGTAACGGCTTTTTGGGAATATTGCTACTAGCCTCCCCGAGTGACGCACGCGGGGGATCCGCGTGTCCCAGAGAGGTGTTGTCGTAAGGTAATAAACGAAGAAAGCGCCTTGACTTCTTCGTGAAAACGTTTAGCATTTTATTGACCTACTGCACACATTCGGTAAACATAAGTCGAGCCATCGCCGAGTTCTTTATTTCCGCATCCTTCGTTCAAGTCAAGGGGATACAAGCGTACCTCCACCGTACCTGGGACGGTTCCATCAAAATTCCATCGATGGCCATAAACGATGGCATATTTTGGAAAATGTGCAGAGCACGTGGGGCATCGAATGAGCCCAATCGCCTTGCTTACGGTTCGCAAATTCTGTCTAACCGTCCGGAAATTTTTTTATATGCAGCTAATTGTAATTTCTTCTCGAGAGACAATTCTTTTTCGATATTAACATCAACATCATCTTCAACGAATTCTTCTGGATAGGTTTGTGTTTGCTTTTTATAAATGTTTTTGCGGAAATTGACGACGAACTTAATTAAATTTGACCTTGTTATTTTCTTTTCTTCCTTTTCGTTTTCTTTATTAAAGTCGTTATATACAGAAAAATTAATTTGTAAATTTCAAATAATAGTAGATGCCCTAAAAAATATTTATTATTTATAGCTAATACCGAAAATACCAGTATTTTACCTTAGCAAATACCGGTTTCACGAAATTGCAAATTAGCACAAAATACCGGTATTCCGTATACCGGTGTAAGAAAGGCTAGTAGCAATATTCCCAAAAAGCCGTTACTCTTCGTTAAAACTTTTAGCATTTTATTGACCTATTGTACACATTTGGTAACCAGAAGTCGAGCCATCGTCAAGGTTGAGCTTCGACACAAGGCGCTGGTTTATGGCCACGCTCGGTGGTGGAAGCATACCTGAATGACCCCCGATTTGAAGAGGGGCGGTCATTTACTCTTCCCATTCCATTTGAAAACACGGTTCCATCGAACAGTTGCTGAAATGAAAATCGGCAGTGTGCTGTTGAAAGGCCGTTAACCTCGTCAGCTGTTCTGAACTAGTCTTCCTACGATCGTCAGCATAGACAGACAGATTTCATGGACAGTTTTTCGCGGACCGGCTAGTCGAAAGATCGATTTACGTGCATCAAATGTGAACTAGTTGTGCGTGATATGTGGATTTCTGTGAATCATTTGTGTGGATTTCTTTCAACGTTTGTGGACCCAATGGATATATGTGAATAGTTTTATTGTGATCGTGAATAAATCAACAATGTGGGCCGGATCGTGCAGTGAAAGGACATTGACCCCTTCTGCTCGATAATTTCATAGAGCGAATAATTAAAATGCTCTTGTGAATTTAACGAGTGGGCAGGTTCAGTGTTTCACGCAGAATAATTTGTGAATACAGGAATCATTTTCACCTCGCTGGGGCTCTACAGGAATACCAAGGTAAGCAAGGTTTTAAAATAATTCTAATTCCGTCAATTTTAAAGCGACTGCCTTTTAAAAAATAGGTCCGTAAAGAGGAGACTTGGAGCTGTTACCTCGTTTTCTTTCGAATTTTTAAAACAGTTCCGGCTATAAGAAAATTGCATTTGTTTAAAACTTTTTCAAAGTAAATGGTGAAAAAATCATTTTTTCCAAATCGAAATATTTTCAATAGATATTCTTCTGTGTTCACTATAAGCTCCTAAAATCTCATTTTCCTCGGTACGTTAGTTCTAGTGTTATAATTTATTGAAGAAAAGTTGCCACTTTTCTTTACACGTCTGCAAATCCAACATTTTTCAAGATTTCGAAAAATCCTTCGAGATTCGTTCATAGGCTACTAAAGAGTACAACATATTCAAATTTGAACTATCCGACATAAGACTCGAAAAATTTTCTTCTCTTGCTTGTCGCGTATCTAACAGCTGTTCGTGCCGCGCGCCTCCGTAATATCGCGGTGCAGCGTTCGCTTTAAATAATTCTAATTCAGTCAATTTTAAAGCGCCTGCCTTTTAAAAAATAGGTCCGTAAAGAGGAGACTTGAAGCTGTCATCACGTTTTTTTCGAATTTTTAAAACAGTCCCGGCTATAGGAAAATTGGATTTGTTTAAAACATTTGCAAAATAAATGGTGAAAAAACCATTTATTCCAAATCGAAATATTTTCAATAGATACTCTTACGTGTTCACTACAAGCTCCTCAAAACTCATTTTCCTCGGTACGTTAGTTCTAGTGTTATAATTTAATGAAAACAAATTCTTTACACGTCTGTAAAACCAACATTTTTTAAGATTTCGAAAAATCCTTCGAGATTCCTTCATAGGCTACTAAAGACTACAACATATTCAAATTTGAACTATCCGACATAGGACTCGAAAAATTTTCTTCTCCTGTTTGTTCCTTGCTTTCGACCGCGGTGTATCACCATCGCTCGACTTCTGTC
This sequence comes from Sphecodes monilicornis, assembly GCA_913789915.3. Classification (NCBI taxonomy): domain Eukaryota; kingdom Metazoa; phylum Arthropoda; class Insecta; order Hymenoptera; family Halictidae; genus Sphecodes; species Sphecodes monilicornis. The sequence continues at coordinate 3,115,383 of OU565292.1, forward strand.
GCGCGCGGCCGTCTCTGCCAACACGCCTCTAGGTCGCGCTCTGATTGGTCCGTGTTTTTCGTTAATAACTCCTTAACAAAGCCGAAACGGCCATTTTTGCAAAGGAAAATGTCGCTTCAAATGGCCTCAGGAACCTCCCCTTTAAAGGAACTCAGACATTTTTGGGACACCCTGTATAAGACACAGACATAAGGGCCAGACATCCGAAAGGTAGAACGACTACATTACCGACAAAACTATGGTTTTACGTGGTTTTACAAGTCACAAGTTTTCGTCCTCTTAAAAGGATATTTTGTCGCTGGTAAGGGGCTTATTCGAAAGAGGAAGGTTCAATCTAGTGCGCTCTGGTCATGAGGTGCCGAGATTATGCAGATATTTGGTAATATAAGCGTTAGAAGTAGGCTAACAAATTTACGATGCGCACGCCGTGGAATGTAAGCATTTTTATGGCATTAGATGAGTTTTCTGGATGTTCTAGTGACCAGAGCGCACTAGCCGAGATCTCGAGCTACAAATTGAGCTATATTTTGTCTTGATTCTCTTGCGAAATAAAGGCGAAAACTTGAGGCGCGCAATGAGCGTGTCAGAAATGCATGATATCTGAGGATATCGATAATATAGAGCAAAAAATGTGACAAGTTTAGTTGAGCTGAAGTTCTTCAGGTGGCGTCTAAGTAGAAAGACTGTCGACGTGGAATTGAAGCAAACTGCAAGATTAGATTGTGGTTATGTTTGACGCCTATTCGCTCATCAGCAACATGTTTCTGTGTATGTCTGTATATGTATATAACTTTCTTATACATGCAAATACTCCGCCAGTTTGATGTTTTGGACTCATGCAAGCAATGTGTATCATATGAAATTGCGTTCAAATTTTTATACCGATGAAATTTCATACAGTACCATATTATACAAAAAAGAAAGAGGAATTGGCTTATAAATATGATAAATATAACTCATTATATTTGGATAATTTACTACGTACTATATATTATTTTCATACTAAATTTTCAAACTAAATTTTCGCACTAAATTTTTATTATAGTTTATGTAAAATTTTCCATACGAAGTCGGACACTTTTTGTATTACATATTGTTTCAGATTTTGATGAAATTTGAATAAATTGATATGAACATATTGCAAAGGATTTTTCAAAATTTTCAAAATTGTTAATTTTACAGGTCTAGAAAATAAAGTGTTAACCATTTTCACTAAATTATAACAATTGAATTACCAAGCCTATGAAAATAATCGTTTAAATACATACAGTAGATACATGAAAGTATATGATAAAAATAATTTTAGTTGAAAAACAAATATTTTGTCACCATCTATTTTTATCAGAGTTTAGTAGTTCAACAGTTAATTTAATAAATAACTGGTTGACACTTTATTTAGCAGACCTGTGTAATTCACCTTGAAAAATCCTTAGAGATATGTTCATATATCGCTAAAGACTACAACATATTCTATCAAAATCTGACAAAATTATGGAAATTGATATTTTCGTTATTGCACGTGTGCAATGTAATAATTAGTAACTTTTTTCAAGTGCTGGAGCTCGATCGCGGTCTCTGGTCATTGTATGTCTATCTTGTTCACTCTCGTTATACCTTATCGCTTTCCTTGTCAAACCTTTAGAGCTTGTTCAGACAGAGTTGGGCAAAATATTTACCGAAATAAAAATTTAAAATAACGAATAAAAGATACAAAATTTTTCATTCGTTGTTCTTACGAATTTTATTCATCGAGAATTTATCCAATAAATAAAGATAAATTTTTTTATTCGAAGCGAATAATTTTTTCATCTTTTATCGGTATCTTTTATTCAAAGGCATAACATGGAGAATATAGTAACGATATAGGACGTATTTTCATGTTTGTTTATTTTAAAAAACTACTCATTATTTAAAAATAACAACATGTTTTGCCGACGTTCTTCCTCCTCTTCCTCCACCTCGAGGAGACGAGCGTCGAACTTCAAAGACCCAGCGACTGACAAACGACATACAATGTATGCAGATGAAGAATCCCGCACGGATGAAAGTTTAAATTTTTAGATTTTTCAATATATCATCATAAAATTGCGACGAGCGAATGCAGCGGATTTTCCTGATCAAAATGAGTTCAAATTCGAGTGTAGTCGAACAAGTTTCATTGTTACGTAATATTACGATAAAAATTAAAATCTTATTGAAGATAGTCCAAATGATGTCGTGTTTGGACTCATTTTCATCGGGGTAATCTCTACAACTTATTCGTATGAAAAGCATAAAAATTCAAATTGTCAATAATGCTTTATATTCTTCATTTGCTTACTATATATTGTATGCCGTGGATCGGTCGCTGGTTCGGTACTAGACGCTCGGCACGCGTTTGTTTGAACTGGCAAAAGCTATACGAAAATTTCTTCGAAGTAATCGAATAAAGATACAAATAAAAGATGAAAATTTTATTTGATGCGACGAATATAAAAAGGATCTTTATTCGTCGGATAAATTCTCGCCGAATAAAATTATTTAGTCGATCATCGTGCGAAAAGGCAATCCTCCACCTCCTCCAAATTAGATAATTTCTCGTAATAATCCTTTTATCACAAAATAAACATTTTCCTGTATCTATCCCACCCTGTTTTCTTGTAAAATTACGAATATTTTGAAATAATCTTAATATAAAAATCAAATAAAAATATAAAACATTCTTATAAATACATTTTATTTTCTATTATTATTTCCATTGCATATAATCATAAAATATCAAGTATTATCTTTTCTTTAATTTTCGTAAAAGACAATCTTTTCAATTTATTGCAATTCATGCAAGTCACTTTAACATGTACATAATGTTTGCTAAGAATTGGTATATATACCATATATAAATACAGTTACTCAAATAATTGATCACATACAATTTATATCAGTATAATCTTTTTATAAATGGATCAAACGACTTCAGTTCTTTTGTAAGGCTAGAAGGATTAGTTTGGTAATTGACGGAAGAAATGCATTTGGTCGGAATTGTGAAAAAAAATAATAAAAGTGATTATTACAACTTTTTATGTGGGCCAATAACGAAAATTTAAAAGATGTGTTTCGTAGATTCATATAAGTTATATGCATGCTGCAAATTTCATCGAAATTGGTTTATTGGTTTACGAGTTATAAACAGTCAAATGTAGTAAAAATTGCAATTTTCATGATTTTCGGCATATAACTGCCATTTTTACCACATTTGATTGTTTATAACTCGTAAACCAATAAACCAACTTCGATGAAATTTGCAGCATGTATATAACTTATATGAATCTACAAAACACACCTTTTAAATGTTCGTTATTGGCCTAGATAAAAAAGTTGTAATAATCACTTTTATTATTTTTTTTCACAATTCCCATCAAATACATTTTTTCAACATGTTTATTGTTAGACGTCAATTGCTAAACTAATCCTTTTAGCCTTACAGAGAAACTGAAGTCGTTTGGTCCATTCATAAAAAAGTTATACTGATATAAATTGTGTGTGATCTATTATTTGAGTAATTGTATGTACCAGCGCGGAGGCTCGTTAGTCTTATTACGCTACCGAATCAAGCTGAAAAGCATTTTTAGACATTCGACACAACAGCAGAGGAGACGACAATAGCGCTGCGGTGAACGGCGCGAAAGTCAGCCAGCCATTTTGCATATAAATCCCCAATTTCATAACGATGACTTTACTCCCATTTCCTGAAGCGAAGAAGCAATATTTTCTCACGGAACTTTTTTTAAAAACTTCTTTGATCAGCTCCGCGTACCCTTACGTCGCCCTTTTTGGCAATTTGGCTCTTAAAACTTTATAAAAAATAAAACTGTACGTTTTTATAGAATAAATTTTTTTCTGTACGCTTTTTCCAAAAACGGACGACGTAAGGGTACGCGGAATAGAACAAAGATTTTTTTTAAAAAAGTCCCATGAGAAAATATGGTTTCTTCGCTTCAGGAAATGGGAGGAAAATCATCGAAAAATCAAGCTGCTTGGTTATCTATCTGTCTTTGTCTCTCCTGCGAGTGACATCTCCCTCTATGTCACAGCCCCGTAGGAGAAACAAGGATCTCTCTATCCTTGCCCGGGAGCTTCCTCATTTCTCCGCAACTGTCGCTGAAGTCAACTCGAAGTTTTGCTCTGGCTCCTGCGCACCCTTAGGGTACGGTCACAGTGGATTCGACTTCGTCCGACGTCCGACTTCAGCACTCACGCACGAGCGTTTCAAACGCCTCGGGAGGCTGTGTTGCTGTCCGTACGGCTGATTTCGCGGAAAAACGTGGTCACAGTGGACCCGACGTCAGACAAATCGGTCGAAGTCCGCGGTAGCCGAACCTTTTCAAGTGCCTCGAAAAGGGTTTCAATGGACAAACCCCATGGGGCCTCGACGTCGTACGACGGCCGAATGAAAATCAAATCATTTTGTTTTTCGTTAGACACGTCGGCCGAGTAGATGTTTCTACAGTAGAAATTATGATATTTTGTGATTTGTAATGTCAAATAAAATATGTACATGGAAATGTAAATTAATGGAGAAGGGAAAACAAGATAACATTATTTTTAATTATCGTTTACCCTAATTATTATTTCATTGATCATCTCATGTTATTGAAAGAACTGAAAGACATAATTCGAATATTGTTTTAATTTTCTTGGTTTTAAAAATCTTAAGCTTAATAAATATGGATCTGAAGAAATCGTTTCTCCCGCGCTTTTAGCAAAGTCGTAGAAAGTCGCAAACTTTTTTGGATTATAACGTTCATATTTATGTCCAGTTCTAAACCAAAAAGTGTCGGTGGTACTCTTTTTTTAATTTAATTTAAAGAAATGTACTCACCGCACTAATAACTATCTACACTCTATGATACCCTGTCGAACTGAGAGAAAGGTCAGTGACGTTCGAGGGCCTCGGTCGCCGAGGAGTGTAATTATGCGGGTCGGGTATATCGGTGTGAGACCACTACTAATCCAATAACAAAACTTCTTTACTTTTTATTAATTTTTATGGTACTTCCACCGTCATATTTGTGGCATTTTTGTGATGAAAATGATACCAAATATGATATAATTTCGATGATATTTACTTGTATAATGAATGACGAACGTTTCGGACGCAAAGAAGGACAGCGTATAGAAAAGAAAGAGACGTGAAATTCCCACATCGGCCGACGCTAGAAGGGTCTCACAGACGGGCCTACCCACACATTCGAAATGTCTGACAGACCCGTCTGACGTCGGCCGAATCGACCGATGTCGGATGCACTGTGACCGTACCTTCAAGCGTATTAGAAAGAAGATTTTTCATTTTTACTACGGGTGTTTAATATGATTTGGAGGCTACACATGCAAACGGCGCGTGTATTTGAACGGTGAAAATCGTATTTATGAAGAATGTATTATAAAATACAAATTATAGTAAAATTAATTTGGCTCGTATACGCAACATTATTTTTATTACTCGTGTGGGTATACAGGAGAATGAAAGTAGACTCATTCGTGGTCGACACTCTTTATTAATAAATCGCGATGATCGCGTCGCTCGGTCGTATCGGTCGGGTCGAAACTACAACGTCGATTTGCTCGTGCAAGGTTTCGGTTTCGACTGCCCTTCGTGCATCGGGACGACTGCCCTCGTAACCGATCTCTGAGAGTCTCTCTCGATTTCCGAGAACAGTCGTGGCTTTTAGGGCGTAGCGTATCGTAGGCGACGATTGACGCGTCCGCCACGAGTTTCGTTGCTGCGTCCTGTATATATTAAGTGGCGACGGTCTGGCGCGGCGTGCTCGTGCACGGGCCGCCACAACTCGTGTCATTAATGAAGGTATATTACAATAGTTTTACACTTTAAACCAATAGTTTACTTTCTTTATACATAGTCAATACAAATTCTATGCAGTTAATGAATTCGTACACATTACACATATATTAACTATTCTTGTCTTTTCTTTCTTTTAAAATAAGTACTTGTATTCTTTTCAGTTCTAGAGAAATAAGAATTCATTAAATTTTCATATATTCATTATATTCGTTAAATTAAATTTCCGTTATGACATTTTTAATCAAAACGTAAAGTAATACAAACTTTTTATTGTATTAGTTTAATTCTACTTCGTCCAAAACATTATAGTTGACTGAAAAGATATCAATTTTTGTTTTTACTCATGCGTTATTAATTCTTGCTAAAATTTTATTCAACGTGATTTATTATTTCTATTTACGTCTCTTTGCGACTCAGATCCCAGTTTTATTCGATTATACATGTGTACATATTTAGCTAACAATAAGATGATTCTTTTGTGCGAAAACAAATGCCGTGAGCAGCAGTGGTCACGTACAAGCACTACACATTCATCGAGCTCGAGACTTTTAAAATTCCGTCGGCTTCTGTCGGATTTTGTCGTCGAAAATATTTTGCATGCAGTTTTTAGTGTAATGTACGCTAAATGAGTATCCGATTTATGTCGTGTTGGGCTTATTTTGATCGGAAAAACATTTTCAATCGATTAGCGATTATACCATTATGATAATGTTAATATTGAATAACATTTGATTTATCTATAGTAAATGACAATACATTGTGTGTTACAATGTTGTCTCTGATGCTGCATCACGTCCATATCGTACGTCGTCGCGTTATGTGCATCCTGAAGACAACAATGTAAACGTTTCCCTAACGCGTATTAATAACAATAATGATGGGAATGGATGATAGTTATCTCGTTATGGATTATGTTGTGCAATAGTTTATTCGGGTCTATGCCTATCACGTGGTTATATTACATACGTTTTGGTAGAACAGAACTATGAAGAAGTGGCTACGATGCCAATGTTACGTTTTTCCTGGCACAGACTTAAGACTACTACAGACATTGCATCTTATGGGCTTTTCTGTCTAGGCCTCGGGGGGCCACAGTGGCCCCCGTACCATTTCGGTGTCGCGCTCAATATTACCGATAGTTCACGAATTTAGCCGTATTAGCAAGAACTGAATATTCCGCATACTTTATTTTTACTACGGGTGTTTTGGAGGCTACTAATGCATACGGCGCGTGTATTTGAACGGTGAAAATAATATTTATGAAGAATGTATTACAAAAATACGAATTGTAGTAAAATTAATTTGGTTTCTATACGTAATATTATTTTTTATTACTCGTGTCACTAATGAATGTACATTATAATAGTTTTATACACTTTAAACCAATAGTTTACTTTCTTTACACTTTACAAATTCTATGCAGTTGATGAGTGCGTACACATTACACATATATTAACTATGCTTGTGTTTTCTTGTTTTTAAAATAAGTACTTGCATTCTTTTCATGTGCAGAAAAATAAGAATTCATTTTTTCATAAATTCATTAAATTCATTAAATTAAATTTTCGTTATAATATTTTTAATGAATATGTATAAAATAATACAAATTTTCTATTCTATTAGTTTAATTCTAAAGTGTCCAAAGAGACATTGCTTTATTATACAATATGTAGAAAAACAATATATTTGACTGAAGAGATATAAATTTTTGTTTTAATGACGTGCGTCATTAACGTGCGAAAATTTTATCAACGTGATTTATTATTTCTATTTATTATTTCTTGTGTGCAACAACAAATACCGTGAGCAACAGTGGTCACGTACAAGCACTACCGCATTTATCGAGCTCGAGACGTTTTAAATTCCGTCAGCTTCTGTAGACAGATTCTGTCGTCGGAAATGTTTTGCACGTTGTTTTCAGTGCAATGTACGCTATATATGCATGGTTTATGCCGTGTTTGGGCTTATTTTGATCAGAAAAACATTTTCAATCGATAGGTGATTTTACCATTATGATAATGTTAATAATACATAAAATTGGATCTATTTATAATACAATGTGTGTTACAATGTTGCCTCTGATGCTGAATCACGTCCATATCGTACGTCGCCGCTACGTGAGATTCTTGAAGACAACAATGTAAAGGTTTCACTAACGCGTATTAATAACAATAAAATGTTTATTATGGTTCATAATTCTGCCATGGAAACATTATGAGTCGATTGCAAATGCTTCTTTGATGAAAATAAGTCTGAACATGCCACAAATCCGATAAGTTAAACTGTATTTGTAGGAAAAAGTTTTCTTCGAAGTTCAGGAAAGAATTTTATTAGAGGCTTTCGACAATATATTCTAATCTGCATAATTTTTAATATTTGAATATTAGTTTACACATGCTCGTGTACACTGCAACAATTATCATGCCGCGAATGTTTATACATTTCTTAATATTTTCATATCGGAAAACAACACCTTTCGTGTTAAAATTCAAATTAGTTATGTAGATAAGTTAACATTTGCTAATAATATAAAAATGATGAAAATAATATTAAAACTACACGTGTGTTCTGCGAATTGCTTCGGTGAACATGGTTTTTTTTCCATATAATCAGGCGTACATATATGTATTAAAAAAACCAAGAATTGAAAATTGCAAACTTTTTAACAATTTTATATTCGCATAAAAAATTTAAAAAAATGATAATGATTTTTGAAGAAGTCATCGAATATTCAAATGATCGTTCAATAAAATCTTCAACGATTGGAATTTCTATGGTATAGATTAAAAAGCAACGTGTCTCTGAATCTCCACAGCTTCGAAAAACAGGACAAAACAATTATCTCATCGCTTGTGATAGAAACCGCTTTCGATGCGAGCATCGATAGTTTCTTGTACGAACGTAATGCGGCAACATTGCACTTTTGAAGCTGACAACGCTGTAAAATCGATCCTCCTCAGACACACACTTTATGTGTTGCATCCTCATATAGTTCCATTTCGATAGAGTCCGCTATCGTACTAGGGCATTTTCTACAGAGTCGGTAATTCAGAACCGTAGACAGAAAAATACATTGCATGCAATGTCTGTAGGTATCTTAAGGGCCAGAGGTAGTCACGTGACTTTACAAGTCGCGGAGGTCGGTATCTGCCGTACAGTTTCCTTTACAGAAATGGTATTATCTACAAACGTGTAGCTGATTGATGAATACGAGATGGAGCTACGGTCGCATTCTATTTAGAATCAGAAAGAGAACTCGATTGTCGTTGCAACACAAGAAGTATGTGACGAGGAAGCTAGATTTTACTGCGTTGTCAGCGTTTAAAAGAGCAATGTTGCCGCATCGCATTCGTATAAACACCGTTGACACTTGCATCGAAAGCGTTCGAACTGTTTCGACCGGTTTCTTCTCTTCCTTTCGGATCTGTCGAAATTGGGAGACTTATTACTTCGTAATTTAAAATATGGAATTTTCAATTGTAAATAAGTGTATTAAACGATCATTTGAATATTCGTTGACTTGTTTAAAAATCTTCTGAATTTTTTAAACTTTTTTAAAAAAGTATAGATTTACAAATTATATTTTGTATATATTGTTAACATATGTTAACATATCAGTATAATTGATTTGAATTTTAATACGAAGAGTATTATTTTCCGACGTGGAAATGAAAGGTATAAACAATCACGGCATGACAATTGCTTCATTGTGGACAACAAACATAAAAAAAACCTGACCGCAAAGATTTAAAAAATAATCATTATTATAAAAAAACAAAAGCCCGACTGCGAAAAGAACTAAAAAGATAAACAAAAACTAATTTATTGAATAAAATATTGATAATAAATAAAATAAAAAGTAAAATATAAATATACAGTATAAATTATTAATAATTCTTTTCGCAGTCAGATTTTTTGTTTTATTAATAATATTTTTTATTTCTATTTCTTTAGCATATGTCGTGGTCAGACTTTTTTATTTGTTTCGTTTGCAACGAGCGTAAATTGCCTCATCTGGACACAGAGTTGGACATTATTTACGTAAAAAATTATTTAAATAACGATTCGAATAAAAGATACTTTCTCTTTATTCGTTATTCGAAAGTTCGAATAAAAAAATATCATTATTCGACAAGAATGGAATAAATAACTTTATTCGACGAGAATTTGTCCGCCGAATAAAGATAATTTTTTATTCAAAGCCGTTTTATTCGATATTCGAATAATTTTTTCGTCCATTATCTGTATCTTTTATTTGAAGATCGAATAAATTTTCGAATAACTTTTGTCTGACGAGCGCAGAACTTCAAAGCCCCAACGACTGACAAACGGCCTACAATATATGAAGAAGAGTCGAGCATTATTGTTAATTTATGCTTTTACATTTTTAATAAAAAAAATATTATTAATACGAACAAGTTTTTGTGCTTATCCCGATGAAAATGAGTCCAAACACGACATCATTTGGGCTATCTTCAATAAGATTTTAATTTTTATCGTAATATTACGTAACAATGAAACTTGTTCGATTACACTCGAATTTGAACTCATTTTGATTAGGAAAATCCGCTCCATTCGCTCGTCGCAATTTTATGATGATATATTGAAAAATCTAAAAATTTAAACTTTCATCCGTGCGGGATTCTCCATCTGCATACATTGTATGCCGTTTGTCAGTCGCTGGGTCTTTGAAGTTTTACGCTCGTTGGCGTCCTCGCTGTTTCCTTCTCGAGGTGGAGGAAGAGGAGGAATAACGTCGGCAAAACATGTTGTTATTTTTAAATAATGAGTAGTTTTTTAAAATAAACAAACATGAAAATACGTCCTATATCGTTACTATATTCTCCATGGTATGCCTTTGAATAAAAGATACGGATAAAAGATGAAAAAATTATTCGCTTCGAATAAAAAATTTATCTTTATTTATTGGATAAATTCTCGATGAATAAAATTCGTAAGAACAACGAATGAAAAATTTTGTATCTTTTATTCGTTATGTTAAATTTTTATTTAGGTAAATATTTTGCCCAACTCTGTCTGTACAAGCTCTAAAGGTTCGACAAGGAAAGCGATAAGGTATAACGAGAGTGAACAAGATAGACATACAATGACCAGAGACCGCGATCGAGCTCCAGCACTTGAAAAATGTTACTAATTATTACATTGCACACGTGCAATAACGAAAATATCAATTTCCATAATTTTGTCAGATTTTGATAGAATATGTTGTCTTTAGCGATATATGAACATATCTCTAAGGATTTTTCAAGGTGAATTACACAGGTCTGCTAAATAAAGTGTCAACCAGTTATTTATTAAATTAACTGTTGAACTACTAAACTCTGATAAAAATAGATGGTGACAAAATATTTGTTTTTCAACTAAAATTATTTTTATCATATACTTTCATGTATCTACTGTATGTATTTAAACGATTATTTTCATAGGCTTGGTAATTCAATTGTTATAATTTAGTGAAAATGGTTAACACTTTATTTTCTAGACCTTTAAAATTAACAATTTTGAAAATTTTGAAAAATCCTTTGCAATATGTTCATATCAATTTATTCAAATTTCATCAAAATCTGAAACAATATGTAATACAAAAAGTGTCCGACTTCGTATGGAAAATTTTACATAAACTATAATAAAAATTTAGTGCGAAAATTTAGTTTGAAAATTTAGTATGAAAATAATATATAGTACGTAGTAAATTATCCAAATATAATGAGTTATATTTATCATATTTATAAGCCAATTCCTCTTTCTTTTTTGTATAATATGGTACTGTATGAAATTTCATCGGTATAAAAATTTGAACGCAATTTCATATGATACACATTGCTTGCATGAGTCCAAAACATCAAACTGGCGGAGTATTTGCATGTATAAGAAAGTTATATACATATACAGACATACACAGAAACATGTTGCTTTCTACTTAGACGCCACCTGAAGAACTTCAGCTCAACTAAACTTGTCACATTTTTTGCTCTATATTATCGATATCCTCAGATATCATGCATTTCTGACACGCCTATTGCGCGCTTCAAGTTTTCTAACGCTTATATTACCAAATATCTGCATAATCTCGGCACCTCATGACCAGAGCGCACTAGATTGAACCTTCCTCTTTCGAATAAGCCCCTTACCAGTGACAAAATATCCTTTTAAGAGGACGAAAACTTGTGACTCGTAAAACCACGTAAAACCATAGTTTTGTCGGTAATGTAGTCGTTCTATCTTTCGGATGTCTGGCCCTTAAGTCTGTGTATAAGAATAGACTGGACATCTTACGGGACTTGGTGGCCATAGGAATCTGTAGTACCGTCACCTTAAAATGGCAGTGATTGTAGCGTCCTCTACGCTTCGAGAACCGTGAATTCGTGAACGAGATCCAGTGCGAATCGAATTCGACTCGTCAAACTTCTACAGCGTTATCAAGTCTAAAGTACGCAATGTTGTCAGATTATGAGTTTTCAACACATCCGAAAATCATCGGAGAGCGCGATCGCGAAGAGGCTCTCTTCTGCCCGTTCGTCGTAAAGAGAGCGTATTGGAAAGAAATCTCTTTACGTTAACAACCTTACTTACGCTAGCTTATATTGAACTTAATTTCTTTCCATTTAATATTGTACAATATTTGTAATGTTTCTATTTCTACCTATTGTAATTTTTTTTATTGCATTATTCAAAATGTTATGCTTAACTTTTATTTAATCTCAAAGTTATTTTCAAACAATACAAATCGAACTTCAATATAAATGCATAATATTAGTCGTATTGAGCTAACGAAATGGAGGAAGTGCCTTTTTTCATATTAGTTCCATTACTACCATATATATATTTATATAAATATATATTTAGTTATGTTAACAGGATTGGCCGCGTGAAGGCGTGAACAAATTTATAAACCGTTCTTGTAATTCTATCGCGTTTTAAATTCCACAATGCAATAATATCAGACCAGGAAACCCGCGAATCATTAATTAGAAAATCATAATTTAATAAGTTATTTCTGATGCTCTTAAACAAATGTAAATAATCAAATAAAAAATAAATTTTATAGCCATTTCGTTTAAAATAAGGGGTATATATCTACTAGGGCTGTTACTTTTCCGATTCTTCGAATCTTCGAAGCTTCGAAGGATTCGAAGGAACGAAGGGAACTTCGAAGATGATGAGAATCGAAGTTTCGAAGCTTCGAACCTTCGATTCACGATTCACCTTCGAAGTTTAAGCACGACAGAATAATCACTGTTGAGTCTTAAGCCATAACTGTGCCGTAGAAAGGAAAAAATTATAAAAAGGTAAAATTTTTGCACTGTTCGCCGCCAGATGTAGTTCAATGGTGCCATTGTCTTTAGAAAATACAATTTGAATAGAATAATAGCGGATTTACCTGTAATTTGGAAAACCCTATGCGCCAGCATGCTAAGGTAGCCTCGCGCAACCCCAAGCAGGTACCCCTCGAGCGTACTTTCGTACTTATATACTGGGTTATCATATATTTTCTTGATTGTTGCAGATATCCAAGAATTCGTATAGTTTCATGCTTAATACTCTGTATGCTCGCACAGCTGACAATGAAATGAGTTCGCGTTCGACACAATCCATTTCACGTTTCAGTTCGTAAAAATTTGGTTAGGAAAAATTGTAAAAGATTTCATACTGTTTTCAGGTCAAAATGCACATTGTTAGATTTTCTGTCCCTTCAAAAGTCGTATTGTGTTCATGTAAGGATACGCGCGCACACCATTGAGCCACGCTTCGCCGTTCAGGTAGGTCCTACCTCTGCCTCTCTGTGTAACTCTACACCAGCGTTGGACTTTATTTGCTCGCGAGGACCGTTTTCCGAGGGCTACGCCTCCTCGACCCGGCCGCGCGTCTCGCTCCCCGTGGTCGTCTACGTGCTCGGACGGGCTCAGGCGCGGTCATAACAGACAAATGAACGTGGCGCATAAGGGGCGACACTCGTTCCAATAGGTTTCCACATTACCATCGAGGTACTATTGCCAATGCGTTTTTTTTTATTAGTGGTATCCCCTGTAGACCTATTCCACTATGTCACACGATAATTTCGGACAATAGCTGTAGAAAATTAATTAAAAAAATAAATTCATAAGATAAATTTTAAAAATAGTTTTTAATTCTATTGTTTAAATTTTAATACGGTCCGGAACAACTTGATCTTCGTGCACGTTTAGATTAAAGGTGGAAATAAATTTTTATCACACAGAAAATTTGTAAATTTTCTGGAAACGCATAACACTTCTTACACGGATGTGTCGTTGCACTGTGAGGTGCGTTGGCTCAGTGCAGCGAAATGATTAACGCAGTTTGTTATTGTAAGAAAAGAGATCTCCCTTTTTCTACAATAAAATCCAAAAATCAGCTTAGAAGAATATTCCTCCTTCTTAAAAGATGTAAGTTTCCTTTGCGAACTTTCATTTGTAGTCGATTTAACGAATCATTTAAATTCTTTAAATTTAAAATTGCAAGGCCCCAAGCAAAGTATTTCGGAATTATGCAGCCAAGTCGATTCTTTCCGTGAGCAGCTTGCACTTTTTAAAACACATTTACACTCTGAACCAAAAATTTGGATCTTCTTTCCCTCGTGTCAACTAATTTTCGAAGAATTCGGCAGTAACTGCGATTTTGATAATCACTTATACATTCTTCAATCGATAATAGATCAATTCGATACGCGTTTCAGCGACTTCGACTAGTTTAGAAATTATCTAATTCTCTTCGAGAATCCCCTCACTGTCAAAATTGCAGATCAACCCCTCGAGTTTCAACGAGAACTGTGCGATCTTCAGCACGACATCTCTCTGAAAACGAGGGAAGAAAAACGAGCCGAATTCTTCAAAACGCTGGAAGAATCAAAGTACCCTATTCTTCGTAATTTTGCGACCCGAATATTCTCAATGTTTGGATCAACTTATTTGTGCGAAAGCTCATTTTCAACAATGCGCTATATTAAATCGGATCACCGTACACGTTTAAATGATTCTTCGCTTGCGTCGGCGATGCGAATATCCACGTCCAAACTTTCCATAGACCTTAACAATTTGCCAAGCACGTCTAAACGTGCACGAAGATCAAGTTGTTCCGGACCGTATTAAAATTTAAACAATAGAATTAAAAACTATTTTTAAAATTTATCTTATGAATTTATTTGTTTAATTAATTTTCTACAACTATTGTCCGAAATTATCGTGTGACATAGTGGAATAGGTCTACAGGGGATACCACTAATAAAAAAAACGCATTGACAATAGTACCTCGATGGTAATGTGGAAACCTATTGAAACGAGTGTCGCCCCTTATGCGCCACGTTCATTTGTCTGTTATGACCGCGCCTGAGCCCGTCCGAGCACGTAGACGACCACGGGGAGCGAGACGCGCGGCCGGGTCGAGGAGGCGTAGCCCTCGGAAAACGGTCCTCGCGAGCATATAAAGTCCATCGCTGTTTTAGACAATCGACACAACAGCAGAGGAGACGACAACAGCGCTGCGGTGGACGGCGCGAAAGTCAGCCAGCCATTTTGTATATAAATCCCGAATTTCATAACGATGACTTTACTCCAAAAATTTGAAGCGAAAAAGCAATATTTTCTCAGCTTGTTCAGAGTTGGGCAAAATATTTACCTAAATAAAAATTTAAAATAACGAATAAAAGATACAAAATTTTTCATTCGTTGTTCTTACGAATTTTATTCATCGAGAATTTATCCAATAAATAAAGATAAATTTTTTATTCGAAGCGAATAATTTTTTCATCTTTTATCCGTATCTTTTATTCAAAGGCATACCATGGAGAATATAGTAACGATATAGGACGTATTTTCATGTTTGTTTATTTTAAAAAACTACTCATTATTTAAAAATAACAACATGTTTTGCCGACGTTATTCCTCCTCTTCCTCCACCTCGAGAAGGAAACAGCGAGGACGCCAACGAGCGTAAAACTTCAAAGACCCAGCGACTGACAAACGGCATACAATGTATGCAGATGGAGAATCCCGCACGGATGAAAGTTTAAATTTTTAGATTTTTCAATATATCATCATAAAATTGCGACGAGCGAATGGAGCGGATTTTCCTGATCAAAATGAGTTCAAATTCGAGTGTAATCGAACAAGTTTCATTGTTACGTAATATTACGATAAAAATTAAAATCTTATTGAAGATAGTCCAAATGATATCGTGTTTGGACTCATTTTCATCGGGATAAGCACAAAAACTTGTTCGTATTAATAATATTTTTTTTATTAAAAATGTGAAAGCATAAATTAACAATAATGCTCGACTCTTCTTCATATATTGTAGGCCGTTTGTCAGTTGCTGGGGCTTTGAAGTTCCGCGCTTGTCAGACAAAAGTTATTCGAAAATTTATTCGATCTTCAAATAAAAGATACAGATAATAGACGAAAAAATTATTCGAATATCGAATAAAACGGCTTTGAATAAAAAGAATAGAAGAAAGAGTATGATAATTTCCGGCGGCGTAAATTACGACCGCGCAAAAATAATACCGTTTGTTTATTTCTTGAACATATCGAGGTGCGGTTTTCAATATTCGAAATAATTTCAATCGCCGTTAGTACATGTACACGCCGGCCGAGTGGTGTGTGAGTGTATCGCGGCACGGCTAGGCTGGCCGAGAAAGAAGCTACGCAAGCGCCTCGCTTTCTTGCATAGCTTCTCGACGGGCAACGGGATGGCGAATATCAGAAACTGCGGCTAAAGAACGCAAAAGTATGACTTCTCTTTAGTCAAGCGCACTAGATTTACCCTTTATCCAGCGCGTTTGACTGCAAACAGATCATTCTTTTGCTTTATTTAGGCGTAGTTAGGATCCTCGCGGACCCTTGCAATCGCCGTTGGCACACGTACACGCCGGCCGAGTGGTGTGAGTGTACCACGGCACGGCTAGGCTGGCCGAGAGAGAAGCTACGCCAGCGACTCGCTTTCTTGCATAGCTTCTCGACGGGCAACAGTCTGGCGAATATTGCTAACTGTTTCTTGAAAACGGAAAATAGGATGTTTTAGGAATCCTGTCCGCTAGATTGATGTTTTATCCATCACGTGTATTGTCTAAAGATTCACATCTTTGCGTTGTTGATGTGTGGTATCTAATTTCCGAGACCCTTGCGATCCTTGTAGGTACACATATGTTACCTGCGTTATCGACTGCGTCGCTATGTTGATCTGTCGCGTCGTTGTGTCGACGACGGCAGCAGCATCGACAAGAGTATCACTGGTCGGTGGCTCACTCATCAAATACAGATATCAGCGCTCGTAGCGACAAATGCCGGAACTATGCCTTTCTCAAAGTCTACTTTTTACGCCTAAAATACGTAAATAAATAACATAATAGACGTTTCATCAATATTGTATGTGCCCTCGCTACCGGGCGTGCATCCAGGTGTCTCTATAAGAACCCTAAATCTCCAGATACTTAAAGATTCAACATGTCGTGACGTCACGCGGCCTACAACGATTTCTGATGGACAACATGCTGCCGAATATCCCAAAGTACGCCTCAATATCGCAAAAGTAGGCTGTCTCTATAGTCAAGCGCACTAGATTTATCTTTCATTTAGTGGACGTGTATACTCAAAATTCCTACTTTTGCGTTTTTTCGCCGTCAAAAGCGGCGCCCCGGAACCTTGAAATAGTTTGAAATCTCGTACGAGTTCCTCTCTGCTCGTATACGCATAGGGCAATCTAGCGGAATGTGTGTGTGCCACACATTCTCATTCGAGCTTCCCCTAGCGACCGCTTGGAACGCTTCGATCAGGAGTCCGCCCCCTTAACGCGAAGAAAAAATTTTATTATTTTATTAATATTATATTAATATGATTCGGCGGGAGCAAACATACGCGATGCTTCGGTTTAAATGTTGAATATGACATTTATAAAGCCTTTTTTCACTTATCGAAAAATGACTTATTCCATATGCATTGTTAACAGACAATTTGGTAACGTTACTTTTTACGCCTTCCTAATGTATTCGTTTTTATAGTTTGTTTTCAAATTTCGTCATAATACGCAATAAACAGATATAAATAATACCAACAGATCTTCTGTCGTTTAATAAATTTTTACCCGTCGGTTATTTACAATAACTTCATGTATTGTGAGAAATTAATAAACTAGTAATAAAGTAAATGATAAGCAAGTATGATAATACTCAGCTTTGAAAATGAATAATCAACTTGGAGATTATGTAACCGATTTCATTGATTCTACAGCGGAGTTTTAGTTACACTATAATGTTTATTGTTATAACTGATTTCACTGCTCAGCTGTATATAATCAAATTAATACTTGATTTCAGAGCTATTCATATAAAAGTTTTACCTAAAGACTACCATAATGGGATTCTACGCCTTCGGACCATGGACATTTGTAAAAATGTATATGCATAATTGTTTATAACACTGATAATTAATGTTAATTTTTTTTATATTACATTAACGCATTCTACTGTTATGTGCAGCCCTGGAAAGCTAATACCGCTGCGTCAACTTCCGGCCGCCCGATCGCGCTCGATGCCTGGATCATGGAATCTTCCACGATGCACCCGGCACTAATATCTTGCTGACCCAACGCACCCCTGATTTTTGTATTAACCAATTAATATAAAATCGCCGTTCAATCGTCGAGAGCGGCTATTCTTGTTCGATTCTGTAAAGACACGGCGCACCGCTGTGACGCCTACTTAAAATAAAATCTACATACGTGTTGCCCAATCATTCTCGACTTTTGTCTCTGGCCCTTGAGCCTCTGTGTGTGGATCCCGGACCACATTTCCTCGGAAGCACCGTCGATTCCTGCGAGGAATCTTCACGCTTCCAACACCTTACTCAACTGAAGAGCCGCGGCATAACACTACGCATTGAGAACAGAAAAAGTTTGAGAAAAATTATATTCTGCAAACGAATCGTTTAGTCAGGAAAAATTGTTAAGGATTTCATAACGTTTTGATTGTGTAGAGTTATACAGAGAGGCATGGGCCTACCACTACTCTGCCGCTTGGGTAGGACCTACCTGAACGGTGAAGCGTGGCTCAATGGTGTGCGTGCGTATCCTTACATGAACACAATACGACGTTTAAAGGAACAGAAAATCTAACAATGTGCATTTTGACCTGAAAACGGTATGAAATCTTTTACAATTTTTCCTAACCAAATGGTTCATTTGCTGCGTATGGTTCCTCTCAAACATTTTCTGTTTTCAAAGCGTAGAATGCATTAAGAACATAAGGACATGAACAATAATTTACAAAGTTACAAACAATTTTCCGGACGGATTTTTAATTTTAATTTGTTGCGAACTCAAACTTGTGTTCTAGTGTATTTTGATACACAGGTTCTTGGCATAAATGTTTTCCGTCGTCGCGAAATCGAAAGGGTACGCTCGAGGTGTACGCTCGAGGGGTACCTGCTTGGCGTTGCGCGAGGCTACCTTAGCATGGTGGCGCATAGTTATTTCCAAATTACGGGGAAATCCGTTATTATTCTACTGAAATTGTGAAATTCATATGGTACGAGTCTGAGCTGGCTAGAGAACTTGGACCGCCACGGGGAGCGAGACGCTCGGCTGGGAAAAGGAGGCGTAGCCCTCGAAAACGGCCCGAAACGAGCACTTCTTGCCGACCTCTGGTCTAGATTGTGCGACCATTGTTAACCATCCGAAAACCTGTATTTTATTTTAGTTTTGTTATTGGTTTTGTTATTTTGTTTCATTATTATTGTTGTTGTAGATTATTGTTATACAGGCTATTTCGTCTAAAACAGGACACCTAAATATCTCCCCTACCTCTGAAAATACAAAAAATGTTTCTAACGTAATCTAAATGGTTTCAGAAGACGAATCAGATGGAAGAATCGTTTTTTATAAATTGTAATTTTTTAATCGTTTTTTCAAGGTCACTCGTTTTTTTTACATATATACACACATTTTTTGTTTTTGTATGTTATAGCACACATTATTGCACGACCTTGAAATGATTGTGAACTCTAAAATTTGCTAATTAATGCAGAACTTACTTTCAGCGACATTTCAGATTTCAACGGTAACAGAAATTCGACCATGAACTTGAACTTGCAAATAAACACATTGTATCATTCCTCTGTGTACATAGAGAGTGAGAGAGATACGTATTTACGAGTTCGCTCACTGCTAGATTTCTCAGTGTATCGACAAGCGATCCATAATGCGTTATTCAGAACAGGAGAAAATTCAAATGGTTTTAATTTACGGTGAAGCTCGAAAGTGTTTAAGAGAAGCAATACGAATTTACAAAGACAGATTTCCAGAACGTTCTTGTCCATCACGTTTCAACAATACTCAAGTATTGTTAAAACATTTTGTGAGACTGGTAGTGTCAACAGAAACAATCGTGTGGGACGTAAGACTGTTACTCATGAAGCAAATGTGAACAATACCATCGCTAAAGTTAATCAAAACTCGCATGTTAGTATAAGGCAACTTGGACGTGAAACCTAATAATAGTATTTTATCAACGGTACGCAAACTAGGCAGAATTATGCTGAATTTTTAGAACATATTCTACCAGGTTTATTAGAAGATGTATCATTTAGGGACCGTCTAGTATTATGGTATCAACACGATGGGTGTCCAGCACACTTTTCCCATATTGCAACACGTGTCCTCAACGAAAAATTCCCAAATCGTTGGATTAGACGCAATGGACCTGTAGCATGGCCGGCTCGTTCACCCGATCTCACCACACTTGATTTTTTCTTATGGGGGACATTAAAGGGTACGGTTTATCAAGAGCAGCCCACGACACCAGAAAATATGAAGGAACGAATAATTGCTGCATGTGCTGATATGAAACCTGAAATCATCAAAAGAGCTGTACAATCTGTCGTTTTTCGCCTCACGAAATGTATCACAATGGAAGGACGTCATTTCGAACATTTATTGCAGTAATTAATGTGATTATTTACAAGTTCAAGTTCATGGTCGAATTTCTGTTACCGTTGAAATCTGAAATGTCGCTGAAAGTAAGTTCTGCATTAATTAGCAAATTTTAGAGTTCACGGTCATTTCAAGGTCGTGCTATTAAACATGGATGAATGCACAATAATGTTTGCTATAACATACAAAAACAAAAAATGTGTGTATACATGTAAAAAAACACGAGTGACCTTGAAAAAACGATTAAAAAATTACAATTTATAAAAAACGATTAGTTCATCTGATTCGTCTTTTGAAACCATTTAGATTACGTTAGAAACATTGTTTGTATTTTCAGAGGTAGGGGAGATATTTCGGTGTCCTGTTTTAGACGAAACACCCTGTATTATAGACAGGATGTCCTAAACTTAAACGGTCAAACTGCTGTGGTTTAATCTACACATGAAAAGAAGAATCGAATGTTATATAAAGTTTGTCAGGAAATATATTACTGTAAGACTTTCTAAAATATAATACCTATCCTTGTTTGAATATATTTAATTTTCTAAATAAGACAGTAATAACACATGATTGTTATTTCATTAAATGTAATAAAATTCATTCATTCAAAAATTATGAATTATTCTCGTTTGAAACCTTGAACAGCCTGTTTTCAATTATTATTTATTATTCACACGATATTTCAGATATTTCCGGTGGCGTGACAAAAAAATATTCCGCACAAAAAGTAATCAGTACTCAGTCTTCTACAAATTTCAATATAAAAAATTAGATTTTTTTTTAAATTGAGGTCACCTTGATTATTCATTTATCACTATATACTTTTTTGTTCAATAACGATATAGCGGACGCCAAGGCGAATTCAAAAACCTATTTAATGTGGTCTTTAAGTCTTGATATAATGCTAAAATAGGCGTCAACAGCTAATTCTTTGTTCTGGCTCACTGTGGGCCCCAGCGTTTCGGGCGGCCCAAAAGTATCGGATTTAAGTTTTTCACATGAATCATTATTTCAAATTTCATATAGTTATAAAAAACCAAGTATTTTAAAAATCACGTTACGAATTATGACCGAAGTACCATTATTTATTACCATTATCTATTTCATAAGAACGCAAAGTTGAATCTCTGGTACCGCGATAACTCGCTCGCCCAATTCATTTCGAACCCGTCCGATGAAGTAGGAGCCGTCCAACACGTATTACCAGCCCGATGATACTCGAGACACGGTCTGATGTATCGAGCTCTCGACTAGGGTTGCCATGTGAGGGCCCCTTACCCTTCCGTTCCTCGCCTAGTTGCGCTGCTAAGCCGGCCTTCGCTTCCTCCACTTTTTTCACGAACGCTTATGCGTACCGCATGGAGCTTGTTAACGAGTGTCACAACTTTATCCAAACCAAGCCGCTCGTGGCGTCGCGCAGTGATGCCAGAATCGTGGGACGTTTCCCCATCTCTGGCTCGGCCGACTAAGCCCCCCGGTCTGACGCACTATTGGTTCCTTATATTGCTTCTACTGCGCACGCAAGCGTCCAGTGATGGGCACTGTAGAGGTCCCTCAAACGCCTGCTTCTCCTACCAACCTCTCTTTCACGCAGCGCGCGTCTTCGTCACGATCTCGCATGTCTTCGTTGCCCTCATAATACGTACCTTCCTACTTGACCGCTTGCGCAATTTAAACAAGTTAGTAACGGTTGGCGAGAGAGCGAAGCATCAGAGTACAATGTTTCGCAAATTTTCCTCTTTGTCTTTCACGTGCATTCGAATGGGCGGCGCACGTGGCGCTCTTTGCGGACGCGATGCGCGAGTCCTGTGCACTGCTTGCGACGGACCAAGCGCGTCCTTCCCCCATAGTAACTGTTCCGGCTTTTTCGGAGCTAACTTTGCCGGCAGGGACGATTGGACGGACACGAGAAAACAACACAGCGTTTGATACACCACGAACTTTAATATAGGGACGGACATGAGGTATAACGATGACTATTTACACTTATATACAATAATGTACAACTCTCGCACTTTGCTATATACTATCAGCCCGCGGGGGCGGTGAAAGACTATGTAACCGGTACGCAGGGCGTATCTTCCGGCTTACAATTCGTGGGTCGCGGGGGACCGATCGTGGTTTCGAAGACTTCGTGTCTCGTTACACCTGTTTGCCGTTTTCTGTTGTCTAGCCGGCGCATCGGAGCGCGGTAAGTTATATTACCTCCTTCCTACCGCGGGGAAGGGGGTCACGGGGCGCAGATTGCCGAACGTTCCGGCAGTCAAACTTGCGGATTTGAATTGGGAGCCGTTGCGGGCAGGCGCTCGGCGGTCGCACGCGGGCTTGTTTTGGGACCGTGGCGGTCCTCACGGTCGACCGGCCGTTGCTGCCGTTGTTGTCGGGCGCAGACAACGATTCCGCCCGAACAGTAATGATGTTGGTAGGGGACAGTGGGCGCTATGGTGGGGACGGTTTTACCTCAATCGAGACAAAAATGCCCATCTCTGGTCTAGTCTGTCCGTGTGGGCTGCCTACTCGACTCGACGCGATCCTTCGAAATTCACGTTTTACCGAAGTTTCGAATGCTTGAGTCGGAATCTGGAGGTAGCGCACTCGATTTCTGGCGCGGCGCGGTGCACATTTTCTTATAATTTTTCATCTAAAAAAAGATATCGAAGCGAAATTTGGATTAAATTTTTTTTTAAAAACCGGTTTTAATGATCTATCCTAAAATATACTTAGTATTTTTTAAATAATTTTTTTGTGATGTTTAAGACCCCCAACACAAATTGATTTTTAATCAAGCCATGCTCAATAAACAATTACGAAAAATTTCATGAATATTCTACCTCAAAGCACACGACTGAAATTTTTTTCAGATTTTTCGGATTATCCAAATAATTTTAAAAAAAAATTTAAATCTTTAAACATTCGAAGAAAATGCTTATTTCGTATTGAAGTTTTCGAGGTACTAGTTCTATAAAAATTCAGTAGTCAGATGGTTAAAAAGGTGGAGTGTATCATGTAACGGTTCCGGTTTTCCGCGGAGTGTTCGGTGTCTCGCGGCGGTGTTCGCGTGTTTTACCGGTGCTGGTGCGCGGCGCGGGTGTTGTTACGGACCTGGTGCACGGCGTTTACGGGTCATGCGGTTGATCGTGGCCGAAGCCACGATCCCCTGCCGCGGGTCGGGTCTTGCGGTCCCCGAGGTCGGCGAAGATGCTAGTTACGGGGCCACCCATGTCAGTTGACGGTAGTCGGGGTGATTTCGGCCACCAGGACTCCGAGAGCAGGTTTCTGCCTGTCTTCTACCGGTTTCGGCCGGCAGGGCTACAGGTTTCGGCCTGTCTTCTACCGGTTTCGGCCGGCAGGGCTACAGGTTTCGGCCTGTCTTCTACCGGTTTCGGCCGGCAAGGCTGTCGTCGGATGCGGTGTGGTTCAGCCACACCGCCGGGATCGGGAACGGGCTAGAGTGTGTTAGCGCTGGGCGCAATACTCACGGTGCTCGTGGTCTTCGGTTCGGTCTCGGTTCTTTGGTAGCGCCTATAGGACTAGCTACGTTGACTCTATATTCAATTGCAAACGGTTCGGTGTCTTCCTGGTGACTAGGCTTTCGCTCGCGTTTGCATCGGCTTATATAGCCGATGCTTGGAGGTACGGTGAATGGTGCGGCGTGGTGTGCTGCCGATCACCATGGCAACGTATCGCCGCGGTTGGCGTCTGTGAAAATACATAACGAACGAAGATGTGAAACACCTATATGATACATAACGTACCCGTTGGAGACGCTGTTTCCCGTATTTTCCTGACTGCGGTAATCGCTATCGTGGAGAGGGAATACAGACAATCTGCCCAAAACGCAGACTTAGTGAACTGTATATTTGTGACGTATCTCGATGATCGAGAATTCGTCCGCTCGCACTGGCGTAGTTACGGTTAAACCGATTCTACTGCGTGTGCGTGAGCGTATGGGTGGCGGTCAATCTTACAAGGAGGTTGTAAGGCTCCATGTTTGATAATCCAGCCGAATTGCCCCGTGCTCCGGCTACCTCGACTTCCAGCACGAGCGTGACTCAATACGTCACGCGGCTGTCAATCTCGGTGGAAGACGTAGTCCAACTCACCACTTACACGCACAATTATTATCTGCGCACAATAATAACGGCGTATAGCGTAAGCGTGGTTCAACCAGTCGCTATCCCCACTCGGAATACTATCTCCGTCGCACAAGCGACGGCGTATATGGCAGGTGCGACTATGTCGGTTGAACGGGTCGAGTCTGCCGAGCTCGTCGTCACGCTCTCACTCTATGGAGGGTGACTAGTCTGGGCCTTACGATTCACGACCTATGGATGGACCGATCAATTCCGCAAAGCGTATAATGAATTGACCGTATCACAATCAGAGTATCGGTTCGTCTGCTGCGCTGGGACGTCAAAGCGTATGCCAGGGCGTATAACAGAGAACGTTCTCTGAAAGAGTGTCCTCCGTGAAACACGGGTTGCCGTAAGGAATCGTAATCACGATTCCTTTCAAGGATATTGCTTGATTGACGTGCAGTGAATTCGGGGAACGAACACGTAACTCGCGTCAATCACTCCGAAATACACTTGTTGTGTGGGGAAACAATAACCACGTTAGAAAGGTCTAAGCAGCTATCGCAACCGTGCACTGTTTATATTCAAAGCCCGGGAATACCGTGGCTTGATGGTATCACTATTGCTTGAACAACGCTGTTCGAATTGACTGTAGCGAACTCGTAGGCGAGCTCAGCCCGGTTCGAAAGGTCGTACGGCAGCCAAAATATATAAGAATACTTGTAATTATCGAAACTCGGAAAATCCGGAGTTCGATAAAACTCGCTAGGCTTGTCGGCTCTCCTTTAACGAGCGGAACGATCTCGTATGTGAGGCCAGTTCGTTTCGAGCAGTTGCAATAGCTCGACGTCGAAGACTTGAAACAAGAATTCAACAGCGCGACCGAAGAGTTAGTGACAGCTAGAAGGACTAGGGAGCAGGCGCCCGCTAGAATGTCTCGATAGCAAGTGCTCGCTAGCACGATTCGTGAGCAACTTACTCCTAGCACGTCTCGTGAGCAAGTGACGAAGAACCGGCAGGCTTAGACAAACGTCGTGCGAGTGTCAGCTGAGCCGCTACGCGGCGCTGTCTCTCACTTGCCTGTCTGTCTCGGTTCAATGTCTGCATATATATGCATTGTTCTCTCTCTCATCGTACAATCGCGAACGAGTTTAATTTGAAAATTATTTTAACCGGTGCACAACGGCTTATCGTGTTTATCGGCTGACTTTTACCGGTAACCAGAAAGTCACGCCGTTTTTGCTCGATTTATTGTGGGTTAACGAACTCCTCGGACGAGTAACATCGGAGGGGTCACCAACGAATATAGATCGCGATATTCGCGAAATTCGAACAAGAGATTCTAACTAACGCGATTTTTAAACACAGATATTATTTAAATAATTGTCCTTAATTTTTGTCTGAATTTTTTATATAGTGCATCGTTATTAAAAAAGTTAATAATTAATGTTTTCAGTACTTCTTTACTTTTTGTTGGTGTGTTATGTAATATTGAATATTTTTATATTTAGAAAAATAATGTGCGCGATGGAACAGGGCTCGTGGTCGTTGTATTTGACACAGTTTTTCACTCTTGCTAGGCTGAATAATTGGGACGAACATACGAAGGTGGTTGCGCTAATAGATTCGGTTAAAGGGGGGGCCCTTTTGGCCTTAACGTGTTTGGAGGAATCTATGCGGACCATTTTTAGCGAGTTAGTAGCAGGTTTAAATGTTCGTTATGGCAGTGAACACTTGGCTCAGTTGGACCTATGGCCGAGCATATCTGCCTTTTGTCCCGTTTGATTTTCGCGAGTCTTTCCGTCGAATGTCAGAACAAACAGGCGCGAGAAAAATTAGGAACGACGATTTGAGGGTAGAAGCCTTGTACCGCTTCATTTATGAAAGGTATCCGTGTTCGACAATTCCTTGCGATAATCGTCGTCCTGGTGGAAATGGGTGGCAAGCTCGTTTTCAATATCAGAACAAGAATTTTCAGGTCGGTCAGAATAGTGCTACGTTGCGGAACTATAACGCCGATCGCGGAAATGGCGGGTTTGTTTGTTGGAGTTGTGGAAAACCCGGACATTTTTCGTATAATTGTTTTGTTGCGAATCAAGGTGCGAATTCGGAAGGTACACGGTTTCAAAATAAGAGTAAAATTCCTCCATCGGGAAACGAGAAGGGGGTCTACGTGAAGAGGGTCGCGGAGACCCCGATAGTGGTTCACACAGAAAATCCCCATTCCTCAGAGAATCTTGTAGGTAACAGTATTTATGTAAACGGTTTCTTAGTGGAGATGCACGGAAGTTTGTAATAGACACTGGATCGTCGGTGTCACTCGTGAAGGGTACGTCACGGGACGATATTGGAAATCATAACCTAATCTTGATTACAGTCACGGGCGAGCTAATCAGAGTTTTCGGAAAAAGAAAAGCTCAAGTCAGGATCGGAAAATTTAGTGCGGAGCAGGAGTTTTATTTTGTGGATATGAAGGACGATTGCATTTTGGGTTTGGATTTCTTGACAGAACATAGTTGTTTGTTAGATTTGAAGAAAAGTAATCTTTCTTTTGGGGAAAGTGGAAGCGTTGATCTTGTAGGTTGTGGAACGCCAAAAGAATCGATGACAGCTGAAATCGATTCTGCAGTTATAAGTGAACGTGCAGTTTCTGAATGTTTAAGTTATGAGTATAGCGTTGTCCGTAATGACAGGTAATTAATGAATAATTAAATAATTAAATAATGAAGCACATTGAGGAATTCGCTCACACGCTTCACGGAAAAACAGTGTTGGTTTTGGCAGAGGTTTTTGTGCGTCTCGACAAGTACGACGTAACCATCTACGCGGCAAAGTGCAACTTTGGCCAAGCGCAGGCCAAATTCCTGGGGTACGAATTCACCAGCCCGTTGGAGTCGAAGGTGGAGGCAATCACCAACTACTCACAGCCGACCACCGCAAAGCGGTTGAGTCACAGTTCCTGGGTATGCTAAACTTTTATAGACGTTTCATGCCCAGGGTTGCGCAGGTACAAGCGCCTTTCAATGACCTGCTGCACGACAACATCAAGCGTAGCGCCAAGTAAGTATGGACCGAGTGAGCTGTTGCGGCTTTCGCCGAAGCGAAGGAAAGCTTGAGGCGGGCGGCGTTATTAACGAACCCGAGGGACGACGCGCCACTTGCTTTGTTCTGCGACGCGTCCGATTTTACAGTCGGAGCGGCGCTGCAGCAGCGTATCCGAGAAGATTGGCAGCCGTTGGCGTTCTTTTCTAAGAAGCTCAGTACTATCGAGCGGAATTACGACGCATACGACTGGGAGATGTTGGCCATATATTTGGCAATAAAACATTTTAGGCACATCGTGGAGGGGCGAACCTTCACGGTCTACACGGACCATAAACTCGTGACGACCGACCAGGGTCAACAATTCGAGTCGCATTTGTTTCAGGCATTGTCCCAGCTGACAGGTGCAACCTACTGGCGGACAACGGCCTATCACATGGCAGCAAACGGGATGGTGGAGAGATTCCACCGCCAATTCAAGGCAGCAATCCGCTGCCAGCAGAACGTCCGCTGGACAGAAGTTCTTCCCACCATTTTGCTGGGCATCTGCGTAGCCTGGAGGGAGGACTTGCAATCCACCTCAGCAGAGCTGGTCTATGGCGAGACGCTGCGCCTACCAGGGGAATTCCTAGCACCACAAAGCAGAGATTCGCAGCCGCTGCCAAGGGATTTCGTCGCGGGGTTGTGCGAGCATTTCAAAAGTCCGAGGGACCACCACCACCCACACCGAACGAGATGACGGGGCAGCCGCTCCGCTCATCGCCACCATCGCGGGAGTCGGCGTTGTCGCCTCCCATCCTAATAACAACGAATGCAGGCATAGGGGCGGTGTTGTCTCAGTTACAGGACGGGAAAGAATGATTGCATACTTTAATAGATCTTTGAATAGAACGGAAAGAAATTACTGCATCACCAGAAAGGAATTGTTAGATATGATTAAGGGAATAAGGCACTTTCATCACTATTTATATAGGGGAAAATTTACAATTCGTACCGACCACACAGCTTTAGCTTTGCTCTTGTCCTTTAAGAATCCGGAGGGGCAAGTAGCGAAGCGAATAGAACGTTTGCAGCAGTACGATTTCGAGGTGCTACATCGGAGCGATAAGGACCATTCGAACGCGGACGCGCTTTCTAGGAGGCTTTGTTTGAATGAGGATTGTAAACGTTGTAGTAACTTCGAAAATAGGGAACGCGATTCACGAAACGAAGAGCTGGTGTCGGTTTTCCACGTATGCTGCGAAATATTCGACAGACAAGAATAGTTAATCTCCCAGCGAAACGATCCGAATTTACAGTTAGTCCTAAATAGTAAGGAGTTGTGACAAAAACCGTCTAGGGTGACCTTGTCTCCTTTATCTTAGGATGCGAAGTTTTATTTTGCAATTTGGGAAAGCATTGAAATAAGAGATGGTCTTTTATCTAAAAAGTGGGGATCTGTAGATGGAAGGATAGTAATTTGGCAACTCATAGTCCCAAGGGAAAAAAAGGAAATGATTCTTCGGGAGGCGCATAACTCTTGTGTTGGAGGGCACTTTGGAGTAAACAAAACGTTGCGATACCTCTCGATGTTTGTTTCAGCTCACCAGTAGGATTGGGATAAATTGGTTCCTTTGTTTCTATTGGCGTACAGGTGAGCTCGGCATTTTGAGCTCCTTATGCCACGAGTGGAGGGTATGATCGCTGCGCTCTCCCTGCCGAATCTCGGGGGACCCTGTGGAAGGGTAAGGCATCTGTATGCGCGTATGGTACGAGGCGTAATCCTTTATGGAGCCACTGTGTTGGCACACGACGTCGATGCTAGGAGGCACAGCGGTACTCAAGAGCTGCTGTTTTATTTACTCACGGTGGGCTGGAACCTCTCGCTCTCGGCTGTTGTTTCGGCGATAGTCCGGAGTGAGGAGTCCTGGCGGGTATTTTCCGCATTCTGCGAGCAGGTAATCCTCCAGAAGGAGGTCCGGCTCTCTATACTTGAGCGCTGATGGCGTCCCCGAGGGCCGTCGGATGTCTTGAGCGGGGGGCTCTGACATCCATTGGGCGGTCCACCAGGGGGGGGGGGCATTATGTATTCCATCACACGGTATCCTATAATTAAGGTAGGTGGGAGGTGGGGCGCGTCTGTCTCCTAGGATGGTTGTAGAGGCGGGAGTGTTTGGATATACATGCGTGCGCGGAGCACTGACACCCCCAGGAGCTTAGGGATGGGCGTAGATTATAGTGAGTATACCGGCCTTACACACACCGGCCGGGGAGTCTCACACAACCTAGTCTTCCTCCCCTCGAGGGGGACTAGGTATCCGTAATGTGATTACCTCTACGAAGAAAAAGTCAGCTCTGCATGAAACTTTGAAATTGTCGACTTCCATGATGCTGTACGTGCGCGAGATGATGTTACCTTTAGATTTGATTAGAGGGAGTCTGTATCAGGAGCCTCGCACATTTAGCGACTTCGCCTCTAATCTCAAAGACAGAATTAGTTCAATACATGAGTCTATCCGCGTATGGCTAGGGATTTCTTCTAAAAATATGAAAAGAAATTACGATGCTGCCGTAATGAAAAGATCTTTCTGTGAGGGGGATCGGGTTTGGTTACACTAACCTCATAGGGTTAGAGGAAAGTGTCCAAAATTATAGGCGACTTGGGAGGGACCATATGTGGTAGTCAAAAAGTTGAGCGAGGTAGTTTATAGGATTCAGAGGGGTTCAAGAGCTACATACAAGGTAGTGAATGTTGAACGACTAGTGAAGTATTATAAAAGAGTATTCTATTTCGGAGATAATAGAGTGAATTCTGTGGTCTGCTTGGAAGGGAAAATAGTTCTGTGAACGGGAAAATAGGTAGACAGGATTCCCCACACCATTGGCAGGCGAAGGTGGAAGGTGGGATTGGATTACCGGACCCTTATGTCGTGGAGTCATGTCGCCGATCTTAGCTTTGTGCGGGATGCAGGCGGCTCGGAGGAAATTCAGGAGAATGAGTGTGTAGGTTCACTTACCCCCCGCATCCTGTTCGAAGACTTAAGATCTCCGGAGACGGAACAGCGTACGGGGGAAGGGCGAAGGAAGTCTGGACCACGGTTCCTATATTGATACACCGGTTGATCTCCTCTTGGTAACCAAATTTTCTGGCCTTGTGTGACACACCGGCAGATCCCTTCTTGGTAACCAAATTCGCTGGCCTTGTGATACATCCATAGGCGATGCTGCCATATTACAGTCAGCTATTCCATGCATCTGTAGCAGTTTCTCAATATAATTCTTCAAATGTGCTCTAACTCGTAAGGTCTTGGGAAAGTGGTATGAAGGTATTAGTGTGGTGATGAGCGACGGAGCGGAGAGAATTAAAGCAAATCATTACAACATGGTCATTGGTACAGGCGTACGTGACGTTGTTTCTTCATAAAGTTGCAGCGACGGCCTTTGCAATCATTGGAGCTGAACCAAGCAGTGAGGTCGGAGAGAAGTTGGAGCGAGCGACTTCGGCCCGCCTGAGTTCTTTCGACGAAGGAGGAGGAGAGTGTTAGGATGTAAAGTGTTGTCAGCCGCCAATTTCCCCAGGTTTTTAAACCGTGGTTTTTCCTGGGGCAAGAAAGTTTTCTTGGGTGAACACCAAATTGGTTGTGGTTTTGCTGGATCCACGGCTTTCTTTTCTTATTGCCTCTGCTTACAGAACCACTGGCGTGTATAGAGATGATACACAGTGATTGTTAAATATTTCGATGTTGTAAGGTTTTGTTTTTTAGAGGGGGGGGGGAGTGTCACCAATATGGCAGGGTCTTGGCCTGCGTGAGGTCTTAAAGATGGATGCTTGAGGCTAAACAGAACTGAACTGGGTCTTCCAGCTATCGGCCGTCACGGGGATGTTTATGAGAAACAGCTGAGTGAAAGTTTGGAATGATTATTTCTCTCACTCTCTCTCTCTCTCTCTCTCTCTCTCTCTCTCTCTCATCATGAGAGAGAGAGAAACAAAGATAGTGACGAGTGCGTTACACAAAGATTGGGACTCAGTCCTGGAGGAGCTGGCCACGGAATGGGGAAGGCGGGGGTGCCTTCCGGTAAGAAGACTGTGTTAGACAGTTCAGCACTTACCCCAGAACCTTGAAGGGATAAAGTTCCATATTCGAGATTCTTTCTACGAAATTTCTAACATATATATATATATATATATATTGTGACGTTGCAGATTTTGCGACGTCACTTCTCCGTTACTTTTCGCGGCCCAAAGAGGCATTTCGAAGGGCCCGGACCGCCGTCTAGCGTACCGAACCGGCATTCACGAATTTCGAGAGCGCTCCCTGAGGAAATTCCGTATAAAATGACCGACTGGCGGTTAATTTGAATTGCGTGTGCCGAGTGCGGCCGAATTTCAGTACGTGTCCCGTGCACCACCAGCCCCTTTACAGGTACCCATGGCGGCTCGCTTCGTGGGATTCCATCGTCGCGACTTAATGGCCCACCAAAACGTCCCGTGCACGGGTTATGGAAAAGAGCCGCCAACGCACACGGGTCGAACGGCCCGGAGACGACACAGGCCTTGAACCCCCACAACATCGGACTTTCCTCGCAAGGAACACCACCAAGAAGGTCCTGCTGCCATCTCACCCCACGGGAAGGGGTTCCACATGCGAGGGTGGTGTGGAAGCGCCCTGGGAACCCACAGTTAAATATGTCGCGTGCGAGACCAGCCAATTGGGAAAACCCAATAATAAGTAGGGTGGGTATTCCTGGGTAGATCGCCGTTAGGATCACCGCGAAGGATCACTGTCGTGCCGGTTCCCGTACGGAAAGCTCCGAAATCTCGCTTCTCGCGTTAAATTTTGTTAAAGATCCGAAAGTAGTGCCGACGCACCAAGGTAGCGGAGGAATAGCGTCCAGGACAGGCGGTAAGTCGACTCAGTGATCGACTCACGTTGTGTATTTCGCGTAGTGGTTCATATTGTTTCGCGTAGTGATTCATATTGTTTCGCGTGAGGACGATAAGCTTCCCGTCTCGTCCTAGATTTCGTACGTGCCGAGGCGCGCTTCGCCTCGTATTCACGCCTCACACCGATTACCGGCGTTTTGAGAAGAGTTTGTATTTCGTGTTCGCCACCAAAAAGAAGTTTTCCTCGGAGGAGTCGCGTCGAGAGAGTGAGTGTAGTTTTCGCGGCGTTCGGATCATCCGTTTCATAGATCTCGGTCGGGTAACATGGCGACGCCAGTTATAGCGCGCTCGCGCGAGCGATCGAGACAGAACATCGCGTGCCGTCGCACGCTTGTTTCGTTCCGTTTCGGGAATCCTCGCGACAGTCAAATTGTAATCGTGCCGTTCATCTGCGTTTGCAAATTCTTATACGATACTTTCGTCTAACCTACCGTCTTACCGTAGTTTCGCAGAGCTAAGAAAATTGACAACCCCGCCCTGCGAACCTCCACCTTTTCATTTCTTTGAAATGAGCCACCCGCTCTCGGGTCGTGGCCTCGTGGCCGCTCTCTTTGTAACCACTGACATCGATTAAAATTAATCTCGAGACCAAGTGAACTGTTGTTTCTCAACCTGCGAGATGCGCCCTGCCGTAAGGGCCGTCCCCGTCCTTCCTGCGTCCGAACCTCTGACCTATCGCGAGTCGCGTAACGTACCTCGAAACTCGATAACGGAAAGTCTCGTTTCAATTCTCCGCGTGTAGGAAATCGTCTCGTTTCGCGTGGTATCCTTCCGATACCTGACGTCCGAACATCGACCGTTAGTATCGCTATCGAGGCCCGGTCTCAGTGCCTGTAAAATCCCGGAGTTGCCTCCATTTTTCGCCCGCGGAAGAAGCGCCGAAAAAAGGGCAACGTTACACATTCATTTTTCAAAATTAATTCATAACAAATTTTACGAAATTATGCGGGGTGACCAAGGTACCCCATTCTAGCTAAACTTTGTACTTTACGGAAAAAACCACACAATATCCCAACACTGCGCGTAGTGCGAAATAAACAAAATAGCACCCATTATTTACCCTAGCCGGTCTCACAGGCGGAAGAGTGGGGGAAATGAATGGCGGCTTAGCAGCGCAGCTTGGCGAGGGGCCTGACCGGACGCGCAAATAGTAACCCTGCTCGCTACTCGAGCCCGTCCGACTTTCTGCGACCCCACCCGATTCGAATATTGGGTGGCCTGCACATCCCTATTTACAATACATTTCTAATTATGTCAATATGCTCAACAGATACTGACAAAATCTGTTTACAACATTGACAACCGAAACTGGTAGCTTAAAACAAAATAAATATGAATATCCTTGAATTCTTGGATTCAATATGCCTCTTATGAAGACTTTATAGAATGTTGACACTCTGTGAAAATATAGATTAAACATTGACATAAAGAATTTCTTCTGTCACAGAATGCGTACAGATATATGTACTGTCATAACGAGGAAATTATTTCTCGCCAAATAAAATATTTATTGTGTACATAAATTACTTTCGTCTTTTGTCAAAATTATTATTTGATTTACAAGATTGACTTTAAACTTGTTGTGTAGAAAACAGTTTTTCATTCCTATTTTATAGTCCGTAAAATATTACAAAGAGACACAAAATTAAAATTCATTCCCTGCAATATTGGTATTCGTTCAATTTTTTTATTTTGCGTCATATTGATGTTGCTTGTATTTACACTCGTACTAAATTAGGAACTAAATTTTCTTTATCTCAGGTGAGAAAAACTGCTAAAAACATGGTAGTTATTTCAACGCATAGTTTTTCTTACGGATTTAGGGGAATTCTTAATCGCTTATAGCAAGACTAATATTGATTTTCCTTTCGATTAAAAATTTGTAAATTTTATTAAAGTCAAA
This sequence comes from Sphecodes monilicornis, assembly GCA_913789915.3. Lineage (NCBI taxonomy): Eukaryota > Metazoa > Arthropoda > Insecta > Hymenoptera > Halictidae > Sphecodes > Sphecodes monilicornis. The sequence goes on from OU565292.1 coordinate 3,150,128, forward strand.
GAGAATTTCGTTTAGAATATCGCGTTTTCGATAATACATAGATATTTAGAAACAAAATACCATCAGCTTAAATAGCAGCATAACTTTTGATAGAAAAATTTTATATTCGCTTTAAATCTACTTTTATACTGCACACTTGATATCTCAAAAATAATAATAGTTTATTGAGATTTTAAATGAAATCATTAGTAGCTTTACATATTAATTCTAAAGTACACGCTTAATTACATACTTAAATAGATACATACAATGTAGAGTGTAGGTATTTCGTAACGTAAGTCGGGAAATGATGGTCAACTTTTTATAAGAAGATAATCGATTTTTCGAAGCAAAACTATATTTCTAAAAATAAGTACACGTGAAATTATATGATAAAGATAAAATAAAAGCATAATTATAGATTTTCCACAAACAAGGGAAATTGCATACTATGCATAAGGAAATCTAATAGTTTAGCAAGGCATAGCCCAATTATATCGAGGCCTGACTATTTTTAAGAGCATTCAGTTGCTATTACAGTTAGAGATTTTATCAAAATGAGGTTTCCGTATTCCAAGATTCCTAAGAATTGTTAAAATTCCAGAAATTTCTATCCCACTGAATTATGTGGTGTTCTAGGGATTGACCTAATTTTATTTAACAATTACATAATTTCTTAATCGGAAAAAGCTAACTTATAAGCAACATTCTGTTCTAAAAAACTAAACTAAAACCTCTAACGATATAATAAAAAAATGTGTAGCCATAGCTACACCAATATGCACCTATCTTTAATAGCGAGTTGTAGATTATTTTCATCATGAGTTTGTCTCCATATTTTAAAACAAGGGCTAAAAAATGTTGGATGTTTTTATAGCTTAATACACATATTTTCTTAGATGTTATTCAAAAGTAATAAAATACGAAATCTTATTTATTTTACCAAGTGAATGAAATGATGAACTTCTGCTCCAAAAAACTTAGGTAACTTTTCGGAAGGACTACATTTTGTAAATAACATCCTTTCCGTACTGTCAATGGTCTCTCCTTTGTTAATGTTTATGTTCAGTACTTTCACCAACTTAGTTACATGCTCTTGCAATGAATTAGCATAGTAAGTATTACTGAAATCTTTAAGTATGCGTCCCCCAGCATCTCCTATATTTCAATGTACATAATAATTTAAAATTTACAATACATTCGAATGAGATATGTCAGTAAACAAAAAATTATAAGCATCATTAATATTGAAAGCGGTGTTGTTTGAAACGGTTATTGTAATTTGCGGAGCGAATGATACAACACCGCCCCGTGTCTTCGTGTTGGATCTAAAAGTAGGTTCTACATATGCATAAAGTTTCATCAAAATCGTTTAACGTTGCTGTGAGTTATAAATAATGAACATTGACAAACATTATTGTCAGAAACTGCGATTTAGAACAATCGTGAGCACAAAATTCATAGATTCTTATGTCCGGCGTTGATTGATTTCGATAAAATTTTGTGCATTACATATATAATCTACTTATTGTAAGATCTACAGAAGACATATTTAAAATTATCGTGATAGGCAGATAAATAATTTATAAATTCATGACAATTACCTACTATTTTCTTCACAATTTCAAGCACCGGTAATTATTAATTAATTTTTTTCTAAATCACCTAGCAAACTTCTAACATATCAAAAAAACACAAAACCTATCAACCAATTTTAAAAAATTTGGGTGTTCGGATATTTTCACACGCCACTGTATATGTTTCTAATGAATACGGGTTCGTGTATCTCTCTCGTCCCACGCAGTTGTCAATCACACAGTCGCACCACATGTTTATAATAAAAAAATCCCTACAGTTATGGTAAAATTATGAAAGTAGTATCCCTACAAGAAAAAAATGAAAAAAATTTGCCAAATATATGAGCTGATTTTGTAGATTTTCTAAATCTGTTTTAAATTTTGCACTACTTTATAGTGCATTCTGATGACGGTTCTTATTTAAGAAAAAATTGATTTACTTCATAGCCATAGTAATAAGAACAAGATTTACTTAAAAATCAAACGACAACATTCATTTTAAATTTCAGGGTTAAGCACATTTCATTTGAAATAAGATAACCAACAATAATTTGAAGTAATGAATTATTTTAAATAGTTGATTATTTGTATTTTCCAAATAACAAAATATTTATTTTCTTTTGGCGTTTTAATCAAATAAATTATTTACAAATAATATTTTATTTGAATAATTTTTTATTTTATGAACATTGTTCATATAAAATAATAAATAATTTCACCTTACGAAGTGGTTATTGAAGTATCGAAATTAATTATTAGTATGAATTATTTGATTAAATGGAAGATGAAATGAAAAATTATTTGAATTTTATTCGAAAACGCCCTATTCCAACACCTTTGCTTATACAGGGTGTCCCAAGAAAGGTGTTGATCCTTGAAAGGGGAGGTTCCTGAGGCCATTTGAAGCGACATTTTTCTTTGCAAAGACGACCGCGCGCACCAGCAGCCGAGCGATGATGATACCACAGACGAGGTATAATCTGTGGTGATACATCGCGGATGAAGAAACGAACAAGAGAAGAACATTTTTTTGAATACTATTTCAGATAGTTCCTATTTGAATATGATGTAGTCTTTAGTAACCTATGAATGAATCTCGAAGGATTTTTTGATATCTCAAAAAGTATTGGTTTTACAGACGTGCAAAGAAAAGTGTCAATTTTTTTTCATTAAATTATAAAACTAGAACTAATATACCGATGAAAATGAGTTTTCAGGACATTGTGGTGAACACATAAGAGTATCTATTGAAAATATTTCGATTTGAAAAAATGGTTTTTTCACCATTTATTTTGGAGGAAGGGGAGCTTTTTTTGGTGGACCAATTTTTTTTAACTTTTTTTTATGCAGTCCTATAGATTTCGACGAGAAACACCGAAAATGGAAGTCTTATTGCCAGGAGTTCACCGGTTCAGAAGTTATACGCGTGTAAAGTTGAACACTTTCAAGCCTTTTTGACAGGTTAAAACGCCGCCATATTGGTATATTTTTTTTTTAATTTTATAATATCTCATACAAGATTTATATCACCAATATACAAAGTCCAATGTAAAAATGACAACAAAAAGTAGTTTCGCAGGACAAGCATGTACATTATGAGTGCAACTTATAGCTAATATAATACAATAATAAGAACTATAATTATACAGGGTGTCCCAAAAATGTCTCACTTCCTTCAAAGGTGAGGGTCCTGAGGCCATTTAAAGCGACATTTTCCTTTGCATAAATGGCCGTTTCGGCTTTGTTAAGGAGTTATTAACGAAAAACACGGACCAATCAGAGCGCGACATAGGGGCGTATTGGCAGAGACGGCCGCGCGCGACAAAAGTCGAGCGATGGTGATACACCGCGGTCGAAAGCAAGGAACAAACAAGAGAAGAAAATTTTTCGAGTCCTATGTCGGATAGTTCAAATTTGAATATGTTGTAGTCTTTAGTAGCCTATGAACGAATCTCGAAGGATTTTTCGAAATCTTGAAAAATGTTGGATTTGCAGACGTGTAAAGAAAAGTGGCAACTTTTCTTCAATAAATTATAACACTAGAACTAACGTACCGAGGAAAATGAGATTTTAGGAGCTTATAGTGAACACAGAAGAATATCTATTGAAAATATTTCGATTTGGAAAAAATGATTTTTTCACCATTTACTTTGAAATAGTTTTAAACAAATGCAATTTTCCTATAGCCGGGACTGTTTTAAAAATTCGGAAAAAACGAGGTAACAGCTCCAAGTCTCCTCTTTACGGACCTATTTTTTAAAAGGCAGTCGCTTTAAAATTGACGGAATTAGAATTATTGAAGTCGAGCGATGGTGATACACCGCGGTCGAAAGCAAGGAACAAACAAGAGAAGAAAATTTTTCGAGTCCTATGTCGGATAGTTCAAATTTGAATATGTTGTAGTCTTTAGTAGCCTATGAAGGAATCTCGAAGGATTTTTCGAAATCTTAAAAAATGTTGGTTTTACAGACGTGTAAAGAATTTGTTTTCATTAAATTATAACACTAGAACTAACGTACCGAGGAAAATGAGTTTTGAGGAGCTTGTAGTGAACACGTAAGAGTATCTATTGAAAATATTTCGATTTGGAATAAATGGTTTTTTCACCATTTATTTTGCAAATGTTTTAAACAAATCCAATTTTCCTATAGCCGGGACTGTTTTAAAAATTCGAAAAAAAACGTGATGACAGCTTCAAGTCTCCTCTTTACGGACCTATTTTTTAAAAAGGCAGGCGCTTTAAAATTGACTGAATTAGAATTATTTAAAGCGAACGCTGCACCGCGATATTGCGGAGGCGCGCGGCACGAACAGCTGTTAGATACGCGACAAGCAAGAGAAGAAAATTTTTCGAATCCTATGTCGGATAGTTCAAATTTGAATATGTTGTAGTCTTTAGTAGCCTATGAACGAATCTCGAAGGATTTTTCGAAATCTTGAAAAATGTTGGATTTGCAGACGTGTAAAGAAAAGTGGCAACTTTTGTCTAGGTTAGGTCCCTTGACTTGAACGAAGGATGCGGAAATAAAGAACTCGACGATGGCTCGACTTATGTTTACCAAATGTGTGCAGTAGGTCAATAAAATGCTAAACGTTTTCACGAAGAAGTCAAGGCGCTTTCTTCGTTTATTACCTGTTACGACAACACCTCTCTGGGACATGCGGATCCCCCGCGTGCGTCACTCGGGGATACAAGCGTACCTGCCACCGTACCTGGGACGGTTCCATGAAAATTCCATCGATGGCCATAAACGATGGCATATTTTGGAAAACGTGCAGAGCACGTGGGGCATCGAATGAGCCCAATCGCCTTGCTTACGGTTCGCAAATACTGTCTAACCGCCCGGAAATTTTTTTATATGCAGCTAATTGTAATTTCTTCTCGAGAGACAATTCTTTTTCGATATTAACATCAACATCATCTTCAACGAATTCTTCTGGATAGGTTTGTGTTTGCTTTTTATAAATGTTTTTGCGGAAATTGACGACGAACTTAATTAAATTTGACCTTGTTATTTTCTTTTCTTCCTTTTCGATTTCTTTATTAAAGTCGTTATAATTATATAAATACCTTAAAATATTTTCTAGTTCACTATGCCTTTCCTGTATACGAATTTTCAATGCACTGTTATAATTCCACAGACAGTAGCGTGTCCTGATCTTTAAGTGATTGCAACATAAAATTTATTGTTGCATTCGCTGTTAATAAGTTGGAATCCTTCCGACATAATGCTTCCACAGACAGCTTTATTGGAAGCATAGCTGATACAGTTTTTGATATTAAATCGAATTCATTATCAGAAAAATTAATTTGTAAATTTCAAATAATAGTAGATGCCCTAAAAAATATTTATTATTTATAGCTAATACCGAAAATACCAGTATTTTACCTTAGCAAATACCAGTTTCACGAAATTGCAAATTAGCACAAAATACCGGTATTCCGTATACCGGTGTAAGAAAGGCTAGTAGCAATATTCCCAAAAAGCCGTTACTCTTCGTTAAAACTTTTAGCATTTTATTGACCTATTGTACACATTTGGTAACCAGAAGTCGAGCCATCGTCAAGGTTGAGCTTCGACACAAGGCGCTGGTTTATGGCCACGCTCGGTGGTAGAAGCATACCTGAATGACCCCCGATTTGAAGAGGGGCGGTCATTTACTCTTCCCATTCCATTTGAAAACACGGTTCCATCGAACAGTTGCTGAAATGAAAATCGGCAGTGTGCTGTTGAAAGGCCGTTAACCTCGTCAGCTGTTCTGAACTAGTCTTCCTACGATCGTCAGCATAGACAGACGGATTTTCATGGACAGTTTTTCGCGGACCGCGACCAGTCGAAACGATCGATTTACGTGCATCAAATGTGAACTAGTTGTGCGTGATATGTGGATTTCTGTGAATCATTTGTGTGGATTTCTTTCAACGTTTGTGGACCCAATGGATATATGTGAATAGTTATATTGTGATCGTGAATAAATTAACAATGTGGGCCGGATCGTGCAGTGGAAGGACATTGACCCCTTCTGCTCGATAATTTCATAGAGCGAATAATTAAAATGCTCTTGTGAATTTAACGAGTGGGCAGGTTCAGTGTTTCACGCAGAATAATTTGTGAATACAGGAATCATTTTCACCTCGCTGGGGCTCTACAGGAGTACCAAGGTAAGCAAGGTTTTAAAATAATTCTAATTCCGTCAATTTTAAAGCGACTGCCTTTTAAAAAATAGGTCCGTAAAGAGGAGACTTGGAGCTGTTACCTCGTTTTTTCCGAATTTTTAAAACAGTCCCGGCTATAGGAAAATTGCATTTGTTTAAAACTATTTCAAAGTAAATGGTGAAAAAATCATTTTTTCCAAATCGAAATATTTTCAATAGATATTCTTCTGTGTTCACTATAAGCTCCTAAAATCTCATTTTCCTCGGTACGTTAGTTCTAGTGTTATAATTTATTGAAGAAAAGTTGCCACTTTTCTTTACACGTCTGCAAATCCAACATTTTTCAAGATTTCGAAAAATCCTTCGAGATTCGTTCATAGGCTACTAAAGACTACAACATATTCAAATTTGAACTATCCGACATAGGACTCGAAAAATTTTCTTCTCTTGTTTGTTCCTTGCTTTCGACCGCGGTGTATCACCATCGCTCGACTTTTGTCGCGCGCGGCCGTCTCTGCCAACACGCCTCTAGGTCGCGCTCTGATTGGTCCGTGCTTTTCGTTAATAACTCCTTAACAAAGCCGAAACGGCCATTTTTGCAAAGGAAAATGTCGCCTCAAATGGCCTCAGGAACCTCCCCTTTAAAGGAACTCAGACATTTTTGGGACACCCTGTATAGCAGTCGCCGAAACAGATCAGAGCTTTTTCTCCTTGCACGCTTAACACTAGTAAGTTACGTGGTTGTACGTTACCTCGCCATCGTGTATATTTTCTAAATAAAATCTCTTCAGATTTTTATAAAATGTTGCACACGATTTCTAAACTCGGAATCCAAAAACATTAATCATTAAACTACAAAAATTAGTATATCTAAATTTAATATATTCAATTTAGTTACTTCAATAACCTCTTCGTATGGTGTAATTATTTATTATTTTATTTGAACAATTTAATTGAAATAGAAAATTATTCAAATAAAATATTAATTCAAAATAATTTATTTGCTTTAAACGCCAAATAAAAATAAATTGTTTACGTTATTTGCAAAATACAAATAATAAAGTATTTGTGCCCAATGTGACCAAACCTGGTAATAATAAGTATGAAAGAAAGAAATATTTTCTTAAATACGAAAGATCATCAAAATACGCTATAAAGTAAATTTGCGTTATTTGATAGTAAAATCGATATAATGAGCGGACCGTGAGAGGTCCGATAATGTGTATCGAGTGATGCCCACTTGGACTCCGACCGATTGGACGCGTTCCTTTTGGACTCGTACCGTTTGGACTCCGTGTCGGTTGGACTCGTGCCGTTTGGACTCCATGCCGATTGGACTCCGCACCGGTAGGACCTAACCTAGACCTCACCCAGACCTAACCCAGATCTAGCCATATATTTCACAATGAGATATCACCATATGTAGACTTCGAAAAGCAATGATTATAAAATTTACGGCTCCCAAATGTCACGAATCCAAAGGGCACGAGTCAAACCGGCACGGAGTCCAAACGGGACGAGTTCAACCGCATGGAGTCCAATCGGTCGGAGTCCAATCGGTCGGAGTCCAATCGGGACGTGTGTCCAATCGGTCGGAGTCCAAGTGGAACACCCCCGTGTGTATCGACCACGATCATTTTTGGTTTCTGGGCGACCAAGTCGCCAGCGACTTGGTCGACAGTGTGTAACGACTCTAAGAGCTTACAGTCAAATTTTGCAAAACTTTGCAAAACTTTTTCATTTCGGTGAATAGAAGGTATTGATGTAAGAAACATGTTGTACAACAGTTTTCTTTGTTATACACAATTTTGAGGCATATTTCTTTTACAAATATCCACCGATCGAAAGGTATAGATTCACCCGTGGAACAGATGACCACTACTTATTAAAAAATTATAATTATTTGTAATAATTCAGAGTACCCCCTCCTCAAGGAACCTAACCCAAGCCTAACTAAAATTCCTTTAAAATGGCGGAGTTCGCTGTAGTGGACCTAACAGTTTTTTTCCCAACTATATGAAGGATCTTAGAAAAGAGAGGGCTCCAGCCACAGCAATACTGTAACCCGGACTTCGCGGTTTATAGCTGATCAGATTCTGCGCACACCGACGTCGCCCACCGACTTTTCCTAATCTCCATACGTATTTGGTCTGGGAAGCCCGCTGATCCCACCTACGTGGTTAGTCCGAGAAGTATCCGCCTTGTGCTGTAGCGGTAAGAAATTAATTCCTGGTTAACATCAATGATATACCCTTTAAAGTATTGTTCTTTGTAAGCCACAATCTTCTTCCATCGATTCTCCCACTTACGGAAACATCCCTTAAACTCATCTTTAGGAATAGCGAACAGCTATTTCTGTCCCGTTCTATTGCTTCTACGTCCGTAAATATTTTTCCTTTGAAAGTATTTTTCATTTTGGGGAACAATCAGAAGTCAGATGGAGCTACATTAGGACTGTAAGGAGGCTAGCCCAGTTGCACAGTTTTCGACGAATGGGCAGGTGCGTTATTATGGTAAAGCATCCAATCATCACTTTTCCTCACGTTATCACGATCATCACGACACTTGATGCTTACGAAACTGCGTATCGTTTTCAAATGACGGCATGCAAGGATCTGTCATATGGCTAGGCCACTCATTGCGACGTAGCCTCTAATATCAACATGCGTTATCTACTCTAGCCCGCTTAGGAACGGACATATAAGCAACGGTCGGATACTTTCCGGTCAGACCACGTACATATGAAACGAAGATCTAGCAATGCGACGGAATAAATGTAAAAGAAAAAGTTCAACATTTTGAAGCTCATTAAAATCGGCGGAGAACTCCGTTTCTAGATTGTTACCTCGCGGAGGGTCAGGTCTGTACAGTCTTTAAACGAATTTTTGATAAGCTGGGTTAGGTTTCTTCAGGAGGATTTACAGAAGAAGAGGTGGACCTCAAACAGTTTGCGAATATCTCAAAAACCAAGGCCGACCAGCAGCATCATGAATATAGAAAAATTGTGCGAAATGATGACCTTGATAATATTTTAAGGTGATTGAAATATTTTTTATGAAATCGAAAACCGGAAGATTTGTGTGGTTCGACGTCCTAATGACAAGATCAAAATCCGAAAGCTGTGCGATAATGCCTTCAGATTGCGCATTGAATCAAAAATTTGCAAATAATTATTAGTTCGAGTTCGATGGGAGAGGTGATTCCTGTGGTTATTCTAAGAAGCTTTTTCCTCTGCGAAAATGTTATAAGAGACTTCGCTTTCGAGTTATTAAAGGAAAACATGGCCCAACCTGAGCGTAGTTACAGCTGACGGACTCCGGCGCGGCGCGGCGTCGATTCTACTGAGCGAAAGCGTTGTTGTCGCGTCGTGCACGAATCATGAACAAGAGAAGGAATAACAATTTATTTACATAAAACTCAGATATTTATCTGTAAATGCACATGCTGCTTCGGATTCTCTTATACGACAATACCAAATTATTTTTATCTAATACCGAACAATAATTGTACGCATGCTGACTCGATTGTATTGTTCACGAATCGAGTACGGTGCGACAACAATGCTATCGCTCAAGCATAAGTAGCCGCGTCACGTCGAGCAGGAATCCCTTAACTGTAGCTGCGTTCTGATTGGCCCGTCTTTCCCGTCAATAACTTGAAAACGAAACCGCGTATGACATTTGAGCAAAGGAAAAAGTGCTTACAAGCGGAGGGCTAAGCAGGTGATGTATGACCGAGGTTTTATTAGATTTTACTGGGAACTTGATTTTGTGGACTGGCCGGTGTGTATTTCACCACCGGGTCGCCGCCCCACCTCACCAAGATACATATGGAACAATGGACTAGCCGACGTGTGTGTCATCGTTGGGTCGCCATAAGATAGGAATCCGTGGACTGACCATCGTGTATTTCACCGACGGGTCGCCACGTGGTTTGTTGGATAGGTAATACCGTGAACTCGCCGGTGTGTATTTCACCACAGCACCGGTCGCCACTTCGGAAAAGGTAAGGACACGTGGACTAGCCGACGTGCATTTCACCGTCGGGTCGCCGCGTGCTTTTGGGAATGCAAGATTGGTATCGGCTCTCGTAACGTAAAATAGCAGTTGGTACACCCTGAACGGCTAAGGTGTACCGTTGAGGAGATACTAGTACTGGGATAGAAATGTGATGTGAATACGAAATTAAGAGATTTGGACTGTTTTAAATTAAAGTATAGTGTACTCAATAAAAAGGGATTTACAATTGTTACGTGTAACGTGTACTCGCGGATACAAAATCCCTTGCTCTCGGTGTTAACGCACTGAGAAATGCGAGGGTAACCGTGATTTAACTGATTGCGCGATAGAATTCGCACTCGTGAATCTTGCTTTATGTAACGTAACGCCACGTGACAGAATTTCAACTGGGCCCACTCGTGGGTGAATTCGTACCCTTTATATACCCCAAAATTGTCTAGAAATTATGGTGGGGGTAGGCGTGCACCTGGGTGAAAATTCCTGAGAATTTTCTCAGCCTACTACACTCCAGTGAGAGTGGGGTTTTTTTTATAAACGAGCGGACCTCCCTAGAGCATCATGTAGCTTCAAGAAGGGCTCAAAAAGTCACGTAGGCGAAGTCTCCGTACGCAACAAAGAACACGAATATTTTTGGGATAATCTGTATATCGGTTGTGATATGCTCAAAGAAGTCACTATTTTCACTAAATTTTCAGAACATTTCAAACTTTGAGCTCAAAGCGGAACTTGATGGCTTCGGCACACAGCTTAGGGATTTTGATCGTGGCATTAGGGTGCCGAACCACAATTTTTCCGGTGTGGAGGGTTTTCGATTTCCAAGAAGATGTTGTTTCGATTCCGTCTACTGCACGTACATAATAGCACATACTAATTTATCTCAAATCATAGACACAATGTTCTATGACATCGGTTATGTTGTTGTAAGGTACATAGTATATCTTTTCTGTTTGAACTGTCTTACTTCCCAATAATATAGAGTGATTAGGAGTAACATACAATGCAATAATTACTTTTTAGTATTTTGCAAGATAAAGGTCACCTTGATTATATTTTATTGAAAATAGTAAATTTTAATCTTGCATTCCAAGAGAAAATTGAACCCTGAATAAAACTACTATAAGAGTATATGGGGTGAAAAATTAATAGTTACCGAGATATTCCCTATAAATGATTTATAATTTAAGTAATGCTCAAAATGTTCTTCATTACAATTAATAAATTTGCGTAAATAATTCTAGAGTTATAGCATAAATAAATAACTTTTGAAAACCACTTCCTTCTGTACACTTCATTCACGCAGAAATAATTTCAAACTAAATGCCTAACAATCACAGAAAATAAGATGCGCCTCGAATAATACATTATAAACAATCAGGTAAGGACAGTGTCATTATTCCTCGCACGAATTTTACATTCGAAAGTTCCTTATTATTCCTTGATGATTTTTATCTCAAGAAATATTAGCTTTCTATCCCATATGCTGCTCGCTTACTTTCTTCGAAGACATCAAAAATGAAACTAATCACGGAACACCAACGCCACTTAAAGATATGAAAAAGCGTATAATTACAGCATGTAATGCTATAAATCAAGAAACACTCTAACGTATATCACTTGCACTCATTGATCGATTATGCAAATATATAAATTGTAAGGGTGAACATTTGATCATTAATTGCATTATAGCTTTTATTTAGGATTCAATTTTTCCTTCAACCAAAAGATAAAAATTTAACATTTATAATAAAAAAAACTCAAGGTGACCTTTATATCTGGATAGAAAAGCAAAACAGAATAAGCTAATTATTGAATTGAATGCTACTCATAAAACTACACAACTTTTGTTTCAACCATTTCTACATGTACCAAATAATTTCCATGTAAGTTAGATGACAGATTTTGTTGAATCACCCTGTATATTATGCTAGAATACACAACGTATATGATGTGTAGTATTAAATTATTAAGCATTTCTAGTCAATAAAACATTAAAAGTTCGTCATTTTTATCAAAATATGTTGTTTTATTTGTCTTTTCTGCAAGACTGGACTTTCATATTTATTGTTTAAACTATAGCTTTTTACGCACATTACTCATAAATGATAGTAAATTATTAGAACAGAAATAATAGGAGTTTGAATGTTGTTCGTGTTATCAAGTTTGTGTTATTAAATTATTTGAATAATTTGTAGTTGGTGATTCATTATTTGTATGGATAGTTACTGTTTGCTTCGATAATTAATACATCTAACCCAGTCTTTCTCTTTAAGATGTCATAAGCGCAGATAAGTCCACTTAATCCAGCTCCTACTATTATAACATCGAAATCATTGTAATCCTCCATAAGAAATTCTTCATCAGTAAAGTCTGAAGCCGTACGTGGCATTGCTTAAATTTCTTCTCGTTTGAAATAATTTATAATGAGATATCCTGTAAATGGTCGTGTTTTGTAGTTTGAATTTAGCAACACAAGATGTCTGTCGCAGATAAGAAAACAGTTTTACGTAATACAAGGTGCTCCAACTGACGCGTATCGTTAAAATATTTATTTCCTTTTCACCTATGAGAAATTTTTCAAGCACAATTTAAATGACAAAATTTATTATTACAAACGGTAGCAATGCAGGTAGAACTTGTGGCATCGTTAGTTCGTTAGTTTAAGTTGATTAATTTTATAACACACAGAAGTAGATGTTGGCCAGCTTCAAAATAGAAACGATCGTTGTTTAAATATCGCGTTAGTTTGAAACGTGCTTGAATTTCGCGATTATCGCGATCTATATTCGTTGGTGACCTCTTCGATGTTATACTTCCGAGGAGCCAAATAACCAGCAATAGTTCAAGTAAAAACGGCGTGACTTTCTGGCTACCAGCTAATGTCAGCCGATAAACACGGCGATCGGTTGATCATCGTGCAAAATTTTCAAATCCAAACACGTGTCGCGAAAGTATAGAGATACAAAGAGAACAACATACAAACATACGTTGAACAGAGGCAGGCGGATAAGAGAGAGACAGCGCCACGTAGCGGATCCAGTGATGCCAGAAATGTCAGCTTTGCGCACATGCGTATTCGCACGTGGCATCAGTGCTGTACTAATTCCAAATTTTTCAGAGCTCTTTAAGGCCCTGTTTTAAAAATAATGTTTTTCATTCAACATTCACATTCTTTCTTTACCTAAAAAAGTTCGAATTATACAGGATAATAAGGTTAAGTTTTGAAATAAGTAAACATAGATTTAACATAATATAAAATTTTATTTTATTTGGCAGAATCTATAAAGAATACCAACATTTGTTGCAAGACAAAGGAAAACTGCCAAAAACCTTTCCAGTATCCAAAAGAACAAAAACATATTTTTCCATTATATAAATAAATAAGTAAATAAAAAATAACGTCCGTTATCTTCAAGTTCGTCTATGGCAGTGCTAGGTCCCGGCACGCCACCTAGACGTTTCTCTTTTTTGGCGCGTATACGTTACTGGATTCCGCGCGCGTCGCAGTACGCATGCGCGAAAAGCTGACATTTCTGGCATCACTAAGCGGACCAGCTGACACTCTCTCGCGACGTGAGTCGCCGCCGGACAGTTCGCGTACGCACTTGCTCACGAGACGTGCGAGGAGTCACTCGCTCACGAATCGTGCTAGCGAGCACTTGCTATCGAGGCGTGCTAGCGAACACTCGCTTACGAGTCTTCGCAGCTGTCATTGGCGGCAAGTTTTGGCACGACTGTGCGACCGGAACTGGTCTCGTTTACGAGATCGTTCCACCCATTATAAGAGAGACGACAAGCCCTAGCGAAGTTTATCAAACTCTGGATCTGCCGAGTTTTGAATAATAATCTGTCATACACCCTCCAGTCGAGCTGTCGGATACTTGTATCAAGTATTTGACGGCAAGCTTCGGCACGACTGTACGAACGGAACTGGTCTCGTATACGAGATCGTTCCACACGTTGTAAGAGAATTGACAACCACGAGCAAGATATCGAACTCCGGATTTTCCGAGTTCTTGATAATCGAACGTGATACATTCACTGCCGTACGACCTTTCGGACCGAGCGACGCTCCCTTTATGAGTTCGCGACAGGATATTCGAATAGAGACGTACAGGCAATAGTGACCACGATCGAGCACCGGTATTGACCGTGCTTCGATCACATAAAAAGTGCATGGTTATTGTTTCACCGCACAACAAGTGAATTTCGGTGTGGTTGACGCGAGATTCGTGTTCGTTCCTTGAATTCACTGCCCGCCGTTCAAGAAAAACTCTTTATTAACACGCTTACGTTATACGCCGCTTCTGTTGTGCGCAGATAGTCGATCTTGTGCGTGTAAGCGTCCAAGAGAAACTCTTGGAAGGAATCGTGTTTCCGATTCCGTACGGTCACTCGTGTTACACGGAGGACACTCTTTCCGAGTACATTTTCTCTGCCATAAGCTCTGGCATACGCTTTGACATCCCAGTGCTGCAGAAGAACGGATACTCGGATTGTGACAAGGTCGATTCATTATACGCTTTGCGGAATTGATCGGTCCAGCCACAGGTCTTGACTTGTAAGTCCTAGCCTTGTCACTCTCCTTTGAGAGAGAGCGTGATGAGGCTCTCGGCAGGCTTGACCCGTTCAACCACCATAGTCGCACCTGCCATATACGCCGTCGTCAATACGATGGAGATAGTATTCCGAGTGGGAATAGTGACGGTTGAACACATTTACAATATACGCCACCTCTATATGTCTCTATATATAGTGGCTTTTGTGCGTGTAAGTGGTGAGTTGGACCACGTCTTCCACCGAGATTTTTACAGCCGCGTGACCTATTGAGTCACGCGTGTGCTGGAAATGAAGGTTGTTGAAGCACGGGATAATTCGGCTGGATTATCGAACTTGGAGCCTTACAACCTCCTTGTAAGATTAACCGCCACCCCTACGCTGACGCCCACGAAGTAGAATCGGTTTAACCGTGACACTAACTCTGCGTTTTGAGCAGTTTGGCTGTATTCCCCCTCCTTCGGTAGCGATTGTCGCAGTCAGGAGCATACGGGAAACAGCGTTACGAACGGATACGTGACGTATCGAATAGGTGGTTTCACACCTCCGTTCGTTATTTAATTTTCAAACGCCAACGTCGCTAGACGAATAAGGGACGACCCCAGAGGAGACGGACGAGCACGCGGATCGCCTGCATCCACGGGGAATATTTGATTAAATAAACGGCCCACCATTAGGTGGGTCACTATCAATATAACCACGCTGTACAAAAAATTTATTTTCCCACAAAATTCCTATTTCCTCATATTCGAGCCCCCGTTGAAAAGCGTTGAATTGTATTATACAGTCCACCTTTTTAACAAATGGTCTTTGTAAGCTAGTGCGCATTGCAAGTCTTTTGGTGTTTTCTCGAGACCAGCGCTATAAACAACGGACCATAACGGCAGTGCGCTCGACACGCCTCTAGCTGAAACGGAGGTACACGGCGTGTTTTACCAGCTCACGTTGTGACACCAATTTTGATGGCTCCATCTTTTTCAAGGGCTCATTTTAAAGGGGAAACTTTAGGGAATATCACCATATTTTTTTCAAAATTTAAATCACTGGAGCCCGTCATCGAAAAAAAAGAATTTGTTTAAGTTTTTAAAAAAATTCGAAACCGGCAAAATGATGACTTAAACCCCCCACCTAATTTCACATGGACTACAACATATTTCATTAAGAACAAAATCGACGATGGTGCCTGCAAAAAGTGATCGAGTTGGCATGGAATGACCCAATAACGTTATTTGTATGTAAAAACAAACTGATAAAAAGTACAATTAACATTCATGCAAAACATAATGGTAATTTGTACTGCAACTTGCATATAGCGTGAGTCAGAACACGCGGGTAGTACAGTAAGGACTGATTTAGGACACTAAAATAAGAAGAAAAGTACATATACACGATGCAACCTTGTTTTCGTGTTACAGCTTATTTTGTATTGAAAAATGTGTAAACTTCAACTGTGAACTATTAGAAATACAGAATAATATTTCTTCACCGAAGGTAGGTTTCTTCATATTATTTATGTAATACTGAAATCATGCAGTAAACCAATATACTAGTTTAGTGTATTTCAATTCGGTCGCAGTCTACGTGAAAGATTATTGTAACATCAAATACATGAATTCTTTTCTTTTAGTGTCCTGAATTAGTCCTTAGCATACTTCTCACATGTTCTGACACAAGTTGCAGAACAAGTTATCTTTATCAGTTTCACGACGATTCATTATATTTTTATCGATTTCTTTTCATGTACAATATACATATTAACTTTTGGCTGCAAAATAGAGTTTGAATTTTTACATTTCAAGCTTCTTCACGACGAGATAACTACCTGAAATTAACAAATTTCAATTTTCGCTCTATTTGTTTTCTACTTTATTTACCTTTTTAACAACTTGCCCATCATTTTATCGACAAATAATGATGGGTTAACACAGGAACCTAAAGAATATCTTATTAATACTGTAGGTGTTTGAACCACCATAAATATTGCCACTTTTTAACAACCTTCTTTTCATTGGGAGATCATACACATTTGTCGTATTGCAACTGTCGTTATCTTCCATGCACAAATACCAATATGTTGCATCTGAAAAATAACGGTTACCATCGTCTCGAAGCAGTCAGTCCCTTGATAATTCAAACAACTTTTAACTGCAACCTTTATAACTCCCGCGATGCCCTCTTTCTCTTTCCTACCCTTCTGGTTCGTCCTAGAAGCGTTACTTTCTTCCGCCCCCTTTACGACTGGTCTACACTCTCTTTACGGAGCTGTACATCTTAAATAATTGATCTTAACGTAGTTGCCGGCGGTTTTGTAACTGTTTTACCGCTCGCTGTTGCCGCTGTGATATATATTATTTAGCCGCTGGTTTTTAAACTTAAGTCCCTGAACATGGAGGTGTGAAAAGACTGTAGAACTATTGGGGATACGCTCGTTATCCTGCTCTGTTTCTCATTAATCCGATTTTTAACTACATGCGTATCAATTATGCGTCATACAGTTCGCTCTTTCTGTACTTTAAACTAGTGTTGAGCAAATGTTATTCAGAATAATGAATAAATTCAATTATTTGATCCACTCGAATAACGCTAATCAATTTATTCGTTATTCATTAATAACAAAATAAATAGTTTATTCGTTATTTAAAAATTTTGAATAAAAGAATGATTTAACAGATAAATATGAATAAAAATGAATCTTGAAAATTTTTATTTGTACTGTTTACAACGCAACTTATCATAACGTTATCATATCGTCATACAATTTAAATAAGTAGAAATACGAAATAAAGGACTAAGCGTAATATTAATGTGATAAAGCATGAAAC
This sequence comes from Sphecodes monilicornis, assembly GCA_913789915.3. Taxonomy (NCBI): domain Eukaryota; kingdom Metazoa; phylum Arthropoda; class Insecta; order Hymenoptera; family Halictidae; genus Sphecodes; species Sphecodes monilicornis. Next base: position 3,167,736 of record OU565292.1, read on the forward strand.
GCATTATTAGAATTTGTGTAAAACAATTAATTACGTTGATTTCTTAAGAAATGGTGAATATCAAATAATGAAGAAAGAGAAATGGATCTCTGAGAAGAGATCTCTGAAATAAATAATAAATAATGTAAATAACAATCAACTCGAATAACGAATCTATTCCTTACAGTTATTCAAATAAAATTTTATCAATTACTTACAAAGCGGTCCCGTTCTCCGATTTCAATGAAATTTAAATATGTCATGAAGCTGGACATATTGAACAACATTTTCCTATACACATAATAGACGGTCTCTTTTAGTTTTCGTGATATTCGCAAAAAAACTATACCTACTAGTGCAATTAAATTTTCCGTATAAATGCATGCTCCTTGAAAACGTTGCGTTAGCCTGCTCCGGCTATGTTTACTGTTTTAATAAACACGTTGCAGGGATCGGAGAAGAAATTGTATTACGGGGCGAACATTTTAGAACGAATAATGAAATATAGGTTCTGAAACTAGACCTACTCAATTATCGTTAGTTTGGTTGCTTAAAAGTTTCACCCTAACCTAACACAGACCCAACACAGACTCACGTCAAGTTTAACCTAAATTTAAGCCGCATTCATTCAAATTACTGTAATCTTATAAATTTTTGAGAACGGTTTTTAAACTGCAAAGAACGTTATAAGTATAGATTAATTCTGATTTTGGCCTGAGTTTGGGTTAAGTCTGGGTTAAATTCCTTAAGATGGCAAATTAATATCTGACTAAATCTAGTTTAATAATCTAAATTTCATTATTCGTTCTAAAAGGTTGGCCCGATACATGTTTCCTCTCCGGTCCCTGCAACTTGTTTATAAAGACAGTAAACAGATATCTGGACCAGGCTGACGCAACGTTGCCATGGAGCGTGCACGCATACGGAAAATTCAATGTAGTAGTAGGTACAGTTTTTTTCGATTATCTCGGAAACTGAAAGGACCGCATCCTAGATAGTACCGGGACGTCCCATGGATGTCCGTACCGGACCTTCCGTATGTCCCAGGGACGTCTGAATTACGTCCGCATGTCCCAGATATGTCCGAGTTACGTCCGTTTTACCTCTTAGGCACGTCCCAGATAGGTACCAGTTAGAAAGTGGGACGTCCGTAGGACAACCCGCGCGTACGTCCGACTGGACATATTCTGGACGTTAACAGGACATTTACAAGACGATATGGCTATTGAATATTTAATACTTCTAAATAACGTTCATTGTATATGGTTAAAGTGAATCAAAATTTCATTTATTATAAAAGCATAGATTAGGTACATAGTACAATACAATCGCATTTACGCATAACACTATATATATATATATATATATATATATATATATATATATATATATTAATTTATAACAATTATTCATTCATCACCATTTTTAACAATATACATGTACAGTCAAAATTTCATTTATTATAAACGCATAGATTAGGTACATATATAGTACAATACAATCGTATTTAAGTATAACACTAATATACAGGGTGGCCCACATAACTCTTAACACCTTAATGTCTCGAAAACTATGCCATCAACTTTAAAGTTCTTGGTCTAAAATTGCATGGACCTGAAGGGCCTTTCTAACTACATAAACGTGAAGTGCCCCCCCCCCTCTTCCCCTTTAAGGGGGAGGGGGGGTACCTTTATAATTGTAAATGGAATCCCCCATAAAACGTTACATATTCAGATTCTACAGGAAAAAACAAGTAAATTTTGTGTGAAACTTTTTTTTGTCAGATATTTCCACGATGAGATATAACAGTTTAAAGTTTCGACTTGTACATAGGTACTTACTTGAAGCGCTCGGAAATTATAACGCTATCGCAACTGCAATTATAAATTAGTAGTTCTTGAAAATAACTATTTTTCAGGGCGTCCAGAAATTTGCACCAGTCTGTGCGAACAGATTTGAGCTTGAACGACTTCTTGCTGTAATAGTTTTTGCTCATGTTAATATTGAAATAAATTGGAAAATGATCTGAACCCCAGGGCTCGTCCGATACGTTAGTTTCAACTATGTCACTAAGGTTCATGGTAGAGAATAGCAGATCAATATTAGATTTAGAGTTATTGTATTGATTAATATGTTTATACGAACTGCTGTTGTGCAGAAAGAGATCAGCAGAGTCAACAGCTTCATAGAGTCTTTTGCTGTTACAGTTACAGTCAGTGGCGTTGCAGTTCCACATCTTGGGGTGAGCATTGAAGTCACCAACAAGAATGCAGTGACGATCGGCGTCGATGTTACCAACAATTTGGTTCCATTGAGGCTGGGAAAGAGAGAGCCCCGGGGCTCTATAACAAACAAAAAGGTCTAGTTCGGGAATAACTTTGTTGAAGCGTATGCCGCATAGCTCGACAGTTCATCTGGGGAAGTGACGTTTCCAATCTCAACAAACGCAATATTTTTACGAACAGTGACCAAAATACCCCCCCCCCCCCCCACACGCACCCTCGTGAGAGTGCTCTGTCTTTTCTGAAGGATATGAAGCCTGGAAGATTGATGTCGTCGTTAGTGGTTAGCCAAGTTTCGACAAAAATAAGGATATCTAATTCCCTTGAAAAAGTTTGGATTTCTGGTAACCTTGGTCGAAGACTTCTGGTGTTCCAGTACAAGATGCGAAGTGGTGCCGGAAGGGGGGTCATGCGGAATAGTATGGTATACCATGTGTGCTCTGGATCTTCGTAAAGGCTTGAATGTTGAGAATCGTCGAGAAGGCTTCCGTTGGATTCCTCTTCTGTGTTGTGGGTTGAGATCCTCAAGCGTTTGACCATTCTGGCAATGCGGCTTTTAAGAGATCGTTCTGTAAGGAGATCTCTTATATTCGTTAGCATATCGATAAGAGCCTCGGTATTATTAGTGTATTTCGTGGCAGTAGTTAGAATGTTCGAGTTGTCAAAAGTTTCAAATAGGAATTTGACAGCGTTTTCAAAGTCCAATGGAAGTTATTGTGAGTTGGCCTGTATGTAGTCTACAGCTGGAAATAGTTTGCGGGAAACTTCTTCATAGATGGTTTCCGTTTTTGTAATTTTCTTCGGTTTTTTTACCTTTCTCTCCAGAGTATTTTCAAGCGCGATGTCTGTCTTGGTCACATCCGGGTTTTGATAACCAGAGCTGATAATGGATGCTAGAGAAATGTTTGAGCGAATCCTTTACGTTGTATGGATGGGGCATTGTGAGGGGAGTACAGTTAGGATGGAGAGGTTCTTCGACTTTGTTTAAGTGGGCTGCGTTCGAATTGAATAGTGAATTGATAGTATGGTCTGAGGATTTAGCGGCTGCATTGTCTTTTTGGGCCTCTTCTGTGGGAGGAGCGTTACTATTTTTTGGGGATGTGACTGTTTTTTTGCACTGTTTCGCAAGATGTCCCTCCTCATTGCATAGAAAACAGGAGAGTTTATCAGTAGAGATGTAGATCCAGTAATTGGGGTCGTCGTATGTTACTTGGAGGGTTTCTGGAATTTTGGAGATGTCTTCAGGTGGAATGTAAGCTTGTCTTCGGAAGCTTAGGACGTGATTGAAGTTGGGATCATTTATGCCCGCTCTGATAAATGTGAGTTGCGACGATAAATGAATGTTTAGTTTACGTAGTTCTTCTTCGATAGCGTAGTGGGGAATTATGGGACACACGTTAGATAGAATGATTCGTTTGGCTCTGGAGATTAGTGGTCGGATGCCTAAGACGTGGTGTTCGTATTGTTGTTGGTAAGTTTGTCAGCTGTCTCCTTGGTGTTTATATAAATACAAACTCGCCCGTGAGAGATACGTGACACAAATCGGATATTTTTGGGATCTGTTAATTTTCCAACAGCCATGGTATATTCCTGTATGGAGATCCCGTCAATGGAATCGAGTACGATCGCTTGCTCCATGGTGGGGAAGGTGGTTTGATGAGCCATTTGTGCATATGACATTCTTGGAGACGTTTTCTGTTCGGTGGGAACCATGGTTGGTGTTTTTTTTTAAAGCTGGAGCGCCCCTGTATTCAGAGACGCCTACTGCATCACACTAAATTAAAATCTAGATTGGATGCGGTGAATATAACTGTCTGTTCTTATTTCCTTTCTGAGAGCACAGTTAACGTCACTTTCATCGCACACACTTTGTATATGGGTGAATGAATAATACTCGCGAGCACGAGTCAATAGACACGTCCTATCACCGCGTCTTTAATTTTTCCTGCATTCTCCTAGTACCATAAACATATCAAAACAATTTTGATACATTTCCATTTTCACCACTTATCTTTCAGCGGAGGATACCTTACAACGAATATTGTAAACTGAATGAATGTAAACTGACTATCTTGCAGAAGAATACTGTAATACATATACGTTTGTTCACATTTCATTAATAATAACTTTTATGTTGTCTTGAGTAATGCTGAAAGTAAACACATGTTATTGTTTTGGTGTGAAAGCTTGAAGGCACGAACTGAAGTTCAAATAAAACAATCACATCTTTTCTGCATTTCCCTGCAAGTTTGACCTTGAATGACCATGAGTCACAGGTAATTGAACTCATCTTATAACGCACTATTTGAAGTTGCACGTTCTAATGAAACTTGGTACACATGTATAGAATATCGAAGAATGCATATTCGACATGTACTTACGTATTTGTATATACATGGCTGCGTGTTTTCATATGTAGGGGGTAAAATAACCTCCAAAGTTGGAAATGGGAAACTTGAGAGAAAATTTTAGGGATAACTATTTATAACAACATAAGTCGATAGTTATGAATTATAAAATCAGCGAATGTAAAACAGCTGTGTGCCTCTGTCTCTGGTGCGGTATTAATCCAAATGATGCATGCTACTATTAATAGACTATTAATAAACAATTACTATTGATAAAAAATTGCTATTAAATATTTTTTTAAACATACGCGTCGCGGCTTCGCCGCTCGAAGTTTTTGCGCCACGAAACTATATTTGATATATAATAGAAAGACATCGTAGAAACGGACGTCCCTGGGACGAAAGAAACGGACGAAGAACGTGTGGACGTAAACTGGACATAAAACGGACGTCCTATGGATGTACGGTGCTATCTGGGAATTAGGTAAATTTTTCTTTTGTGTTTAGTTTTCTTCATTAATCATTTCCACAATGAACTGTGAATATATCTCGTAGTTTTATAATTTTGTGTAATGATTGACATATTTGAGTGATCAAATGTCGGCTACGCATAGCCACACAGCCATGGCGAGTCGAGAAAAGACTGCTCATATATACTTACTAACCGAACCAAATACTTTCCGTGAATTGATTCTTTACCAGAAATGTCTGTAGAATTCAATAACGTATAGCAAATTTCTGGTACATGAAGGATCATTCACATAAATACAAAAATATGGCGTATAAAGTAGCCGAGTCAGATATTTTTCAAAATTTTAACAAGCATTTACATCCATTAGAAAGTACAAACAAATATTATTGGCTATATGGATATATAGAAAAAAGTTCCCCCTATGTTTGGATGCAAACCCGATCTTTCTCGCATGTTTAGTGTTCGCGTAGCAACTAATTTTTTTCAAAATCATGCATTTTTACAAAATCCGATATTTGTCGAAAACTGTTCGCCATGGAGTAATTCTGCATTCGGATTTGGTTTTAGAATGACAAACCCTATAAGAATCATCCAACTGATGTTGCAGAACTTTGGTATTGCACAGCGTTATATGTCGCCGGACTGGTCCTTAGCTATAGGGGCCAACAATTTGTTTATATTTTGTTGGTCTGACGCTCCCGAATTGTGATATTTGGTGAAAAAATTATATGTGCAAAATTTCATCTCGATCAGCCAATGGGAACCCGTGCCGCAATTGAGTTAAAGTTTTGCAATTTTCGTGATTTCACTTTAACCTTCGAACATAATCGTATTTGTTATTTTGGATATATTAGTGGACATTTTTTGATATCAGTGCAATTTATTCGATGTATAGTAATAATATTTATGTATTACTTCCAAAAATATGTACGAAATTCTTGAGTTTTATCACCAAAATGCATAAATAATGCAGACTTTAAGCCACTGCACGCAGTTAGGATTGTCATAATCTATAATACCTTCTATTTACAATTGTAATTATTTGTATAATGATGAACGAAATATTATTAAAACTAAACGTATAAAAAATATACAATTGATCCAAAAAACACTTAATACAAATAAGATATTACATAATGCATTCGACTGTTGTAAATTGCTAGAAAGAAAAAAAAGTGAAGGTTACAATTTTTAACTGTTTTATCTTTGCTTATAATAAAAATTCGAAATATGCTTTGTTTAGACCTAAGTAAATTCTATGCATGCACAAAGTTTCATCAAAATCGGTTAACGTTATTATGAGCTACGAACATTAAAGCTGATCACATATGGGCGAAATGCCCTAAAAGGACCGAAAATATGCGATTTTCACTTATCATTTTGTAATGTTTGTAGCTCATAGCAACATTAACTGTTTTCGACAAAACTTTGTACATGTATATAACTCACTTTGATTAGAGAAACGCATGTTTTATATTTTCGTTATGAGCACAGATAAGAAAGTTAACAATGACCTTCACGTCCTCCTTCCCAATTGCGAGCAATTGCAATTTCAAAAGAATTCTTCTTACACATTGCTAAGTTAACTAATTCTTCTACCATTTAAAACAACTCACGACGTTCGGAAAAATTTTTAAAAAGTTATTAGATTTTAAAGACCATCAGCTTAATTTTCGACTCGACTGTATACATATAGCTTTAGCCAATCATCTCACATGGTAGACAGCTCCAGAAGTATGAAAACGGTTTCCTTTTGGACAAGTTCCACCAAGAAAAATAATCGTTAATTCCAGGAATTCTATATAATCACCTCTCGGTTGCTTCTGTTTTATGATGTTTAACACGTTGACTGCCATGAGGGTCACTGGTGACCGGCACTCGACTTGGCTACAGCGCCGTGGGGGCCACCGGTGACCGGCGACGCAGCAAATAATAAAAGTACATAATTAGAGTAAATATGTATACTGATAAATTTTTCAATCATACCATTGTTACTATAATGGTTTGAACTTTATTTGCTGCAAATAATATTTCAACATAATATGCATAATGAAAAATTCACGTTGGCGCCTTGGGCAAACCATGGAAAATGCGCCTGGCAGTCAACGTGTTAAGCAGAAGTCCAATTTTAATTCTCCTGGTGCATTGCACGAACATAATTATCTTCTAAACTTAACCGAAAATTTGTTTGGTTAATTTTCGGCCAAGCTTCCCGAAATGTTTTAAACATTACTATTTCAGGACCTGAAGATTTCGATATCTTTCCTTCAAAGAAGGATTAAGTAACATAGTAAGCACTTACGTTTTGTAGAGAATGAATATCTTATTACCAATTTATTAGATGTTTTTTCATTGTGAGATGATTTCTCAATTTGAATTGTGTTTGGCTAGATTTCTGAAATGTCACAGTATACGTTGGAAGAAATCGAAGAAGCTCCAATCGAGAGGTAGTCTCGCCAGAGGAATGCAGCTATTTGAACTCATGGCGGTACTTCCAGCAAGAATGAACTTTCCGAATGCTGAATGCAACATCGTTCTCTTCTAGAAAGCACTTTGACAGTGCCCCACGGGTACATTACTAGGATTGCCGCCACCAATTGAACTCCCCTGACTCAGCGGAGAACGCGGTTCCTCTCAGCTCAACTCCCTTATGCCTGCAAACAGAGCTGCCCGAGGCGACACTGCCGTTCAAACACCCAATCACTCGATTCATAACGATGAAACAACTTGCAAATTCTCCATTGTTAACGTTATTTGACTTAACCGCGCATTGGCTGCGCTGATCTGTATAATAGGTATTAACCCGGAATGATTCAAACTCCAGTCTAGGCCGATAGAACTTCTCCATCCTGCCTGATTAAGTTTCCACAATTTGAACTTTAAAACACGTTGGTTTTTACCTACAACAGAAACTGATTTGCAATTCTGGCAATTTTAGAACTTTCCTCTTGGAAACGTGTATGCTGAACTCACTTTCTGATCCCGCTTTTTCGACGGACTAGTTATTCACCCTTTGCTCTTCTATGTCGACTTAAAATTTGTACGTTGTTAATAAATGAGAAAAAGATATTGAAGATAACCGAATGTATACATGTTACGACCCAATATTAGTGTCACTTGCATAAGTTGACAACTTTACATTATAACAATCCGTTTTTATCATAAATATATTTGTTGTATTGTGGCTGTAATAATTGAATCACCCACTGTCATTTTTAAAACATGCAAGTAGCGTGGTTATGGAAATAATGAAAAATTAATGAACACATGATTGGCCTACTTGTTTACGTTAATGTTGTTTAACAATATTTTCGGTTGACTTAATCCATTATTTCATAAAATGATAGAAACTTTGAATTACAACTAGACTACGAGTGTTATGCATTGTTTCACGCCTGCCGCTTATTCCGTTCGGCGTGCTACCGATTACAATACGCACGGATTCCGTGTTAGTAGGCAGAACGAAGTAAATCTACTTTATCTAGCCAGGAATTTTAATATTAGAATTTAATAGTATTTGTCCCGTACGGGCCCTTTTCGTTTGATTGCTTAGATTGACTTAAATTAGAGGAGGTGTAATAAAAAAATTTAATAATTACAGTAAGTGATAGTAATAATACGTGGATTTATATAATTGTTGATCGATGCAGATGACTGGTAGTGCAGATAAAAAGCTTTACAAAGATTATAATTGATTTAAGACATATACATATATTTGAAAAATAGTAAGGGAAATTCCACAGCCAATTGTTTGGCTAATCGAATTGATTCCTCCAATCTTACAACTACAATTCTCGGTTATAAGTAATGGATGCCTTCGACGAATCCTCACCATGCGACTTACTGCTGCGGATGTTTAGGATATGACGGAGTGAGACCAAACATTTCGGTAAGATTACCGTCAGCTGACAAAGATCATGAGTCTTAATAACGTATGACACGTATAGCGAGGGTATTCCCACAACGCTGAGCGTTGCTATTATACTCCATATAACAATATTAGAATCAGACCATGTTTTTTTTCGTACATTGGTAAATATGGATTTCGCAAGTTCGCAAGATAACGCTGTTACTTATCGGTCGTCGCAGGAAGTTCGGGTTACATTTGCGTTTGTACCACGTTGGTTTCGAGGAAGATATGCATTATCTAAAACGTATCACTCTCGTTATCAATATTATACACATCAAAGACCGCGAGTGCGTTCAATTAGAATCTTGTTCAGAACGTAACAGCATTTATGACGAAATTGGTGAAGATATATTGGAAATAGCATTGTACGTTGTTTTCGATCTACTAAAATTAATAATGATAGAAAGAACTTTTGATTTTGTTTCTGTTTTATATAACTGACGTAGAAAACCTATTTTATCTTCATACTATTGTAAATATGTGTTGAAAAATCTTAAAATATTCCGCCTGTGCTCATTTTAAAGGGTGAATTCTCTATTTTCACGTCTCTAAACTCAGTTTATCTTAAATCTCATTTTTGTTACAATACCAAGAAAAAGCTAAAGTTATTTTTCTTCATTTGCAAACTTATAAATTCAATCGACTCTATGGAGTTTGTATTTTTTTTCCTTGTCTGATTCCATTGTGACTTTACAGAGGTAATCCTATGTCGAATATATTTTTAATATTAATTAATAATAATTAATTATAATACTAATTGTTTTTACTTGCAATTAGGTAAATAGTATATATGTATTTAACTATTTTCAATGTTATTAATAGAAGAATTGTTTAAAATTATTATCAATCAATGAGTGTTATGTAATGTACATTTAAAATAAAACAACATGAAAAAGAGAGTTGCGGGAACAAAATTGAAATACATGATTTCATATCTTTGAATTAATAAGTTGGATTTTGTTAAAAAGCTTCAACTGTATTAACCGTATGAAATAGATGTTAATATGTAAGTATAATTTCTTACTCATTTATTATTTCCAATAGCGCATAGGATATGGCATTAATACTAAGATATTGAAGCTGAACACGACTCTATCTGTATATTTTATTTTATTCTTTTCAATTATTTGTAATTTGATCAGTTCTTCTTCTCTTCAATTTAATCTTACAATTACTTAACCCCCTATATTCCCATGAAACTTTGAAATCACGTACTGATGCAATCAACATTCAACAGTTTTGTAACACGACGTTCTTCAAACACAGTTTTCTTATAACAAGGATCACTTTCCCATGAATTGCATTATTTCTGTGTTTCGTTTTACACGAATTCGATACAACACGGAACAAATTAACCGTGTGATAGAAGGGTTAACTGTGTAACAATATTTTGAGTATAATTCTATTTTTAGCTACAACGTCATAAAAGCGTTTTGTTTTTTTTAAACTATGAATTCATTGTTAACTTGTGTTTAGAGGATTATATGGCTGTTTAAAGCTACATACATTTTTTTAGATTCATAAGTAATGTTTGGGCTATTGAGGACTAAGTTAACTGTCGGCAAATGTACTATGTCTCATGTGTTAGAGACTATTAATGAGATCGAAATAATTTTTTAAACATTATCGTATGAAGGTGCTTTCCCAGTATATTTATAAAAATACAGTATTACTTTATTACTAGTATTACTGCAAGCATATGAAAGGACAGCTAACGTTAATTTTTCAAATGGAAAGCAAGGTAAATTTTGATTTGTTTATCTTATATGTACGTATAACATAATGTTTTTATATTGCTTAGTAATCCGAGCAGCTATACATATGTGAAACTTCTTCCCTTTCTCATATTTCTTGTGCGTGTGAATTTCACATTTTATGATAGGTGACGATTATTGTATTATGGCTGATAATAAATATTAATACAGTATTATATGTTTTCCTTCATTTTCTTAAACTCGTGTATCATTATCTTAATGCTTGTCTGTAATATTGACGAAAGCTTCATGTGCATATACAGGGTGTTTCATCTAAAACAAGACACCTAAATATCTCCTCTACCTCTGAAAATACCAAAAAATGTTTCTAACATAATCTAAATGGTTTCAAAAGACGAATCACATGGAAGAATCGTTTTTTATAAATTGTAAATTTTTAATCTTTTTTTCAAGGTCACTCTTGTTTTTTTACATATATACACCCATTTTTTGTTGTTGTATGTTATAGCAAACATTATTGTGCAATCATCCATGTTTAATAGCACGACCTTGAAATGACCGTGAACTCTAAAATTTGCTAATTAATGCAGAACTTACTTTCAGCGTAATTTCAGATTTTAACGGTAACAGAAATTCGACCAAGAACTTGAACTTGTAAATAAACACATTGTATCATTCCTCTGTGTACATAGAGAGTGAGAGAGACATGCATATTCCGGATTCTTCATTCACAAAAATTTCATCCTTTCCATGTATCTCTTCACCAAGATCTCCATGGAAGAGACTTTGAAAACCGCGTACACTTTTCTCAATGGGGTATACGGAACTATGAAAGTGATGAAATGTTTTTCCAAACAGTATTGTTTACGGATGAAGCATCCTTTACAAATCATGGTCAGGTGAACCTCAAGAACATGCATTATTGGTCGGTTGTAAATCCACGATGGTGTAGACAACTCGATAAGCAGAGACCATGGATCATAAATGTCTGGTGTGGTATTCTAAATAATAGGATAATTGGGCCGTATTTTATCAACGGTACGCGAATTAGGCAGAAGTATGCTAAATTTTTAGAACATATTCTACCAGTTTTATTAGAAGATGTACCATTTAGGGACCGTCTAGTATTATGGTATCAACACGATGGGTGTCCAGCACACTTTTCCCATATTGCAACACGTGTCCTCAACGAAAAATTCCCAAATCGTTGGATTGGACGCAATGGAACTGTATCAAGGCCGGCTCGTTCACCCGATCTCACCCCACTTGATGTTTTCTTATGGGGGACATTAAAGTGTACGGTTTATCAAGAGCAGCCCACGACGCCAGAAAATATGAAGGAACGAATAATTGCTTCATGTGCTGATATGAAACCTGAAATCATCGAAAGAGCTGTACAATCTGTCGTTTTTCGCCTCACGAAATGTATCACAACGGAAGGACATCATTTCGAACATTTATTGCAGTAATAAATGTGATTATTTACAAGTTCAAGTTCATGGTCGAATTTCTGTTACCGTTAAAATCTGAAATGTCGCTGAAAGTAAGTTCTGCATTAATTAGCAAATTTTAGAGTCCACGGTCATGCCAAGGTCGTGCTATTAAACATGGATGAATGCACAATAATGTTTGCGATAACAATCAACAACAAAAAATGTGTGTATATATGTAAAAAACACGTGTGACCTAGAAAAAACGATTCAAAAATTATAATTTATAAAAACCGATTCTTCCATCTGATTCGTCTTTCGAAACCATTTAGATTACGTTAGAAACATTTTTTGTATTTTCAGAGGTAGAGGAGATATTTAGGTGCCCTGTTTTAGACGAAACACCCTGTATACATATTATGCGAAAGGTTAAAAAATACTAGCTGCCGTCCTGTCCTTTCGTTTCTAACATACTATTTGCTTGGTATTTTTATGATCTAGTAGAAATAAAGATTTAAGAAACGTGAACGATGAAAATTAATTGGCTGATAAAGATAGTTCAGGTAGCAAACTATAATGAAGCTTCAATATAGGAAGAGGAAACTTTGGGTTTTCATAATATTCAATAATACTGTTCAAATATAGTATAATAATTTGTTACACTATAATTCCATTTGTGTTTGTTAAAAACATCTAAATTATTATAATTGAAATATACGAAAAAAAAATCATAAATACTTAAAATTTTATTTTTATCCCCAAACCTTTATCCTCGCACTGTGATTTATCCTTATTAACTCTTAACCTAATCCACACTTTCAAAATGTTGAGATACTAAAATTTGATCTAGATCCACAAATGCTTATGTATTGTTGATAGTTACACATTAAATCATTTTTAGCATTAATTTTAGTGGAGCTGTATCGTCCCCAATAGGTCACTTAAGGGTTAAGAAAGTTAAAACAGAAGCGAACAGTGTTTTCGCGTATACTATAAAGCAAAAAGAACTCGATTGACGAAATCAAGAGATTGCAATAATAATTATTCGTTTTTTTGGATATGCACAATATAAAACAATGAAACGTAGTGCACATTCTGAGAATCAAAGAATATCTGCCACATATTTTTTACAGCTTCCCTTTAATAGGCCATAAAGTTGGGATGATATTCTATGAATCAATGTAACAAATAAAGTGAAATAACAAATATTTTTACAGATTCATAGATGGTGCTAATATATCCCATATGGCCCCTGTTTTTGTACATATTTTCAAACGTATTGGATACTTCTCGTTAAAAATTTGTTGTCATAGACTATAACTATATATGAAAATGATAAACATTGTTGCGGTCTGTGGTGGATTTTTTAGGTGTTTGCACGTGGTGTGCTGACTAATTAACTATTCACTCTAACTACTCGAAGAACCATCTTCATTAGAGCCTTGTTAGAGGCTCCAAGTATGGCCAGGTTGTTCAAGGTTTGACGAGGTTTGTAACCCTTAGAAATCTCTCGGATGGATGGGCTTATGGTACATCTGTTTGCTATCGGGGGCTGTGAAAGTGAATGAAGCAACCAAATTAGCAAGCAATTAAAAATTATGGTTAAAATCATCTTGAAGGACAGCTGTCCCCAAGCGGACCGTAAATCCAGGTAGTACAGGCGTTCATAAACGTATTTAATTTTTAATTTTTTAAAATAATTTATAAGTAGAAGACGGTGTAAAAGTATGTAGAGGTGGAAGAACATTTAAGTGGTGTTTTTTTATGACAATTTGAAGCGAGACACAAGAGAAAAATTCGTAATCATATCATCATTTTGAAGTTGTTAACGATAGAACTCTCTGGTCTATAGTAGCATGCATCATTTGGATTAATACCGCACCAGAGACAGAGGCACACAGCTGTTTTACATTCGCCGATTTTATAATTCATAACTATCGTCTTATGTTGTTATAAATAGATATTGTTATAAATAGTTATAAATATTCGATATTCTATACATGTGTACCAAGTTTCATTAGAACGTGCAACTTCGAATTGCGTGTCTTGCAAATATCAGAGAACATTTGGTATTTCATATGGAAAGTAAAGAAGTATCCTATTCTACTTTGCTAACATAAACACATGCTATTTTCTGTTACTAATATGTGTGAAAATGGTTTTCTCAACTATGATACGTAAGTACACTTCGTGAAAGTACTAAAAGCACTATAGTATACTGTACAAATCTGTGTTATGAACAACAATTTCTCCCTCCTGTATATACAGGGTGGAAATTATAAAGCATTACAGACGAATATTACCAAAAATATTGATTATACGCAAAATGTTTCAGATGAAAGTTGTTCAGTACCGAGGGAAATGCAGAAAAGGTGTGATCGTTTTGTTTGGACTTCAGTTCGTGCTTTCAAGCTTTCACACCAAAACAATAACATGTGTTTAATTTCAGCATTACTCAGGACAACACCAAAGTCATTACTAATGAAATGTAAACAAACGTATATTTATTACAGTGCTCTTCTGCAAGATAGTCAGTTTACATCCATTACTATACGTTGTAAGGTATCCTTCGCTGAACGATAGTACTTAAATAAGTGGTGAAAATGGAAATGTATCAAAATTGTTTTGATATGTTTATGGTACTAGGAGAATGCAGGAAATCTCCGTTCAGGTTCTGTGCTTAAAAACTGTGTAATTTCCATTAAAACTACGACGCGTGAAAACAAGAAAGTCAGAATATGCGAAGCTTGTGCTAAGATAAATGTTGAAATGTTGAGCAAAGTTAAAGAATCATTTAAACAAAGAATTGTTAAGTGCATCGAAGTAAGAGGTAATCATTTCTCACACATACTAAACTGAAGTACAAATAAGACGATGACAGCTTTCCTGCATTTCCCTGCAAGTTTGACCTTGAATGACCTTGAGTCATAGGTAATTGAACGCACTATTTGATGGTGGATAAAAAACATATCATTCCGTTTAATAAAGAAAGTTGACCTTCACCTCACTTTGGAGTGTCCACCGGGAAAAATAAAAGTTCCACCACATAATGCCCCCCTCGGTAATGAACAACTTTCATTTGAAACATTTTTGCGTATAATCAATATTTTTCGAGATATTCGTCTGTAACGCGTTATAATTTCCACCCTGTATAAACTTTTGTTTTCGACTTCTTCAATAGCCGTGACATGTTATAAACCCGGCATTTCCGAAGGATTATCCCAAAACCGAGCGTGTGGTACCGGAATCTACTTAAAGTTGACCTGGACAAAGTGTAATACTTATTTTTTTGTTTGAATATTTTTAATTTTTTAAATAAACACATTTTTGTTATCTCATTATGTATATGTAATAAAACTCCTTGCTTCAAAAATTATGAATTTCTCTTGTTTGACTTCCAGCTTCCAATTAATATTCATTATTCACATGATTTTTCAAACATTTCCGGTGGTCTGACGAAAAAATATTTCCGACAAAAATTATCTTATAATAATCTTATAAAGATTACAATAGCACAACTGAAATCACCTACTTTTAGCTGCGACTAATATATACGATATGTAATTATTTTTTGTAGAAACTGAATACGATTACTTTATTATATTTTTACTGTTCATTCACATTCAGCAAGTACAGCCACCTTTATTTTTATAACCTCCAACAATATTTCTGATGTTTACAAAATTATGCTGCTTTTTAATTGTTTTCTGTTTTAACTACTTCCACTTTACTTTTACAGATACATTTTCAATTTCTCGATATTAAGACTCTTTTTCTCTGGAGTTTACTTCTGTAGCTAGCATCTCTAAATAATCTGCTATAAAGCATGTATATTGTCCTTTCGAAATGAGCTTCACCACCTTCACTTCGTATCGGAAAATGAACTTTAATTTGACCGTATTATGTGCATATTTTAACAGTTCATTGTCGATGATGTCTACATCTATTCTACTATTCATTTTGGATGAATAAATTTTATAACTTTTTCATGCGGTACCCTATTATCGTTTGCATCATAATACCATCGCCACCTATTTGCACATTTGAATTGTAATGTCCTCTTTCTTTTAACCATGAAAGTAATCATGCCAGTCATTGCTCGTGTAAATTAAAATGTTTATCGTCAGAAGAAAGGCCTGTTTTCTATTTTTTAAGAAAGTAAGTCTGTTATTCTGCAATGCTTAATGGCGACTATTTGTGGTGGCTGGTTAGTAGTGCTTTTTGGAACAATTTATAACTTTTCAAATGGTTTAAACTCTTGACTAACCACAAAACTGTTCTGAGATCTGTTTTTACACCAAACTCTACTATTATCTATCCAGCTACCAATACAGAGTTCAATGCACGCATTAAGATGGTACGTTTTTCTCGCAAAATTAGTGTGTTTAGCCGATCACCCGCGTTTCTTTAATGAAATGCGTGCTAACTTTTACATAGATAAAGCGAACACAACGATTTCTGGCTAATACCTTCGAAATTTTTATCTAAAAGTTAAGTTTGTCTTTACAAATTAATTAATTAAATGTTTTTCCTTGTAGAATTTTATACAAACAAAAAATATGTCAAGTTTACTGTCATTTAAAATATTTCACGTTTAGTGTTAACACTGTTTATCGAAATCCGCTTCTTGCACTATTCAGTTTGCCTTCTTAACCCCTTGCTCTGTGATTTATTTTACAGTTAGAGCAACTTTGTCGTCTGAAACCTTTCAGAAGCAAGATAAAATTTATATTTATTGCATGTTTGCCATATTCTCTAATAGTTCATTATCAACTATAACAAAATCTAACTTTATTGTAGTTTCAAGGAAATGAATTACATACATATTTAGTAGACTCTCTTCGAATTTTTTATCACGAGTCTGACACGATATTATAGAGGGAGGTTGCGTTATAATTTTGTCGTGATTAATATACACAAGAAGAAGAAATTCCTTTTTGTAATAGGTTTGTATAGTTTTATATAGTATAGTGTCTTATAGTATTGTTGCGGACTGTACGATTTTGATCGAGCACTTCCTGGCAGGTGTCGCTGCTCGTGTACAGTAGATTCGTCAGCTTAGTGGCAAGTTTTGTCGAATGGCCCGCAAACAAGCATCCCCGGGCTACAGATTGCATATTACTGAAATCTGCTTTCCGAGCAGACGGTTCTCTATTTCCGATGTAGGCGTTTGCTAATACACTGCTCGTCGTGCTCATAGACCCACTTTATACGACCGAAATTGTAGGTAAGATGCAAGAGGACACTGGTGGAGGGAAGAAGCAAAGGTGGCGGTGGATAGGGGTGTAGGGAGGTAAAGGAGAAGGGAGGAATTCGTAATATAGAGGGCCGCTCTACGACCCCGCTGGGAGGAATTCCGGGGTACGTTTTAAATTGCTGCATCCCCAACCTCCTTGTTTATGTATGCTACCGTGTTTCTTATTCTTGTGCGGCAGCGAAGGAGAGCGCGCACCGCCCTAACTTTATGTGCACAGTGCCGGCATAAGTATGCAATCTATGCGTCGGTGTGACTGTATCACAGTCTGTGTGCACGTACGTGTGAAAGCAAGAGGGTTCCGTGTGCCACGAGATAGGATGTATGGGTAGCCGCGAACACGCGATCGCGCTCGCGCTACTAGCGTGTGTGTATTGTATGGTGAAACGTGGTCCTACGTTTCCTCTCGGCGTGTTCCAACCGCCCCACGATCTGCCCGTTCTCTCCCGTGGATTCTTTTCGTGTTCCGAACCTGCTAGACTCTTCCTCCTTATTCCCGACTTCAGCCAGGCTACCCTTCGTGCCACCGGTGAAGTCTGCTATCCCCTTTTTCCTGCGGCTCCCTCTCTCCTTATCCATCCTCCTCCACCTTCTGCATCTCCTACTCCTCCTGCTTCTCCTGCTTGTCTGCTCCGCTTCTACTTTCCGGCCTCAATTGCTGTAATCTATGGCCTATGCTCCTGGATTTAACCGTGGAATTGAGCCACGGTGATTTGTACGGTTTATTAATATTGTATGGTATCGGGGATGGAACTTGGCTATGGGTTTTCATAGATTTTCAACGACGGCACTGCGGATGATTATATGTACGCGAACGGTCGGTATATTGGTACACGCTGTCTTGTAAACCAATTTCCGTAAGCGCGATTACAGCCGCTTTTCTGTGGATCTTGATGTTTGAAAATCGATGCCGTTTATGAAATATTTATGGTCTCAGCCAGATAGGAAAATCGAGTTTCTCCCGAAGGTTATGATGTTGTGAGTGTTTGTATATTATGTCTTTCCGGCGTTGTTACAGTAGAACCTCTATTATCCACAGGGAAACATAACTGTTCGAATATCAGAACAGTTACTCACTCATAATGCTAGATTAAATTTTCATTATTTGTACAATAAATAGTGTTGCATATGAATCGTCTTAGATTGAGTTATTTACATCTGAAGCATGTTGGAAACTAAAGATTTCAGACATCGGAAGTTCGGATAATCGTGATCCTACTGTGCGTAGATATATTTGACGAATTTTTCTGGTTAAAATGCTGCATTAAAATAGTCGTTTACTTGGTGTATTTGCCGGCAAACACATTATTATACTAGGAATATTTATGTTAATAATAATTTTTAAATGAAACAAAAAATGCATACAATGCTGCTAAACATTGCACTATACCGAATTTCAATACCAAACATTCATAATCTCTATCGCCGTCATTAATTTATGCTAACAAATTATGATTTTAATGTAACCTTACTTATTGTTGTAGATGGTGGCTGTAATTGTTCTTCAAATTCTCTTTCTCTTTTTATTGAAGATTATTTTTATAGTTAATTTGTTGTTCTTATTTGATTATATCGCCATGAGACAATTATACTGCCAACCTCAGTGATTTTAAATACATCTTAGAGGATCATCTATTTGTTTTCGCCAAATAATTATTAGTATTATTTCCATTTCCGTTACTTTATGTTTATATCCATCTAAAGTAATTTTAATATACTTTATGTCAGTTATTCATGTTTATATGTCTGTTGCGATCCGCAACAACGATGAAAGGACGTGCCAAAACGTTCGTACAGCGACCGCCCGGTTGACAACCTTATAGTAGGTGATGGAACCGTACGGACTAGTTCCGAAATTTCCATCATTGCTGTAGTTCTTTAGGGCTACTGGGACTTAAGATCCTATAATAAAACAGTATGACACCACGTGCGACAGAGCAGCAAACGACGACCAGAGAAGACCGTATAAATCAAGACATCAACAAGCCGAGACGAGTCTTCCTGAGTTTCCCTCCCCAGTATACGAAATCTCCGAGGCACACCCACGACCAATTAAAATCGCAATGTTCCACCACCTATATCTGTAACCGACCAATTAGGAAAAAACCGAGATCACGTTAGACGAAACGCGACGAGACCCAGACAGAACAACTTGAAATCACAGATCAAACAGAGAAACCACCGAAATCGCGACACACTTATACATATTCAATCACATATTACGACAACTGTTATTTTAAGTGTGAATAAAGTGTACGTAGCATATCCTATGCACCATTTATTCAACCAATGTGTACTTTAATTTTCTTCCGAATACCAAAAGACAAAAAATTTTATTGCACTGAGCACCTGGTCGCACTCTGACTAATGGCACAATTTTAGGGGGGGGGGGGAGAGCGTGTAACAATCTTGCAAAAAAAATTTCACCAGGTATAGCTAAGGTCCACCCTACTGTGTATCATATACCGCCCCAACCGTCCAGTTCCGAACGGAACACGGTACGCAATAACTGATTTCGCATATCTTTTCTTACTGAATGAGAAATCCACATATCGTATGTTTCTTTTCACCAAATTTTTTCATAAGTATTACAGAATATGATACACAATTTACATTTAGTTTACCTATTACTTTTAATTAGTCTAGCGTTACCAAAATGTTAATTAAGGAGAGGATACAAACATAAAATATATGAAGAAACAATGCCCTAGTAACATTTATGGTTGGTATTTCGTTGGGCCTAAGTTGCAGTATTGGTTGGGCAACCGTTAGAAATGTCGCTATTTTTTTCGTTGGGCCAACGATCGCGACCAACGTAGGGCCAACTTTCATACACAACGTGGAGCCCTGCGTCGCTATAATACGCTTGTTCTGATCTTCTCTTTTACGGTTGTTTACACAGAATATCATAAATAATATTTAAACAATGTATCTCCACGGTAAAAATTGGAACAAAGAAAAAAATGTCGTACCCTCGTCGGACTTAAACCTGGATTCCTCTGCGTAGTAACTTGATACGCTAACGCCGTACCTACAGAGATTTCATAGGTGTACATAAAGGGTTTCGTTACTCTATACGAGCACTAAGACCTCCGCATACTGTCGTTCTAAAAGCGAATGCAACATCCGTGCCTTCTCCTTGTCAAATGGATAAACTTAAAGAAATAAATAAATACCAAGGCTGCACACAATAAAACTTTGGTGCATCAACTATCGCGCAAAAATAACAAATTGTGAGTATATTTAGAAAAATGAAAAAAATCAATTTGGAATATAACATGTTTTTGGTTGCAGTAACATTTCTGCTGTCTATTAGACGATATATTTAAATGTTGGCAGATTTTCGTTGGGCCAATGTAGTATTATTGTCGTAAATTTCACGTTATTTAACCGACCATAATATTTGTAGCCCCAACGTTGGATATTCGTTGACAAATTGAGATAATTTTTCGTCGTAGGCCCTACGTTGGGGATCTGTAGGCAAAATCACTAACCATATCACAACTAACTCCCGACCGTTGGCTACCGTTGGCCAACCATAAGTGCTACTAGGGTGGTTGGGTACAGAACGGCGAATATTATGATTCGTGTTTTTCCTTCAAGGTCATTTTTCTTATATTCACGAATTCTGTTTTCTCAAAGTTTTTATTATTTTGGAAGAAAGATTCGAAATAACCTCCATTGTTTTTAACATATTTCCTTATATGATACATTAATTACGATCTTCTGGTTTCATCATAGTTGGAAGAATGATAATGTATGTTTGTACGTTCTATTCTGTTTTTCACATTTTCTGGTATACCAGGAACTTCATTATCAACTTTACACTTTATATGTCCCCGCAAAGAAAAATCAAACATGAAAACACTCTTTATTAGAATTTTGAAATCAATGGATGCTATACAAAATATTTTTTGTAATTCGAGATATTCGCAAAAAACTGGTGTTACCACTACATTGAATCTTGTGTATGCAGCACGCATCGTGACAATATATGCGTTAGCTCGTTGCGGCTGTTTATCCACTGTTTTTATAAACATGCATGGAGATCGCTAAGCTGTCTATATGTACAACGAGCGAACTTTTGATAGTACACAGGGTGGGGCAATAACTGTGTCCATCTTAAATATTTCCGGTTATTTGTAATAATATGAAAAAATGTTATGAACAAAATCAGCACGGTACAGAGGGGGACATGTTGTGACACAAACATTTTCTGCGTGGGTGGGGGCATAGAGTAGATTTCGAATGGAATGCTATGTTTTTTTTTATCGAGATGTGATAGCCGGTGTTGAGACGACTTCAGCGATGTATCATTGAAGGTCATGCAAGGGCAAATGTAGTAGTAAAGTAAACTTTCTTACATTACAGGAGATCGTCGAAGTGGTGACCGATGGCGTCAATGCAAAGTTGTCTTATCGTTTCTGAACTTATTCTAGCACATGCAGCAATTATCCGTTGTTTCATATTTTCTGGTATAGTGTATACTTCTTGATAAAGAGCATTTTTCAATGCTCCCCAGAGAAAAAAATCTAACGGGGTTAAATCTGGAGAGCGAGCTGGCCAAGAAACTAATCCTCCACGTCCTATCCATTTATTTGGGTAAAGTGCGTTCAGTACATCTCTTACTTTTCGAGCATAATGTGTTGAACACCCGTCGTGCTGTAACCACGTCATTTGCCGAACGTTTGGTGATACATTTTTTATACTTCGTATAAAGTGTTCATATCGTTCGCCAGTAAGATTTCCATATATAAAATGTGGTCCGATTATTTGATCACCAACGATTCCACACCACACGTAAACTGACCATTGTCGTTGATGCTCAACTTATCGTAACCAGTGTGGATTATCGATACTCCAATAATCCATATCATGCAAATTGAGATTTCCATGGTTAGTAAATGTAGCTTCATTGGTGTACAGTATTGAAGAAAAAAATGTTTCATCTATTTGTATTTAGTGAAGAGCACACTCACAAAATGCGGCACGATTCGTAAAATCCGTACCGTGTAACTCTTGATGAAGAGTAATATGGTATGGATGAAATTTATGCCGTGCAAGTATTCGTAGCACGCTCTTTCTACTGATAGGAAACTCACGTTCAATCTGTCGGGAACTAATTTGCGGGTTATGAGCTACAACTGCAAGAACACCAAATTCATTTCCTTCATCAGTTGTTCCTTTACGTCGACTGCTCTTACGACTACCCAAATTTCCGGTTTCTTTCAATTTTTTGCACAATCTTTGAAATGTTCGGTGCGGAGGATGTGTACGGTTTGGATATCGTTCAGCATACAAGGATTGAGCTCTTATCGAATTTTGTCGCATTTCTCCATAAATAAGGATCATATCCACTTGCTCTTCGAAAGAAAACTTCATTTTGATGATCACACAGGTACAGGGTGTATAAAAAGTAATAGTCATCCTTCCTAGGGATGAATCTACACATCTGGATCGGTGGACATTTGTAAGAGAAACTTGCCGCAAAATTGTTTATAACAAAGAAAATTGTTGTTACAGTTTTTTTTACACTAACGCCTACTCATCGAGAAGAGAAAAAGTTTGAAAGGGGCCATATGTCGCAAACAAATAGATATTGAGATATAAGCTGTTAAAGTTTTTCCAAAATTTGATTGTGTGGAAATATACGTATAGACAAAAGCCTACTACTACAGTCCACCCGACGGTATCGATGAGACAGAACATGATCGTGTGCGTGCCTGATACAAACGAAATTTAAACAGACATTCATCGCTAGGCCCGTACCATGTCAACGTCTCCCTGCTCATTCAGATTATACTGTCTTCCAGCTTCAATATGGGCACCACCAGTGTCTTTTATATCGTCTATTTAAGATTGTAAACAGTATTTTCGAACAAACACCACACTTTTACACAATCACTAAACGCTACACAACACACTTTTAGAAATGACGATAGCGAACTAGGAATTACTCCGACCACGATCAAAAAAGTTCTGCGTTCTTTGCGATTCCCACGCGAAAACTCTGCTCCGATTGAAACAGAAGAAATCGTTTCAAACGAGATATTGATTTTTCGAGAATCATCTGGAAATATCGATTTTTGTGAGTACAGCCATTCGATTCCTTCAAATTTACAATCTTAAATAGACGATATAAAAGACACTGGTAGTGCCCATATTGAAGCTGGAAGACAGGCACAATTATTAAGACGGATTCGTGAAAATGGTAGTGTCCTGTGGATCCACGGAAGGAATAGAAGATTATGAAACATATGTAACAATACTTTACATTAGTATTTTATCATGTAGGATAAATATTCTATGTTAAACAATATATGTGTATAAGGTTTTATTTGATAGTCTGCAAATTCAAATGTATAATCTGAATGGGCAGCGAGACGTTGACATATGGTACGGGCCCAGTGTCGCCAGAAACACCCAAAACTGGGTGGATTTTCCTCTCCTGCTTTTCCCCTTCCATTATCCGATTCCACTACCATGAGCACACTCCAACGTCACCCACTAAGACCGTGGACTGGTCACCTGACGTGACACATCACTCCTTTCAAACTTCATCTCTTCTCGATGAGTAGAAGGCGGTGATGTAAAAAAAAACTTTGACAACAATTTTCTTTGTTACAAACAATTTTGCAGCAAGTTTCTCTTACAAATGTCCACCGATCCAGAGGTGTAGATTCACCCCTAGGACGGATGACCACTACTTTTTATACACCCTATACTTGACTTAGCAATCGACCGAGACTGATTCATGTTAATGTTACGAACTGATGAGATGTTTCCATTTCTAGCTATACGCAAAATATTGCCACAACATAAAAAATGTTACAAGACCATTCGTTTATGTAAAAGTGAGGGCCTATGAAATAATACAGCATGTGCTAAAATAACTTCAGAAGCGATAAGACATGCACGTGATGCGGCGAAGATTGCAACTTTGCATTGACGCAATCGGTCATCACTTCGAGCATCTCCTGTAATGCAAGAAAGTTTATTTTACTACCACGTTTGTTCTTGCATGACCTTCGCGATAAAAAAGACATATCATTCTATTAAAAGAAAATAGAGATGACATTAAAATCTACTCTATGCCCTGTTACGTTGCCCCTTTTTTCGCGGACGAAAGAAGGGTCAACTCCGGGATTTTATAGGCGCGTAGACCGGGCCTCGGCCGGCCGTACGGACGAGGCCTACCCGGCACAAAAACGCGACTCGAAGACTCGATAACAATACCAACGGACGATGTTCGGGCGCCAGGTATCGCAAAGATACAACGCGAAACGAAACGATTTACTTACGCGTGGAATCGAAACGAGAATTTCCGTTACCGAGCTTCGTGAGACGTTACGCGACTCGCGAAGGGTCAGAGGTCCGGACGCAGGAAGGACGGGGACGGCTCTTACGGCAGGACGGGTCTCGCAGGCTAAGAAACGACAGTTTGCTTGTTCTCGAGATTTGATTTAATCGGTGACGTGATTATTACAAAAGCGGCGGCCACGTGGCCGCGACCCGAGAGCACGCGCTCTTCGTACAAAATAACGGAACAGGTGTTGTCAATTTCTAGCAAGTCCTGAGAATACGGTTGAACGGTAGTCGGTACGCACGGACTTGTACAATAATTCGCAACGCAGATGTGCGGCGCAATTTCGATATGACTGTCGTGGATTCCCGGAACGGAACGCTGCGAGCGTGCGACGGCACGCGATGTTCGATCTCGCTCGCTCTTACGAGTACGATATACCCGGCGATATACAAAACGAGCACGATACGGCGCAAAGAACTACACTCACTCCTCTCGACGCGATTCCTCCGAGGAAAACTCCCTTTGCACAACGAACGCGAAACTCTATTCTTCCTCAAAACGCCGGCAATTGGCGTGAGGCGCGAACACGAGGCGAGAGGCGCCTCGGCACATACGAAATCGAGGACGAGACGAGAAGCGTTTCGTCCTCACGCGAGACAATATGAACAATTACGCGAAATATATAACGGGAAGGATCACTGAGTCGACTTACCGTTTCGCAGGCGAAGTATTCTTTGTCTCAGCCCTCGGTAACGCTCGGGCACTATATCTAACGATAACGCACTTGAAAATATTTCTATTGCTCTCGATAGGGAAGTCGGCACGACAGTGATCCTTCGCGGTGATCCTAACGACCATCTACCCGGCAATCCTCACCCTACTTATTATTGGGTTTCCCTAATTGGCGGATCTCGTACGCGAAATATGTAATTGGTGGATTCCCACGGATGTTCCCTGGCTCTGGACAACATCCGAATTCCTCGTTAACGATCGCCTCGCGGCGAACGGGGCGTCCATGACGATCCCAGGTCTCGTCCGCACCACCGTCGCATTTGGAACCCCTTCCCGCGGGGTGAGACGGCAGCAGGACCTCCATGGTGGAGTTCTTCTGCGAAGAAAGTCCGGTGTTGTGGGGGTTCGAGGCCTGTGTCGTCTCCGGGTCTTTCAACCCGTGTGCGTCGACAGCCCTTTTCTTACCCCTTCGACGGGACGTTTTGGCGAGCCAGTAGGTCGGGACGATAGAATTCCCTGCTGGCGAGCCGCCGTTGGTACCTTTAAAGGGGCTGGTGGTGCACGGGGCACGTACTGAAACTTGGCCGTACTCGGTACACGCAATTCAAATTAACCGCCGCTCTTTCGTTTTACGCGGTATTTCCTCAGGGAACGCTCTCGAGATTCGTGAGTGTTGGTTCGGTACGCTAGATGGCGGTCCGGTTCATTCGAACTTCCTTTCTGGTTGCGAAATTTAACGGAGATATGGCGTCGCAAAATCTGCCACGTAACAACTCCCACCCACGCAGAAAATGTTTGTGTCACAACATGTCCCCCTCTGTACGGTGCTGATTTTGTTCATAACATTTTTTTCATATTATTACAATTAACAGAAATAGTCAAGGTGGACATAGTTATTGCCCCACCCTATATAATAACATTTTGGTTTTGAAATTAAACTTACCCAGTTACGTTGATTTAAGAGACCTACCTTAAGAGACCTACCCTAAACTAACCAAAACCCAACCTAGACTCACGTCAAGTGTTGATTAAAAGCTTGCTTTTCGAGGATTACAATAAAATTCATTCGAATTATTGCAAAATCATAATTTCTTGGGAATGGTTCCTAATGCTTCGAACGCTATTGGGATCTGACATTTTGAGTGGCGCCGCCTACTGCCGAAAAGTAGAAATTCTCTAAGCTTGGCTTATAGAAGCATACAGTGTTAACAGGTATTAATTACAGTGTTAAAACAGGTGTTACTTAAAAATAACGTTATGGAAGCTCCAATTTTTCCGCCACGTAGCAAAAATAGTTTTGATTATTGTGCAATGAAAGATTGTGATAATAGAGCGAGCAAAAATTTGTTGCTCCGTTTCCACACTTTGAAATGAAGTATGTGAAGTGAACTGCTTGAAATTTATAAGACCTCCATTTCTAAAATATAAGAAACAATTTAGCAAAGAACAGTCCATTTTAACAGCTAAAATAGCTAAAACTAGAGTGCATATTGAAAGATCTAATCAGCGTATAAAGACTTTGAAAATTCTTGGTTCAGTGATGCCTGTCGCACTGGTGCCCCTAATGGAAGATATTTGTACAATTATTTGTGGTGTAATTAATATGTCCTCACCAATTCTAAGAGATCAGAGATTTGTGAAATTATAATTGTAAATTTAGAAGGTATATTGAAAAACAAATTCTATTCTGTAAAATGAATCATTCGATAAAGCATACTTAAAAAAGCTGCTATCCTTCAACAAACTCTTTCTTTCTACAGGATTTGTACCTGCCCATATACAAGTTTCACCCATGCTTACAAACATTTTAAATAGAAACAAAAAAGAAGATATCAATACAATGTTAAGACCAAGCACTTCGTCGCCATATTGGATAGCTATATATATATATATATATATATATATATATATATATATATATTGTCCACGTCCCCATGTCAGATCCCAATAAGTTAGTGTAGGTTAATTCCCGGGTAGCACAAAGACGTGTTTACGTAATAATGAATAATTATTATTATAATTAATCAATAATAAATAATAATAAAATTTAAAAAAATATATCGACGGCGACAGATCAACGGATCCGACTACGCTAGGAGAGGGATTACGTAATCTCGGTCTATGGTTTGCATTCGCATCCATCCTCCTGGAGTAACATCCGTAGTTGTTGTTGTTTGCTCCTGGTTGTAGTTGTCGTTTCCTCCGGTTGCGTTGTGCTCATTGTCGGAGTCACCAATTTGATGGTGGCTGAAATGTGTGAGTGAGGGTCCATATAATGGGCCCTGCCTTAGACACAGGGATATCGTAAGGACGATTTAAGACGGTATAGAGTACTTTATCGATAAATGTCCAAACCACGGGTGCGGCCCGGGACAATTGTGTAATGAACGATGAAAGGTTTGGACGCAAAGAAAGATAGCGTATGGAAAAGAAAGAGACGTGGATAGTCGCGGTTACCGGCACAGTTTAAAGGCCCACCAATTTTTGTGTCCAAAGCTTTTATCATTCATTACACAAGTATATATTATCAGAATTATATTATGTTTGGCATCATTTTCATTAAAAATATTACACGAATATGTTGGCGAAAGTTGCATAAAAAAATAATAAGAAATAAAGAAGTTTTGTCATTCGATTAGTAGTGGTCTCACCGACACACTCGACCGGTATTATGTTACACTTCTCGGCGACCGAGGCCTCTGTTCTGGAATAATTATAGGCCAGACACTTGGAACATTTATCTACAAAATACTGTATATACGAATCCGTGACGGACGAGGTAGCGGGAAAGGCGTTGTCTATTTGTCCATCTGGTGCCAAGCGTAGGAGGTAGTCGCCAGAACTGAAGGAAGGAATCTAAATTCACGTTCGGAAATGAAAGAGAATTCTGTAACGGCGAATTTAGGCGATTAACTTTTGTTTCAAAAGAAAAGCGAATCGTATTGTTCTACCGCGCCGCACGCGGCACATGGCATATGGCCTACAGTGGCGCTGAACTTAAACTCTTAATCGGTACGAATCCACGTAAAAATACATAGAAGTTCATTCGTTATTATATTATTATATTGTATGTATGTATGTATTGACTTTATTGCATTCCCTGCGGGATTACACAGCTTCCGATCCTTAAAACAACTCTCTTATGCACTACGCCTTACAGATCCTAAACGCAAAATATAACGCAAAATATAATTACAGCAATATATATATAAATACAACTCTTCTATTCTTGCTTAACCTGAACTTACACTAGATCTACAATCGAGCCGCATTTGAAATCAAGCCAGAGAGAGACACACTTACACCATACTCATTCATCCATCCATTCCCGTCTTCCGTCTCCGCATTTTCTCTCCTTTCATCTCCTTTCTCATACTCACTCATGCTCTCGTCCCTCTCGCCCCCCTTCCCTTGTCTCGCCCTTTCCAGGGTTTTCAGCCACTGCTCTCCCTTTCCTTCCTCCCTTAGAATTGTCCCTACCACCTCCTGCCAGCAGCTTCCTGTTCCCCTTCCCCCTGCACATCTATCCGATATATGCTCCCAGCTCTCCTCTTCTTCCCCGCACATTCTACATCTCCTTTTCTCCTCCTCCTCCCAGTACCTCGCTTCTCCCATTTCGTTTCCCATCCTAAACCTTATCACTCTGTTCCACTTGTCAAGTTCAAGTTCCGCATACTCTAGATCCCCTTCCAGCCTCCTATTTTCCATCTCTTCCATCTCCATGCCTCTACCTCTAAAGAACCCTGCTCTCTCCTCCTCCCACTTCGACCTTCTCCTATTTTTCTTCCCACTTTCCCTTATTTCCTCCCAACATTTTCTCGCTATCTCATTTACCATTTCTCCCAACATCATCTTCTGTTCAAATCTCCAAGCTCTTTCCCCCCCCCCCATTTCCTCTCAACATTTCCCTCTTCACCTCCTCCCTTATTAAATACCCAGATGTCCTCCATTCCACTCCCATAGTCCATCTTATTCATCTTTCGTGCATCCTTTCCATCTCTGTCCTTTCTTTCCACAGCCAGATTTCCGTCCCATTGCTCATCACCGTCCAAACCAACCTATCGCACAGCCATAGCCTTCTTTTCCAGTCTTTCCCGAACTTTCTCTTCCCAATCCCCCATACTTGCTTTAACACTTTTCCTACAGCTTTCACCCTCTCTCTCACACACGCTTCCTGCCCTCCGTTGCTTTGCAATATGTATCCTAGATATTTAAAACTCTTTACTTCCTCAATCCTTCTCCCTTTCCACCTCCAGTCTACCTTTTCCCATCTTCCCCCTCGCATATTACCCCCCTATCCACCGCATCGAAGGCTGCTCTCAGGTTCACGAAGAATGCTACCACCTTGCCTCCATCCCTCGTTAATTGCTTATTTATTAGGTAGTTCATGATATATACACTCTCCGTGGTCCCCATTCCCTGCCTGAACCCCGTCTGGTTTTCAGGAATCATTCCCTTCATTTCTGTTTCCTCTCTTAGCCTTTCAGGTAGTACTCCCACGTAAATCTTATATAGGGTTGGCACTATGGTTACCCCCCTAAAATCCTCCACCCTCCTCTCCTCCTCCTTCTTCGGAATCGGGACAATGGTTCCCTCTTTCCATTTCTCACCCCTGTATCTCCATGCCTCATTTGGAATCTCGTCCTTCCCCATCGCCTTCTTGTCTTTCAGTTTCCCCACCATTCTCCTTATCTCCTCTAACCCTATTTCCCTTTCCTCGTCTATTCCTCTTTCTCTTCCTGACCCTCTTACTACCCTCTTCTCCAACCCCCCTAGCAGTCCCATAAAATAACTTGTCCATTCCTCCATATCAATTCCGTCAATCCCTACATTTCTCCTCTTCCTTTCTCTGTTCACCATCTCCCATACTTCCTTTTCGTTTCTTAATCCCTTCTTCTCTTATAAGCTCTTCCCTCTCCTTTCTCCTTTTCTCTTTACATAATTCCTTATACTCCTTTCTGCTTTTTCTATAAACTTCTGCTTTTAATTTCCCCTCCCTCCATTTCCTTAACCTCTTTCTTACCTCCTTCTACTCCCTTTCGCGCTCTTCGTCCCACCATCCCCGTGTTTTCTTATGTTGTTCCCTCGTCTCCGTCCTCTCTATCCCTTATTTCTTTCGCTCTTATCCCTAACTCATCGTCTACCCCCATTTACCCGTCTCCCTCCAACTCATTCCCCTCCTGAATCCCTCCCTCCCATCCTCTGACCAGACTCCTCTTCTAGTTTTTTTCTTGTTCCCATTTCCCTTTCTTCTGTCTCCTGTTGTTCCCTTTATCCATGCCACCACCGGGTGGTGATATGAGTCCACCTTATCCTCTATTATTACCTTTTCTATCCTGTCTCTAACCTCTAAATCCCTAGCACATAGTCGATTACCGTTTCCCCCCTTCCTCCTGTATACGTAAATTCCCCTTCCTCGTCCCCCCTCAAGCATCCGTTCAATATCCCGCACCCTACTCCCCTCAGAAAATCTATCAATTTTAGAATTTCTTCTGTCTCTTTCCTTAGACTTTTCCCTCTATCTATATATTCCTTATTAGAATATTTCTTCTTCTCTCCTCCCTCTCCTTCATATCCCATTTCCTTTCCATCATTCTTATCGTCTACTCCATATCCCTCTCCCCCACCTTCTCCTCCAATCCTAATCCCCCTTCTGCTATTTTCTTCACTTTCTCTTCCAGCTCTCTGTATTTTCTTTCGTCCTCTTCCTTCCCCTCGTTTCTCTCTATAATACTTAATCTTTCCCCTAGCTCTTCCGATCTCTTCATCATTTCCTCTCTTTCCCTCTCCCATTTCTCCTCTTTTTTCCTCAGTTCATCCACTACCCTCTCCATCTCCCCTTTTATTTCCTTCGTCTGGCTTTTTACTTCCCTGAACCCGTCCCTTATTTCTCCCCTTATTGTTGCCAGTATCTTCTCCATTCCCCCCTCACTCCCCTTTAATACATTCTTCCCCTGCTCTTTTCTGTCTTTTTTCTCCGGTGATCTTTTCGTTATTTTACTTTCCCTAAACCCATCTTCTTTTCCTTCCCCTTCTTCTCCGCCTTCTACGTCATTCCCTTCCCTCCTTCTTTTCCACATGTCCGCTTGATTGCCATCACTCCCCATGCTTCTAGCCCTTTCTCTACCTATATTTTCCTGGTTTGACACCCTTTTCAATGCTTCTAGCCATTTCTTCTCGCCTTTCTTTCTTCATTCTTTCCTCCCTATCACTCATGCCGCTAATGTCACTGTGCTGCCTTATCATGCAATATCCTTTTCCACTCTGTTCCCCCCTTAAGCCGCCTGATGTCTCTACTTTCTCCCAATTCTCCCGCCGCCAATTCTTCAACCTACTCTCACTACCTAACCTCACTTTTCTACTTCACTTTTCCTTTCTCTTTTCCTCTATCTCTCTCTCACTCTCAGCAGCCACTCACTTCCACCGTTTTTTCCACCCACTCCTTTCCTCTTTACCACCTTCCTTTCTCCTTTTTCTACCGCAACACCCTCTCACACTTCTCGATTTCTCTCACTTATTCTCCTCTCTCACACCAATCGCACCGGAAACGGAAGCCTATTATATTTGTTCAGGATTCAAGCTGTGAAATTCGGTGTATATTGTATTTACAGGCGACCGCGGTTTCATACGGTTTTTGTCGCGTATGTCAACACGCGTCAAGAGCGCGTGTCGCCGTTGCTCGAAGCGCGTAGCAATCGCTCGCGCTATTATTAGCCGAATTTCACCGTTTGAATCCTTCAAACCAGAGAAAACAAGGATCGTCCGATTCGCGAGCTCCGAGCCCGGTTCGATCCGTCGTATATTGTCTTGATTTAATAAACTATTCTGTGGCGTGTTGCATCTACGTGAGTGTTTCACTTCTTCCGCCTCACCACCTGTCCTCGCGCGCTCACCTTTGAGTGGTCCCGGCTTCAGGCGATTTCGACCGTTGGTCGACGCCGAAAAGTATTATTATATTATTTTATTATAAAATGAGAATAATTTACGAAGAGTATACACATATATACATAAATCTTTTATTTATATTTTGTATCTTCGTAAAATGAAAATATTTATTTAAAAAACTCGTTTCGTACATTACAGATTTTTATTTAACTTCTTCAAAAACACCCAAATAGGCGTAAGAAATTTCTCTACTTAACATATGTAAATCGAATAATTTAATTGTATGTTCACTTTCATGTCTTTAAGACGTCTTGAGGACGTAAATTTCAGACGTCGTAACGACGTCCACTTCGAAGCGCCTTTAAGACGTCCATTTTAGGTCGTAAGACGCTCAGATCTAAAATGGACGTCTGGTTTCTGTGTTGAGCCTGCATTAAATCCCTTAAGCTGGCAAATTGATTACTCATTAGATTTAGTTTATGAACCTAAATTTCATTATTTGTTCTAAAAGGTTCGCCTGTTATACAGGGTGTCCCAAAAATGTCTGAGTTCCTTTAAAGGGGAGGTTCCTGAGGCCATTTGAAGCGACATTTTCCTTTGCAAAAATGGCCGTTTCGGCTTTGTTAAGGAGTTATTAACGAAAAACACGGACCAATCATAGCGCGACCTAGAGGCGTGTTGGCAGAGACGGCCGCGCGCGACAGAAGTCGAGCGATGGTGATACACCGCGGTCGAAAGCAAGGAACAAACAAGAGAAGAAAATTTTTCGAGTCCTATGTCGGATAGTTCAAATTTGAATATGTTGTAGTCTTTAGTAGCCTATGAAGGAATCTCGAAGGATTTTTCGAAATCTTAAAAAATGTTGGTTTTACAGACGTGTAAAGAATTTGTTTTCATTAAATTATAACACTAGATCTAACGTACCGAGGAAAATGAGTTTTGAGGAGCTTGTAGTGAACACGTAAGAGTATCTATTGAAAATATTTCGATTTGGAATAAATGGTTTTTTCACCATTTATTTTGCAAATGTTTTAAACAAATCCAATTTTCCTATAGCCGGGACTGTTTTAAAAATTCGAAAAAAACGTGATGACAGCTTTAAGTCTCCTCTTTACGGACCTATTTTTTAAAAGGCAGTCGCTTTAAAATTGACGGAATTAGAATTATTTTAAAACCTTGCTTACCTTGGTACTCCTGTAGAGCCCCAGCGAGGTGAAAATGATTCCTGTATTCACAAATTATTCTGCGTGAAACACTGAACCTGCCCACTCGTTAAATTCACAAGAGCATTTTAATTATTCGCTCTATGAAATTATCGAGCAGAAGGGGTCAATGTCCTTTCACTGCACGATCCGGCCCACATTGTTAATTTATTCACGATCACAATAAAACTATTCACATATATCCATTGGGTCCACAAACGTTGAAAGAAATCCACACAAATGATTCACAGAAATCCACATATCACGCACAACTAGTTCACATTTGATGCACGTAAATCGATCGTTTCGACTGGTCGCGGTCCGCGAAAAACTGTCCATGAAAATCCGTCTGTCTATGCTGACGATCGTAGGAAGACTAGTTCAGAACAGGCATATTTTGGAAAACGTGCACAGCACGTGGGGCATCGAATGAGCCCAATCGCCTTGCTTACGGTTCGCAAATACTGTCTAACCGCCCGGAAATTTTTTTATATGCAGCTAATTGTAATTTCTTCTCGAGAGACAATTCTTTTTCGATATTAACATCAACATCATCTTCAACGAATTCTTCTGGATAGGTTTTTGTTTGCTTTCTATAAATGTTTTTGCGGAAATTGACGACGAACTTAATTAAATTTGACCTTGTTATTTTCTTTTCTTCCTTTTCGTTTTCTTTATTAAAGTCGTTATAATTATATAAATACCTTAAAATATTTTCTAGTTCACTATGCCTTTCCTGTATACGAATTTTCAATGCACTGTTATAATTCCACAGACAGTAGCGTGTCCTGATCTTTAATTGATTGCAACATAAAATTTATTGTTGCATTCGCTGTTAATAAGTTGGAATCCTTCCGACATAATGCTTCCACAGACAGCTTTATTGGAAGCATAGCTGATACAGTTTTTGATATTAAATCGAATTCGTTATCAGAAAAATTAATTTGTAAATTTCAAATAATAGTAGATGCCCTAAAAAATATTTATTATTTATAGCTAATACCGAAAATACCAGTATTTTACCTTAGCAAATACCAGTTTCACGAAATTGCAAATTAGCACAAAATACCGGTATTCCGTATACCGGTGTAAGAAAGGCTAGTAGCAATATTCCCAAAAAGCCGTTACTCTTCGTTAAAACTTTTAGCATTTTATTGACCTATTGTACACATTTGGTAACCAGAAGTCGAGCCATCGTCAAGGTTGAGCTTCGACACAAGGCGCTGGTTTATGGCCACGCAGAAAAAAAATTATCTAGTGGGCGAGATATACCAAAATGTTCGTAACGCTTACAACATCACCGGTTGGCAGAGGCGTCCGACTACGGAGCGGAAACTCTGGGGTTCGAATCCTGTCGGTGGCAAAGTTTTTTTTCCATACGTCATACTTTATTTCTTCAATATTATTTTATACGTTTTATTCGCATGACTTTAAAAATATTTGTTTAATGTTTTCAAATATTTAAGTGAGTAACGATTTTAAGTAAAATACAAACAAAAATAGAACGTGGTAAGGATATAGCCCATTTTGATGTAGTATTCGACTAATGGTAGATCGGCTGATATCGTATTGTGAGGCAAGGCTCCTTATGCTGGTGCTTGGATCGCCGTTTATGTCTTCCAAAATCCTCTCTTCCACCCTCCTGTCAATTCTTCGGGCACGTCCACCATGATCAAAGTTTTTCAAAAGACCCATATTCTGCGAGGGTCGGTTCGACTCTTTGAATGACCCTTCGATCAGGATGTCGACGGTTAGGGTACCGATCTCTGCAATAAGTAGCCGCTGCTAAAGCACTACCATTACACGCACCCAACGCAATAATCATATCGGTATACTCTCGATTGCCATAAGTTGCCATTTCGACAGTATAATGAGAACTGGATGCGTAATTTCATAAAGATGGGAAAAGAATAGGAGCGATAGAAGTGATATCATTATGTTAACAATGTTTGTAAACATATCTAGAAGTACGAAGGCAATTTCCGAGATATCCAGACGTGAGACAGTGGAATCCGTTGAGCCGCAAGTAAGCCGAGTGCATTCGCACTAGACAAATTTTCAAACTCATTTTTCTCGAAAACAAAGCCTTGTATCAAAAAATTTTATTCTATATTTTCGACTCAGTTTTTC
Organism: Sphecodes monilicornis; assembly: GCA_913789915.3. NCBI lineage: Eukaryota > Metazoa > Arthropoda > Insecta > Hymenoptera > Halictidae > Sphecodes > Sphecodes monilicornis. Next base: position 3,203,381 of record OU565292.1, read on the forward strand.
ATGTAGAATCATCCCCTGCTCGCTTGTACCACCAGTTACGGGATACCCTGTGTGGGTGTGTGTGCGTGTGCGTGCGTGTGTGTATGTGTGTGGGTGTGTGGGTGTATATATGAAACCGTGTGTAAGCCGGTTACAATGTATACATGTGTATGTATGTTACAATACTAAGTATTAATTTGTAAATATAGAAGAAATTTTTGATAATCCTGATGTTATTTACTTAAAAAACGTCTGGCTTTATGGAAATTGCGCAGTTCGGTTTTTGTTAAACTATACAACTTTACGTTTTTCTAAAAATAAATAATATATCTATGAATGTACTCATGTAAATGGTTTCTTTTATTAATCCTAAAATGCTACCGTGCATCAGATTCTCATTACTATGACATAAATATAAGATTTCACCAAAAAATCGGGTAGCTTTATGGAAATTTCGGACAATGTAGACATGGAAGATAATATAGTTATTGATAATAAAATAAGTGGGGACGGTTGAACAATTGCAACACATTGTTAAAAAATACTCCACTGAAGCAAAGAAAAATTGCGACGCTATGTGCTTGAAGCTGTGGGAAGTAATAATGGACAAACTCCATAAATTACAAGATTACGCTGAATTCAATTTGACGCAAGAAAACTAAGCGCGCTATGCCCCCAACGGTGACGCAAGACAGAGAGTCGCGAATAAGGTGTTCAAGGAATGATGTACTTTTTTAAGCACTAAATTGGCTAAATATGTATAAACTGAATTTTATTTTTATCACATTTATTACATTTAATATTTTTACCTTATATTGCTCGACTCGAGAGCTTGAAATATTCGTCGTATGTGTGGGTGCGGGACATTCAAGCACAGGACTCTTGTGGCGTGAAATAGACACCGCTTTAAAAAGCCGCATATTAACTGGTGTCGTTATCAATTCCAATTACATTGAACCTCGCAACTTCCTCCAGGATGCGAGGGAAATGGTACTCGAAAAAGGGCAGAGCGCGTTGGCAAAACATAACTCTCTAAAACGAGTGAACACTGTGAACGAGTGAACACTGTGTTTAATGGTGAATTTGTAGCAATTGATCAACGTTCAAGCAAAAGCGTGAACACAAAGAACTGTGAAATCTTCCACACAACAGATCTCGAAGAGTTATACGAGCGGTGCATCGTGGAACCGATCCTAACATCGTTGGAAGAATTTCGGGAACAGGATAGTGGATTATTCGCATTATCGCGAATACTTAATCTTACAGTGAACATCAACAAGTATAACCCACTGCGTGCGGGGTGCTATTTTCAGTTACCGCGAGAAATAGTGTTGAAGAAAGCAACAGTTAACGTGCAATTCACAGACAATGCATGTTTTGCGTGGTCAGTGATTGCTGCTCTGTATCCCGCTAAAACTAAAGTAAACCGTGAACATGCATACCCACATTACACGACCATATTAAACTTTGAAAACATTGAGTTTCTTGTGTCGGATAAAATCACAAGGTTCGAAAAGTTGAACGATACTTCGATCAATGTGTATGGCTCCGAAGAGACGAAGAAAAACCGAATACTGGTAACATCAATCGTATTTTTTCCTCTTCCTCTGACTAACCAGAAGAGGAACCGACACGTCAACTTGCTGTGTATACAAAACCAGGTTGACAGTACTGTGGGACATTATGTGTGGATTAAGAACTTGTCCCGTCTCGTCGGCGCGCAATTGAATAAGACCAAGCAAAAGAAATTCATCTGTGATCGGCACGTACAAGATCTAAAAAAAATATCAAGGCATTTCATGAAAAATGCAGGTAAATAAAACAAAATTGTGTTTTTGCAAGTGTATGCATTACTTTTCTTCCAACGAAAGATTGCAGGCCCATAAAAAAGACTGTGGAGAAATGAATGACTGCGCTATCGTGCTACCCAGAAAGAATGATAAATGGCTCTGTTTCGAAAACTACATCAGGAAAGAACGACTTCCATTTGTGGTATACGCTGACCTCGAATGGAGAAGATAGGAGACTGTGGAGAGGAAGAGGAGAAACTTAAATCGCTTCACAAAGTATTTAGCATAGCATACTATGTACATTGTTCACACGATGCATATCTATCAGCATATCGATGTCGTCGTGATACGAAGTGTGTCCCATATCTCATGGTTCGTTGAAGAATTAGAAACCATGGCACATTTTGTAAAATCTCATGTTGAGGATTTGACATCGATTAAAAGAAATTTAAAATATATGAAAGTAATCGCAGGATGCGACCTAAGAATTTTACATTATCTTAATAAGAATCGAATATGACAATATTATTGTACAAAAGTTGTATGTTTCCTTCTTGTGCATAAATAGAATTAGCTGCTGAAATAAAAGCCAATCGGTATAATATTTCATTCACACGTCAAGGCGCCAAAACTGCTATCACTGCATTGTCCTTGAGAGTGCAACCTAACCCAATTTACTATGTCAGCACTTTTCAAGACGACCACTATCCCCCCTCCCCCGCCAAGTGACTGAAGGTGTCCCTGTTGGTTTTGGAAAGCTAGGTTATTTTATAATAATGACACAGATGTCTTCATACGATACTTTTATTGATGCTCTCTCTTCAGAAGCTATACTGTATTTCAGTATTATTTCCTTTTGTTCAAGTTTTTCTTGTGAGAAATGATACTTAACGTCGATGTGTTTCGATCGCTTATGATCCGTTCGATTATTTCTTATAGCTATACAACCATTGTTATCCACGGAAATAGTTATTGGTTCCTTTATATCTACTTTTATGCTTGATAACAAAGATTTTAACCAGCAAGCTTCTTTAATCCCCTCATATAGCGTCATATATTCAGGTTCAGTTGAGGAAGTTGCAACTGACAATGAGTTCTGTTTCTTTGTGTTTCAACAGATTGTATTTGTCTCAAACATTTTAAAAATGTATCCCGTCGTACTCTTACGGTCTAGTTCATTGCCTGCCCAATCAGAATCTACATAATCTGTCAATATGTTTTTGTAATCGTTTCTTTTGTAAATTAAACGGTATTTCAACGATCCTTTAACATATCTTAGGACTCTTTTTAGATTCTGCCATAGTTCCTTATTGTTCTTATTCTGAAATCTACTAAGTAAATTTACAGCGAAACATACATCAGGTCGTGTGCATAACATAGCATACATTAAGCAGCCGATAAGGTTTCTACATGGTGCATCAAAATACTCATTTGAATCTAAGGCAGTGTAGTTCAATTTTGCAGGCAATGGAGTACTTACACACTTATTGTCACTCATTTTGTATTTGTTCAAAACATTTTGTAAATAAATGCTTTGATCTAGAGTGACTATGTCGTTTTTCCTTTCAACATTTATTCCTAAGAATAATCTCATTTCATTCATATCTGTCATTGAAAATTTGTTCTATAAATAACCTTTAAAATTTTTTAATGTACTTCTATCATATGTTGCTATTAAAAGATCGTCAACGTATAAAATGACATATATATTCTTACAAATGTGATTCCTATCAAGGAAATATAAACAGCGCTCTACAGAAGGGTTTTGAAAACCATGGTTTTTGAGCGTTACTTCAAAAAGTTCAAACCAACATCTGGCCGATTGTTTTAAGCCATATAATGCTTTATTTAATTTGCACACTTGACTTTCTTGTGCTTGAATACCTTCCGGTACACGCATATAAATCTCCTCTTTCAGTAGACCATTTAAAAAGGCTGTTTTAACGTCCATTTGGTGAATTAATAAATTATGCTGATTTGCAAAGGCTACAAGCATTCGAAAAGTTGCAATGCGAGCTACTGGGGCAAAGGTTTCATTATAGTCTAACAAATATTGTTGACTAAAACCTCTTGCAACCAATCTCGCTTTATATTTACATGGATTTCCTCTTCCATCTATTTTAATGCCAAAAATCCATTTGCAATCAACAATATTTTTATTATTCGGACGGGGAACTATGTCCCATGTATTATTATGTAGTAGTGATTCGATTTCATCTTTTATCGCTTTCACCCAACGAATTTTATCATCACGGTCTTTTATCTCACTATACGATTTGGGAACTTCGCAATTTATTGCAAGTGCATACGCATGATAATCATGCTCCTCATTATAATTTATATGAGGTTTACTTTTAATTCTTGCACTCTTTCGCAAATCACTTTCATTAGAGTCAATTTGAGCATTAGTGTTTTCATTATTACTTTTATCGGACACTATTGTTTCGCTCCTTTGACTTTCACTGATTTCTTTTCGTTTATCAGTTTCCTGTGATTTTATTTCTACGATACTTTCTTCTTCAAAGTTATTTGTGCGTACAAAAGGTCTTGAGTTTTTAAAATTGATCTCATCAAAAATGACCACGTGCTACAATGAATTTTCCTGTATTCACGTTTAATATTTTATACCCGTTTTTCTCATAGCCGATAAATATCCCTTTAAACGATTTCTTATCAAATTTACTTTCTCTCTTTTTGTCATGCACGTAAACGGTGCTACCGAAAATTTTTAAACGCTTTAATTTTGGTTTTTTACCATGCCATGGTTCAAAAGGAGTTTTATTCTCCGCGATGGCTTTACTTGGAGTTATATTAATCAAGTGGGTTGCTGTTAATATTGCCTCGCCCCATAACTCTTTATTTAAATCAGCACCATGTATCATCGCGCGAGCTTTTTCTAATAGAGTTCTATTCATTCGTTCTGCTATGGGATTTTGCTGAGGCGTATACGGGACTGTCAAATGATATTGAATACCCTTTTGTACGCAGAAGGCTTTGAATTCATTAGATAAGTATTCTGTCCCATTATCGCAATTCAAATTTGCGATTTTTAAGTTAAAGTGTGATTCAGATTTACCTACAAAGTCTTGAAAAACTTTGAACACTTCAGATTTAAACGTAATGAGATAATCGACCGTGTAATGTGTAAATTTGTCAATGAATGTAACAAAATAATTTTTATCATCGATTGTTTTTGGTTTAATTGGCCCACATACGTCAGAGTGAACAGTAAACAGAGATCTTGTAATATGACTTCTGTCCCTTGTTTTTGAGAAAAGCAGACGTGCTTGTTTTCCGTATATACAAGCTTCACATAAATCCTGTGTAGGATTAATTGTATCTATTAATTTCTTATCATCGATTAAATCATTTTGTTTCATTTTGACGAATTTAGAACTTTCAATGTGACCCAAACGTTCATGTCACAATTTATATGCGTTTGATATTATAATATTATTTGCATATGCTTTATCAGACATATTTCAATCAATTGAAAATGTTACGCATATTAATTTTTGTGCTGACTTACCGGTGAGTATAGTTTTACCACCTCCCGTTACTGTAACGCCACCAGTTTCGGTAAAAATGACGCTGATTCCGGCTTCCTGGATTCGGCGAACGGATAGTAGGTTGTTTGGGACTTCAGGTACATATAACACGTTCTCCAGAACTCCAGTTACGCCTAGATTCGTCATTATTTTAATCGAGCCGATCTTCGCTGCAACGATCACTTCTCCTTTCTTTGCGATTGAGATATTGATGGGCTTCTTCAATGTTAATAAAGTCGCAAAAAGGTCCATTTCATTAACCAAGTGATTTGTAGAAAATGGGTGCGAGAAAAAGGGAACGGCTCTCTTTTGTAAGCAAGGGACTGCGTAAGGGTATAATCAGCGACAAAACAGTGTAAACCAATTGTATTCCATTAAACATAGGTCAAGCGTTCTTGATAATCACTTTCTCTCCGATCGTACAACTTTGGGGACCGGGATGGATGGAAAACCGATCACCGCGCGATGTTGCTTATGACGATGACTGGCGAAGATGAATACAAATCGGTTTGGCCGGTGCTCTCCTTTTTCTGAAAATGTTACAAATATTGTAAAAAATGTTCAGTATCTACAACAAAAAGTTGAAAACTATCATTTGTTTATAATGTATTCGAGATTGATTCATCTCATCCATAGGACCATCTTACCCAAAATTTCTATAATTGTTTTCCATGGGACACCCCCGTTTGGACGCCATCCGATTGGACGCCTCCCGATTGGACGCGGTCCTTTTGGACTCCGTGCCGATTGGACTCCGTACCGGTTGGATCTAACCCAGACGTTTTTTTTTTCTTTTTTTTGAAATGTGGGGAATCTGCCTTACGGATACCCTCCCCCCTACGCTGTAGTGGGAGAGAGGGTTATGTTGGGCTCACCTGACCGAGGTCAGGCATATCAACTAAACCCCACATTCTACCGTGCCCTGGGATATATAGGCCCACTCCGGGATCAGCCAGTGGCATTGCTACCGGAGTGGACCACCCTTTCCATGCACTCACGGGAGGGGAGAGAAGCTCCGCCTCCAACCATCCTACTTGGGACCGGATGACGGTAGACACCGTGTCCCCCCATCCCTCTGGGGCCGCCCGATGGACATTCGGGTACAGGCCCTTCTGTCCGACGGACCCCGGCTACGTCCTTCCATCTAGTGGGGAAGGACGCATCCGACTCAGGTAAAGTCGGCCCTGCTTAGGGGGGCTGTGCTCAAACCCCAAGGACCGACCCCCTTCCCGTCCCGGTGGGCATGGTTGCATCGGTGCACCCACGCCCACTAACCCCCTCCCGCATTCGCACCCGAGAGCGCGTCCGCGGGAAGAGGTTGTCCTCCCCCTGCTTCCATCTCCAGAACCTCCGGGCTCCGGACCTCCTGCCCATTCGAGTTGGGGCCGTCGACTGGTCCATCGACGTCCCCCTTCCTTTCCTCCTTCCCCTACCACTGCCCCCTCCGCCTAGCGCGAAGGTAGACCTAACCCAGACCTAACCCAGAACTAACCCAGACTTTTTTATTCGCAGTGGTAATCTCTCTTACGGATACCTGACCCTTCTCGAGGGGAGAAAGATCAGGTTATGTTGGACTCCTCGGTCGGTGAGTGCAAGACCGGTATAGCAACTAAATCCACTGCGTTCATCCCTAAAGCTCCTGGGGGTGGCCGTGATCCGTGCGTGCATGTCTAACCGGACACCCCCGCTTCAACATCCCTCCCAGGAGTGGAGACGCGGCCCCCTCCTACTTACCCTAATAACAGACCAACGCGCGATGAATGACGCATCAGTCTCCCCCCATTCGGTTCGCTCGATGATTGTCCGAGCCCCTCGCTCGGGACAACCGTCGATCCCCGGGGACGCCATTGACGGCCAGAACATCGCGGAGTGGGTTGGTTTACGCCCCCCCCCCCCCCGACTCCGCGTCCGTCAAGGGCGTCCTCGACTGCGTTAAGAAGGTCGCATCGGGAGCCCGTTCACGAACCGGGCTCTGCGCCTTCTCCTACCCCCTAAGCGGCCAGGGGAGAGAATCCGTTCCCGCTCCCTTTCCGCCTCCTCCTTTTGCAGCATCACCTGCTCACAAAAGGAGGAGAAAGCATCCATATCCTCCCGCTCCGGAATCCCTCCAAAACGATCGCTGGGAGCGAGAGGTCCCACCCCACTGCGCGCCGGAGTGCACGTCGCTCGCCCGACCATGCCGGACATTCCTCCACGGTGTGCTCCGACGTATCCTCCGGCTCGCCGCAGTGGCTACACGCCGCCTTCTCCTCTCGACCGATCCGACACAGATACCTTAAGAAGCATCCGTGCCCGGTCAGTACCTGCGTCGTCCGGTACGAGATCGTACGCCCCATCCCCTCCCGAGTCCACCGTTGGTACTCGGGGAGGACGGCCCGGATCGCACGCTGCCTCCCATCCTCCGTGCTGGCTAGGTCCCGCAACCACGCCAGCCGGAGCTCCCTCTCCTGGAGAGCCAACCTCTTCCGTCCAAGGCCCCGGGAGTACTCGTGTATCCCCGACAAAACCACCGTCTCTGAGACGACAGGGAAAAGGCCCGCGAGCAGCAGCGCTGCCGCTCGGGATGCAGTGCGGTACCCCCGCACGACAGCGATGGCCAGCCTGCGCTTTATCCGGCACAGCAGTCTCTGTGTGCTGCTGTACCTCCTGGCCTCGACATCGTGCGCCCACACAGGGGCAGAACTAACCCAAACCTAACTCAAATCTAACCATATATTTCACAATAAAATATTACCATATGTAGAATTCGAAAAGCAATGATTATAAAATTTACGGCACCCAAATGTCACGAATTCAAACGGCACGGCGTCCAAATGTCACAAATTCAAACGGCATGGCGTCCAAACGACGAGTCCAATCGGCACGGAGTCCAAAAGGAACGCGTCCAATCGGATGGCGTCCAAGTGGGACACCCCCTTTTCCATTTGGCAGTTTTGTATCGAAAGATTGTATGTATGTAATGATCGACGATACTATTAATGACACCAAGTACTTTTCCCAATGATGAAATTAATAAAAGTGATAGAGGTCATTAGTATAATTATAAAATTGCTTGAAAATAGGGTTTTACACATAAATAATTACATAAACTTTGGTTAAATATCGCGTTAGTTTGAAACGTGCTTGAATTTCGCGATTATCGCGATCTATATTCGTTGGTGACCCCTCCAATGTTATTCTTCCGAGGAGCCAATAACCAACAATAGATCACGTAAAAGCGGCGTGACTTTCTGGTTACCAGCAAAAGTCAGCTGATGAACACGGCGATCGGTTGATCATCGTTGCAAAATAACGTTCAAATCAAACTCGCGTCACGAAGGTATAGAGAGAAAGAGAACAACATATGCACGTCGAACCGAGACAGGCAGATAAGAGAAAGACAGCGCTCGCGTAGTGGATCAGCTAAGACTCTCTCGTGACGTTCGTCGACGCCTGACGGTTCTCGTTCACTTGCTCACGAGACGTGCTAGCGAGCACTTGCTCATGAGGCGTGCTAGCGAAAACTCGCTTACGAATCTTCCCAGCTGTCGTACACTCTCTAGTCGCGCTGTTGAATACTTGTATCAAGTTTTTGACGGCGAGCTATTGGCAACGACTGTACGAACGGAACTGGTCTCGCATAGGAGATCGTTCCACCCATTAAAAGAGAGTCGACAAGCATGAGCGAGATTTATTGAACATCAGATTTTCCGAGTTCTTCATTATCGAACTTTTATATTTTTCACTGCCGTACGACCTCCCGGACCGGGCGACGCTCCCTTTATGATCTCTCGACAGGATATACGAATTGCGACGTACAGGCAATACACGATCGAGCACCGGTATTGGCAGCGCTTCGTTCACATAAACAGTGCATGGTTGAAACAGATGCTTATACCTATCTAACGTGGCTATTGTTTCACCGCACAACAAGTGTATTTCGGTGTGGTTGACGCGAGATTCGTGTTCGTTCCCCGAATTCACTGCCCGCCGTTCAAGAGAAACTCTTGGAAGGAATCGTGTTTCCGATTCCGTACGGCCATCCGTGTAACACGGAGGACACTCTTTCCGAGTACTGTATCTACAATAAGACCTGGCATACGCTTTGACGTCCCAGCGCAGCAGGAACCGAGACTCGGATTGTGACGGTCACTTTACTGTACACCCTCGCCAGTTCTACGTAACTGGTATGTTATTCGGTGCGGTAATTGACTGGTCCAGCCACAAGTCTTGACTCGTAAGTCCTAGCCTCGTCACCCTCCTCTGAGAGAGAGAGAGAGAGAGAGAGAGAGAGAGAGAGAGAGAGAGAGAGAGAGAGAGCGTGACGACGATCTCGGCAGGCTTGACCCGTTCAACCAAGATAGTCGCACCTGCCATATACGCCATCGTTAATACGATGGAGATAGTATTCCGAGTGGGGAAAGTGACTGGTTAAACACACTTACGCTATACGTCCCCACTATTGGGCGCAGATAGTAGTTTTTGTGCGTGTAAGTGGTGAGTTGGACCACGTCTTCCACCGAGGTTCCTACAGCCGCGTGACGTATTGAGTCACGCACAAGCTTGGAATGAAGGTTGTTGAAGCACGGGATAATTTGGCTGGATTATCGAACTTGGAACCTCCTTGTAAGATTAACCGCCACCCCTACGCTAACGCACACGCAGTAGAATCGATTTAACCGTGACTACGCCAGTGCGAGCGGAGGTTTTCTCGATTATCGAGATACGTCAACAAATACAGTCCACTAACTCTGCGTTTTGAGCAAATTGGCTGTATTCCCCCTCCTTCGATAGGGATTACCGCAGTGAGGAGCGTACGGGAAACAGCGTCACGATCGGATACGTAACGTATCGAATAGGTGGTTTCACATCTTCGTTCGTTATTTATTTTCACAGACGCCAAGGTCGCTAGACGTCGCGTGACGACCCCGAGGAGACTGACCAGCACGCGGACCACCTGCTTCTCCGGGGATTTTTTGATCTAATAAACGGCCCACCATTAGGTGGGTCACTATCAATATAACCTCGCTGTACAAAAATTTACTTTCCCACAAAATTCCTATTTCCTCATATTGGAGCCACCGTTGAAAAGCGTTGAATTGTATTATACAGTCCACCTTTTTAACAGACTTTTAAGACTTTAGAGTAATTACTGGTATCATTTACTTTTTGGACACTTTATAGAGTAGATCTGACAGTGAGCGAGAACGATTACTGCATGAATTTATTCATATATTTCCAATATATTTGCTAAATAATGAAAAGGCAATTATTTAGAAGTTTGAACTCTTCACGAATTTTAATGGTCTTAAGATATATCCTCAAGGTAATCGTAGTGAACAACTTTTCCCTTTACAAAAAACTTTTTATTCAAGTTAAATTTGTAATTGGTAGTTGCGTATGTACGAGGGGCATCCACAAGGTAAGTTTCCCTGGGGCCGTTTACAGAAACAAAACACAATTTCATGGAACTATTTATTGCAACAGATACAGGAAGTGTTTCGGACACGATCGATGACCGCGAGATCCGAAGGAACAAGGAGCTGGAAACGCACAGCGCTGTGCGTGAAGTTGAAAAACCACGAGAGTCTTTATGCGAGCACGTGCACGAGAACAAGTGGACTGTATTTTATCTCAGAATTACTGTACAAAATGTAACAAAATTAATAAAGAAACTGTACAATTGAATTTACGGTGAGTTCACACTCGCGACTTTGCAGCGGCAGACAATCAGATGAGCGAGACAGAGACAGCGAGAGATCTGATTGTCGCTACGAGATGTTCGGAAGTGTTCGAAATTCTAGGAACGGACGAGATTCCGAAATTTCGAGAACGCCGCGGATTGGTTACGCAGGATCACCCGTTAATTAGCGCCCGCGGATTGGAGTTCCGGAGTCGCGTGATCGCAAGGTAGACGAGGTGTAACGGGGATCCGCGTAACGGGCTCACGACGGTTCGTGAGAGCGCGGGGCGAGCGGTCGAGGGAATTCAAAATGCTCATCCTGAGCGAGCGGGATCGCGAACAGGAAGTGTTCAGCTATTTTTCTATATAGTCGCTATCGGATTGAGACTTTTGTCATAGCGTGGGACCAGCTTTGAATACCTGTGTCGTAGAAGTCTGGGCACGAGGCGTTCTCCACGTCGACTTCCTAACCAGAGATGAAACGCTGGATGCAGAGCGTTACTGCGAAACACTCTATTTTGTCTATATTTTGGCCAACGGGCCATTCAGAACAAGCGGCACGGGATGTTTAGTGCCGCTGCAGACTTCTACGACACAAGAGTACCTGGGCCGGTATGGTATTATGCGGAGGGGCAGAATGATCCGCGGGGTCCCGCAGGGGTCGGTCCTGGGACCGCTCCTGTGGGACCTAGGGTATGACGCGGCCATTCAGGCTTGCCTCCCCCCTCCCCGGCGTCAAAGTTGAGTGCTATGCACACGACACTTTAGTTGTCGCCGAGGGGAAGACCTGGAGCAGCACGAGATGCCTGGCACAGGCCGCGATGGCATCTCGTCGGTAGGATCCGAAGGGCGGGGTTAGAGATTTCCGCCGGCAAAACCGAGGCAATGTGGCTTCATGCATTGCCTCGGGGCCGGTGGCCCCCCGCTTATCGGATCCGGGTAGGTAATGCTGCTGTCGAGGTCAAGCAGGAGATGAAGTATTTCGGCTTGATTCTCGACAACTGCTGGTGTTTCAAAGCGCACTTCGACGAGCAAGCCCCCCGAGGGTACCCCAACATCGGGGTATACGCCGGTACACGCCGCCTGTATGCGGGGGTGGTGCATTGTATAATTCTTTATGGAGCCCCCGTTAATCGCGTGCAGCGACGGCTGGCCATAAGGATCATATGGGGGTATCGCACCATCCTCGCGGAGGCGGCGCTTCTCCTCGCTGGTATGGCTCCCCTCCACTTTAAGGCGGAGGAGTGGGCGGCAAATTGTTGCCGCCAATTCGGGTCGGTCCATTGTCCGGGCCCTTCTGCCCACTCTGGGAGAATGGTGCGGGAGGCGGACTCGGCTTACATCATTGCGGCGAGGACCCGGACACCGAGGACCACAATGTCCAGCGTGGTCGGCGCAGCGCCGTGTCCTTTGGGGACAGGTTGGTCGGGATTTCTCGCAGCCGATCATGGTCGACCACATGATCGGCGGCAGAGGTCCCTGGAACGCGATCACCTTTTTCTGCGAGAATGTAATCTCGCAGTAGGATGTGGCAGAAAAGGGAGAGGGAAGCTGAACCCCTCTCCCGGAGAAATGTGTGGCGGCGGGGGGTGGAAAATGCTAATCCCCTCTGACGATAGTGGGGGCGGGGTTCCTCCCCACTATACGTGACGGATAGGGCAGGTGGCTAGAGTCCCCTGGCAGAGGATTGGTGCTCTCCCCTCGTGTAGGGGCGTGGCAGGAGGAATCTCCGGCGGTTGGGCGGTTTGGGAACGCCCTCCGCCGGAGTTTGGGTGGTGGGGATGAGAGGCGTCCCTTTAAACCCCCCCCCCCCCGAAGCCCACATCTTTATACTTTCCTCCCTTCACTGCAGTCGTCCACCCCGTCAGGGGCGGCCAGGCGTTCCTTGGGGGGGGCGAGCCTAGCTTGCACCAGTCCCCCCCCCCCCCCAACGCGTGCTGGGGGATCCTGCCTCTCTTGGTCTCCTTGGAGATCGAGAGGTGGAGTCCTACGTGGGTGACCTGCGTAGTGCACTTGTAGCTTAGGTAATATTGGAGGGGGAGCTTTCCTCCCCCTAAGAAAACGGGGCGGCGGTTTAACGCCGCCGCTGAAGCGGGGCGTGGCCCAGCAGTGTTCGATCGCAAGTACCTGGCCACCCCCCTGTATCTTAAGGTAGGTCACAGTAGGGTTTTAGTGGGTAGTCCCTTGGGCCGGTTAGGCCCAACAGTCCCACATAACCCTGTCCCTCCCCCAGGGGGCCAGGGTATGTGTAAAGCATTTCCCCACGTTAAAAAAAAGGTCTGGTTTGAATTTTTGTTAGATCAAAGCTATCTATACTTTACTATACATATCTAAAGAACATGGTAATTTATATGGCATCAAACAAATATAGTACCGAACATATTTTTCTTTATATCTTAATCTACGATCAACCGACAACCATAAAATATCAGAATAAAGTTACTCATAACAATAGTGTTCATAACATATGTATATCAATGTCATTGAAATTGGTGAGGAGGCCAAACTTGTAAATCATTATCGATAGAATTTCAAGTGAGATGAACATCAAGCTTAAAGTTTATATGATTGAATAACATAAATGCAAGAATATTATAAAATAGTTTGAAATACGAATACTAAATTTGAAGTGGAATAGTTGAAAACAGAAGGAAATTATGATTTCAAGAATTGACATCTAAGAAATAATAAAGGAACTAAAATGATTAATACAGGTATTTTATTTACAAGGGCGAGTTGTTCATCTATTGTTTTATCTAAATGTAAGTGTAGAGATTGTAAACATAAACATAAAACATTTGAATCAAGGATATCAAAGAATTATGAGCCTGCATTTTGTGTACTGACTTTCTATTGCATAACATGATAAATAACTGAATAGCGAATGAAGGAGGAGAACGAGGAAAAACAACAGAATAAGAACTATAAACAGTGTTATGTATCAGCTTCTTACATATTAAGTTTGAATAAATACATTTTGGCGGCTGTTGAAAATGTGAGGTAAGGAGGAAAGGAAAGGAAGTGTTTCGTCCTGGGCCCGCTAGAGCGCTCGTCAGTAAGGCTATATAGCGGGTTCTGCCTTAGACACAGGGATATCGTAAGGACAGCTTAGGACGGTATATATAGAAATCGGCGACGGATCAGTTACTTGCGGGAAAGGCATTTTCTTTGTCTTTTTTCTTGTCCACCTGGTGACGAGCGTTGGAGATAGCCGCCACAACATAATTCATAATGGATATTGTACAGTGTGGAATGAAATGTTTGGTCCTGGCTATCATATGCGTATTTTACATCTCTGGATCAGTAGAGATTTATAACATATTTTTGCCGCAAAAATGCCGTTGATATAAATTATGAAGGACTACATTTATTCTGATTACATGGTATAGTACTTGTTACGGGAAACAATGGTCTCAAAGGCATCACAGATCGCAAACAAGCCATTCTCTTGAAAAACGACTTCAGATTTTGTGAACTATTTTATTTCGTATGTCTATAGTGTCCCAAGATGGTCTAAACATGGAGGGGATGATACTAAATAAGAAAGTAAGTCGAATATATCCCACAAATTTGACTCCTTGTTTTCGAGAAAATAGAGCTTGAAAATTCGGCGAACACGCATGCTATTGAATATGATTCGTCTGACGCGTCCGTTCATGGTCTACCAGTTCTAATACTTCTTACAAACGCTAGGCACGCATACTTGAAAGAATCGAAATCCAGAACCGAGACGCAAAACCGAAACCGTTACCGATAATAGTCAGAACCGTTATACCTAAGACCAGCTATGACATTTTTTCGGTTCTTCATAACTATTTCAGTCAGAACCGATATATGTATACCAGTTTGAAACAGTTATTTTCGGAACCTTTTCAATCCCTGCTTTTGTTCCTCTTTGTTCCTCGTGACAAATTCTATACGATGCAATGAAAGAAAATGTTGAAGTTGAAAACCTAAGTCAAGGGCTTTTTTGAGGCAGAAATTTGTTATAAATTTCCATGGTATGTACAAGCACTTTCTTTTGTTCTCATTGTGAAAAATTAGGCTCATTTATTAAGTCGTAAACATTGAAACTAGCCGTAGGACATATATTTTATGCATTAAATCAATTTTATAAAGCAATATTGTGTGTTGAATCTTAAACGTAATAACTTAATCCCTATCGACCTTCTAATTTTTGAGAAGGTTTTGAGAACAGACAACACATTTAGAATGTTTTTTAACGATTTACATAGCTTCTGTAATCACACACTACGTAAGCATTGGGCAGAGAAGTGTTATGAAAACGTTTTGTTTAGAACAAAATAACTAAATAATTAAGCAACCATTAAAATTTCAATTGGTAACATTAGAAAAGTTAGTTACCTGGTCACCATATCTTGTGATAACATTTTTACGTTTCTTTTATTGCTTACATTTTAATTAATTAATAATATTTTTGATAATTTCGGAGTTGGAGGTAAAAAAAAGAGGAGTTGGAGTCAGAGTCGGCGTTATGAATTTTGTCATTCGACTCTGCAGCTTTGGCTCTATAGAGCATTTAATACTATGCAAATTACCTTGTTTATGAGACATCTAGTCTAAGATGAGATATGAGAAACAGCATTTATAATTTATAATTGTTATGTACATTTAGTTTATGGAATGTCGTTATGATTAAATATGATAGTTTTCTGTCAACTCTAATCCTTTAGTTACACACGCGGTAGTCATCACATCAACTGGCAAGACATTTGAAAGGTATACGTGTCAAATATCCACCCACGAAAAATAACATATCTGTTATAAAAAAACCGTATACCTTATTCATCAGAATGCTAATCACAAATTTAAATTGAATGAAAGTTTTTTGTGAATATTGCGGCAACTTCAAGCGGTTGTAACATGTATTCGAGAGAAGTTGTGTATAACACTAAAATTCTTAAGTACATTCGGTAAATACCAATACATAGTAAAATATTTTGCATATTTAAAGATTAAAATATAACTCCTAAATTAAATAAACAAATTACATGTGTCAAACAATTCAAATTTTATTGTCAATCAATGAATCGTCCTATGCGTAAATAACATATCCATGTTACTGTCTTTAAATACATACAATCACTGTAAAAAGTACTTTCACGACTCTTAAAAAGAAATAACTTTCTTAAAATTGGACCAAACGACTTTAGTTTTTATAGATGTTAGCAGGATCAATTTAGATAATGCGTAATTGTGAAGAAAAGAGTGAAGGGTACGATTTTTAAGTTTCTTATGTGTCTGTAATGAAAATTTAAAAGGTGCCTTCTTTGTAGATCTAAATAAGTTATTTACATGCTCAAAGTTTCGTCGAAATCGATCAAGATTGTTATAAAATACAATTGATTGAAAATAACAATATTGTAAGAAACCTCAATGAACCTCAAACCCTAAATACAAAGAATTTTACATCTTACAATACCTCCAACTTTTTTAAATAAATATCCACAAATGTGTACTATGTCGGTGTTAATATTATCACAATGCAAAAAACTTTCAAATTAATTTTGTCCGCTGCACGTGACGAACACAATGGATTATTAACGTATTATGAGAAAACAGACGAATGAACAAAAGAGGTTTTATGTCGTACTGTGTGGTGAGGTTTTTATAGATTAGATGAATGTTGTCAACATTTGAAAAACCATGTAGTGCTAAAGCTATTAATACTGATATACATAAATTTCTATTTTAAATTTTGTTTTGTCCGCGACTGTGAGCAGATGGAAATAAATTTTTTGGGTTCCGCTTCTTATTTTAGTATAATCATTTATAATGTATTACAGCAAGAGCAACAAATCTTCACTATTACGCGTATTGTTATCAGAGATTCCTGTATAGTATTCACAATACAAATTTAAGAAGAAATTTAAAAAATTAAAATTTTCAGTAGTAAATAAGTCGTATACCATAGATGGATATATTTTCTGGTTGCATTCATCGGTAGTAGACAGGCTGGAATTTAATTCGCTTGTCATTGCCCCATTTCTCGATTGTATGTGTTTCCTTAGCACCTTCAATGCAGTTCCAGAGAAGAGTACAATTAGGTGTGGGATGATTAAGTATTCCGTTTGTTTAAACATTCATATCGCAGTGTAAAGGGGTTTCATCGTAACTAAGACTGCCCAGGTCTTTGGCCATGTACCCTTCAAATCATCCGAAAGTAATGAAGTTTTTTACAATTTTTACAAAAATTTAATCTGTAATTCTTGCATATCTTCGTTAAATTCATTAGTTTATAATAGAATTTATAATATAAAAAACAGTTCAATGGAAGAAGGGAATATCACAAATGAAGATGGTTACCAAATTACACATGAATAAGCTATGAACTCTTTGCATTTATGGCATGTATAAATATGGAAAACGCAATGAAGGAAATGCTGCACGTGATATTAATGGATTTATTGTGTTTTATACTTAATAAACCTGCTAATTAATGAATTACATTTTTGCAAGCTAATGTTTTGTAAAATCAAATATGAAAATATGCATACTGTACAAATATTTGAATGAATAATCGATAAATATTTTAAATGTGCAGCGTTAATTTATAAGGAATAAAGACAGAAACCATCCCGTTGTATAAAATGTAATAAATTGTATTATTGTATGTGTGTATGTATATTCATATACAATAATACTATGTATAATTATATTATAGTCAGTATTTGACTAGCCATATAGTGTAGCCATAGCGATACCACCTTGTGGCGCCATCTGTATGATATGAACAAAAAAGAAGTTACACGTGGTGTGGTAACTCAATAAGTAGTGAAACTGACTGAATCAGTTGGTTTAGTTCATAATATATTGTTTCATTTTTAGTACTCTATGTGACATTACAAACTTTTATTAAAAATTTAAATAGTTTTGCAGTAGACATTTAAAACATATTTTTATAACAATACATTTTTTTATCAATTTTTCAGGATCGAGTAACGTTTTTTTACTAAATAACACTAATTTAATTAATACAAATGCACTTTCATTGCATATTTAAAAAATTTGAAATAAAATTTCAACAACACAATACGAAAGTAGTAAAGCGTGTCATGTTATATACAGACAATCGCAAAAGTTTAGATATACATATGTATGTTCCAGCCTATGATATTTAGTGCAAAAATACGAGAATTCTGAACATTTTATAATATTTTAGACATAAAATGAGACAAATTCTGAAAAACTGATGATTCCTTACGCTAGTTCACAAAAATTATAGTAAACTGATATTAGTAACTGATTATAGTAAATGAGAATCTGACATACCATGGATATATTAAAATTGACGATATTTTTTGTTACAATGATGGTAATAGTTATAAGAAAAAGTTTGAAAATTTTAATGTGATATTTTTGGTTGTATGTTAAATTTTATAATTTGTATAATTGCTAATTTATTTATGTTTTTAGTTAAATGAACCTAAGAACCATTGTAACTATTTCAAAATCTGCTTAATTTTAATTGACAAGTTAATCATCGTCAATAATATATACAAGATCTGTACTTCCATCATTAATTCATTACATTTAATATTTATTTACTTGACATAAATAATAAGATTGCTCTGCTCATTTAATGTCAGTTATTTATCATTTGTTTAAATTGGAAGTGATCTGGAAGAAAATGTGCACATAGTAGCGATATTTTGAACTATTTCATTAGATAAATTTTTTGGATTTTCTTCTCCAAATTATTAATGTGCCAATTTTTGAAAAAGTAATTTGTCTTATATTTCCTTGACCTCTATAATTTAATGATACAACTTAGTGATGTTTATAAATAAATGAGACCATTTTAGCTAAAGGGAACTAAAGAAATTTGTTATATAAAAACTGTATTATATAAAATTTGAATTTCATTATAAAAATAATTTCATCTTTATAAGATGGTTCAAATATGCTTGTTTAACGGTCAATATATTAATCACGAATTTTTTAAAAGTATAAACTGACGTTCTGAAACTTGCTAGACATTCGTGAAACAATTGGTACATGTATATCCGTTTTAGTTTTACCTTTCATTGTACAGTAGGAACAAAATGTATTATTACATTCTGGTAGATTGCCAAATACATTTATTACATCAATTGGAGAAATAATACATTAGGGTCATATTTCCGGTTGCTTTTCATTTACCCCATTTTTAAGCAACTGCACTGGTCAACTCCGCTAACGTAATTGTTACCCTTGATCGAAGCCATAATATGTAGCTTGCACGCGGCGGTCAACCTGACTATACGTATTCCAGTTTTGACTCATTCCGTGTTACTGGGACTACGCTACATTTTCGTGACAAGTACACTTCTCTTTTGTAATCATCGTATGAATCAATTGTTTATATTGTTCATTTGATGTACAAATCACGTACTATTTATTGAAGAGGGGCGAAAAATCACTAGTTTGTTGGTCTATGATCGATAAGAATGAAAATGTCATAATTTAAATATGAATGCGATCCTGTCGGTTTTAAAAGATCGTTAACAGTAAAAAATAGTTATTAACTAATTGCGTTACTACGTTTTAGGTCGATTGAATATTAAAAACTAAATGCGATGCACATATCATGATCTTGCTATTTAAATGTGACTTTATTAAACGCTTAGAACGTGTAAAAAAAATAAGGTCACAGTTCAAATACTTAGTGTGAAAATGAAAATAAAAACGTATTGTTTTATAATATACATTATTTTGATCTTATGCTTTTACGAAATAATTGACATTCTTGTATAATCTTATCGTTCTTATCCATTAAGTGAATACTGATACGGCTCCGCTAAGAATTATAATAATTACTTAATGTGTAACTATTAATATTACACCTATTTGTGGATTTTTATGAAATTTTATTGTCTCACTACGTTTCTATTAACCATTTCGATAGAGAAAAATATTAGATATAAATGTAGTATTCAATTTTTAAAGTACATTTTGAAGATCCACTTAAGGGTTAACTAATTGTAAATTATTAACGAAACGTATTTATTTAGTTATTTATCGTAGAACATTATGCAATGAAACATTAAGTCTTGTATCCACTTTCATTGCATCCCATCCCATCCCATCATTTTCCAATGTTCATTGAGCAGTGACAGTAAATATTTCCAACCATTAATCTCCGATTGACAAAGAGTGAGTTTTTCTAATAGTTTTTAACGGCATTAAATCCTATGGTGGTCGCATACATGGTATAAGAGCGACAGGTGTAACTGCTCGACCGCTGCTAGTACTGTACGTCGCGTCGCGTCGGCAGTCCGGGACGGTATATGAATTTCGGTGAAGCGCTCACTTCAAACAATTTTAATTACGTCAATTTTAAAGTGTTGGCATTTCTAAAAACAGGTCCGAAAATAGGACTACTCTGCATTTGTTTAAAACAATTGCAAAATATAAAGTGAAAAAAATATTTTTCCAACTGAAATAATTTTTATTAGATACACTTATTTTGTTTGCTCTATAAGGTTCTAAAAACTCATTTTCATGGGTGTTGGTTCAGCCGTCATAATTTAATAAAAAAAGGTTGACACTTTACTTTACAGGTCTGTAAAACTAACAATTTTCAAGATATCGAAAAATCCTTTAAGATACGTGCATGTATCACTAAAGACTACAACATATTCGAATTTGAACATAATCCGAAATGTGTGCGATTTCACGTGGAATGACCGTATAATATAAACATTTTTTAAATAAAACTAAGTCATAAAAGAATGGAAGAAGCGAAATTACGTAAGAATGTAGGAAGTGTCGTGTTACATTGCACATTTTAGATTATTCTTAGAATAAAATAATCAATAGTACAAATAAAATTGTGATCACATTAAAATGTTTTACAATAACAATACTGTTATTTACACTTATTTAAATATATTCTGTTCGCGAAGCACACACACTCTGTGCAAAGGTCTTATAGAAATAATTTCAAGTACGATCTCACCGATTGATTGTAGCGCAAGTGATTAATGTCCGTTAGGACGTCACCGTTTCCCTATCCCGAGTGTACCTTCGAGAAAAGCAGAAATTCGAAAAATCCTAGAGTTCTGTTAGCATTCTTGCTTGGACTTGAAGAATCAATTTGATTCGGAAAGAAACGGCCGTTCGACGAAGAAAATCACCAGGTCCCGTTATTCGGAAAGGAGCGCAGAAACAGCCTAAGCATCACGGAGAGGAGAACCCGGAGAGATCGAGACGCGGCAGTAAACCTACTAGGCGTAGGTTTTGATGGCAGACAGTGGTGGCGAGTCAGTGATGGTCCGAGGATGAGGGGTAGTTGGAGGATCGGGTCGGAGGGAAGGTTTGGATACCTTGTCGAGGATAGGCTGCTGGTGCAAGTAGGTTTAATATTTGATACCGCGGGCTGGTCATCCTGCCGAGGCGATAACACAGGCCCCGCGGGAACCTTCCGCCCAACATCCCTCGGAAAACGACTGCCGCCGAACTCGGTGCACCCTCTCTCCTCGCTCTCGCTGGTCCACGTCTCACCGCTTCCTCTTCCATCGTACACATTCCATCTCGTGTACCGCTGCTCTGCCCTGTCCCTGTCCCTGTCCTTCCTGTCTTCCCTCGTGCTCATGCTGACCCGTCTAGTCGCGCAACCATACCACCGTTACTCTTCCTACTGCCGCTTCTTCTTTACCCACGGAATGAATCATTGGCTACGTCCACTTTATCCAATAAATAAAGTTATCCCAACTTATCCCATATCGATGTACCGCTTCTGCTTCGTCTCTTCTCTTCTCTTTTCTTCTTTACTTATCATCGCATGGCCTTTCTGAAAGCTTCGTGACCAGCGCGGCGCACAGTAGAGTATTTGCTCGATCTATTAGGTTGTGTAATAAATCCGTTCGTTGACGACGCACATTGGCTGTACGCACCCCAAGAAGTGTTATCTGTAGCCATTGCATGTTTTAAGTGCAATGTTTATACGTATTAGATTATGTATGATCTAGATGTGCTTTAACTGTAGTACCAGTCAGTTTTCTTTCTGTTTTGTTCAAATAAAGTACATTTTTTCAGAGGAGCGAACAGAATTATTATTTTCGTCACTTTGATCTTTGTACTTTCTGAAGTAAGAAACTGTAAAAATTATGAAAAAGAAATTGTAGTGTTTATGGTGACACTTCTACCAATAAACGGATCACTGAAAAGTAAATCAAAAGGTTTAAAAATGGCGATTTTAAATGGTGAATTTAATCTTTTACAATCCAAGATGTACGACTAAGGAAAATTCCAACATATTACACCTATTAAATAAATCCGTTACATTACTTATTACTTATTACGTAACTTAATAGTTAGTCAAAAGTCGATTTTGTCGAACTTATCGTGTATAAAGATGATTTGATACCTCTACAAGAGGAATAATGGGAGGACCCCAAACCGAAAATCGTTTTCCCGTTTTGCTTTACCATGCAGCAATATGATTAGTTTTCTGAGAAAAGTCATACTGTTCCATGCTTGAGTGTTTTTGTTGTTCCCCACGTTCTCATAGTATGTAGTCACACTGTTTTGTTTTACATAAAATATGGTATTGATGAAAAAAACAGTTATGGTATTCGTGTCCAAGATTTTCACCATCTCCAAAGAAAAATGGTCATAAAAAGGAGTATATCTAAAGGTGGCCATGAATAATCATGGACACGGAACGCAGATATACATCTATACGGGAAATAGAAAAATGATAGATTTTGTATATAGCAAAACATATTCTTATTATAAATGATTATGTATATAATCCAAAATAAAGAAGTCCATTATATTATATCACAAAGAACGTGACAGGTTAGATTACTCTGTTATCAGCAGGACGATCAAAAATTGCTTTATCGAGTATAGCAAGGTGCAGAGAGAGCTTTAAGGCGATTATAGTAAAGTTGTCACCTCATTTTTGCAAAGCTTTCAAATTCACCTTGAATTTTTTTTACAAAGAAACCTATAACTTTTTTACACGTTTTTTTTAGTGGATATTAAGACGAATGCGGCATCATAACAAATTTACTTTTAATCTGGACTGAGAAAACCTTAAAATATCCTATTCGGTATAAAATCCTCACTAGTTACGATGAATGGAAATGTTCATGGAGTGTTAGTGTATGGTTTGGTATGATCGGAAGATGGATAATCGGTCCTTATTTTATCAATGCTACCTTAAATGGTCAGAAATACTCGATATTTCTTTAAAATAAATTGCAATTTCTTTTTGTTTGGTATCAACATGACGGTTGCCTCGCACATGATGCATTGGCAGTCCGTCAAGAACGTGATAAAAAATTTCCTGCATGTGGGATCGGTCATGGAGGTGTAGTAAATTGGCCAGCTCGTTTGCTCGATTCTACCCCGTTAGATTTCTTTTTATGGTGTACACTGAAAGAAAAAGTTCATAAAGATGCTCTAACATCGTCGGAGGATATGCGACAAAGAATTGTGGATGCATGCTCAATGCTCAACTACACTGTTCAACACCAAATTTGTTTCCTAATAACTGTTGTGTGATTCTTATAGAGTTTTTTGCGCTGGTTCCGAATCTGCCCTTACTTTTCGCCTACACGTACAGTTTTTGAGAAACATGACTTTGAAAAAAAACCTATTTTTCAACTTTAAACAAATATTGTGATGTTATTATAAAAGATATTGAATTGTTCTTCGCAGCAAAAGATTCTGTAGACTTTCCTGAATACAGTGATATCCAATATTAATACATTATGAATGTTTAAAAATGTTTAAACAATCATTAAAGACGGAGAGACACCACTTTTTCACCAATTTTTGAGGATATTTTTGCATTTATCTCAAAAATAAGGGACCAGCGTAAAATCGTACTATACATATAACGCAATAGAGCAGACTTTTATCTTGAGAACCCCCCTTTGAAGATTTTACAACATTGACGTTTTCACCGAACCAGAAAGCAAAATATCTACGCCCGACATGAGTTGCCACCAGTGGTGCTCTTCCACTAGCGCGGTCGTTCGTCGCGATACGGCGCTGTGCGGTGCGGCATAACGGCGATACAATGGCTAAAAGCGCGCAATTATGTCAGCTTATTTCAATGTTAAATTTTATTTAAATGTTATATATTATTTATTAGTATATTTATTCTGTATAAATTAATTTATGTTTCATTTTAATGTTAGTCTCTAGTTCATAGTATATTTCATACTAAAAAGGTCTTTTGTAACAAAAAATAATTTAATACAAAAATGTATTTAATATCGCTTATTGTGGAAATGCTAATAAAGAAAACTAAATACAAAAGAAAAACTTACTAAATTATTTTTTTGTTGCAAAAGATCTTTTTAGTATGAAATATACTATGAACAATAGACTAACATTAAAAAATAAATACAATAATTTATACAGAATCAATGTGCTAATAAATAATAAATAATATTTAAGTAAGCTGACATAATTGCGCGCTTTTAGCCACTGCATCGCCGTTACGCCGCGCCGTATCCCGACGAACGACCGCGCTAGTGGAAGAGCACCACTGGCGGCAATTCATGTCGGACGTAGATATTTTGTTTTCTGGTTCGGTATAAACATCTATGTTGCAAACTTCAAAGGGGGGTTTCGCAAGATAAAAGTCTGCTCTATCGCGTGATATAGTTCGATTTTAGGCTGGACCCTTATTTTTTGAGATAAATTCAAAAATATCCTCAAAAATTGGTGCAAAAATGGTCTTTAATGATTGTTTAAACATGTTTAAACATTCATAATGTATTAATATTGGATATCACTGTATTTGGGAAAGTCTACAGAATCTTTTGCTGCAAAGAACAATTCAATATTTTTTATAATAACATCACAATATTTGTTTAAAGTTGAAAAACAGGTTTTTTTTTTAAAGTCATGTTTCTCAAAAACTGTACGTGTAGGCGAAAAAGTAAGGGCATATTTGGAATCAGCGCAAAAAACTCTATAAGAACCACCCAACAGTTATTAGGAAACATAAAAAAAGTTGAAATTTGTTGGACAATGCTATCAGTGCAGATGTCACGGAAAGGACTAAACAGGCATATACAGGGTGTTCGGTAACTGGTGGTACAAGCGAAAAGGATGTGATTCTACATGAAAAAATAAGTCGGAAATATACAATAAAATTTTTCCATGTGAGGCTTTGTTTTCGAGAAAATCGTGTTTGAAAATTCAGTGAATACGTGTACCATTAGATAGAATTCGGCTGTCTCGTCTGATCACAACCAACCAATTCTACTCTGTGCATATACTAATGCACGCGATCCCGACGAATCTTTAAATTCGATTTTCTCGAAAACAAAGCTTCACATGAAAAAATTTTATTCTACATTATCGACTTATTTTTTTATCTAGAATCACCCCCTTTTTGCTTATACCACCAGTTCACGAACCCCCTGTATATGTGTAGGCTATACGCGTGTATTGCTGTTGTTGGACACTATTCTGAACACCGTTTAAATTAAGGTAAAAGATATCTTTTTAATGTTTTATTAATGATGTCAAATTCATCTTAATATCCACTGAAAGATAGGTGTGAAAGAATTATGGATTTATTTATAAAAAATTCATGGTGACCTTGACAATTCTTGAAAAAAGAGTTGACAACAAATTTACCATAATCGTCTTAAAGCTTTCTCTGAACCGTACTATACTTGATAACAAAATTTCGATCGGCCTGTTGATAACAGTGTAATCTAAACTCATCACTTCTGTGGTTCACCAAGTATAATCAAATCCATTCACTTTCTCTTTTGTTCTCGTACATATTTACGTATACTCTTACAAGCAACTCGAGGGTTCGACAAAAATAAAATTGTTTTTATTGTTTTTAATCATTTTTATTAGTTTCTGCTACTGTAAGCTACAATAAAAATAATTTTGGCCAGCAAAATTGGCCAAATATTTTCTTGTGCGTCGATGCCTTGCTTCATTCAGATCTATGCTTGTGAAGGTCATCGCAAAACTGCCCTAAGTTAATTCCTCTCCGTATAATAACGATTCATAGTCGTGATAAAGATTTCAAACAAAATCTACTAAATAGGGTGACCTGTGTAATGAATGAGCATTTACGCTGCATGTCTGAAATTGGTATGCACAAATTGTTATTTAATTTCCTGAGTGCTATTTCTATAGGAAGGGTGTGTGATGGTTAAGATCTTACTTTCCAGAATACAACTGTAACAATATTTTGTAGATATAACTTCTATTAAAAATCTGGCATAGGATGGAACGAAATATGGGTCAAATGATCAACGAATGAACAGAGATACCCTAGCGAATTATAATTACACAAAATACTTATCATATCACCATTGAACCACCTCAAAATGCAATTGCTAAATAGATTTATGCAGTGCCGATTAGGTTGTAAAAAAAGATAGCGATGAACTTACAATTGAATTACTGTATTTTCAACATGACGAGAGCATCATAAATGTTAACGAATGGTGTACATTCTCTGGAAAAGTCATCCTATGAATGTTAATGCCCTTATTCTAGTTCTATTTATTATTCATACCTATTGTTTTGTAACCAATGTTTAAGCATTGAAGTTAATGGAGGCACACAATACCTATATATTATCTTTTATTAAATGTATAAAAAATTTAATATTTATGTTTCCATGAAATTAGCAGATTTTATTGGTCAATTAAATCATATATTATGAAAAGAAAACAACCAAGTTGACAGGAATCAATTAGTAATTTTTAGGGATGTGCGAGAACCCGAAATATAGGGTCGGGTCGGGAACACAGAATTTTTTCGGGATCGGGACGGGTTCCCGAAAATGTCGAGATTCCCAAATTTATCGGGATTCCCGAAAAAGTCGGGATTCTCGAATGAATCGGGATTCTCGAATGCATCGGGATTCCCGAAATAATCAGGATTTCCGAAAATTCCGAGATTCCACTAACCATTTAGGTATATTCGTTTCAATTAATACATTCATAGTTTCGGATTTTTTATTCTAAGTGTTTCCGGCAAATTATTTATTTTATTTTTATCAAATTATACTATTTAGAATATATGGAATAGGAATAGTGCACAAATAAGTAATAAGTATAATTATTTATTGTAAATTTTCATGTAAAAAAGCTACTTTTTCGACATTCTCTGTCAGCGTTGTTCGGTTCGATGTTATAATATTTCCAACTGTGGAAAATAGCCGTTCACTAGTAGCTTAAGTTGCGGGTACACCTATATATCGTCGAGCTGCCTTTGCTAATATTGGTAATCTTTTGCAATTTTCCATCCACCAATCTGAAATGACATTATTTCGAGGTATATTGTTTTCTTCAAAATATATTTTTATTTCTTTTTCTTTAAGTTCATTGTAACTCTGCTTATAATTCATGATGACAATGTCTGCATTCCGCTTTTTTATTGTCTGTTTTCTGAAAATGTTCCCACACAAAGCTTCTCTTTATCTTCTTCCTTTGCACGACATCTTCTGCACTAGTTCCTGCTACAACTTCACTCTCATTATCACTCGTCATTTTTTTTTAAAAGACTTTTAATCTTTATTAAATTTACACAGATCTTGAAATATACGTCTGAGCTTCCTTAACTTCTCAGCGATACTGCTCAACGGCGTGCACAATGTCGAAGTACTAAGCACGCAGTCACACGTTTGTTTACATGAGGGTACACCATTCTTAAAGTCAGTGTTCCTAATAACTTCACGGAAACTGAGAGAAGAAATTGAAAAAATGTTGTCTATTACGAATTCTTTTCAAGAGTGGTAAACACACGTGTGACTGTGTATTTATATATATATATATATATATATATATATATATATATGTATTTATATATAATATAGCCCTGCACAGTCGTTCGGGAAACGGTTGCCGAGTTCTCAAAATTTTCGGGAAACCCGACTCTTTCGGGAATCTCGAATTTTCGGGAACCCGACCCGACCCGACTCGACCTCTTCCCGACTTGTCCCGACCATCGGGTTCCTGATATTTTCGGGTTCTCGCACATCCCTAGTAATTTTAAAAAACAACGGCCATGTTTATAAACAATCTGACATCTTACCATATTCTTTTGCGACAGAATTTTGACTTCTAGATTTATCCTCTAACGCTAATGCTGTAGATCGAAGATCATCTTCCGTGCATGCACCCACCATCGATTTTCTAATAAAGGTTCTGTAGGATCCCACCATATTTTGAGCATGTAACCACAATGTGTTGGGGATGATGCTCGTTAAATAAGTCTAATTGTACGCTAATCATCTGTGTATACGTAGGAATAAGTAATTAAAATACCTTCTTTATAGGTAACAAGCGGCCGCTGTTGGAGCACTTCTCTTTTCTTAGATAAGCACAAAATATTAGACGGCAAAAAAAAGCTTCTACGCGCGTAGGAGCATCAGCTTCTTTGTTGGACGTGGATTGTAATGAATAGATAGCCTTATTTGCTTAACCTACGTTTATTATATATATTATACAACTTACTCTGCATATTGTAATATACGCTTTTACGTCTCATTGCACATACATCTTTTCACGTGTTCTATCCGTTTTCTACTTCTCGACTCTCTCGCGCAGGCGCGTATCTCGAGCGTTACGGGGCCCTTCAGGAGCGTACCTCCTATCATTCTTCAATACAATGTGTCGTATGTTAAAGCAAACACTGATTGTTACTTCTAGTTACCGACTAACACAACTAAAAAAACATAGATAAGGTTGTCTTAACATTTACTGAATGAATTCGAAGTTATAGTTTCTTAGCATCTTCCCTGGATCATCTTCCCTGGATCATCTTCCCTGGATCATCTTCCCTGGATCATCTTCCCTGGATCATCTTCCCTGAATATCTACATTACTCTATATGCACATAAGGTGACATAAGGTACAGATCACTACAGGTTTGTTTGAAATTTTATTGTGTACTATTAACGATATAAGTGCCGTTGCAGCTACATGTTGAATGTAAAGTTAGCCACAATGCAAAACTTCCCTGTGATGAACAACCCCTCAGAAATGGTAAAAGAAATAGATTGTCGAAGAATTGTTATACAAATTCACAGTTAGCAGAGTCGACCAGCGATTACGAACCGAGTCAAACAAGTAATTGAGACAATAAAACTTAATTGTAAATTAGTAAAATTTAAAATTGTAAATAAAGTCTCTTGCTAAAATATCGTGGCGTGAAGTGGTTTAGAAATTCGCAACAGCATTAGCTGAATGTAATGGTTCAGTTGTGCGCTATTGCGTCAAAATATGTAGTTCTGCATTAAGTTAATTGGAACTTTGTGACACGTTAAACACTACAGTGGCCGAAATAATGATAGGTTCATTTTAATTTGTTAACATAAACATGTGTTTTATATAGTATCTTTGAATTTATTTATTATTATTTATTCTTTTTAATATAATTCACAAAATACATAATTCAAATGAATAACATAATATAAGTTGTGTCAACTACAAATTTTTTATTGAAAACCGTAAAATTGATGTACGAAATAAAGATAGGTTCATTATATATTTTTACATAAAAATATAATAACAAAAGAAATAAAAATAGTTTAATACTTAGTTGAACTTCCTTTGTTTTTTATCACTTCAAATATTCTGCGTGGCATGGTTTCAATTAATTTTTGTAAAGTTTCTAATTTAATTGCAGACCACGCCTCTCTAATCCCACTTTTTAATTCGGAAACAGTGCAATACTGTTTTCCATTGGCATATACCTTTCGTGCTAAAATTCCCTAAAGATTTTCAATGGGATTAAAGTCCGGACTCCTTGATGACCAGGGTAAAACTTCAACTTTTACCCTCTCAAACCAGTTTTGAATTGTTTTTGCACGATGTATCGCTGCATTATCATGTTGGAATATTAAATTAGACCCACCAATCTCGTCGCCATATTCATCCAGTACGTATTCTAGTAGTTCCTGATATTTTTCAGCATTGGCTTTTGGCGGGAACCACAATATCGGAGTCTTACCGTTATTGCCGAATGCAGCCCAAACCATTACACATCCTCCTCCATGGACTCTTGTCATTTTCTCATCTTTTTGATTACGCAGATCGTGCCAGTAATATTGAAACCCGTCTGGGCCAAACAAATTAAATTTTTTTACATCAGAAAAAATCACCGTTTTCCATTTTTCAATCCATGACACATGATTTTCTGCCAACTTTAACATTTCCTCCTTGTAGAATTTAGTTAGCGGTGGTTTTTTCGCCTTTTTAATATATTTAAATGTTCCACTCAATCTCAGAGCTTGCTGCACACGTCGAACACCAACTGGCAAGTCTAATTTTGTTTTTATTTTAGAAGCATCAAGTTTATTTTTCCGTGCTTCTTGAAAAATTTTCCCTTTGTCCCTCTGTGTTAATGTTTTTGGACGGTCTGTAGATTTTTTACTGCCGTATTTTTCATTTAATTTTAAAACATTGTTTATAACATTTGAAGATCTTGTAATTCTCCTTGCAATTTCTCTGTTAGAGAGACCCATATTGTGAAAGGCAATAATTTGGCCCTTTTCGTTATCGTTTAGCGATTTTCCCCGTGCCATGGTGATTTAAAAATATTACGACGAACATAAAATATTTTTAATAATTTTTAAACTTTATTAATATGTATACTTACCATATAAAAACGTTCAAAAAATTGCACTACCAATAGTATTTTTCATATATTTCACCGTGAACCTAAGATTATTTCGTATGTTGTACCCGAGAATTTTCAAAGTGTTTTGAAAGAAGCACGTCTTCACACTAACGCTTTTAATATTCGACTGACTGCTCATATAGTGTGTAGGCCACATTCTTGCGGAATAATAACAATGACCACAGTACACTTTCGATAATATAAAGAAAAGTAGAAGCAGTAGACCAGCCGACACGACTAGTGAACCTATCATTATTTCGGCCACTGTATGTTAGTCCCTACCGACCGACAGCATCTTTAAAAAATATGTTTTGTAATTCATGTAACATTAAAAAGTTTGTTGCCATTTTCTTCATGGACTTTATTGAAGAATGTTAACCAAAAATGGATAGCAGCTCTTTTGTTTGTGCACGCACATATTTTGTATATTTACGTACTGTATTAATGGAAAATGAAAACGAATTAAACAAAGTAGCTCCGTATTAAACGCATTAATGTGTTGTTTGTACGCTGTAATTTCTTGATTCTTCGCCACACAAAGATTAGATCATACAGTGATGCACATATTGATCACACACACACACACACACACACACACCCACACATACATGCACACGCCACATACTTTGAATCCGAATAACTTTTCTACAAATGGATGAAACAGCTTCCATTCTATAGAGCTACTATCATTAGTTTAGTAGATGACGAACAATGAACATTTTGGAAAAATTGCATTTGATCGAAATCGTGATAAAATAGAAAAAGCTGCTTTTAACGACTTTTCTACCTCGGTCTCTAATGAAAATGTAAAAAATGCGTTTTGGAAACTCATATAAATTTCAAAAATTTCATCGAAATTGATTAATTTGGTTACTAGTTATAAACGATCAAAAGTGGTTTCTACGTGTGTGCATTTTAAATGCAGTTCAACTAAAATCAGTTCAACTAAATAAAATTATTTTAAAAGAATGTGATCTATTTATATAGAGACATGTAATTGAGCCGTTAAATGCGAAAGTGGTATGAGTCAATATTTGTCTGTTTGCTTTAACATCAAATATCTAATCGTCATTAATTCGAATAATTGTAATATAATTTTAGTGTGTCTTGCATGACTTAATTCCTCTTTATGCAATGATTAACTGTTTTGGCTTGAACCATTTTTACATTAAATAGCTCAATTATTATAGAAGCTGGGAAACTATAAGGTTAATGATGAAGTATGCACACTCATGTACACATTCATATAGAAATATACCTATGTAAATAGAAATAAGCATCTGTAGAAGTTTCAGAAATAAAAAGGATTATTTTGAGATCGATATATATCTCTGTACTGCACTCTGCATACGACATTTTCAATGTTTCTGATACGTTTCATTAGATACATACATACGCGTTAAGTAGATGTACACTGTAGAACTGTGTATATGTTACGGTAAATGTAATTAATCCGGTGATTATGTATAATTGCCGATTATTATAGAAAGGTATAGGATTTATATAGGTCAGATATTATCTTGTGGAGCTAAAGCGATAATTGTTTGGTATAGGTTAGGAAAGGAATTGGTAAATGTGATGAATTCTTGAATATTTAGAACCTAACCTAGACCTAACCCAGACCAAACTTAGTGGTTATTATATACTATAATAACCGGTAATTATACATAATCACCGGATTAATCACATTTACCGTAACATATATGCCATAATTTATATGCATATACATATGTATATGGAGGGAAGTAGTGATCAAAATATTTTGTTTTGCTTGTCTATACTGACTTGACTCGTACGGCGGACTACTATATAAATGATATATTGTATATTAAGAAATCTGGTCAGCTGGACAGGCTATAAGCCAATACAAATATATTACACATGTTAAAACGAATTAATATTTCAATATTTTAGTTAATAGTTAATATTACGAATATTATTCTGTTGAGGATTGGACATATAATGACATACCACTAGTTTAAAAAATTTCCACGTTAATTATGTGTATATATGTACTTGGTCATTGTACTTTAGTATGAGGAATTTATTAACATTCAAAAGTTAAAATCAAAATGACCTATATATAGGTTTGGTTGTTGTTAATGTGACATAAGAGTGTGTAATGGTGTCCATATAATTATAACATATATATTGCTTAATTCACTTCCGCTTTAACAAAGAAATGCCATATTTAGTATTTTATGTAACAGGGTAATATTTTCCAACCGAAAATGGATTGTTTTCTGACATTGGTAACTAAGAGCGTCTTAAAAATATTATAATATATAAATGGGTTACAGTCTTATTGCATATATATTTACATCATTATTGCATCCCAAATTTACAATAACTCCAAAATCTGAAATTTTTGTGTTTGGTAGTAAATGTTATGGGTATGGTTATGTTATTAACAATTAACTTTAATGTGATCTTATTTGGAAGTAAAATTGTTAAAAATTCGTAGTATATATCCAACGCGAATTATATACATATAAGACCACTTTTATATAAGAAAAGTGTATTTACTGAAGTTGTCGATAGCTATTTCACATACATTGCTAATACGCATTAGTTGATCTGGTTTCAAAAATGATGTGTTCTTTACTCTAAATTCTTTACTCTATGCGGACTAGAATAAAAGAATGGTAAAATCAGCTTCGGTGTTGGTCAGTTGGATTGGGATCTCAGAGTCAAGAATAGCGTGAAACGGCTTTATTCGTTTATTGGATCGACGAAAGTCCCAGAGCCTTGTGGGAGTAACAGAGGGGATCTGGGTTACGAAGGGTCCATGACACCTTAAAAATTCATTATGAAATAGCTCACACAAATCTGCACTTACTACGAAGACACGACCGATCAAATAGAAGTGTAGCTGATCGTTAAAGTATTCTCAATTGCCTTAGAATTCCGATTGTGCATGCAATCGTTATTATTATATCTATCAATACAAATAAAAATATTGTTAGTTTCCTTGCTACATTACATCATTTTTCATGAAAACGAGAAAGGAATAATTTAAATACTTTAACACAGAAATATATATGATTTTTAAATAATTGACAATTTCAATATTCCTTTCAAAATATAATATTTTGTCTGTAGGCGACTATCTAGAATATTATAATAATTTTTTGAATTAGCATAGGTTGGCCAAAAGTCAATCGCAACATCAATCATATCACTGCATAATATGTATATGCATGCATTATAAATACGTACCATTTGAAGAGATATGAATACGAAATGTAAAATGATGCATCTATCTAAGTCTCTATGTAATAAGAATAACGTAGGCCAGTTAAACTTATTAGTTCAAATCTATAGATAATAATTCCATTAATAAAAATGTTATCCAATATGGATTATTCATTTCTCAGATTTGCAAAGTCACCATTCGCAAGAATGTGAAAATCAATGAATAATATATTCAATTCAATCATAAAATATATATTTAGTATAGTATGATACAATAAATTTGGATTAGACAGAAATCTGATTTTGATTAGTTATATGATTCCTTTAACAATGTCTATGGGTGTATGTGTAGTCATAATGTAAGTACACATAACTTCTGCCTTTTTTAAAGATTATAGAAGACGGAACATTAATAAAAGGACTAACATATACATTACATTACAATTATATATACAATACATATACATTAATACTTGCTTTCTAAAAAACACGATTGAAAATGATATTAATATATTTATTACATTTTTGTTTAAATTTTGTAGCCAAATTATTAATAATCCAGCTGTGAAAATGATACATGTACTATTTAGATTTTCAAAGATACAAACTGAATCTTACGTAAAGTAACGGAAATATGTATGTATACATACTTATATTCCCAGAGGTTGATTTTTCCAATTATAATTAAAAAGCAAACATTGCATGATTAATACTTTTTAAGATGAAAAATTGATCCATACTCTAAGATCAAAATTGTTTTTATTCTACAAAAATGAGAAAAGTTGTAGATTCAATAGATTTTTTTACTAAATAAATTTGAATTAAGTAAATTGATAATTTAACATGTTAGTTTATGCAGTGTCTATATTTGGATAAGTACTTCCACAATTATATTGAGATGCGGATTAACATATAAAAAATGTATACCTTCACAAGAGTCATAAGAACTTAAATTATTTAAATGAAAATGTAGCTACATTTTGTAATATCATTAAAAATATAATTGTAATATTACGCTGAATTTTACAGTTCCTTTAAAATTTCAAACGGATTAAGTACCATTTATTTCATAATAGCTGTTTAATATAATATAATTAATATTTGATATGATAAATTAATGACTCCGTAAATTATTTTTAACTCAAATTTTCAAATTGTCGACCTGTTAGAGTTTTTTTAATCTAAACGCGCGTAGGTGGCTTTGATATTGTAGCAGCGAATTAGTGGAACGTTTCGTATGTTCACACTATCAACAAGAAACTAAAATTTCCTGATAACTGCTGAAAACGTTTAAAATCTTCGTATTCTAGTTTCGATACGCTAGTTATCGTAGGTAAACGAGAAACGATGTCTGCAGCAGTGGCAACGGGATTCGTGTTAATTTGAAGAATGACCGGGACCGACCAGTTTACGACATAGCTACTAATCCAACAATAGCGGTGACAGTCGAACAAGAGATTTCACGGTGGTCGAACAAAAGCGTGATGTGAGAGACGAATAGTAGAGTAGAAGACACGAAGCACCTTCGACAGGACAAGGTTGCGCGAGGCAAGGTTCAGTACTTACGGGGGTAGCTCGTCGGTAGATAGGAAGGGTGTATAACAGAGGTGGTGGGAGAAGAATGAAAAAAGAGGACGGAACAGGGAAAGAGAGAAAAAAGGATAGGTTGAACAGAGGATAGAGGGAGGGTTGAATGCAGGTAGGATGGACAAACGGTGGTCGCGGTTAGCGACACCCATGCCAAGCAGCAAGCAAAGGCAAAGATGGCCGACATGGATCAGATTAGGGGCGCACGCGTAGCTGCATTAGACTCCGCCTATGCACGACATACCCCTCCGTTCCGGTTGTTCTCGACTCACCCCGTGACGAACAACCCCTCACGCAACGAGCACGCGCCGCTTCGCGAATATCCCGGTTAGCCACCACCCCCTGCCCCATCGTTTCCCTCTGCTTCGTCTACTCCCGCCATCCCCCGTGGAAGAGTTCATCTGTGGAGCACTGTTCGACGGCCAGTCAGCATCAAAAAGTGCAGAGCATCAGGACAACATCCGCGTATCCGGGGTTCTACGTGGTTGATTAAAACTGTTGACAACTTCCGAAAATTCTCTTAACCTCGTGTATATTTTCTCCTTGGCGGTTGTCCTCGTCGCACTAATCCGATTATCGTTTCTCTGTTTGCGACGCTGTTCCTCTACACGTCAGTGGACTTCTTTGGGAATCAGCTGCTTCTCAATAGGAAGTTATTTATTCATACCAACGGGAAGAACGACGTGCTACCCTCCCCCCTCTGCCACTCCTCCCCTTCTCCCTCTGTCTGTATTTCTTTTGTGAAGTGTGCGTTTACTGGATTTGTTCGATCCCATCGGGATGGTCGATCGCCGTCGTCGTTGCGATGATTAGAGCATAGAACAACGCGAGAAACTGTGTGAATTTGAACCGTTGTGTGCGTGATTACGTGCAAACATGCGAGATCCACTATCCGTTCCGTTGATCGTACTGGAGCCGGCAGACTGATCGGTCCTCCGTTCTACGATGACAAGGATGAGTGTTGGATCGTAAAAACGAGGGAGTGTAGATGTTGCGTCGATCGTGTGTATATTCGACCCTCCACGGTGATTCGCAGGATTGGTGCGTCGGCATCCTATTTTGAGCGATTTGGTGAAAGTGAAGGTAAAAGTACTTTCGCGGGGTTCGAGGACACCGAGAATTCTTGTCATACAGATGCGAACCGCGAGTATCGAGGTGAAGAAGAAGAAGCGCAGCTGTCGCTGCTAGTATCGTTCCGTTTCGAGGGTGCCGGTTTTTCACTAGTTTAAGTCTAAGCCCGACAGCTTAGACTTAACTGGCTGCAGGATGATGTACTCACCGGACAAGATGATGGGGAGCAAGGGACTCCACGGGGCCCCGATCACTGCCCCGGGCTGTTTCCCTTCGGGAAGGTATTCGCCGCCGCCTTATCGCGCTGCCCCGGATCCCATGCCGCCACCGCCGCGACGCTGCATGCCGAACCCTACTGTGAGTAATCACCATTTTATCCCATCTTTTACCAAGAGGATCCCACAGATCAAACCGAAATATTCTCAGGGTATTCGCCAATTATATGATTCGCAACTATACCGGGAAATTCCTCTATTCTCTATTTACACAGAGACGTATTGTTATACATTGGCGGACAAAAGAAACTTTAGATAGTAATTTATACGATAATTACCACAATTTTCACAAACTGAAATTTTACTTTAAAGCAACAGTGAAGTTTTTACAATTATCTACATCTTATAAAATAATGGAAACGAGAAAACTACGAAAGGATTTACAAAATAGATAGTTTGTTTTCGAACAATGAAACAAGTATTAAAACGAGGTGGTCAAGAATAAGTTTAATTCTATATTTTTGCGATTACAGTTTTGATATTCAAACATTTTGTAAGTTTCATTACTTTGTAGGGCCTCTGTTACAGCTTATAGTTCGTAGTTACAATAATTAGAACTTCTGTGTGTGTAATAATTTTGCAGAAGGGGGAAGAAAATTTATATATATATATATATATATATATATATATATATATATATATATTAATGCTTAAATATTGGTTACAAAGGAATAGAATTCAGATTTCGTTTGAAGCGTTCTGAAGTGTTTCCAAAATATAATTTCCAAAATGTAATATACTCATGTATATTTGCCCAGAGATTTTCAGTGAACCTAAAATCTGGGGATTGTTGTAGACACACGAATTTTTAAATTCTATTTTCCTAAAAAAAATTGGATGCCACCTTTGAAGTGTACTTGGCGTCGATACCTTGTCGAAATATAAACGACCCGTATCAATTCTATTATTCTTATTCGTCTGTGTAATGAAGAGTACAGATGTTAGTTGAAATCAATGTATTCACAGAGATGAAGAGAAATATCGACAAATGTGTATTATGTAGTTGTCAATATTGTTATAATGTAAAAGAATTTAAACTTATTTTTGTCCGGTGCATATGTCCAACAAAATGGATTGTTAACGCATTATGTGAAAAAAGACAAATAAACCAAAGAAACATGATGTCGTATAGTGTCCCGAGGTTGCCCCAGATTAGGTAAATGTTATCAATATTTTAAAAACTATCTAGTGGTAAAGTTATTGATATTCATATATGTATAAAAATTTCAATTTAATCTTTCTTTTGTCTACCACTATACTTTTAGCAATCGAACGGGACAATGTCACACCAAAGGGAAACTAATCGTATTTAACTAATGTCAAATAACATCTGCTTTTCTACTACACCTGGCAGAAAATATTTGATCAAACAAATCAAGTGTCAATTATTGTAATCATTCGTGGTAACAATGCAGAAAATATTTCTGTTAACGATAAAGGCAAATGGAACGATTTAACACGTCATATCTACGTAAAATATATATATATATATATATATATATATATATATGAGTTTAATTATCCCCATTCATTCAGAATACTTTTTTTAGCAATGTTTATAGTGATTTTCATCATCAGAAATATTAACAAGTCTTATAATGCTTTGTCATGCTACTTCAATTTCTTCATCATTTTTACGTACAGGTATACGGTTTACTATTTGATATTTGGTAGAAAGGGAAAAGAATGAATAATTTTATTAATAATAATCTTTAGAATACCATTACTTCTTACACCACACTTGTATTATCTACATATATACAGTATTATTTTTCATATTTAATATAAGCTCAAATAATTCGTTCTACAATCATATTCACCGTTTTGATCGAATATTTTCTGCCAGGCATAATACAATTAATACACACAATTAACTTTATATGTATATTATCCCCTTTTCGTTGATGTTCAGATCAACACGTTCACAACATAGCTTTTTAGAAATTATTCATTAATAGTAGTCAAATCTTCGGTTGGATGTTGATAATTACTAATACATACTTTGCCAGAAGCCCTTGTTTATGTTTTGCATAAGTCATGAGTATAAATGTTAATTTACAAAAATTTGAGCATTACATGAAAGGAGGCAATGTATAAAAAATATAATTACAATTTTAAAACAGTGGTTAAAATATAAAAATTCATCAAATAGAGCATAAGTTCTTTTAATATTTGCCACTCAACGATACTAACACTAGTTAGTAAGGAAATTTATTTTAAATGGGATAATTAAGCTTCATTCAAGTGCTTTTGCAGTAAAATGTAAGAAAACTTCGAAAGGTACTTAATCGCTTTGGCCTGTGAATGATTCGTATGTTTAGTACTGTAAATGCTATCCATAGAGTATAATAAGGATTCTTCCACGAAATCTGAATAACAGTATATTGGCGTGTTCATAAAAATGTTGATAACGAACGGTTGTTGTGATTAGTATAGTAATGAGATTTCTTTAGATTTGAGATTGAAATTGTTAAATTATCACGCCGATACAAAAAGTTCACATTCATTTGTGGAATCCAGGCAGTTTTTAAAATGTAATAAACAATCTACTCATCGTCCATATTCACTCCAATCCATATTTTGTTTTCCTTCTTTACGTTTTTTAACGGGATAATTTTAAATAGTTTATATCTTCTTAATGGATTTAAAACAATTTAAATGTAATCATAAGTTTGTTTATCCATGACTATGTTTTCTTCTTCCGCGATTAACCGTAAATCACTGTAAGACAGTTTTTATTATAATTTGCGGAAGCAAAATTTGTTAAATTATCTTTCAGATACTATTTATTGGTTTGAATAGTTTTAGTTTGTACTATGATGTCTCTTTAGTTGATCATTTCACATAAATATGCTTTTCTATTGTAAGAAAAATTGATTCTTAATTATAATTAGGGAGGCACTGTAACATTTAAAAGAAGTTGATATCGAAATCTACTATTTGAAATTGAACTTACAAATATCATCTTCAGTTTGGATATTACTTTTATTCTTTATAAGGAAAAGTAAGTTCTGATTGTAAACGTGCTTTCTAAAGCTGTAAATTAACCCTCATTCAAACCTTTTTACATAATTCTAACTTTACGATCCCGGTTCCTACATATTATAGAGTTATTTTGAAAATTTTAACCTGTATCTGTAAATAACAATGAAGTATAGATTGTGTATTAGCAATTCAAATAATAAGAAACTAGAAATCTTGACAAGTATTTCCCTCAATACGTTGTCAAATTCAGCTTAAGCACCCGTAAAACACATTCTATTTTCCGGATTACCGTCATTTTATACTCCCATGTAATAGAAATGAAGTTCAAGATTTAGAAAAAGATATTTCATTTTGATTCAAAATGATTGAATGATGTTAATCATCAGCAGTTAAGTTATAATTAATACAAATTTAATTTGTCTCGATAGTATAACACAAATTTTACATGAAACCGTCTAACAATATGAGACAAACCAGGAGATTACTGTTAAGGTACGAGAAACGGTACATTATACATGAACAGATTGGCAGATTAAAGAAGCACCCTAATACATTTGGTGTGAAAGGTAGCGATAAAAAAAGCATTGAAAGTTCGCATCATACATTTTCATTGAGCACAGTTTCCCTCGTCACATATATCACGCGTTCCGTGTATCCGTCGTTTATTTTTCCGACGCCTACCATACCTTTCATTGATGTCTTATGTTTCAACTACTCTTTTGAGACTTTTCTCGAATTGTCTGCATAAACTGTTCCCTATTTACATGTTAGGACAATAATTAGTGATTGTTATGTTACATTAATAATTATTGGAAAAAATACAAGTGGCTTCTTTAAAATTTCCTAACAAAAAATTGAAAATAAAACACATTTTGAAACCATTTAGCGATTGGTAACGACAT
Organism: Sphecodes monilicornis; assembly: GCA_913789915.3. Taxonomy (NCBI): domain Eukaryota; kingdom Metazoa; phylum Arthropoda; class Insecta; order Hymenoptera; family Halictidae; genus Sphecodes; species Sphecodes monilicornis. The sequence continues at coordinate 3,244,004 of OU565292.1, forward strand.
ACTAAGCGAATCATATAATTTTAAATATATTTTACGATTGTAATGTTTTATGAAACCCTAAGTGCGAAATTATTAGTCCACGAAATTATAATATCTATTTAAGAATTATAAATTATTGTCTCGTCAATCTCAAGCCTATGATAACAAAAGAAGTCGTTTTGAAAAGATAATTTATGCATTTATAAGATTGCAGACTGCAAAAAACACGAGTGCATGTGAAAATATATGAAACATAATAACTTAAATGTGGCAATCAACTTTCTTACAATTACTACACTATTTCGTACAAATTAAATGTTATTTTAAAGAAATATCTAGAGTTTTTATATGCTTGCAGAAATGAAGTTTACTTTACCGCCCATAGTTTAATATTAAATACCCTATCAATAACTCGCATACTGTCTTGACATTATAACGGGTGTAAAAGAAAAGAGTCAGTAAGCTTTAGAATATAAGCAAGTAAATATATGTAGGTTCAGTTGAGAAACATTAAAGTATAGTGTTCATAACTCTGATTAATTAAATAAGCATTTACAATAAAGGACAGACACGAATAATTTTCAAAATTAGCAGTTTTTAACGTTTAACATAGACTCCAGACGATTAATGTAAACAAAATCTTGCGGTAATTCAATATCCACTACAGATTAAAAGGACTTATAACATAGTGATGGCAAGCGTCATTTATTTTATTGAATTACATACAATTGAACACACACTTTGAAAGTATAAACGTCAGATAAGAAATTATAAGTTTGATCATTGTTGAAATATTTAAACAAATTAATTTAATCAAATTGCAGTATTGATAAAAAATTACATTTCAAGATGAGAGACAATTTATCTGTAACTCGGTTGTAATACGTAGACACTAAAATAATTTATATATTAGTGGATGAACAAAGTTTATCTAGTTGATTGATTCTAAGTAAAACTAGTAAAACTAAACTTCGTGAATCAGGTTAACATATTCTATTCTATGTGGCAGCACACAGTCAAATTGATAACACTCAGTCGTCATTTTATATTGTTTGAAATCATATTTCTTGAAAAAAGATAATGATAGAAATGGAAGTTTAATTTATTTGTATTTTGCAAGGATTTTAATATTTTTGTAGTGCCATATACACTAAATAAATAGAAAATGCTGAAATATGTATACATTTTTGTTAATATCTCCATTATAGATTATTTCTTCAGAAAAATTCAAAAACGCGATGGTCAGTGTACTGCGTCGTCACGACTAATCCAAATACTATAATGTCTATTTTAGAGTTGATTTCCTTGAAAATAAAGCATCTGATGAAAAAATGTTAATGTTTTCGACCTGTTTTTCGTCATTATATCTGATCAGCTACGAATCACCCTATACAATCTAGCAATATGAATGTTGTAAAGATTAATACGTTGTACGCCACAGTGGACATTGGTGACCGGCACGGCGGCGCTATGGAATTACTTAAAAATGATTGCTATAAAATGAATGCCACTCAATTAATTTTATATATATAATTTATATAATTTATTAATGCTGAAATTAACGTGGATTATAGTGTAAGGTGGGAACTTTACTATCAAGTAACTACCAGTTATTAATAACGCTGACCGCTTCTATGAATAAAATACGCGAAACTTGTATGAAACGCATAAAGAAAGAACTACGTATGTTCATAGAAATGCTGATTGAGAACGCTTGTCCACGTTGTCGAACAAATTGGGCGCCGTAAGAGAACTGTCCTGTAAAGTTTAGCGTGTGAGAGAGAACGCACAGCGTTGAGAGGGTTCGGTCATCCGTGTCGTCAACGATACTCGTTTCAGGACGTTCACGTGAAAGTACGCCGAGGCAGGAACAGGAGGCATCTAAGTAGAATCAATCGGAGCCGAAGCTGGTCGTAGGCACAGTCCTATATCCGCTGTCCTCGTCCTGACAGATCCCGCACTCTCCGCGACGGCGACGTATCCATCCGCAGCGCAGCAGGAACAGGAACAGGAGTAGAAGCAGGAATAGGAATCCCTCTGCAGACTGTTCCTGTCGTGTCCCGCCATGTCCCGCCATGTCCCGCCATGTCCCGCCGTGCAGCTTCGCTTCGTGTCCCTCCGCGGAGCTTGAAACCATGGCACGATGGCACACGTCGAACCGACCTGTCCCACCCCCAATCCCGCGATCTCTTTCCTCCACTATGTCGCGGACTCCACGGTCTTTAGTTTATTCATGTGACGTAATAGGATAAAAACCGTCGCTACGAGCTGAGTGCCTAGATGAGATTACAGCCGTACTGTTACGCCCGGTAACGCGAATCCGACGCAATCGCTTCCTTCTGCGATTTTTCGGCTACCTCTGCCATCATCCTGGCAACGAGCCTCGTTTTTTCTTCCCTCTCTCCTGCTTCAATTCGACCTCTCCTGATGGATTTCATGTTGCTGTGCCTTGTTAACACTAAAATCACCGACAACTTTAGCATATCAATTTCTATTGGAACGGCCAAAATCATTCGGTTTTGGACATGGCAAGTGATTCTACACGAAATATCAATTCGAATATATGAACACATGTTCCTTATTTTATTTAACAAATGAGTCGTTTAATGCAAAACTGGTGTAAGTCTATGTTTGCCTGGTCAGTTCAACATCATACGATATTATTGTGTTTTATAGAACTTTTGCTTAATTCTTCGTTATTTATTGACCATCTGTTTTGACTCGCAACATTTTTTGCATTAAATGATTTAACTGTCGAAATTGAATTCAACGCTTTTAAAGAAATTCAGAAATCATAATTACGATGAAAATACTTTTAGGTGTACGTTATTAAACACCTTTGGAACAAAGAACAGTATGATCGGGTGATAGCAAAACATCACTTGTAAGCATGTTTTTTTCTTAATTTTTATAATTTGTTGATTCTTAAATATATTTACATTTCTAGATAAAATCTACTGTAGATTTCTATGACAAAAGGTTGCTAATTCAAACAAAATTTCAATATAGTATGTTCATGCACATAAAATATATGCAAATGTCCGAAAAAGAGAGGAAAAAACAGTAAGTTTTTCTATAGAAAAATTATAAAGAACTGTCTAAGTTGATAGTAAGGAACAGCTGAACGAAGATGTATTTCTTCTTTTAATAATTCTAATAAGTCGAAAGTAATGGAGCAATACTTTTAGATTCTTCTAATGTACGTACAGCTTTTTATTTTGCTTATTTGTTTTTTTATGAATGCATAAAATCCACAGTCTAATCATACATTACTGATCTTAGAATATTTTTGAACCAACAATATTCTATTTCTATTTTATTTCCTACAATCACGTCACCGAATAGACTTCGTTTCTTCCCATGATGCTCGTTACTAATTTTAGACTGTTTTCTTCCTTGCTGACATTTCTATTAGTAGTAGGAATTATGATACATCAATATTCTGTGAGATGATGACAAACGGATTTGACTAATATCAATTACATGTTATGTCGATGCCACAGCATGATATTCAGAAATAATACATGTTGAGATTAATAACTATGTCATTGAAATAGGCCGACTACTACTTGTTATGTTTCACACCCTGGTAATAGTAAATGCCAGCACAAATTGATAACACTAGAAGTACCGGATGGTTCAAAATGACATATCTCAAATTTTGCATTCATAATTACTGAAACTATATAAAAGTTTGTATAATTGATAGTACCTACCAAATACCTTCCGTTTTCATTATTCTTTTGGAACACGTTTTATCTTTTAATAGAAATTATTCTATAATTCTTGTTTGAATTCTTTTTATTGTGTTAAATTGTTTACATCTTTTTTCATTCTTCTAGTGTGGAGCATAAAAATTATGTTTGAGCAATAAGTATCGAATTAAAATAATGGAGTTTAGTAAACTTTGAGAAAAAAAATTATAAAAATTTTAATTAAATCGTGTAACCAACGACGATATATCATTTTTCGATACTACAAAAGTGTCGAGCGTTTATTTGCACTTTCCAATACAGTCTTTCAATTATTATTTTTATAATTAGTTTATCTGATAATACTCAATATAAATTTCGTAGTTACGTGGGAAATACAAAATGAGTTTTTTAATGTCTTTAATTCAATATTCAAATATGTCACTACAAAAATATTTCATGTCAATAAGTTTCTTTACTTTCTAAAAATAATTCAGCGTCAAATTAATTGATTGAAGGATGTACATGTATTGTATGTTCTTGTAAAGTACAACTGGAAGATATCAACATCTATGAAAAATTCGAAGTAAGTGAATCTAGTGATTGTTAATTCACTAATACTGGTAATTGTTTGTGATCGCATTTCCGGCTATAGTGTTAATTATCTATGATAATTAATACAGTTTCTCATTATGCATTTATCGTATGGTTAGCAATTATTTACATTTCGATAACCATCGTTTCGCACGTTCTCCGTGCGAGATCCTCAGCTTGGTCATTACTTTAACGATAGTAATAATTAATGTCGTCTTTCGTAAACCGTTTATTTGTCAATTCAAGTTTCGTTTTCTATACCTTATATTATATAGCCAGTACTAAATACTTTAATAATTACATTCGGGCTTTTTGGGTTAGATTAACTCCTTACTTTGTTATAATAACATAATAAGTTGTTATTTCTGTCTGCATTAATAAAGCTTGACATTTTATTTAATCATATCGACTGTAAAGAGAATCGTGTTTAAGAACTTCAATTAAACTTATAGAGACGGATATGCTTGAAGAATAACTGTGAAGTGGCTGTTAATATACTCTGAATATTTGGAAAATAGATGATTTACCATTAACTTGTTGTATTTTAAATTTCTGCAAACGAAAATTTCGTTGAAAATTAAGTTTATTATCAATGTGTAACGGAATTATCTTAAGAAACAAAAAAAAATTAGAAAGACAAAAAATATATTTGTTCAATGTATATTTAAAAAATGAGTTACGGATAGATGAACATTTCTCACAGTAAATATATGGAAAACATAATCAAATCAATATATAATACAAAAAGCCGATAAACAGCAATAAGAAATAATTGAGTGAATCAACTAAAATGTTTAGTTTATAGTTTTAAAATCAAAAGTGATTCATAAATAAAACATAGGTAGACAACAATTTTATATTACAGCTTCTTACTGTTATAATGCTATCCTATGTTTATTAAGCTAGTATTATGGTTTTTATAATATTATGTAATATTGATATTATTCTGCAACGTTTTAAAGCTTCTTGAAATATTACAAATATTTTGTATTTATATTTGGTGAATTTTATCAAGGTAAACGAGTAGACAAGAGCAATGAACGATTTTCAGCGACTTCATTGCATTTAGCAGTATAGAGGAATCGAATCGTGCAAACATACATTTAACGTGTAACATCACGTAATGAAATCGCTTAAAAATTAATCTCCCGAATAAAATATCGGTATATGTATCATTATAGAATCGTCCACAATATTCAGTCATCTGTGAAGAGGCAAAATGTTATTTTATAGTGACATAGCATCGTTAACGCTGATGACAATAAATTTCCAAGCTTTTAGTTTCACCGCCATTAAATAGAATTTATAGTCGTCGTCAATTTCTGAGTAACCGGGGAACCGTCGGACAGTAACATTTTGAACGGCGGAAGGAAAAATTGTGTGTGATTATTGTGTTCGAACGTCCGAACGTCCGAACGTCCGAACGTCCGAACGTCCGAACGGAATATTGCGAGGAAAAAATGGCATCGATAAGTGTAACGACTCTGGAGGGACTCAGTGGCAGCGATTATCGATTGCTCCACTACATTCGCCGTGTCGTCGGCTATTAACCATTAAAAGTGAACGTTCCTTTTCCAATGGCGCGCCACGCCGCGCCACCGCGAACCGGACTTCGTGATCCGTATCGTATAATAATTTTATCTTCTGTCCATATGATCCACTTTGATTACAAAAGTTTCCTTACTGTATACATACAATGAGTAACTTTAATATTCGCACACCCCAAATTTTCTAATTTGCTGTATTATAATTTTGTTCACAACGAAATAACAATTTACATGGTCAGGTACAATGTTGAAGTACTCTGTCTAGTTAACAATAGTATACATCATTTATAATATTGGTTAAATAACTATTGGACATCTTTGAAAATGAATTATCGTTTTGTTATCTTTTATACTTAGAAAGTGATCTAATATTTGGTAGGGTGATTTTCTTCACTAATAACATCCTTCTAGCTTTGAGATATATTACAAATTATTTTGTTCAAATATTCAGTGGTAATTCAGTGGATTATAACATTCTTCTTTTAATCGTTATATTAACTTTTCTTTTATAGGTATTATAGTTTTTCTAATTGATCGTTCTTGATCTCGTTTGACAAATTCTCAATGGGGTTGAAATCCGGTGACTGATATAGTGGATGTAATAATTTTGGATAGTTATACATCAAATATTCCTGTACAACACGTGTCTTATGTCTAGAGTTGTTGCGTTGGTAATGCTTCAAGCTGTCTAGAATTCCATTCTTATTGCACTTTTGCGAACATATTTAGATATATGATTTCTCCATTATGCCGTCTAAAATAAAGACTAATTCGCCAAATTCCAAACGTTGAAATGCATCCCCATACAAGCACGTTTTTATCTCCGTGTTTTACACTAGGTTGCATATTTTTAGATATAAATAGTCTCAATCTTCTTCCGCCACACCATTTTTCGTCCATCTGAAACAAAAATATTAAATTGACTCACGTCAATAAAGATGACGCTATTTTACCATGTATCTTCTTCTAAAATAATTTATTTTGCAAAATTCAATCTCTTCTTTCTATTTACTTCATTTACAAATGATTTTTTTCCGGAGCAACTCTTTCATTGTAATCACATCCTTCGATTTTCTACGCATCGTTTGGAGGTACACTGTCTTTCCAGCCTGTGCGGAGAGTTCATCAGCTAATTTTAGTGCACTAAACTCATCGACGGCTGGACTCACATACATATATGCGAGTTCACTTGACCAGCGATTATCAGCCAACTTCACGTATACGCGAATTCATTTAGTTAATGTTCCGCTGCTTATGTTTGTTACATACATAGTTTACGAAAAGAGCCGATGGCAGTCAGTTGTTTTCAACATTACATGCCGGCGGTAAGAGCAAACGTTTGTCAAAGTGTTAATTAGAACCCATCTTTGTTTTTCTCATAATTTTCCTTCTAGCACGGATATCCAACGTCTATAGTTGGCTTCTTTGTGGTATCGACTCCACACAATCCTCATGTTTAAATCTTCTCATGTTATCTCCCATTGTGGTCTTATTTATATAAAACATGGTATTAATTTCTCTATACGTATGCGTTTTCTTCGTTATTCTGAAACACTATAAATTGGCGAATATTGAAGACAGTGTCCCTTTTCCATGCAATTATGACAAGAATTTTTTGAGTATCTAAACACAACTGACGTCGCCACATTTCTAAGTATCCGAATATTAAAGTAACGTTCAAATCAGACGTTATTTAATTTGAAACGTATTATTTAACAAATAATGTAAATTATATAAATATAATGCATACTATTGTTGACTAAACATAGCACGACAACATTATACCTTATCATGTATGTTATTTTTCCATTATGGGCAAAATTATAATGCGTTAAGGTCAAAACAAATATAATAATGAAATAAATATGGCAAATATAAAGTCAAAATTTGGTAGTGTACGAATATTCAAATTACTCCCTGTAGGAAAACTTATTATTGAAAGATTATTCAATATTATTATAAATTACTAAAATAGCTGCGTATCCCTTAAAAAACGAGTCAGAGACAAGTATACATTACTAATGACCACGAATGATTTCATTGTTAATTTATGGAGTTATATTCTTAACATTTATTTTTGTTGAGTTAGAGTCTAATATCTTATAGAAATTCTTTGCTATTGATTCGGAATATTTTCTATCAAATCAATTTTAGCACATTAACTGCCACGTCGGTCAAACATGCCTGATTGTGAGACTACTGTTTTATGAAACTTGAAAATAAATTTTGATTACGATATGGTGAGTAAACTAAATTGTGTTGGCATCTACAAATTACATTAAGGTTACGAAAGTAATTGCTTAATAAATTCTATTTTTTCTATTCTTATATGTATTATTAAATAAAATGTTTTAATTTTATGTGATTTTTACGAGTACTAGTGTTACAGTCATCGTGTTAACTATCTTTGCTGCATACATTAGTCCATGATCTTTCTAAAGAGTTCATGAATCTGTCCAGGATGCTGTTAAGAGAAATTAATTCTCCTATTCCTAAGACTGCATGCTGCGCCAAATTATAACATGTAGTACAAAATATAATATTTATATCTCTATACCTAATAGTATTTACAAGATTTTCTGGTCGTAGCTCTGAGTTTTTCAGTTCCGAAACGTGTGCTATTCTCCTAAACATGTTAAACTTTCACCTAGAAATAATTCAATATTCCACAATTCGGTAAGTTGCTTTTAGTATAGTTTACGAATCGTAATCGCAAAATATGATTTTCAACATTTATCGCTGAATTCCTGCATTGTACGTAGTTGTGGAAACCACAACTGTTTTGTAAATTTACTGCGTACACAAATATTAGGAAAACAGTTTATTCAACATTAAAACTAAACAGGTTTTGTCCTTTGGTGTGTAACAGTACATTTAAAATTTAAAGAGTTGTTTTGTTGAAACTTTTGAAGCTTTCTTTTCCAGTAATGAGTAATTTAATACTTTTCGTCCTATTACGTAGATACGTTTTTGTTCTTGGAACAATTGCAATTACAGTCAATTTATATCTCTATTCAATCTAATTGCAGTAGATATTCATAAGAGTTGTAATAAAATAGAATAATTTTTTAAATTCTGAAATATTTAGTTTTACTTTATTCTATTACATTCAATTGAAAAAGGAAAGAATGATCTGTGAGACGTAAAAATTATATTAATTTAAGTATGCCGGTAGTGTAGGAGTGTTCTCTATGAAAAGAATTCAAATAACGTCTATAAAAAAATTACATATAAGTTTAGAAAGTAATGCAATGTTATGTGATCTGAAATATTTGTTCCCGAATATGTAACGAATAATTTTAGAAGGTTCATGACGTGAATAATTGATTTATTCGATGTCCATAAGAAATATATTTACTGGTTATTACTAGACTGCGGATTTTATGCATTTTTTTATAAAAATGTATAGGTGTAACTTGAAACAGTAGAAAGATGAAAACAATTTGATAGTATCAACATATTATTTATAACCGAATAAGACTACAAAAAAGAGAGATAAACAACCATTTGGTTCCTGCGGCCTGCCATTAATGTAAACAATTTCTATTTTGTATAAATATCAACAGTCTAGCTATGATACAACGACTCTGTGCGAATATTTAACATTTTATTCCATAATAACGAGCTGGAGTGGACGTACAGGCATATTATATACTCCAAATATTACAGTCGAATGTACATTGTAGAAACAGAGCAGGAGAAATTAAACCGTGTAGAACTTGCTTCATTAGCAGCAGAAATTTAGACAGTATTTCCCTTGTGTTTGTAACGAGCCCTTTTCCAAAGACTACTGTTCTACAAATCCAATGCAGTTAGTGGTCTGAATTACGGAATTTTCGCGTAGCTCAATATTTGAAGAAGCCATACATTTCTACCTCGGCTAACAGAAAATCCTTAAACTCTAATATGCCAGCTGACGTCAGTTTGTACTATTCCTACTGTTAGGATTAAGACAGACTTCTCCAAATGTGTATGGGAGCTGTGTACACACATCGTATCTCCTACTTTTGTAAATGCGCCTTTCGGTAGAATATTATTTGCACTTGCTACTTTACCAAGGAAAATTCATTGTCGCTGGTACTGCATATTAGGTTCTTCGTATCATTTCGGTCTATGCATATAAAGAACAAATCGTGACAGAGGGTATAATTTATATTTTATTTTATAGTCACTTCTAGATTTTATTGAATCTTTAATAAATCCGATACATTTTCTAACAATATTATTATCACAATTACACCAAATATTTATTCTCTTTCTTAAAAAATTGACCACATTTCTATGCTCTATGTTTGTTCTTCTTATTTTTGTTTTTACTTTTATTCTACGACCGATGTACATATGCCTGAAGGTAAATATCGCGACCAGGGTCGTGTAATTTGCTTTCGAATATGTATTATCTGCACATATTTTAAACTGATTGTTAGCCGCAATCTTCCAGTTATTGGGCAACCGAAGAACTTCGTGTCGTTTCCTGGTTTAGTCATTATTAGACTGTGGATTTTATGCATTTTTAACAAATATGAATAGCTGAAACAAGAAACAGTAGAAGGATAAAAAGATATAGAAGTATCGGTAGAGTATCATCAACTTATTAGAATTATTAAAGAAAGCAACAAATTTTTATTTGATTCCAGTACTTTGTAATTGGTGCAGATAATTCTTATTTTGCGTAAAGATTCGCAGTCTAGTCATTATTCGATTGCGGATCTTTCTGTAAAATAAAAATTGTCTGCATCTATTGCAAGAGACACGAGTCAGACAGACATTTCAATCTAACTTTAATCATTTTAGTGAGTTGAAATTAATACATCGGTGTTCTTAAATCATCTTAATCATTCTACAGTTATCAAATGCATCTACTCATTTTTACCATAAATGAATTAAATCCGCAGTCTAGTCATTATTAAACATTACCTCATTGAACTAGAAAACCATTTATGAAACCCGCAAAATCAAACAATTTATGAGTTGGAACACTCTTTCGATACCAAACGCATGAACTTTTATTGAAATGAATCAGAAGAGTTGCTATCCCCATTAATTAACACGTTCTATACGGTATAGATCGCATGTGCTCCAAACTGAACTTTCCGCTCAAGCCATTTTCTATTGAATGGTAGGAAATCTGTTAAACTGTGTTACGGCGGTAGTTTGTTAAAATGAAAATGTTTTCCTTGTTTTGTAGTATATCTTGAACTCTATCCCTCCTGGAGAATTATCACTTTTGTGGTATTAACAATACTGTGACGTGCAGTGGATCCTAAAAGTATTTGAACACTATTTTACAGTAATACAATAAGGTACGCTATGAGAGTTTTACACGATAGAACTAGTTCCTCATTTTTGTTCTATAAAACAGTGACAAAAAATCTTACAACAATTTCAAAAGTTCGTTGCAAAGAGGAGACTTCAATTTTCAATGTGTTGGATTCAACTACGACAAAAGTTTTCCAATGTTTTTATAGTTGTTTCAATACATAGCAATTTTTAGGAAAGTTGGATTTTCAGTTTCTCACCTACTACATTCGAAAATATTTTAGAAGGAAATGAGTAATGTTCTTCGAAAGTCGAAGCTTCAAGTAGCAAAATGAGTCCAAATTTATCTCTGCACTATTGTCTTTTATGAAATTACTACATGTTAAATATCAATAATTTTTCCAGACTCGTCTTGAATCCGAATTGTATTCGTCATAAAAACTTAATTGCAACAACCAGAAGTTAAGTACAAATTTCTTCCTATTCATAATAGCTTTAATAGGATGGAAATAATGTAATAGTACGTTTACATTTGTCTCATATTTTACTGTTTTGTTTTCCACTTTTGTCATAAATGCATAAAATGCACAGTTTAGACGTAAGCAATAGCATTAATTTTATTATAACTTAGTCTGTATACGACCCACGCGGCTGAAACGAAAAGTAACCGAAAATTGTGAATTAAGAGAACATAACATGTCATGTTCCAAAAGCATTACCTGTTTAGTACGTCAAACGAAATTTTATTTAATGGATATAAAGAATTATAAAAACACTTCGCAGGTAATAGTACTCAGTTTCCGTATTGGCTGACAATATCAAAATAGTCATGTAATCAGTCAATTTTTGCTGATTAAATTAAGTAAATAGTTGTTAAATTGGGAGCGATAGAAAGTCTACTGAGTTTACAAACAGTAAAGGGTCTTTAAAAATGTGTTTTAAAAAAGCGACGAATTAAACTTAATTGACCTAAACATTGTCAATTGTTTAGTTAACTGTAAAGAAAGTCCACCGTCCAAGTTCAAACTTACGACACACTATGAGGTTTAAACAAACTATGTGGCCACTACATATAATTTAGATGGTGTCAACATTTATCGATCAAAGTAGTTTAAAATAACGTTAAAAAGATAACTACAGAATACAAGTTTTGTAAAGTACAAAAAGAATACAAAATGTATCCAACTGTTAAATAAAATTTTTTTCTTTGCGTAAACTTAGTCTTGACATTATGAACACTTAATCCTTTCTGAATTTGGATAAATCTGGCTATAAGAAATATTCAATAGTCGTTCAATGTTGTTATTTTCCATTTTTTTTTAAAGGACAATTTTCTTTAGCTTCTCCTCGCCCTGCTGGAAAAGCCATCTTTTCCTAACAAGAAACAATAACTATGTTTTCTGTTTATGTTATTATGACATATCTATAGAGTGACAATGTCTCACAACAGTCTAATTTTAAATATAATAGTAATACTAACCAAATGGTAACAGTTCAATTTATTTATAGATAAATACCGTAAATTAAAAAGTTAATACTTCAAGAAATTGTATAATTAATAACATTTAAGAATCCATACGTAGTAAAATTTACAAAATGCAGTAAACTATGATTAAACTTATGAGAGATAAACATTCGTCCGATACGCTGTCTTGCAGTTAACACTGGTTGGCTTATACTTATTATCGGAAAAATAAATGTAATACCTGTGAGCCACAAGGGAATGAACATTGCCTGCGTAAAAATTATTACAAACTTATTCGAATCGTTACCATAGTGCAAACTTTAAACGTTAATCCACAAACTGTCAGTTCTTTATTCCAAAAATGTGTATGTATATCTACGCGTATAGTCCTATAAACTTTAGTTTCTTTTCAGTAGATTTAATCTTTACATTTTTTGTAAATAACAACATCATCAATTTTATTTCCTCGTTAAATGTACCATTGAAAGGGACACAACAGCACAAAGAAACGTGAGGTATATGTAAAAATAAAAGAATTGATGGTGTTGAATATGCTTAACCCCCAAATGGAAACTGTGACTAAAACTATAAACAATTATATGCTATCGTACTCATAAACTTAATCAATTAGCCATAACTTAGTAGGGCAATTTAATGTATAAATTGTGATCCTCCTGACCTATAATAATATTTATGCAAATAAATATTCGAGATACATAGTCGCATTCCCTCACTGTGTTCAATATTGCTTCGTCTTACTTTTCATTTGAACCTGTCGAATTTCTCATAGAATGGGGTTGGAAATACATAAAAACTAGGGGGGAGATGAACGTGTGCACGGTATTTTGAAAAATGGCATATGCGTCAAGTGGATGGCATGGTGGCTTCTTTGGACGATAGTAAGGTGATAATTAACGTCAGAACTGTTTGACAGACTAGACTCGAACCAGTTTATTCGTATTGGGGAAGCGTACAGGCTAGAAGGGATGAACCGAGTATTCATGCATTAGCGTTCGCACGGGGCTGCAAGCCACAAGATTGCATAATCGATATCTCGCCTACACCTGTGCCACTCACAAGGGTGCACCTGTGTACGGGGGAGAAAGGTGAACGCGTTTCGAAAAGGTCATCCGAGAATGCTTGTCATTTCACCTTTAACGGGTGACCAGAATTTCTTTCCTCTAATTCTTGTGTGCACCAGTGATGGGCAGTGCCGAATGCATTTGTAATTGAAATACGTGTAAAATACCGAATAATCATGTTATAGAATGTGATATACTTCTGTAATTTGTAATTAAGCGCTTACCGAATATCGAATACAATACTATTTCATATTTTTGATCTGATAAAGATAAACATACTTGTATTTACAGTATCGCAGCCGAATAAAAAGTAAATTACTTATGTAATTTCTAGCGTGATATGTCTATTCTATTTTTCTATGTATTTTTTTGATTATTTCAGGACTGTTCAAATAACACATGTGCTAAATTCAAATATGCTCCATGATTATGGAGACATTAATCCATACGTTGATACCTTAAATTAAAGTGAACGAAATAGTCTGTATGTTAAGTGTAATACCTTAATTTTTTTAATCATATTATTACTTGCATTATTTGTGAGCATATACAGTGGATTCAATTCTATGTGAACACTATATTTCCGATTCTCGAGAAATTTTCAATATTTGAACTCATAATTCCGTAAAAAAGAAAATAGTACAATAATAAATATGGACCCATTTTAATGCTCGAAGTGTCTACTTTCACAGACCATCATTCATTTTTTTCTAAGAGATTTGTACATGAATGTGTACATAGCATGTGAAAACCTCAGGACACGTTTTTGGTCGAAAATCTTTTTTCCGAAAATTTTTACAAAATTATAATTCGATTTAGTGCTCTTAACAGACTGGTCTATAGGATTTTTAATCGTGCATATCGAAATAATTAGGCATTACTATATGTATATAACACGTATACGCTTTATTAATGAAGGAGGAGCATGTATCTCTTGCGTCCCTTCTCCACGACGCGACGCGACGTCGGTCAACCGTCAACGTTCGTCCCGTCGCGTCGTCATTACCAAAATATAAAAATACAACCAGGACCACTCGATTATCGATATTTTTCAATATCGTTACCTTTAAGCAATATTCGTTACAACATTATGCATTTGAATAAAATGCTAAAAACCTTTAGAATATCGTATCATATTTTAGTGCTAATTCTGTTAGTAACCAAGTATAGTTTGGACGATTGATTTTGGGCCGATTGGGACAAGTCAGTAATAACAGAACAAAGAAAACCGAGGGTTAAAAAAATTTTTAAGGTTTTTCTTTGATACAACGTAATCTTCTTGTGCACAAATGTCATCTATTTATATAATATTGGCCGTCTAATCCATAAAAGATGTACCAACAAATTAGAGATATCACGTTCAATGTCGCTTCAAACCGCCTACTACACAAGTTGATATGTAGGAAACGTCCGATTTTTTTTAGCGAGTGACAGAGGTTACGTCGTATTATGCATTAAAAAACGTTTATTTAGTTGGTACGTATCTCCGCGGCTTCAACACACATTTCTCAATGGGTTCTTAATGCTGTTATGAAATAATCATAAAAGTCAATTTTAAAATAGTTTACAATTTCAGAATTTATAAACCCTAGGGTGATAATTTCAATATTTTCTTTGTTTTTAAAACACTTCCAAATAGTTGAAAAGACGATATGCAACACTACTTATTGTATAAATTAATAAAAATGGTATCCAGCATTTTAACCGACAAAGGAAGTTTGCAAACCCGTAAATTCCAAAAATTATGAAACTTTGCACACATAGAGTAAGATATGCCTAGTACAGCTCTATTTTTTTCGTGCTACTTATCGCATTAAAGGAGTGAAAGCGGCACTTGAAAAATGTCAATATTTTCTTTCTCGTAAATATCTCAAGAACAACACATGATATTTAAAGAAAACGTTGAAACGAAAGTTGCCTACAATTATTATGGCTACAAAACTGTATAAAGTTTTATCAAACTATACCTTAAAGAAATTGTTAAACTATAAGTGCTGAAATACCTCCTGGTACACTCTCTTCATACAAGTCAACGATTTTTGTAGTAGAATTGCTTTTGAATGTATATAACTACAATTATCTTAAAAATGAATTCATTTAATATTACTGACATAATAAACATGTTGGTCACCAAGTTTCAAATCGTGTCTATAACACTAACACAAATAGACATCGGTAGAAGTTGAAGTTCATAATGAACTACGTGATAGAATAAACAACTTTAATAATATGTATTCTACTTTTTTAATTGAAAGATGATTATATCCTTGACTTGGAATTTTGAACCTTGGAAGTGCGTCGTCATTAATGTAGATGGAAGAGTTGGCTTACAATGTAAGCTGTGGAGTTTTGGAAAAGCATGAAAAAATCGCTGTCAACTGTACTAAATCAAATTTCGAAAAGTCAAAACCTTGCAGCAGCAAATGATATTAAATACGGAATATGATGTAAATTTGGGATTATGCTTTCGAGGCCAAAAATCTAATAAATCTACCTAATTTCAAAGCAAGTGGATTTGAAAATTCAAGAAAGTGCATGGTATTATATGTCGTGAGATAACGATATTCAGAACGCATTCTACGTTTCACAATATTGAAAATTTGCAGAATATTGCAAAATCTTTTGTTTCATATGTAAAATCAAATATCCATCTGTAGGAATTGAAGAAGTCTATATTGTGAATGGAAGCGGGTTCAACCTTCAAATACATTTTGGTCGGAAATTGTAGAGAAAAGGAGTGAAAACTGTTGAAACAGCGATTCAACCGGTATCCTCTACAACACATAGTTATACTAACATCCCATTATTTCAACAAACGAATGACTAGTTTCGCCACTTTATATGTATAGTTTTGAAGGAGCCCACGGGAAAATTTGGTCCTGTAGCGTAAGAAACGCTATTTCGAGTATACACGGTGGTCCTTTTAAGGAAGACCACCCAAATATCTCTTCAGCTTATTGTGATGCAAAAAATATATTTTACGTAGTGTGCATGGTGTCAAGTGACCAATATCTGGCAAGAATATTTTTTCCCCTAGATCATCAGTGTTTTTTGACACGTAACTACATATTTTTTATTATTGCATCGTATACCTGATCGAAAAATACATTCAGATATATATAATAATGTGACCTTGAAATGATCTTGATCTTCTAAAATTAAAGTTTAACATAATACTTTTCGAATATCTTTGGCCAAGACTCCTGAACCTGTGAAAGCGAAGAAAATGTTTTTTATCTAAAAATATCGATCATCAGATGTGTTAAGATAACCCTCACTTTCTCATAAGTTATGATTTTCAGAGATGTTCAAAATGGCGTCCTTCTACGGTGATACATTTTCTGAAACGTGCAGCACGACCGACTGTTCAGATCTTTCGGAATTAATATCAGCACTAGCTTCAATTATTCGGTTTTTCATGTCCCGTGTTGTTAGGGTATAGTATAGTTGTTAGGTATAGTTCTAGTTAATTTCAAACAGTATATCGATTCACTAATAAATTGAAACTGATCAGGATTTCAAACCGTTAGGTATCATCAGTATTACGATAGTAAACATATTTATTTTTAATCACGCTCTTGATTGTCGAGTCTTCAAGGTCATTTCAAGGTAATATTATATATATATATATATATATATATATATATATATATATATATCTGAATGTATTTTTCGATCAACTACGAGATGCAATAATGAAGAAATGTAGTTATGTGACAAAAAACACCGATGACCTTGATAACTCTGAAAAAAATGACCTTGGGGAAAAAATATTCTTCCCAGTTATTCGTCCTTTGACACCATGCACATTACGTAAAAAATATTTTTTGCATCACAATAAGCTGAAGAGATCTTTAGGTGGCCTTACTTAGAAAGACCAACCTGTATATAATCATGTCTAATTAACAATAGATTTACCGGCTATTGAAGTATATCTACTTCTACGAAAACCAGTCAGAATGACTGGTGTTTAGAAAAAGTGCTTAGTGGTGTTTCCAGTCTTTATTTACTTTTAAAAAACGACAAAGAAGTTGAATAATATTGATAGGGCCAGTGCTAGAAATTTACGTGCCACAACCCAATCAACTCGCCCAAAAGCGAGTCGACCGAGCACGACATAGACACTCAGAAACCCCGAGTATCGAGTTCGCACTTACAGATAGCCAAGTGTACGGGACCCAAGGAGAACCTTATGTGCGACCCAAAACCCTGAGTAAATATGCAATTCTAAGAGCCGCTAGCGTACTGCATCAGAATCATGATTTTCCCGGAATCATACATTCTGTCCCGAAAAAAACGTTGCAGTACTTATCAATTGTTGTAGTTGCCGCAATGTCATTTCATCACATAGAAACATGCACCAGTCATTTTGACTGGTACTGGTATAAGTGTCAATAACAAAAAATATATTTGTTACGAATACATATAAAATAATATAAAGTTCATAAAACTGATTCTTTGGTTATGGCTACAAAAGTCATGATATCATTTCGGAAAGAAAATGTTACATGCAGTAGAAATTTTGAATTGAAATTGTAAAACCAGTCATTTTGACTGGTCTGATAAATCTAGTGTTAAAGAAGTAGAATACATATTATTAAAGTTGTTTATTGTATCACGTAGTTCGTTGTGAACTTCAACTTCTACCGATGTGTATTGGTGTTTGTGTTATAGACGCGATTTGAAATGTGGTGACCAACATGTTTATTACGTCAGTAACATTAAATGAATTCATTTTTAAGAAATAACTTTTAGGCACTAACAATGATTACTGACAATGACTTGACTGACAGGAATGCAGTGTACTTCACTACGGTCATAAATATGACTGCGGCATGCTACAATTGCTGCAAAGTATTTATATCGAAACAATATCATTTGCATAATGTGATAATTAGATAGCTAATACTCCAAAAATAAGTGTTACTGCTAATATTAAATAACAAAGATTGCAATAGTCATTGTCAATGTTCAGATTGATATATTTCTGAAGCATCCGGCTTTGTGCGATATGCGTAATGCGGTGACTATGTTTCAAACATGTTTACGAGGAATATCCACGTAAAGCGCAATTATATGTAATTCTTCGATATAATTAACAGCCAGAAAACGAGAAGTATCACGATTAAATGGGGTTGTATTAGACATAACTAACTCTACTCGTGTGAAAAGTTTCATGATTTTTGGAATTTACGAGTCGCAATCTTCCCTTGTGAGTGGTTGTTCTAATATTCGAACGTATCATGTTTCCCTGTTTAGTTCAGATAATCGAGGATCTACTGTAATAAAAAATATTAAGCTTTGTATGGAATTGCTTTATTAAGACATGTTATAGTTGGTTATAATTATTTGAGCGACTAATTTAAACTCGTTATTCTCGAAAACAAAGCCTCGCAAGACAACTTTTCTTCTATATCTTCGAGTTGTTTTTTTATGAAATATTAGCTCTCCCTTAATTGAATCATAAATACTAGCACACCCTGTATAATAACTATACAATAATCTCATTCTAGGGATAAATGCACTACTTTGAATTACAATTTTGTTCAAATGTTACCTCCTCATGGATTCGAATAGGATTTTTCGAACCATTTGTTGTGACGTATGCACGATACAAAAAGAAAATAAAGAAAAAGAGCGATCATATTTCAATCTCCTTGTAAGAAATAAAATACTGTTGACATGAATAGGTTGCTAATTAGATTTTATACATCACATGTATGCATGTGTGCGTCCACCATGTTCCATTTGAAAGAGTTATCTTCGGACCATTTTACGCATACCCAGCGTACAAGTGAAATAGATGGGAGTATCATACATCCTAGTGAAACAGTAGTGTAAAATCTTAATGTCTAAAGAAACGACATAGATTGGCAAAAATTAATTTTCAACAAATTCATTATTGTATTAATTTATCTCATGAGTTCTGGATTGAGTTTGTGTCAGTTCTTAATTTCTGGTCGCCGTGACGCGCCGCGCCATGCGAAAAACATAGGCGGTAAAGATTGTATCAACCCACGAGGAACGCCAGGTACGAGTGTGTGAATGCATGAACGAAAGGGTAACAACCAGTTGATTTCAAATCGGCGGCAGTTAGACATTTTTGTTTTGAATGTCGCACGAATTCGGCTAAAACAACGTTAATGTGCGATTAGCTGTTACGGAGCAAAAAACGTTAAGAAGCGGCAACATAATAACGATTAATTTTGATCGGCAGTTCACCCCGCTTTTCTATATTATTTACCATTTCCGATATTTTCTTCTTCTTGTATAATATCACCATTAATATAATTATAATAAAAATCCTACATTGGTGAGATTGAAGTATATGGATTGAAGTAACATGGAAATACATGCATTGGAATAATGTATTGTCAGATAAGTTTTAAACATGTTTTGGGAGTTAGTCGAGAGTGTGATTTCAAACCTTTGTAATACTACAGTGCAACTAATTGTATAACATGAATCATAATGATAATAATTTAATCAAAAATTAAAAAGTTTATAATAATATACTTAAGCAGTATTGTCTATGAAACTCCGATCCTTGATTTTGTTGTTTCAAAATCATGGATGATTAGGTTCGTAAATAGAATTTCAAATGTGACCTCGTTTAGGAAACTTCGAAATCTCCCATGTGTTACGTTCCAGAACTGAAGCTTCATATAACTTATAATCTACAACATTGCTGTCAATCTGTCTGCTAGCTGATATATAAAATGCCGTACAGTACCGAGAAAAAAGGAAAGAATGAATATAATAGCTAGACTGCGGATTTTTATGCAAAATGAAAATTGTTTACAACGATTATAATGGACAGTAGTCAAACAGAAATTTCATTGTTCCTTTAATTATTTTAATAAGTTGGAATTAATGCATTGAAGCTATTAAATTCTTTTAGCCTGTCTCTTGCTTAAAATTTGCACCATAAATACATAAAATCTGCAGTTAGATAATAACATAATAGAAATGCTTCGGCTGTAAACATATTTGTAGTATTCAGAAATGTTTGATTTTCATATCAACATTATTATATTTTGCCTATTCACGTAAATGAAACAATATGCGCGATGTTAAAAATATTTTCGTTTGTATCTACAAGATTGATCTTGACATAAACCGAACCAAATCTAAAACAACATGCAACGCAGTAATAGATATACTTATATTCGTATGCTTTTCAATCTAAAGGTGAATAGTGTCACACGTATGTATAGATAATTAATCAGAGTGTTGACTTTGTCAATATATTTTAAAATGTTTGAGCTCGATGCACCCTGTTCGATACAGCATATTCATGTAGTTAATAGTCAGTATCACTGTTCTTTACCAATGAAAGTGTTCACGTAGTTTTTTATATATATAATATTTTCAGAGACATGAGAAACTGCTAAAATATTGAAGTTATTTAAACAAAATGCTATACATATATGTTTTTATGTTATATGAAAATGTGTATTAAGACAAATTCAATTATTTGCGATACAACGACTTTCAAGATTATATCTGCTCAGAAGAAATAGTTCCATTATTTTATACTATTACATATAATCACTATACAGTATTTCTTATCAGTAAAGTTGCATAGCCCACTTAATTTGTTTTTTAATGTTAAACGATTGCAAAGACGTAACAAGCCAAATGGAAATAGTTAAATGAAAAAGGATGTTCATTGAAAAAATAGCATAGTTGCAAAATCGACATGCATGTTGTCACGCGTACAAGAAAAGTATTATTATTTACCTTTTTCATTTAAAATTTTTTTCTAATTTGCACTACAAAAAATGATATGGCTTGTTACATACTTCTTCCTTTTTTTGTTTTCAATTAGCGGAAGGACTAGACTCATTACAAAAAATATGTAACTCATATAATTTTGATTGTTTCTATTAAAAAGAAAACGTAATTTATGTACTTCAAATGTCCATAACTGAGTATGCAAAATCCTAATGCAAAAGATTTAATAGTTCTTCCGAAAAAAACCTAAAAATTGGTAAAACTCACATTCAAAACTAGAACACGCCCTTATTGGATGTCATGTTACAAAAGAATTGTTGATTCCTGACAGGTTCTAAATTTATCTATTTTGCACATCGTACTTTCAAAACAGTTGCCATAATGGGGCGCCGCAGTGAATGTGTATTAGTGGACAATACAATATATGGGCAATGAAGAATCCGTACGTGAGGAATAATATAATATATTGCAGATGCGACTCGATGGCATTGCACTAGGGTTCCCGACGCGAAGGAACATCGATGCTCGATAAACGGGGTAGTAGTTATAGGTAGTAGTGGAGTAGTAGTTGTGGTGGTAGTGGTGTCCCTTCGGTGGCGAAAGAACGTGGATAGTGCATCGTCACATGGTATCATGGTAGAATGGTAGCATGGTCGCATCGTCACACGAGCCGCTCACCTACGCTACGGTCCCGCGCGTACTTCTATCCAATAGCCATAGAACTGCCGCGGACGATCCCACACACGGGACACAGGGGACACATAACGCTCCCCACTTACATCCAATCACTCCTGATTTATATTTACTACTCGCTTGCCCCCTTATTTATCGTGCTTCACGGAGACGCGCGGAGAACAACAACGTTAATTTGCACAAATTGAAAATTATGGAGCGCGACCGAAGACAAGAGTCATCGGTGGAAGAAACTTCCTGAAGAGTTATTCGACGCTGCTCTCCTTTCCTTTCCTTTTTTTCCTCTCCGTTCCTTGCATTTCCCCAGGAAATTAGACGCCTTCCCGTTTTGCGATTTTTCCCTCGTTCGCGCGCGTGACACTGATCTTAATTGGTCGGTTTTACGGTAATCGGTTACCGTTACTGCTATGCCATCTCTATCAATCCCCCATTCTCCCTCTTCAGATGGAAATTCAATTAAGAAATCAAACTCGTAATTGCTACCCGACGATTCAGGAATTTCAAATCCTCAACGGCTGCGTAGGTTAGGTACAGATAACATTGTCCAACAGCCAAAAAATGTTTCGGTTTTCACTACGCGATTCTTGTAGAGTTTTCCGCGCTGATTACGAATCTGTTTTTAATTTTTCTCCTAGACGCACAGTTTTTGAGAAATTTGAGTTTGGAAAACAGACATTTTTCAACTTTGAACGAATATTGTGATGTTATTATAAAAGATATTGAATTGTTCTTTACAGCAAAAGATTCTGTAGACTTTCCCGAATACAGTGATATGCAATATTAATACATTATGACTGTTTAAACATTTTTAAACAATCATTAAAGAAGGGGAGACACCACTTTTACACCAATTTTTAACGATATTTTTGAATTTATCTCAAAAAATAAGGGTCCAGCGGAAAATCGGAATATACCACGCGATAGAGCAGACTTTTATCTTGAGAAACGCCTCTTTGAAGTTTGAAACGTTCACGTTTTTACCAAACCAGGAAGTAAAATATCTTCGCCCGATATGAATTGCCGCCAGCGGTGCTCTTCCATTTTGTTTATGGAAACAAGATATTTGGGAAAAGATAATACAACCATGTTTGCAGACTATTGTTGGAATTTAATAACAGAAGCGGAAACATCTCATAAACGTCAGTCAAGAATAAAGAAGTTTTAGGTATGTTTTCTATCTTGTAAATTCCCATGTTTACAATAAAATAATAAATAAAGAATAAATATATTAATAAAATGGGAATATAATAATAAATACTAAATAACATCGCTTAGAAGAGCACCACTGGCGGCAACTCATGTCGGGCGAAGATATTTTGCTTTCTGGTTCGGTAAAAACGTCGACGTTGCAAACTTCAAAGGGGGGGCTTCTCAAGATAAAAGTCTGCTCTATCGCTTGCTATATTCCGATTTTCCGTTGGACCTTATTTTTTGAGATAAATTCAAAAATATCGTCAAAAATTGGTGCAAAAGTGGTGTCTCTCCTTCTTTTATGATTGTTTAAACATATTTAAACATATTTAAACAATCATAATGTATTAATATTGGACATCACTGTATTCGGGAAAGTCTACAGAATCTTTTGTTGTAACGAACAATTCAATATCTTTTATAATAACATCACAATATTCGTTCAAAGTTGAAAAATATGCTTGTTCTTTCAAACTCAAATTTCTCAAAAACTGTGCGTCTAGGAGAAAAAGTAAAAACAGATGCGGAATCAGCGCGAAAAACTCTACAAGAATTGCATAGTGAGAATCGAAACGTCAAAAAAAAGTTGAAATTTGTTGGACAGTGTAATCAACCTTTGGACTGCAGATGACGCGATAGATAGACACACGCAAAACAGATATTTATGCTATCATTAGACTGCGGATTTTATACATTTATGATAAAAACGGATAAATCAAACGCCATATGTTGAAGGAATTTAAAAATACTGTTCCATTATTTTCAAGCTATTAACATTATTAAGAAAATAAATATCTGTACAGCTCTTATAGCTGTTTATTTTGCATAGAAATCCGCAGTCTAGTTATAATATATATATATGTGTGTGTGTATCGAATGTAACTCAATTATTTATACAAGTACATTATGATTAATTGAACAAACACCTCTGTAATAAATAAACCATTTTCATTAGTTTCATGTGTTACGAACGCGTACTGTTTCTTTCTTTCTTTAATGAAAATAATGAAAATAATTATTAATGATTACCGACATATTCTTCAGTGAAAGTCACACTTGAACGTTTGTCACTCGTTCTCATTGATCACCAGACTGCGAATGTTTATGCAAATTCTATATGTCTAAATATGGATAATATGTGGAAAATAATGTCAAATATATAGGAAATATATGCAAGAAATGTGTGAAATATATAAACAAAATTTATGGAAACTGTTACACTATAATACAATGGAATTTGTGTATAATATTTATTACTACTTTTAATTTGCATTACAATATGCAACACCATTTGTTGTATGTTTACAATTGTCCATAGGTACCATTTATGAGATAAAATTAATTTATATGCTAAAAATGTTCTCTCAACATTACAACATGAGATGAGATTTTGAAATTATATTTCATAAAACGAAATATTAGCTTGAATAAATCGTCACTAAGACTTTTTATAATTTCTTACACTGACATTGACTTTCTACAGTTCACATATTTGGAACGGTTCTTATAAACGTATGTCAATGTATGCAAGTGTATATGTACATATATGTATACATATATACCTTATTATTATTCAAAATATTTTCATGTAAAAGTATGAATTACCATTTCCTAGCGACTTAGATATTAATTAGAAATAATTATAGTTCTGATTATTACTACGCAAGAGAACCACTAAAAATATGCACAATATACAAAAAATATGCACAATATGAAAAATATGCATTATAAATATGCAAAATAAAAGATATTTTTAAGCTTAGTTAATCATAAAAATACATTATATTTTTAAATTTAGTTAATCATGAAAATACATTTTTTCCGGGTCCCATTGGTGTACCTATGTTCTATAAACATTCATTTGCATAAACATTCGCAGTCTATTGACTATGCGTTGACTGACTTTAATACTTGCGCCTTTGACATCATATTTATCATTATGGCCCTGGTTGCATGATTATTATCATCCCATTCGTCCCATTTCATGAATTTCTCATTGTATTTTTCTTCTGATGGTTGGGGTTTGACAGGCGGCTGTATCCCTATCAGTTTTTTCCATAATTTTTTGGACCTCAATATTCCTTCTATCTTTCCCTTCCACAGGAAATAGTTCGAATCATTTAACGGGTCGACACTCGTCAAATTCCACCCATCTGTCATTATTTCTTCTTTATTTGTTCACGCGGCTCTCGTTAATTATCTCTTAATCTTCTCTTCTCTTAACTCTCGTAACCACGCTCTGCTACTTCAGGCAGTGAATGGAATTATCATGTAATATCAACAAATAATTATATATGTATTTAACACAACATATTAAATTATATCCATTCTATATCACAGCCATACTTTAATAACAAAATCGCTTCTTCGTGTCCATTCATTCCATTTTAACATACAACCAAATTCACTTTATATACTTTTGTTTCATTCATAAATGTTTCTCTCTCATGCTCACCACAGATACCTCCACAGAATGAAATACAAGATTAGTTTGTAGCGATTGTAGTTACCGTTTAAAATTGATGGTTTATTTAGTTACCTTTAGTTTTTAGATTTGAATATTACAAAATTCACTTTTCACTTTCAAAAAATATTATTCAATTATATGTAGCTTTCCAGGTTTACATATAAAACCTGAACTCATTTCGGCAAAGAGTTTTCAGAGAATCCTTCGTACGCATAATGCTGAATATTCATTAATCAAGAGATCAAAATTTTGCCATTAACGTACAGAATTATTTTACAATAGTAATTATAGTACTACTGTGGACATCACATGTCAGTATTAGTACTACTGTAAACAGTACAAGGTAAGTTGTGGTAATTATTTGTATATCTCGATTAAATTAAGGGGACATATGAATAATTTAAATTAAAATTGTTAGATTTCGTTATCGTTATTTCAAATCTATCTTTCTATTATCTATGTACATCACATGAGATTGGAGAATTATATGTTTAAAAATAAAATCAACTGGAGTGCCAGTATCTGTGACTTAAAGAACATTAACATTTCTCTACGTTAAGCAAACGGGTGAAAAAAAATCCTTTCAAACATCCTTATGTGGAGGTCTTTTAGCCATGTGAATCAGGATAATACGTTGCAGAGGGAACTTTTAGAGACTAATTAGACATATTTCATGTCTTGCAGTTTTAGGATCATCTGAAATTCCGGATGCTTTTAATGAAATAAAATCTCTACTTCCTGGTTAAAACTAATAATACTACCGTGAGATTTAAACAATATTATGTACATAGTGATGTGCTAAGTTTAAATATACGAGACAAAATAACGTCGAATCGTAACACTTACGATGGAGATGTTTTGTTGACAGAAGTTTTAATGTATTTATTGTGTATTAGCACTAGTACAAGAAAAAGAAAGAGAAAACAGATTGGAAGAAGAATAGTTTTTCAACTATTGCAACTGTCTGCACATCCATCACATTACTTTCTATTAAGATTAATTGGAAATCTACCCTACATTGCGTTGAAGTGCGTATACAAGGAGGCCTCAAATTCTTTTAAGTGCTTAGAGCCTCTGAATGTCTTATTTCTGCACAGCATATATAAATACGATTATTGAATTATATTAATAAAAGAACATAATACTTTTCTTTGACTTCGCACGTGACTTGCTCTTGTGCCATTACTTCTCACAAGCATGCTCTCTCTCTCATACACACATATATTCTTTCTACCTCATACTATACACTAAAAACAATCACACTCACAGTAACAGCGTTACAAGCTAACTGAAATCGTTGGCGTTATACAATTTCAAATGGTTCTCTAGATCTTGTAGTTTTCGAAAGAGTAGTAATATCTTATAGAGAAATAAATAATAACCACGCCCTGTTTCGCAACCCTCCTACCCCCACATTTATTATTGTCATAATAAGACCAAAGAAATGGAACATACGAAGACTCTGTTTGGAATAGCAGAAGTGGGCAGGACGTTGCGACGACGATGTCCATCCAATGTGCATACATATAAAGTGGTAGCGCATATACATAGAAAACGAGGCTCTTAAAACTTTTTTAGTTCTGAATTACTTCTATCATTTTAACCGGTTCTAACCATTTAATTTAAATACCATTAATTCAGTAGCTCAATAATTAATTAATTACATTGGCCAACATTAATTTTGTATTTCAATCATCACTAGGAGCTTCCTATACAGGGTGTACCGAAAATCAGGCTATAACCGCCGGGGGGTAATTTTATAGATAAAAATAAGAAAAGAAGAGGGATAAAATCGAGTTTCAAAATTCAGCCACATCGCGTGCTTTTAGATAGAACCAGGCTGACGCGTTTGATCATGACCAATCAATTCATCTATTTCCTGCATATTCTAAACTACTAAAGCACACGAACCCGACGAATCTTTAAACTAGATTTTGTCGAAATCGTAGCGTCAAATGGAAAAATGTTATTCCTTTCTTCGACTTTTATTTACCGATTTTTATGTATAAAATCACCACCCGGCCGGTTATACCACGATTTTCGGTACACTTTGTATATTTTGTTGCTCTGAACACAAATCATAAAATTGTTCCTGTACCGACTTCAGTTTTTTAGAAATTTAATACTGATAACAGTCAAATTATCAATTGTAAGAGGGTATTTTGTTTTCGAATACCATTGTTGTACCAAAGGGCCAACCTAGTTAAGAGGGTAAAAAACGCTCTTCAGCGGATTATGGCCGGAAATGGCTCGTTCGATAGCTTACTCAGAAAGAACCCTTTCTGCCATGTTTCAGCACTATGTATACCTCATCTGCAAGGGTAGTTACGTGGAAAATACGAACGTGTTTTTGCTCGTTTTCTCCATATAATCGCATCTAAAAATTCTAAAGAAAAATTTGACATATTTTACATATGAAACTACATATTCGATCATTTTTTCCGATCTTTAATTGGAAACTCTGGTTGTGAAAAATGAAAAATCACAAAAAAATTTGATAAAATGCAAATTTCATATTCAAGCTTAGAAATGACCCGTTTAGAAATGAATTCAGTAATAAAATATTGTCATTAACACTACCTCCAAAGGTAGTAAAAGTTATACAGATTTTTACATACGGCCATTCTGAAGACAAATACAATGCTATTTCTTTAACGATATTGCAAGTATTTCAACATATTTAACAATGTTTAAAGGGGGCGAGACACCTATAACGTATAAATTTTCTCGAACTCTTTTCAATTTATTTTAAAAATTAGAAGAAAAGTCGATTTCAGTTTAATTTCCCGTAATAGTTTATAAATTTCCATGTTGCAGGCATAATATATAAGCTAACAATAATGTAACTACATAATCACCACTAATCATTGACTCAATAGCTCTTTAATTGATTTGACTTTGTTTGATAACTCTTTAACAAATGTATTATTGAAATAATTAATATAAATTTGTTGTGTTATACCGTAACTAAACTTAATATATTAATCTTTTACAGTTGTACATACTAATACTTACAATATTACAATGAAATAGTTTAGAAGCCTTAGTAGGGAATAATGTTACATACGAATGAGTTTTTAAGTACTCTATTAATCAAATGTAAGAATAACCGTATTTAAATTATGTTGATTAAAATTTAACAGACTACAGATTACAATTTTACAGACTCGGTTTACTACTAACTCCTTTTACAATAAATAACACCTATAATGGTTCAAAATGATATTATCATTTAAACAAAATGAGTCAGTAAAAATAATAACTCAAAAATGTTTTAAATAATTCTCAGAGGGTCAGTAGGATCAAAATTTGATAACTAAGTTGATTATCTTTGTGATTAGAAGGAAAGAAGCGCAGGTGGACTGTAAGATGTATTAGATTAGAACAAGAAATAAATGGTGGGTACTACAATAAAGCAGGGACTTGAAATGGTACATGCTAATAGCAGGTGCAAAAGAAGAAGGGAGGTTTAGTCACGCACATATGTTCGAACGATACTGACTAATGGGTCTTTTATATCGACACACTAAGGGACATGCGTGTGCTATTTTGTCATGCAATCACCGCGCCTCTTCTCTTGTCAGCGTTATCGATTATTCCAACAATTTATGGCGAAATATTTTAAATAATTCAAAAATTGTTACTAAAAAAAGATTGATAATACGCGATGATCATTTCCGTACATGTAGAAAACTATATAATTCAAACAGTTAATTGTATAGAAAAGCTGATTGTTTTATACTGCTTGTATTATTTCTCTTAAAGAACATCTAACATGTTGCGTTGCGTAGCTTTTGATAACGGACAGTTAATATTAAACTTGCAGATCATAGGTTTCTTATCAAGATTTATTATTTGTAAATGTTTATGATAAATTGTGATTTTAAAAATATGTAGCACAAGTACGTCTTATGAATACATTCAAAAACCAGTGATACTTTCGTGACTAACAATACCGAATACACAATAGTGAGCAACATATGACAAATAATAGTGCACTAGATTTCTCTACACACTATCTAGATGTTCAATACCTCTTTCAATTACATATTTACAAATATTTAAAAAAAATT
Source organism: Sphecodes monilicornis (assembly GCA_913789915.3). Classification (NCBI taxonomy): domain Eukaryota; kingdom Metazoa; phylum Arthropoda; class Insecta; order Hymenoptera; family Halictidae; genus Sphecodes; species Sphecodes monilicornis. The sequence goes on from OU565292.1 coordinate 3,273,783, forward strand.
TATTAGTGCAAATTGATAGTATCTTATTCAGTAGTGACGACAGAGGAACTAATATTTTTATTTAGATATTCTATTAATTTAGTAAATATTTAGCGAAGAAACATGTGATAACATTTTAAGGCAAGGAATTTGTGCAAACAGGTTTCAGTAAAAAAGATTAGATTAACTTTATGAGAAAAATTGTTTCTTTTCATTCTGAGAAAGTGATGGAAAATGATTTAAGCAATTTCATCAATTGAATAAAAGTTTATTTTTCTATGGTCCCGCCCTGTATCTTAATACAAAACTTAACCACTATATCTTGCACCTACATATACTATCACCAGTCAAATGACTGGTTCCAGACTTTTTTATTATGTAATTACTGAAGTTATAGAGATATTTCCGCTGGAAATGATGACGATTAAACACATTTCTATATTCAAGTATGCATTACAGTAAAAATCGCACAAAATCTAAATAAATTGAATCGTGTCAGTTTTATAAAGCAACATATTCAACCACTTTTAATGATCGGTAAGTTTAGCGTTAAATAGTAAGTTGAATAATTTAATAAACATATTAAATATATGATAATATAAACCTAATGAACCACAAAGGTGACTAAATCTGTCGAGAAGGTCCTCATGCGTGTAGAAACACTTATTCACAGGCAGACCGACATTATTAATGCGTGTATATTACGAGGGTTTCCTGCATTGTGGTGGAGTGTCTATTGTCGGTCTGGAACAGGTACCTGGTATGAGCTAACAGAAAGGGCGAACATTACTTCCGCTCGGTTCTCCGCGGTTTAACGCTCTTATTATTATTTTTATTAGGGAGCCGCTGTATATAATGCTATCAGCCCTCGAGAAGGGCGGGCACACAGGAAATAAACCTAAGTGTATAATTACAATAATACTTACCGAGATCCCTTCGTGGGTTCTCTCCCCTTCTTCAGCCCCATGTCTTCTACACCCTCATTAGACCTCACCGTTCCATCGACTCCTGCTGGATTTCTACGATTCTCCGTTTCTCCACCACTAATTGTAGGTCTCTTTCTTTTTGTTCCCCACTTTCCTTGCTTTCATCGTGACTACTCTCTCACTTCTCCCTTTTTCATTTTCCATATTTCTCGTTGATACATCCGTGTCTCTCTAACTGTATTATTGTATATTTTTACAGGTACGTATACTCAATATGTGGTTGCATATACATATAAATTGAATTTTCATTTTACAATTACTGATATTACAAATACACTTTCTTAGAGAATTATTAAATGAATTCATATAAGCATATGTGTTAGAAAAGTAGCGTAAAATATCAATAAATTCCGCGATCTTTTCTAAAATAAGAATTATACTAAAGTAAACGATTGTTCTGGTTATCTGTGTCAAATATTTGACATTTAGCTCGGATATGTAAGCATTTGTGACTGACTTTATGTGCTTCCCTTCAAATATTCAGATCTAAACAATTATCGGAAAGCATTTGTCCGCAAACTGTTTTTGTAATCAACTTGCTATAATTTACCTGCGGAGTTTATCTGTCGGAATGAATGGCTGAAATAAAATCGAAATCGAGATGCTAAACATTATTAGTCACTGATTTGTGATTCAACTCTTAGCAAGTGCAGGAAATTTTATAATTGGTTAATTTGAAATTTAACCAATACCATCTCCAAAAATGTGGATGAAAGGGAAGAACTCAGACAAGCAAGGTACCGATGACAGGTGGCTGCTGGAAATGCGGGCAAACCTATCATAATCGTATGTACGCCGCAGTTAGGGTGCACTACAGTCTATTTTGCTGTTTATTGATTACAGCTGTTTCTAAAAAGTTTGACAGCAAGGGATTCTTAAATGTTATACATATAAGTACAAGAAACGATACTTTCAACTAGGTGTATATACCTTGTATCGTTAACAGGTTATTGTCTTCACTGTCGAAAAAATAATTTAAAGTCAGAATTTCTGATTGAAAATATCGTCGGAAGGGCGCATGAGTAGATTCATTCAAGCACCATAGTAATAATTAAGAATTTAATGATATATTTAAATTGTATATTGTGTCTACAAAAAGTATAGCCCGTCTAATTTTATAACCACTAGCATTGTTAAAACAACTATAATTAATAACAAATCTTATTCACTAACATCAAATACTGCATTAATGACATTATAATTTCTTTATTAAAATGTCCGTGTATTATAAAGATGGGCAATTCCAAAAATGAACCATATTTACTGCACAAACTCTTTTTCTTTCCGTATAAAATGTAACATACTAATGCTACATTTTGTTTTTTAATGTGGATTTTACATCTTAGTAATTGTATAACTTTTATAGATACTGTCGAATCATTTAATATGTTGCTATTTTTATACTTTGCTTCCTCGCTTTAAATTTAAAAAGCACAGTCCGTTGCAATGACCTGTCATGAAGTGGGAAACATTTCCAACGTTACAAACATTACAAACGGTAAAATTCGGGAAACATTCAATAGGCGCGGCATACTCTAAAATGGGATGGAATATTACTTAATATGTAATTTGTTCTGTTAAACACGTATTCAATCTACTTGCGATTAGGGATTATCCTAGAGCTCATAAAGTATTCCTAGAACGTGCGTGCGTAGCTGCTAAAAGTGCCTTGTTAATTGATGTACGTATGGAAAATTAAGCTTATAGTGAAACACGTTGTGATTACAATAATTCCTCACCCTACTAAAATCATTCTTATAGTAAGCTTATGAATAAATCGTAAATATTATTGTATTTAAAATATTTAAAATATTATCTTTAAAACGACACTGCTTACAGAAATGTAAATGTTGTCGAAGGAAATGTATGTAAATTGAATTGGAGTATTAAAAGAATATTGAGGTTTTGTTTATTTCTAAACAAAGATTGTTAGCTGCTGCTGAAATGTGTGGGAGAAGAGGAAAAGGAAAGGAAGCGTTTCGTCCTGGGCCCGCTACAGGACTCGTCAGTAAGTCGATCTAGCGGGCCCTGCCTTAGACACAGGGATATCGTAAGGACGTTTTGGGACAGTATATGTATGTACATATTATGTATATGTACGAATCGGTGACGGATCAAGTAGTAGCTGTAAAAGGCTTTGTCTGTTTTTCCACCTAGTGGCGTGCGTCGGAGGTAGCCGCTACATATTTGATTTATCTTCAGACTTTATTGCTGTTTAAATAAGCTGATACTTATAAACGAATCAAAATATTTGTAACCTTTGTGTGATTCGAGTTTTTCCATTTCTTGTTTTTTCTTTTTTATATACTACTTTATTCTATTACAGTGAGTAATAGACTTATTGACATTGTGTAACTAGTTTCTATATTTCGTTATTGCGTTCATATAATTTGTGTATTACATGATTGTCCAACAGTTGGATTCAATTAAATAAAAAAATATAGTTTATTGCTTGTCTCCGTGTAAGTAAAACATATTGTGACTTTACTTGACTTGACTTAGCTTGACTTGACCGGGATAACCGGGCACTCAGTCCATCGGAACCATTATACCCGGGCCAAACAAAGCAGGACATCCCAATTTAAGAGAGGCGCTTGTGTAGGTCGGTTTCTTTGACAAATTCCAGGAGCCCGCCCAACATGCTGGTCTCAAGAAGTAATGTGCCGTCATTAGAGGACCCAAGGAGTTTCCTTCTTTGGGTCTCTGTGCTCCTACAGCGTAGTATAATGTGGAGAGGGGTTTCATCCGCCTCTCCGCACCTTAGAAGAACGTACTATACTTCGTAATGAATAATATTGTATGTAAAAGAAACACCGTGCGCTGAGATATAATACATACACAAGTCAGTTACGCGAGGAAAAAGTGTCGTTCCTCGAACAATATTATGACGCGCGGTCGTCGCCCCATATTTCGTCACAGGACAACAGCTGACCAGCGACGACTCGCGCTCTGAGGACAACGCCGAATTCAGATGTTTTAAAAAGCGGCAGTTAGCATTCGCACTTGCCCGAACGTACTTCGAGGAATAAAACGCATTCTTTCAATCTTACGATTTTGATCTATCCTGTGAAAACCCTTCCACTCTACATGTATAATATAATATGTTAAGGAGGTCTCCTAAATATTTTTTCGAAATATTATGATACAAAGAACAATGGTAGGGGCGAAATTTTTTCCCTGATGCACTGATATTATGTTTGTTCTCGGCATGCCATTTTCACGCCCAAATTATTTTGCATATCTACATTCTCATTCACTTTATCGACAATAATTCTTTCATTTTGGTTGTTTCTAATGCTCTTGATTCTAGCACCTTCTTATACAACAACGATGACGGAGTGAAAGAAAGAATGTATGTATTACCTAGAATTTTAATTTTTTATTATCAAGCACATTTTAATGTCATATTATAATACATGCCTGACCGTATTATTCGATAAAAAAATATCGATGTCCTTAGAAACTCAGAAAAATCGCCTTGAAAAAAATTGCTCCCGATGGAGGGTTAGTTTAAATGTATATTAGTATTTTGATACTTAGAATTTTCAATTCGATTAGAAATCAAACATATTTGATTTAAAAAAACAAAATTTACCTCTATACACTTTTCTCTACGCGTCCACCTGTCAAGAATTCATTATTACCATACGCATCATATATTTCTTCAAGGTCGTTAAAGTAGTTCCAAATTGTTCAAATGACTTTATTTGATTTGGCAGTGGATGTAATTATTTTTGGTTGTTTGTTTTATACGATAACAATTGACAGAAACGGCTTAATAGTTACATGTTAATTATCACTTAATGATCATAACATTAAAGTAACGCGTAAATGTATTAGTACATTCTGCAGTAGTATCAGTTTGCCACGTAATGGACTAAATTGATGCGTTTTGATGGTAACTCCTAAGTGAGGTGAACTAATACTATCATGGATGTCATTCAATTAAAATAGTGCATTTTTATGATTTATAAATTGTGAAGAATGTAAGAATACAATAAAATATGTCTAAACTATTTTATTTTATATAGTTCTGCTAAAAAGAGGTGGAAAGAATCGATAAAGAAGAGACTGACAATGAGTGACACGTCCCACACGCGTCTGACGTAAAGTTAATCAAATGATCATTCTCCCATTCACACTATATAATATTTTTAAAAATTTGTAATATATGTGAAGAACCCAAAGAATATTTCAGTTCCCATTTTTCACTAATAATAAATTAATTAATAGTGATGGATGAAAATTACAAAAAACAAAAGACGTACCAACTTTTTCCGGTCTTTCCTACGCATATTAAATGTTATTGATAAAAACAGAGATCGCAAACGTAAAGCAAATCAGATGAGTTTGTACGACAGCCCTTCGCTAACCACGATACTTTCTTTGACTCAAGGATATTGTAGAAGTATATAAATGTGAGAGAATATAGCACTTGGTTGATTAAATCCCATGATACCAGCGGGCAGAAATATGTTCTTCCGACAGTGTGCACAGTGTACAGTCGATGTGTTCGCACACTCATGGAGGTACGAGTCGGCGTGCTTGTGGACGATTATAAAACATAAGCAATTTCGTGACGTGTGTGTGCTATAGCACGAGGCAGAGGCATACGTGCCTGAACTCTTAAACGCGAAAATTGCCAAGTTCCGATGGAGTTCGGATGGGAAATGGACCGTGCTCGTGTCTACTCCGTTAGCTTGATCTCCGGCTCGCAAACCGAATGGAACCCTCTACACGTACGTGTCCCACCCCCTTGCCCATGTACAACGAGATACACACAGGTCACACGTGTGCCGCTTTTCGGATAAAGATATTGCTTGCCGATATATTTTATGTCGTGCGAAACATAACCACCGTCGTGGGTGAAACGTACAGAAACCCAAAACATACCGGTGAATGTATTAACCAGTCTCACTCAACATTTTCCCCGAACATAGTTTAACCTGATTCCTCATCAGATCTACGTTAATAATCATTCATCCAGTGTTGGACAAATGTTATTCAGAATAACAAGTAAAATAATAACAATAGATTGTATTTATACGTTATTTAAAATTTTTGAATAAAAAATAAAAATTACTAGTCATCTTAAACATTTTTATTTGTATTATTCACAATGTAACTTATCACGCCGTTATCACATCATCATACAATTGAAATAAGTAGAGATACGAAATAAAGGATTAAACGTAATATTAATGAAATAAGAATAAAGCACAAAATACATTATTATAATCTATATAAAACAATTCATTCAATTGATTTTTTAATTTACTTTCAATATTGCTCTTTGTTCGAAAAAGTCATTTGAAATTTTGTGGAACTTGAAGCATTCATTATTGTGGAAAAAGAAAACGGTTTTCCTACTGGTGCAGATAACGGTATTGATGTGCTATACCTAAAAAATATTTTTCTTACTATAGTACTGCTTTATTATAGACCACATTAGCCCAGATGTAACCGCATATAAGAAACGATGAATAGCAAATAACGAATAACGGCTCCCCCAAATGAATAACGAATACCTCGAAAGATCGTATAACCAATAATTATTGATTCAACACACTTATTTAAATAATGCCCAATACTGCATTCATCTATAAATAGCATGTAAATATATGATGTCTATAAAATTAAATATTTAAATACTACTGTGAAATTCGAGGACATTTTAATTTTTAAATCGTAGTCAATTCGATTTATCATATGATTTTTCAATTAATCATTATTATGACTAATGAGCACGTTTTCAGAATAACTAAAGCGTTTTCCAAGCAAAGAAATATTTCATTGAATATATTATTCTTTAATTTTTACAGAACTGTACTTTACCGTAAATAAAATAATAAAAAAGGAATATCAAAAGATTTTCTAAATTTTTGAACGATATCGTAGACTGAAAACTATTACCTAAAAGTATGACATTGGGTCCTAGAATTAATGAACGAGAAAGTAATCCAACAAGATTTCATGTCATTGATAAACTAAAATTAATGTATGTACAAATTCTACGAGTTTTCATAAATTATTATAAACTTTGGTTTTTTTCTTAATTTTTGAATTTTATCCTATTACCGGGTTTATTGTAGGAACATTATACAACGTACAGTGCGAACGAATTTTGTCTTACTAATATAACAGTTATATAGTTTGTTATTAAATATCTAATTAATTTATGCAATGAAAACGTACTATTTTAAAAGCATAGAGGTATTGAATTTACTCAGATTAATTGCTCTCGGTTACAATGAACATGAAATTTCTTCAGTTTATCCAGGTTTAATCCTCTACTTTACTATTGAACACCAAGGTTTCAAATTGGAATTGGAAGTATGCATAGGTGATAAATCAAATGATTTGTATTGTATTTTAACCCTATTAGGGCCGATGTGGCCTCACTCAAATTTATGCTAATATTTATGTAATATCCCAAATATTGCTCACTACGTTTCAATTTACCGTTTCTATACAGATGAATATTAAATATAAATATAATACTAAATATAATTTAATTGAGTCATTGCATTTTTAAAGTACACTTTGGAGGCACACTTAAGAATTGAAATAAATATAAAATGGTTAGGTTGCTATAGCATATGTTAGTTTAAAAGGAAAAGCCAAAAGCAATCGATTTTGGCATCTGAAACCCATGATGTTTCAGAAATCCTATTTTGAGACAATGGATTAATTGCTTAAGAGATGATAATTCAATATATTTGAAATACATGTAGAGGTACATCAGATCCACTTCGACGGTCACACCTTTCGCTCTGATAAGTGTAAAAAACATAGTGAAATTTCTCTTCGACTTAAATCTATTTTTTATCCATTAGGCGACCCATCTAATACGAGACCACGCGCACGTTTTACGTTTAGATACTAGAAAACAATCACAGAACACTCGAAGGGAACACCCCTCGTCAAAATCAAGAGTCTATTATTACGACCATATGTTTATGCCACGATTGTATCTTGACGAAGAGGGCGAAACGTACTCCAGCCAGGGGGTCAGAAGTACACCTGCTCGAACACGACAGCACATGTGCAGAAGCAGAATGCGTGGGCAATGCAAACACCTACATCGGATATGTGTCACTACTTAAACAGAATAGCAGGCTCTGCCGTTTATTGACAACTGCTGTGTTTTGACGAGACTTGCCGAAATAATCTTGCTGGACATCCCTCGTTCACCTGTATTTCCGCCTTTCAGGAAAGTTGTTAGCTTGATCGATTTTATTTCCTGGTTCCATTTTCTGTTCATTTTTTCTCGTTCAACGTTGTCATACCTTCGCTATCTGGTCATCTCTCGTTTAGATCTGTTTAGACACTGTAAACACATGTCTATCTTTACACTACAGTCGAGAAAATTGTAGGTAACCCTCTTCTAACTTGATGGTTATATTCCTGAAATCTGCAGTGTCATTCGCTGTGTCAGTCTTGTGTGTCTAATTGTGTTTTAATGCTATGCAATATGTTAAACAATGCTAGTTGCTAAGATACGTTTGTTAGGAAATAATTTAATTTAATCATTTTTTCTTATATTGTTAAATTTGACTGATCTAGGAATGTAACGTTAACACTCTTAAATAGTAAGATATTTCATAACATGACGAAATAGAAAATTAGTCCTGTACATTGCGTGTTGGTTTTAGAGCATTACCTTTTCACTATATTATCAGCGGTAAGTCTTAGTTAACGGCATTAATTTTTGACGCAAAAGAATATTCTTTGTTTTGCAAAAAAGCGGGTATAAAGAATTACAGAGGTACAACTACCACTGGAGTAACAAAGGAAGAAGCAACTTTTACGTATGAGAAAATATTATCTTCAGAATTTATTTTCTTTATAAATTACTTTCATTTGAAGTACAATTTTTAGTAAACGTTATTAATTCCTCCATTTTTGAGGTTAACAGAAATTTTTTAAGCAATACTCAAGTAAATGTTAATACAATGTATTTAATTTTTTTACAAAACTGTTAAATTCTTCGATCTACACCACAATGTAGATGTTCATCTAATTTTCTAACCGTGTCAAAGCTAAACTCTATTGTTAGATTGCCATATTATATTAATATTATTTATACTTTTTGTACTTGCTTAGATTATTATTATTTATACTTTCTGTACTTACTTAGATTAAACAATTATTTTCTCTCAATATCAGAAAAGAGTGAATACATATTTTTCCACAATTATTCATTCATAATACTTATGCATAAAACTTACCTATGTACTTACATGTTTCTTTCATGTAATATACCGAAAATATTCGTTACAGAATACAGTGCGGAAGTAATACGTATTGCCAATGTATATATAAATGTGTATAGACATAAAAGTTAGTACTAGATGATTATATCCAGATATTTTTCGATAAGGAAATATTTCTTCAAATGATAGGTTTCCTGTTGCTCCATACTTCCGTAGATATCGCGACTATAGCTGAACGACACTTGGCCTTACGATCAAAGTTGTGATCGAAAACATTTGATTGCGATTTATATATTAATCGGTTGAAATGTAAAGCGTTTTAAAGATATTTCTGCTATCAATCGTTCCATAATACCTTTACTTTTACATAAGAAATGTTACTGTTTATAAACAAACGAATTGTAATAATCTATTAACCTTTTAAATCAAGATGTACAAACAAATGAGAATAGTATATGTGGTAACTGTATTATAACAAAAGTATTATACTAATCAATTCTTGTACGGAAGTTAATTTTGACGATTTGACTACGTCAATAAATAGCAACCTTTAAAATTTTCTTCCCGATTCTGGTCAATTGCAATTTTTAAAAAGAAATTTTTTTTGTCGATTAGAAAATTAATCCTTTTAACATCTTGAAAAAATTAATCGTTTGGTCCAATCTTGAAAAAGTTGTTTTTAAAAGTTTCCCAATATTCCTGTCACAGTCTGTATATACATATTTCAAATACGATTAAAGATATATTTCTATGATTTAAATAGCTGAAGTTGCCCTTGTCACTCTAATGTTAATTAGTAATTCTTTCATTTTTAGGAATATGAGAAAGTATCGATAGTGAAGTTTTAGTTAGCACTAGTGGCTGATAAATAACCATTCTGGCTATCTAAGGAGTGACCGTTTCCACCTGAAATACCGAAACCAATCACTAAGATTCGGGTTTAAGTCGAAGTACACACCATGATATCTATCAGATCTCGGTCTCATAAATCACTGCCCGTAACATGAAGTTAAAAGCAATGAGAAAGCAGGATGCTATGGCGCTTTATAAATGGAAGACTCTTTTCTCCGGACAGTAGCAGATCCTTCTGGAGTAAAGTGGTTAAAGTGGCTACGTCCGCTGAAATTAGCATCATCCTTGGTTAAAGCAATATCGACCGGAAGATGTCTTCTGCGGCGTCTATTCTTCCAAACCTGGGGTTTCACCCCAAGTCTTAATGAAATTATCGTCAGGCCGAATTTCGAGGACAAATCGACGTTTCAATTTTCTTAATGCGCTCATCTCCCCGGTGGGATATTGGCGTGCGGCCGCCCTTTATGTCCTCGAAAGATGTAGCCATGGTTCGTAAGGACACGTTTGCGCCCTCTTGCCCTTTCCCTTTCTCTATCTCTCTCTCTCACCCTCCCCTCTCTATCTCCCCTCATCACTCTTCCCTCCACTCCTCTTTCCCTTCCTCTCTTTCTCTCTTTCAACCTTTCTCTCTTTCTCTCTCTGCTACCGAAATCCTTGTGCTATGAAAAGTTCCCGGGCACCATCGGACACCGCGACAAGCTACAGTTGGGTGTTACTGCCACGTGCCGTCGCGTGGCTCTGCCACGTGACCAACTTGTTACCCACTATTTGCTCTCATCCTTCCTTAAGTGCATTACTACCATTGCAATTACAGGCCCACTGAATTTCCGTGTCACTCGTGCTCGAATCATTTCGCCGACACCCCCGCTACGTCCTGTTTGATTGCGATGCACCCTGGCTCCCTCGTTTGTTTTTACAAGTGGGTCAATAATCTCTACTCCTTTCGAAACTCATCGATTTAAATGATAAAGTGTGTTTTGGAATAGTTAATGCTTTCGGCTTCTGCTTCAATTGTTTTTTAGGGTTCATTTTTTAAATCAAGTTTTAACGTTGCATCAACATCGAAGGTCATCAGCAACTATGTACAGTTATTCTAATAATTTCATTAGCTAGAAATTTGATGACTTACAGACTATGATATTGTCCTGTTGAGCTTATAAATTGGGTGAGATTTATTATATTATCCTCTGAATATAGCAAATTGTTCATGTTATTCGGCAGATTGCTATTCTGTTTTCGGTGTCGTAGTTTTTACACTCCAGACCGATATGCCTGATGGAGTTCGGTCCCTTGCATTGTTCGCAGACTGCCGGTTCCTGATTTTCTAATATGTGTGAGTGGGTTAGAGCCGTATAGCCTATTCTAATTCTGCCGCTAAAATTGGAGAGAGCGATCAGTTTTAATCGTGGTTTTCATCATTCGAGGAAACAAACAAATCATTGCTATTTAATCGTTTTCCTAACACAAAATAACTCTAAGAAACTCTCAAATATGATAATTTTTATTTCAGACATGCCAATATTGTTTCTGATATGAAATTATGTCCATTAAAAAATCGATACATACTATTTTACTATATGTTATTTAAGTAGTATTTGTTGAATATTTGAACTAAATATCTGATTATAGAAGGACTAGGCAGCAATTTATCCTATAATCATTTCACCTAACACTGTCTGTTTCGGTACTTAATAAGTTGACAAATTAAATATGTTATATGTGTATTGTCTTATTAAGAAAATTGAAGCTTCTAGATAATACTCTTAACCTCTTAAGCAAGTACAGCAGATATATCCAGTCCTGTCAATTGCTCAATCCGTGGACCGAGCGGAGACATCTTTCTACAGGTATATTAATCGGTAAAATAATTACTAATGCTATTACTGGTAGTACTCAATAATACAAATACAACATACCTATTTTAAAATAACAAATTTATAAAAGATTAACATAAAGACATTACAAAACAGTACAAGATGCGTGAAAATTCTTTCTCAGCATAAGGTGTTCAGGATATTACTGCAAAATTGCACACAATTTGACGCAGTAATCTTTTAGATATTTCTAGAATCGATTTTGGAAACGGTCTCTTGAGAAAGACGCATTTGAAGTATTCAGTGTTTATTATCACTAATAATAACACTGTCCAACACCAAATTTGTTTCCTAATTACTGTTGGGTGGTTCTTCTAGAGTTTTGTGCGCTGATACCGAATCTGCCTTACCTTCTCGCCTACACGCACAGTTTTTGAGGAACATGACTTTGAAACAAAAACTATTTTTCAACTTTAAACAAATATCGTGATGTTATTATAAAAGATATTGAATTGTTCTTTGCAGTAAAAGATTCTGTAAACATTCCCGAATACAGTGATATCCAATATTAATACATGTTTAAAAATCATTAACACTAGATTTACGGAGCACTAAAATTGAATATTTTACATTGCTTTATAAAAATAATAAAATTGTATTTACTTAGATCTTCAGCAATTTTTATTGTAATATGTACACAAAAAAATAAATCTATTTAATAATTCCTCACGAATGCCTCCTTACACTCTTCATAATTGTAAATTAAAATTTTTTGAATCAGTCATTTTGACGGGCTCCGTAAATCTAGTGTTAAAGACGGAGAGACACCACTTTTGCACCAATTTTTGAGGATATTTTTGAATTTATCTCAAAAAATAAGTGTCTAGCGTAAAATCATGCTATATCACGCGATAGAGCAGGCTTTTTTTGAAGTTTACAACATCGACGTTTTTATCGAACCAGAAAGCAAAATATCTACGTCCGACATGAATTGCCACCAGTGGTGCTCTTCCACTAGCGCGGTCGTTCGTCGCGATGAGGCGCGCCGCGGCCGTATAAATGTTAAATTTTATTTGTTATTTCATACTAAAAAGGTCTTTTGTAACAAAAAATAAGTTAATACAAAAATCTATTTAATATCGCTTATTGTGGAAATCCTAATAAAGAAAACTAAATACAAAAGAGAAACTTACTAAATTATTTTTTTGTTACAAAAGACCTTTTTAGTGTGAAATATACTATAAAAAAGAGACTAACATTAAAAAAATACATAAAATAATTTATACAGAATAAATGTACTAATAAATAATAAATAACATTTAAATAAGCTGACATGATTGCGCGCTTTTAGCCACTGCATCGCCGTTACGCCGCGCCGTATCCCGACGAACGACTGCGCTAGTGGAAGAGCACCACTGGCGGCAACTCATGTCGAGCGTAGACATTTTGCTTTCTGGTTCGGTATAAATATTATGTTGCAAACTTCAAAGGGGGGTTTCTCAAGATAAAAGTCTGCTATATCGCGTGATATAGCACGATTTTACGCTGGGCCCTTATTTTTTGAGATATATTCAAAAATATCCTCAAAAATTGGTGCAAAAGTGGTGTCTCTCCGTCTTTAATGATTGTTTAAACATGTTTAAACATTCATAACTTATTAATATTGGATATCACTGTATTCGAGAAAATCTACAGAATCTTTTACTCCAAAGAACAATTCAATATCTTTTATAATAACATCACAATATTTCTTTAAAATTTAAACGTAGGTTTTTTTCAAAGTCATGTTTCTCAAAAACTGTGCGTGTAGGCGAAAAAGTAAGGACAGATTCGGAATCAGCGCAAAAAACTCTATAAGAACCACCCAACAGTTATTAGGACATAAAAAAGGTTTGTTGGACAGTGTAATCAGAACGTCTGCATATAACCTACAAGTCTAAACTAGTTTAAACAGTTTTTACACATTGACTACATTTCGATATTTCAACACTTTCGATTCCAAAAAGAAATAATCTTTATGGCTATACTTATATTTGTGTCACCAAGCGATCTTTTTATTCATCGTAAAATAAACAAAAGGACGTACGAAAAAGAAATCGACCAACTTGTTTAATGATGGAAGACAATTGTAGGTGACTGAACTAAATGGTGGTGACTGTATAATTGATTACAAATTTGTTTTTTTTTAAATATAATCACTCGTATTTTATTTTCAAATCGGGCATGAATTCATGCTGTGGCTTACATATACAGGATGTCATGTAACTGGTGGTAGAACCGGATAGGGGGTGATTCTACGTCAAAAAATAAGATGACAATATAGAATAAATTTTTTTTTCGAGGAAATCGAGTGCGAAAATGCAGCCAATACGCGTGCTACTAAGTAGGAATCGTCTAACCCGTCTGATCATGATCAACCAATTCTAGTTCCTGCATATACTAAAACTAAAGCACGTGAATCCGGCGGATCTTTAAACTCGATTTTCTCGGAAACAAGGCGTCAAATAGAAAAATTTTATTCTATATTTTCGACGTATTTTCTGACGTAGAATCAGTTCCTATCCGGTTGTACCACCAGTTATATGACACCAGATATATGCGTCTCCATGTGTGAGAGTTAGCTGTCCACTGAAACTGTCGGATGTATACATCTGGTAATATTACGAATAAACCCATTTTGATCAAAAGGAAGAACGAAAAATAATGCCCATAACATCAATCCTTTCTTTATTACATTTAAATAATAAAGGTCAGAAAGTAAAAGAAAACTTCATACTACAGTAATTTGTATATATTTATTGTACATGTCGTGACGTAAATACACATTATAGATAACAACGATAGCAATGCAGATTAACAGTTATTATAAATTACTGTTCACACTAACTCACAATGTCATCTTACGGTGCGTTCAAACCAAACCAACGAATGTTCGTACGTCCCCCCCCCCCCAACCCCTCCAACAACAAAGTCGTGCTCATTTAAATGTTGAACGCAAACGAATGTATTAATGTAATATAACTGTAATCAATATTATACTGAACGTTACGCCGTATTCGTCGGTATGTCATAATTATGTATCGAGCTGAACATTCGGTGAACGGTCCGGCGAATACTTTAACGAGCATAGATGAATACTCGTTGAAATTTCAATTTTGTTGGAGCGGATGCCGAACAAGCATGCCTCCGTTTGATCTAAACGAACCATTAGAAGGTACTGCGCTTTGATCAAAGTAACTAGAAAAATTACGCATACACATACAGAGTGTTCTATTTTAATCTTCCAAGGCAGATATCTCGATAAATGTGAAAAAGGTAAGAAATATTTTAGATAAAAGTTGTTTAGTTTTGTGATTGACATGTCATAATGAAAAGTATTCAACTTTGCAGAAAATATTTAAATTGAACTGTACATGGTCTATTCCATATTTTCATGGCTTATATCGAACTGTTTTGAAAACAGTGCTTAAGCTTGTATTTTGTATAGACCGTCATTAAGTTGTTAAGCTTCCAATTCGGCGTAACGTTGTTATTAGTATACATATACTGCGAGGTAGTTATACAGCCAGGCTTTAACACCTTAAGTGCCACACCAATGTCCATAAAATACACAAAACCCAAACAACTTAATTAATAATGCAAGAATTAGAAATGACAAAGTTTGTCGTAACATAACAATGATTTGTGTAACATTTTGACACCTTGTAGATCAGAGCTGCGCAGCGTCTGTCCATGCGGACAGCGATTTTCTTGCCCTGGGCATACACAGAACAGCGGCTACGAAGCCACGCCCCTGCAGGCAACGCTGCATGTATTTGTCACACGCATTGTCGTTACTGGCTGAAGACGGTGACAGAGATCGACTGCAGGTTACGTCGAGATTGAATGAAATAGAATATAACGGTAATGCGTGCGAGTAAAGGTCGATTTATACAGCCGTGCGGGATCTCGGCTGCACGGTCGGCTATATTATACATAGCCGTGCGGGGCCTAGGCCACTCGAGACGGCGGTGTCTTTTGAAATCGTCACGCTTGCTACCGAAACTCGAGCACTTTCCGCACCCCTCAACCCCGCATGGGATACCTAAGGTAGAATCACTGAGATATCTGACGTGATCCCGGACAAGTTGTTCAGCGAGCAATCTCTCGCCGTGCTTTGTCCGTGGTGTAGCTACACCAAGGCAGAAAAAACATTATAAATGTATGATTTAAAACGTTATTTCACCGATGTTTTTTCTATCGACGTCGAGTGTAAAGTAGGTGCTATTCGAAGTTCGTCGTGGACGTTGCAAATTTTGGTTTTAAGCCATGAAAAACATGAAAAAAATTGAAAAGATGCAGATTTCATATAGAAGATGAAAGAGCACACCTACAACTTTAATTTAGCAGTAAGATACCATCATAAGTAATATGCTCATTTGTTTTCAAATTCCTGAGACTGGTGCGTCATAGTTGAAAAAAATCAAAACCAATTTTTTCGGTGTTTTTCCCGTGAAAAACTGTTATACCAATCTTTTCTGAGTTTTAAGAGTATATTATGTAATATTAAACATTGAAAGGTGGGAAGAATTGCAGTTTCTCGCGATTTTCATCTGTCAGATTTTTTCCAGTCTGTTTTCCTCACAAGTCTGTGAAACATGCTTCTTAAATTTTCAATACAGACTCACATTCGAAAGGTTTAAAAATACAACTTTCAGTATTTTATGTATACCGTGTGTATACATTAGGGTGGACCTTATTTTTTCGCAAAAGGGCGCGCAACGAATTTGAAAATTTTCAATTTTTTTAATCTTGACATAAATAGACGTCATGATGTATCGTTGAATTTGTTTTTTTTTTCTCTTTAAGAATCCATATATAGCATAAACAGTTGTTCATAGAAAAAACATCCGTGACCTTGAAAACTTGAGAAAATGAGCTTGAAAAATTTTTTTTTCTCCTGATGCTATATTCGCCTCCTTACATGCTACAACTTTTGTTTGAAGAGTTTTTTCATATATACATGACTGACAGAGATATTAAACAAATTCATTAATAAGCTCCAATTTTCAAAAGAAAAACAGTTCTAAGATCGGAAAAAGAAGTTATTATGAATATTACGTGAATTACAAAAAGAGGTGACAAAATTATTTCGTCCCGGCTTTGCTTGCGGACTTGTCGGTAGGGCGTAGCAAAGCCTGTCTCAGTTCTTGGTACAATCGTGTAAGTTTTTAAATTATGTGCACAAATTTCGTAAGTTGTAGTATGTAAGGAGGTGAATATAGTATCTGGAGAAAACAATTTTTTCAAGGTCTTTTTCTCAAGTTTTCAAGGTCACGGATGTTTTTTCTATTAACAACTGTTTATGCTATATATGGATTCTTAAAGACAAAAAAAAAACAAATTCAACGACGTTCCGGTTCTTTGCGGATATTTCTAATATCTTTGTATTAAGAAATGACATTTGCGTATAGAACGATAAATTATTTAAGAAGAATAACAGTATTTTGCGATGATAATTAAACAGAAGAAAATGTTTCTATTTTTAATTATAACCGTGATATAAATTATTTTCTGGAGGTATGTCGTTTTCGTACAAATTGTCGAAAGTAGCAAACTTTGACGGTGTCTGTATGTAAAAATGATCCGACTTCACATGGAATGTGAATTAAATGATAAAAATAACTGAATTAAAAAAATAACTGTTATTCTCGTTTTTACAACACATATGCAATTTACGCATAATATCAGAATGTGTAAAATGCTTTTCCACCAAGGGACAGGAAAATTTCCTATTTCCATTATGTCGTAGAGGAGACATACCGATAGTTTACATAAGGAGCTGTGAAACTCCTGAAAACATCTTTTTTTTGGGCCATGCACAGCAGGGAACTGTCAACGCGCTCCCGAAAGGCCATCTGGAAATGCTCAGACGTCGAGATAATGGCCTGGACGGGGCATTCTGAAAAATTGGTCGACGTGAAAGCGAAAACTTGGTCGGAGTTTTCTCTAGACCCAAACCTATGAAAAAAAAATCCCGCACGGCTGTATAAATCGACCTTAAGAGAGTTAGGATATCATGAGAACCTAAAACACTTCACTCTTTCTTTTCTCTATCCACACTCCGCTAAGTCACGTGCCCGTAGGTTTGCCCGTAGACGTGCCTGCGGGCATCGTCGGGCGCCCTTGCCCTTGATGGGCATGTTGAGCAGCTATGTTGTAGATCATAATTCAGTTTTCTTAATAGATTGTAGTGTGAGATCGAGGCCCACCAGTCCAATACCGTATGGAGATGGAGAAAGGTCGGAGGATTCGTGGGTGTATGCAGGAATTGATCAGCTACAAATTGCGAGGTCCGGGTTTGAGTCCCAGTGCCCTTCTTTTTCCTAAGATCATCCAGTAGTAAAAATGAATTTTCAAATTTTGTAAAAAATTGTGTCTGTTATATGTAACTAACGTGGTACTCAACGTATTAAACATTGTCTCTAAGAAGAACCACTTTTTAGCATGTATGTTTTTCATTTCCTTCTTATGGTGGTTGGCTTTCTGCACGTCCACCATTATTACAAATCCTTTTTTGAGATCTTTGCAGGAATTCTTTCCTACGTTTTGATATCAATTCACAAGCTATTGGTGAACATGAAATAATTATGCGTTGACGCAATTTAGTTACACTTTCGACCAGTATATAAAAAACAATTTACTTTAATGATCCTCACAGGAAGATATCGCATGGTGAATAATTTGTATTTAAGGATAGTTTCCGGTCTACGAAGCTAAAGAAATGATCATTTTCAGGATATTTTTATAAAAAGGTAAACAAGATAACAATCGGTGGTTTTCGGAATTTGCTATACAGGGTGTCTCAACAATGTTGTAAACCCTTGAAATGGGCGGATCCTGAGATTATTCGAAGTAACTGTTTCCTTTACAAAAATGACTCTCTCGGTTTTGTTAGGGAATTATTAACGAAAAAGAGGGATCGATCGGAGCGGGGCTACAGCAGACGAATTCTGGCTCGGCCAACTGCAACGTCAAGCTCATTGGAACCTGTCGCCGAGCCGGAATCCGTTCGCTATAGCCGCGCTTTGGTTGGCCCGTATTTTTCGTTAATAACTTCATAGGAAATTCGAGATGAAATTTTCGCAAAGAAACGAGATACTTTAAGTAACTTCAGTAAGCGATCATATCAAGGGCTTACAACATTTTTGAGACACCCTGTATTTGTATGCGGCTAGCTACTTAAAGGTCAAGTAAAAGTCATGTTATACTGCCGGGACGTGATTTTTTTTACATAGGATTGGATCTAGAAAAAACCCCGGCCGTGATTTTGCTTTCACGTTCCCGATATTTTCAGCTCGCCACGGCAAGGCCATTATCTTGACGTCTGAGCATTTCCAGATGGCCATTCGAGAGCGCGTTCACAGTTTCCTGCTGTGCATGGCACAAAAAAAAGATGTTTTCAGGAGTTTCACAACTCCCTATGTAAATTATCGGTATCTCTCCTCTACAATATCGTGGAAATAGGAAATTTTCCTATCCCGTGGTGGAAAAGCATTACACATTCTGATATACGTGAATTGCATATCTGTTGTAAGACCGAGAATAACAGTTATTTTTTTAATTCAGTTTTATCATATAATTCATATTCCACGTGAAGGTGGATCATTTTTACATAGAGACACCTTCAAAGTTTGCTACTTTGAGCAATTTGTACGAAAACGACATACCTCCACAAAATAATTTATATCACGGCTATTATTAAAGATAGAAACATTTTCTTTTTTTTGTGATCATCGCAAAAGACCGTTATTCTTCTTAAATAATTTATCATTCTATACGAAAATGTCATTTCTTAATACCAAAAAATTAGAAACATCATTGTTTTGCAAATTTTACCGCCCGTTCAAGTGTGACAAAATTCGTTTTTTAATTCGCGCAGCTTCAAAAATTTCAAATATTGGGCACATAGAACTACTATAAAAATATGAATGATATGAAAGATTATTTCAGACACAGGGAAATAATAAAATGTTAATTTTAGGAAACCTAATATTGTCATTTCGCCGACTACAATATTTTGCAACTTAATTAACGTTTACTGTAAACATCGTATACAAATTTCATACAATACACATGGGAAGTAACGCCCGCCAATAAATAGAAACGGGTTGAACTATTCATTGTTTTTGGTTCATAAAGATGCTGAATATTTTTTAAACATTCTGAAATAAGTTTGACGACGTAGTTCTAAAATTACAACTTCCACGTAGTAAAAGAAAGAAGACGGGGAAGCAGGCGCGAGATAAATCACAGGAACTAAGATTTCGTAACGTCATTGCGATCAGTGTTTACACGCGTTCTCCTTTTCTACATTCGACACGATCGGTGAGGTCCCAAAAAATAGTCGAACTGTACGATCCATGCAATGGCACGGTCCATTTTTATTTAGAATATTTACTGTAATATTATAGAATAAAAAATTTTGCTTTGTATAATAATAACGCAAATTTCGTCATATTCATAAACGGGACAATAATTAGTAACGCGTTGTTTTTCCTTGTTGATCTTCATATCTTCTTGGCATGGAATTAATTAATCGACGACTACGTTCCGTCGGAATATTACGCCATCCTTCTTGAATAGCAAGATGAAGTTCGTGTAAGTTTTTGTAAGTTCAAAATGTCCATGTAAGTATACTGATCATAATATCATGACTTCTGAGTATTGGACCAACGCAGTGTCATTGCTCTAAACGCGTTCACTGACCTTCTCGAACCTTTAATAGTTGGCTTTATATATTTTGAATAGAAATGTTCACTAACACGATGTCAATAATATGTTTTCCATCTGACCCCATTCGGTTGAATTTAGACTCGTCAGTAAGAATTACTCTGGACCAGTCTGCTGAAGTTCAGTAACGATGTTTTTTTGCGAACTGTACATGCAACATCCCATTGCGTTAAACAATTTGTGCTTTAAAACGATCAGATTCAGAAATACGATAAAGAATACACACTTCTCGATTTGTTGTTTTGCACGATCTTTCTTCGCAACACATTCTTCACTTAATCTGTTTTTCTTATTAACTACACGGCTTGCACACACGCCGTTTTAGAAATATTTGATTTTTTAGCTATTCATTTGATTTCAACTCTTTACACTGAGGTGATATCCTTTCATCGGCTCATGGCTGTGAACTACTTTGCGATTGTTTACCTACATTCTACTTATAACACCGATTCCGGACAACCAATTCAGTAATCGTGAAACATAAACAAAAACAGGAATAAATTATTTATCGGTCTTAAGTAGTTGTCCGCTATTATGACATCACGGTATAAGAAAATGTTGAAAATATTTCTAGTTTATAACTTGAAAAGAAAAATGTTTTCATAATATTCTTCAATATACATACATCAACTTATATTAAATTTGTGTCATATATGAAAAATATTTAATTTATAGAGCGTGAACAGTGTTTGTTACCTGAATTAATAAGCGATCTTAAAGGAGCTGGACGCCACATTCTTTGGACGTATAACTATTGTATAGGTTTTGGTTACATCCAAATACTGTAAGCATCAGTGCCGCTTTCTGTAATTGCCCTCCAAAAATTCTTTATAGATAGGATGTCTAGCTTCTCGGCTCTAAATCTTAGAGGAAAAAAAGAAAATATATTCTTAAACTGCATGAAAGTTCGGAAGAAACGAACCTATGAAACCTGCAAAAAATTTGTTTATCCTTTCTCTGATATTCTGAATATAAGCATCATTTTTGTCTGAACTCTCTCACGATTCTACATTCCTTAAAAATTAGTAAAGTTCGGCAAACCAAGCTATTGGAGGTTCACTGCCTTAGAAAAAGTATGATCTAATTTTAAAATAGCATAAATGTACATCAGATAACTGCTCAAATGTAGCACTGCAAGAAAATATTATAATTCATAGAGGCACCAGTAGTTGACCAGTTTTTAGAAAAACATAAAAAATTAGGTTATTATAAGTTCTGCACTTTTGATGAAAGCGAACTTCGGATGACACAATATCTGTTGGTTAAATTTTAAAACAATTACATGCGAAGTGAAGTATGCATAGTAACAACGGACGTCTAAATTCATTAAAGTAAGTAATATACTGATATATTTCTATTTCCTTAACGTTTCTGTTAAGAACACCTGTACGGTTCAGGTAAACAATCCATACGTTGTGAACTTTTCGCGACTGAATTATTTACTTTTTAAATTCTCATAGCGTTTTATAAGTGATAAATGCATCGTTTCTGTTATTCTAACCTCAAAATAATAGTTTATTGAGTGGTCAAATTCTGAATACTGTTATTTGAGCAATTTTTAGAAGTTGACCCCCGATAAATCAACGTCAATTACTAACGTAACTCATTTAAATTTGTTTACGATTTATAATGTATCCATTTTACATCTAAGATTGTTAGGAGTACAAAACATAATTCTAAATTTTGTAGCATACTGTGTTTTAGAGGATGACTGAATTGAATTTGTTATAGAATTGATTTATTTTATTTCTTATTTTATCCTTTAATTGTAATTTGTGCTGGTAATTGTTGAAACTAAATGATACTAAAATGATTTCTAACATTATTGCTTTAACCTTCTTTCCAGTATAAGTGGTCAACTACTAACGAACAGAAGGTCAATTACTAGGTTTTTCATTTTTAAGAGTGGTCAACTTCTGAAGCAATTACTGAATTTTTAAATATGTTTTCTTAAATTTGTGTAACTAAACTTTTTTTAAAAAGTGGTCTTGTTACATAATTTAGAAGACTTCAAGAGTGTCTTCAGGTATCGACTCTCGCTATTTGATGACAGAGCAAGTGGTTACTATTGTTCGCGTGGAAAACTTCTTTTAACTGGTCAACTACTGGTGCCTTTACCTTATATGTACATCCCCAGGGACACCGACATACAGACGAAATATGAAAAAAGATTAAGGACTATGAACAGTCAATTATAAGATTAGAACGAATATGGGATCAAGAGAAGGTGTACGTAACTTCAAACATAATGTCAGTTATTGGCATAATGTATCGCGAACCTAAAGCAACTCCAGTTGAATCAGTAGGGAATTATGTTATAGGGAAAGCAATAATCTTGAAAACATGAGACAACAAATGACAAGAATCGATTTAATTTATATCAGAATTTGTTTACGTCGATGGTAATGTTCCGTTTCATGTTTACTTTGCATTTTCCACTTTTCAAAAATTTGCTCGTATGTAAACAAAAGTACCACATCCGAGGATACTTAAGAAACATGTCTTATCTTCCGGAATTATCAACCGTAATAAATATCCCACTGAAACAAAACAATTATTCATTCTCCTTTTACTTGATCAAAGAATTTTAGTGACATTTAAATATAAGAAAAATCAAGAAAATAAACAATATAAATAAATGCAAAGGCAGACGCAGTCCTAATTCTTTTCAGAAAGATGAATAAACATTTCTACTATTTAATTTTGCTACCAAGGACTGCTGATTTGAATTTTATGATTAATTTCGATGCAGTATTTTATGCGTAGCGTAATTGCCATAATGATTGAACTGAGACAATGAAACATTGTGTATTTTTGTGAATATTAGAGAACAATAATGTAAGTGGCGCACAGAAGTTTCCAGCCAAACATATTATTAATTTTATATTAAGGAAACTGTACCTGAAAGAATTTTAAGTACCTCCTGTAGGTCTAAAAAATGTTCAGGCAGAGATAAAAATCTTAAAGATCGTGACCATCACTTTCTTTATCATAATTGCGACCAATAGCAAAAAATCTCAAGCCGTTTGATCCAATTTAAAAAATGTTATTCGCTTATAAATGGTGTACGAACACTTTTTACAATGACAGTATAAATATGAGAATATGGAACGTTATAGGAAACACAAAAATAATTAAATTTTTTTTATCAATTTTCATTTCTGGTTTCTAAATAATGCCGTTAAATTTTATGTGCACAGTCAAAATTTATTAGTACAAGTAATATTTACGAATACAATGAATTAAAGTAATACTTGTATTCGTAAATATAGTTGATAGTTTAAATACATACCAATATGTTGTAATATAATAAAAATAATACATAGTCGTTTAATGATCACTATTGGTGGAGGTTACTTAAGAAGAAAGTATCCAAGTGCGGATGACAATAGAAAACTAGTTGGCTAATATTATAGGTACCATAAATTAATTGTACGGCTGCAATTGAAAAGCGCATTGAATACGGTTCCAATATTTTTTCTTGAATAGATATTATGACTCTTAAACAATGAGTTATATAAACAATGAGCTTTAAATTCTGTGCATCAGAGTATAATAATCCATTTCTTCGTGTTTGCACGTTCAACAACGATTCTTTTTCGTAAAGCGAAAATAATAGAAAGCAATAACAAAGAATACTGAGCACCGGACTTACAATGTATTTTCGAATATAACTTTTGAAGAAAGCACAATAATGTTCGATAGCTTGTATACTTCTATTCATCCATTATATTCTCCCCGTACAATCACGAGTACGTATTGCCACAAATTTTCAAAACAAAATGAATAAATGAATAAGTCTGAGCTATTAATCGATAAAGCAACAATAAAACGTAATTTTTTTTTATGAGAGTTCAGATTTTTCATTGAGAAATCCAAACATGTTTTATAACAAAGTTTTGCCTAAATTATTACCCGTGGTAAGTATTACTCGATCATACAAATCAAGTGTATATCATTGTAGTTAATCATATTTTGAATGTAGTAAATATTTCCATTAACGATAAAGGCAAATGCAGTGATAAAACTTACCATATATAAACACAATCTTAATATAAAAATTAATATGTTTGTTATCATTCCCACGCATTGAGAACACGTTTTGGCAATGTCTGTTGTGATATTCATCGTTAGAAATATGTAAAAATGATTTAATATATTATCATGTTATTTAAATAATCCATCTATATATAAAGAATCTATCGTTTTATTAACATTTTTTTTAAATATCATTGACTCCCAGACAGTAACATTTTTCGTATTTAATATACGTTCAAGTAATTCATTCAAAAATCACTTTCACGATTTTGATCGAATATTTTCTACCACGGTTAGTATTCGCTTGAAATATGTATAAATTCTTTTCAAACAAATATTCTTTTCAATAAAATAAAAATCCAACTAATTTTTATTAATTTTTATTTTGTTTTACTGAAGGAATAAACATCTGTAGTATAAATATAAGAATAATCGCAGACATAGCAAAATACTACAAGTATTTATTTATACTACAAACTATTAGTAAGTAATATTAGATAAAACAAAGAGAAAAGTTAATGAAGATGGTTTGATCAATGAAAATACTTTTTACAAGTTTACACAAGTCAAACACGATAGAACCATTTTTAATGTAAGTCAGCTTAATATCAACTTGATAAGTTATAACAGGATATCCTTTATAGTCTGAAGTATTAAAGGCATCTTAATATTGGATGAATATATAAAAATTTAATATTATGCAGAATTTTAGTGTCCGTATCTTAACGTTAACCATTTATACTCGACCATGTAAAAGGGTGGAACATTTAACAATAACCTTACCACGACCGGTCAAATGAACGGTTTCACATTTTTTATTCTATAATTCTTGAAATTATAGGGATGCTTTCATTAAAAATTATTAGATAAATTTCTGTATTTATTCAGTCTTGCAATTTTTCTACAACAATGTATTTCTACCAGTCACGTTTTGTGCTCGGTTCGGTTAGTGTTGATGAAGTTACAACAAACCAGAACTTCTTGATTTGGTTACAAGAAAGTCAGAACAGCGATTGGAAGATTCAATTTTAGTAATTGCTCGTGGCAACCGAGGGTTGGGATGTAGTTTTTGGTATGTGGCAGCCGAGCCGTCGCTGGAGATCAGTAATACGAAAATGGGAAGATTTCTGCTGCGGCATTCTAAAATGACGTAGAACATTGGCTTGATAGCTGGACGAAAATCAGAAAATCATATTATGTAACAGGGGTGCATGATATAAATTATGCAGTAACAAGTCGTATGGTAAGTGGTAGGTGATTAATTACATGTAGCCTTTTCTATATTTTTGATTAGACTAAGGCATATCAATGTTATTAGTACTCGAATAAGTTTCTGTCGTTTATATTAATAGATTTCGGAACTAATAGTACTTGTATGTAATTTCAAATGGTGTGATATGCATCAAATAGTATTATAAACAAGCTTTAACACTAAACCTACCGACCATTAAAGCTGATTAGTATGTGTTGCCTTATAAAATTGGCACGGTTGAATTTATTTAGGTTTTGTGCGATTTATATTATAATGTATACTTTAATAATGCAGCGTGTATGATCATTTTCAGTGGAAGCATCTTGATCATCTTGGTCATTTGACCCGCAGTGGTAGGTTTAGTGTTAAGACTTGGTATATGACATCCGAGTCTAGCATAAGTAGAAAGTGTTTACATTACATTGAAAATGTCGGATTTCGTGTCACAAAACAGCATTTGTGGAAGGTACTGCTGCATTATTTTATTTTAAGCGGGTTTTCTCATAAAATCATTTAAAATAAACATGATATTTAGAAATTTTTCTCTTAAAATATACATTTTATAAAAAACACTGTCCTTAGTCTGTACAATCTTTTAGAATACAACACAAATGTTGTTGCTATTCTTACTGTAGTGTTATTTATAGATGAAAGTCGCTACACTGATTACAAAATATGCGATACAAACGGTGGCCATTATACCTCACTGTAACATCTTCTGAAATGAAAAAACGATACAAATACGTAAACTTTATATCAATGGCTATGAACCACTGTGAGACAAAAGAATAAAAAGGGTAATGCTACTTAAATCAAAATGTATTTAAAAACCACCTTTTTTCGTATAAAAGCATGAATAACAAAAAATTCGCCGTGTTTGTTCATGCGGTCGCCAATACAATAAAGAAAATAGTGCAGCAAGAATGTTTTGAATCGTTTCACAACATTTTTTGTGAACATGGCCACCATATTTTGTAAGCAGTGCAGTGACGGCCATCTATAAATGACACCACAACAGGAACTACAAACAAAAAATTTTGTTCGTATACTACAAGAGTGTGTCAACTTCAGACAGAAAGTTTTTTTTATAAAATGCTATATATTTTAAGAAACAAAATTCCCAAGTATCATCTTTATTTTAAATGATTTGATGAGAAAGTCCCCATAAAAGAAAGTGCAGTTGAAAGTCATCGTGTGTTGTTAGAAGTTTATAGTGACAATGCGTTATCCCAAAGAAGTTGTAGAGATTGCTTTTATTAATTTAAAAATGATGATTTCGACGTGAAAGACAAGAATTGCTGTGGTGCACCGAAGAGGATAGAAGACGAAGAATTCTAAGCATTAGGGTTGATACACACTATCGGTCTGCTCACGGTCTGGTGAAATATAAATTACATACATAGTTTTAAATGCACGCATTCACATTATCGGTAACGCTCCGCTCTCGGCCCGGTCCACAAATATTTTTGTCGTGGTCAGGATGTTCTAAAACTACATTTTTTGCATAATGCACGTGCTTTGTATATTTGTGTTTAAAAATATATGCAATATATTTTTACTTGGTGGCCGCGTAATCTGGGCATCTTCAACTACAATAAAGGTAGACTGGTATAATAAACGCTAACGCCTTTATTCGGAGAGTAAGCGCACTTATCGCAAGTCCAATCAGTTCGACGTCTGTCAGTCGACGGCCTCTTGTCCTTGTTACATCGTCGTTACCCAAAAGACGCTACAACGAGGACCACACGTCGTATTGATATCTATACTGTATTGTGTCACATTCGTAACCCCCCCGCTCCCCGTATCAAAATAATAACATACAACAAATTAATTTTCAAAAACGCCAATGGTTCCCTAGAAAGAGACTCAAGCCGTGGACCCAGAAAAACCACAACTAACTCAACATTTGCCCAAGAAAGACAACTTTCTTGATCCAAGGAAAACGACGGTTTATAAACCTGGGAAAGTTAGCGGCTTACAATCTTCAGTAACAATACAATAATAAAACATCTTGAATGCTCCGACCTCATTCCCACTTCCTCTGTCAACATTTATCAGCACTCATCTTGCTCAAAACGGAACGTTTGCCCTAACTTGGCTCGTCCATCTAGACCAGCTTCCAACTCCAAGCGTTCTGGCATCACAACGCTGAAAATTACGTTAAAAATTTGAACATAATGTGAACAATGTTACGGCCGCGCGACCAATGCAAAGCCGCCCAGTAATGATGATCCCTAAAGAAATAACAGAAGAGAGACGCCGCGCCGTCAAGAAACTGTCAACTCACTGGCAATAAGCAACCGAGACATCAACTACGACAGATTAAACACGAATTCGGACACCTTGTAAAGGGCAATGAGCAATTCCAACCCGGAGCCACAGTTTCCATCGACATTGCAGGGAAAATGTCGACATTGCCTGATGAAATTGAGCAGTACTTCCACAGCACACATTTCTCAAAATTTAATTAAAAAATATCGATAACTGACTATAACGTGCCTCTGCTAGCATTCGTAACGCATTCGTTAACGCGTAAGCGCATATTTCATGCTCACGTTGATTATCTATGTTGAAATAATTTAATGTATCATTTATCTGTAAACTCATTTTACATAACAGCCATAAGAAGACACTTCCGAGAGTGTATATACAGGACGCGGACGAATGACATGTACAAACGGGCAAACGATGATTCTGCATAAAAAATAAATCGAAAAAAAGGAGTAACGTTTTTTCATTTGGCGCATCGTTTTCGCGAAAATCTAGTTTAAAGATCCGTCGGGTTCACGTGCTTTAGTATACGAAGGAAGTAGAATTGGTTGGTCATGACCAGACGCGCCAGCCGAACCCTAGCTAATAGTACGCGTATTCGCTGCATTTTCAAACTCGATTTTCTGGAAAACTAAGTTACGTATGAAAAAATGGCATTCTATACTTTTTTTACACGAACCGCCTCGTGTCCGCTTGTGCATTTTACTCTGACGCTAAGCGTCATTAGCTATTATCCGCTGTGAAGACTTTAAGGGCAGTGCACACTTAAATCGTAATAATTAATAATTAATGAAATTATAAATGTTGTTTCAATTATAATTTTTCCGATGAACTTCCTCATATGTAATTTATATTAATTATATACCACAATAAAACATGTTTTCACCATTTTGAATCATTCATTGAGCGTTAGATATTAATTTGAAATTCAGTATACATTTCAGATTCGAGTGGTAAAGTCAGACTAGTATGATACTATTGAAAATTGTGCGAATTTATAATAGTGTTTTCGAATGTTTAAAAAATGCCAGAAGTTCGAAAGAGTAGAACGTCATTATACATAATGAGAAAAGTATTTATTGTGAAATCTATAATAAAAGTGTGAAATGCATAAGTATCAAATATTTTGAGCATTTTTGCACATTTTTCGTACACGTGTGCATATTTTTCTAGGATATTTTTTAGTGCATAAATGTCATATGCTGCTTACATACTTATCGTGCATAAACATCCGGAGTCTAGTGATAAGTATGAAATAAATAAATTTTTTCTTAAACATGAAACATCATTGAAATTTGCTATAAAATAATTTTGCGTCATTCTAGGGTAAAATCAATGTAGTGAGCCACCGTGAGCGGATTGTGAGCAGATCGGGAGTGGACTGATAGTCTGTATCAACCCTCATGAATTGTCGGAAACCATCACTGCTAATCGCTATTGAGAACAATTAGTCAATTTAAGTCGAGCATGGAAGGAAAAACGTCCAGAATATGAAAAGAGGCATGGCAAAGTGATTTTTCAGGATGACAGTACTGGACCACAAATTGCAAAACCAGTTAAGGAAAGATTGAGACTAGTTTGATATGATGTGCTACCACACCCGCAATATTAACCAGACATTCCCCATTAGATTACCATTTATTCCGATCAATGCAGCATGGCCTGTTCCAACAATAATTCACTTCTTATGAAGAAACCAAAAAGTGGCTTGATAATTGGATTACTTGACACGAACCAAATTTCTTCTATCGCGGAATCTGATTATTATGCGAAAAGTGAGAGAAGGTTGTAGTCAACAATGGAAAATGTAATTAAAATATTCTCTATTTTTCTATCCAAATATAGGACTTTTATTTATCTAAAATATTTATTCTTCTAATAAATGTAGATCGCAGTCCACTGTCTAGATACATCTTTCGATTTCTATTTACTGTAGTTTTGGATTCTTTAAACGTTTTCATAGAGTGGCTATTGAAATCACTATTTGCAAATCGTCATTTAATTTCTTGGGTGCTATTTATATACAAAAGCTGTGCCATTGTTAACATCTTACATTCTAGAACTCAATTCTAACAATATTTGATGGTTACAGCTTGTACTAGAAATCTAAAGTTGGATTAAACGAAAAATGTATTACATAACCAATGAATGAATATCAATTTGTAATGAATGATCTGCGATAACCCAGTGAATGATAATTACACAAACTTATTCTAGGACCATTGGACCATCTCAAACTATAAATTGTCGATCTCACGACAACAATACTTACTTTGAATACGTGGGATGTTGTTCGAACAATTGCTAAATAAATTATTACAGTGCCGAATAGATTATTAAAAAATACGATATGACTTTACCGACATAACTCTGAACTTAACATGAAGAGGACATCATGAATAATGTTCATTCACTGAACAAGTCACTCGTCAGGTTCTCACTTGATATTAGTATTTTGATTTATGTTATTACTTCTGTCCATAGCAACAAATATTTCCGATAAATGTTGAATCATTTCAAAGAAAGTGCATTTTGATGATACACTCGAGTATGTTGAAAAATTATTAATTTATGGGATATTTTAGTCGAAATATTTCTGTTGACTCGTGTACTATTCTTCTGTTGTGTACTTAATTCTGTAGCGGTGATTAAAGACTGACTAAATCACCCTGACAAGAGCCTAACAAGAATTAAATGTATGCATTAGGATAATGACTAAATTCTTAAAATATTCTAATCCCTCTCAATATAGTACCGATCATTAGCATAAAATGCTAAAATGATTAAGAGAGTGATGTTTTCGTAGCAATATTTAAATTCATAATTTTTCAATGTACACGCATCAATACCTTTTTTATGGAAAATGTTTATTAAAACACACACTCCATTTAACGAGATGAATTTGATCTTCGCAAACCCTTTCCATGTTTATACACAACACATTAATAACATTAAAATGAACTTTCATTGAAATCATTCAATTTTTATACGGAACATGCCGTGCTGCAGATAATTATAAGAACATAAATTAAAATTGTAACACCAGACGGACCATCCTTTGTGATACAGTCTGGAACAAAAATATAGAATACCCTACGTTTTAAAGTGGAACAAAACAATAGAATATGTTAACGCCTGTACTGTCTGGGTTTTAATATAATTATACATAATCACCGGATTAATTACATTTACCGGTAACATATACATATAAAGACACATTTTTGAAGGCTTGAGCCTTTTCTTCATTTTCTGGTAGTCAGAGCCAGAGCATGGTTGTAGTTAAACCTTAGTTAAATTACAGTTATTTGTTCTTCCTGCGCAAGGGAAGGTGGTCCTTCGAGTAGTGAATAATAAATAAATTAGTCGGCACACCATGTGTAAACGCGTCAATGTCTGCAGGATTGAAAAATCTACCACAGATCGCAACAGAATATGTGGCACATTCTTAACTTATACATCTAAACCAGAGGTCGGCAAGAAGTGCTCGTTTCGGCCGATTCTTGAAGGCTACGCCTCCTTTTCCCGGCCGCGCGTCTCGCTTCCCGTGGCGGCCCAAGTTCTCGAGTCAGCTCAGGCTCGTACTGTATGAACTGCGCGTGGCACATTAGTGCGACACCAGTGTCAATAGGTTTCCACATTACCGCGGAGGTACTATTGTCAATGCGTTTTTTTTGTCAGTGGTATCCCCTGTAGACCAATTCCACTATTTAGCATGATAATTTCAGAAGGTAAATTTAAAAAATAAACTCGGAAGATAAATTTGAAAAAATATTAATTTCATCGCCAAAATTTTATTCAGATGTGGAAAAACTTCTTCGTGGACATTTAAACACGTTTGGTAAATCGTTTGAATTAATCGATAATTGGTATTATATATTTTTTTTCACTGTTCAGACCGACATATTTGTGTGAATGTTCGTTCTCCACGATGCGGAACATTAAAACGGAAAAGCGCACCCGGCTGAACGATTCTTCTGTATCGTATACGATGCGAGTTGCGACGTCCGTTTCATTCGATACTTCTAATTTACCAAACGTGTCTAAACGTCCACGAAGAAGTGAACTCCACATCTGAATAAAATTTTGGCGATGAAATTAAGAATTATTTTTCAAATTTATCTTCCGAGTTTATTTTTTAAATTTATTTATCGAAATTATCATGCTAAATAGTGGAATAGGCTTACAGGGGATACCACTAACAAAACAAAACGCATTGACAATAGTACCTCCGCGGTAATGTGGAAACCTATTGACACTGGTGTCGCCCTAATGCGCCACGCGCAGTTTATACGGTACGAGTCTGAGCTGACTTGAGTACTTGGGCCGCCACGGGAAGCGAGACGCGCGGCCGAGAAAAGGAGGCGTAGCCCTCGAGAATCGGTTGAAACGAGCACTTCTTGCCGACCTCTGATCCAAACAGAAAACGATAACATTAGAAGGTGTGTAAAGTCTCAATAGAATATTATTTCATATAAATAAATAGTTCAATTTCTGTAGTTGCAACGTAGTATAAAGAATGGGTAGTGAGTAAAAGTTAAGTGCACGTGAATTGCATGTGGCTTTTAAATAATAACTAGAATGGAATTTTTCTTTAGCAGAAACCAAAATCTTACACAAAAATAGCAACCCAATAAGTGAACCAGTTAAAAGTCCGGATAATTATGATGCAAAAAAAGTTCTGAGATCGTTACCCTACTCGGTCGCATCAAAACCGTGCAATTGTAAATATCGTAGGTAACTGCTAGATTAATTGCGTAGTGTTGCAACTAGACCGTAAATTCTTATGCAAAATAATAATTATCTGTATTAATTTCAAGATGCAAGAGCTACAGATATTTATTTCTTTTCTCAATAATTTCAATGGAATTGAAATAACACAACAGTACTTTCATATATTCTTAAACAATTTTCACTGTTTTGCATTTACGAAAGAAATTCGCAAAGAAGTTGTCTGATTGGTCAGGCGCACACAGTTGAGTCAAAGGCCTCTCGCTATTCGTTGAGAAGATTACTGCAACTACATCAGGTATATCGCATCGTGTGTCTGTGAACTTCGCGCTACTTGCCCCTGTACAGTCTCGAGTACCACTTTGGGTGTCGTGAGCCTTACACGCTTTTATCATAAATGCATAAAATTTGCGGCTAAACTTCACCTTAGGGACCCAAAAATTTTAAACTATTCTGAATGTAATATTATACAACTGTATCATAAAATGGTAGAACTCCAAATTCTGATGCGCGGAATTGAAATTTGAGAGAACGGAGTTCACTCGTAAAAGTTATACGCGAGTAAAGTTGCTCGATTTCAAGCGCGTTTAACAGGTTAAAACGCCGCCATATTTGTTTTCGGACATTGGAGTGGGTATGATGTAGTGATAGGATTCGCTATCGGCAGCACAGACACGTAAGAGTGACGATCTTTCAGTAGTACTTCGGATTCCTAGCATTTGGCTTTCGGCATCCGGAAATGCAATAATAGTTCAGATAAAAGACACTGTTTGGTCTGGGTTAAATTTCGGTTTTTCGGAGTCTGGCGGAGTCTCCGAACTGATCTGTGCTCGTGAGCTTAATTAATTGCGGGTTTTTCTGAAATGAAGTATCAGGAATTTGAATTACCGTTGCAAAATGGCTGCTTGTATTTATTTGCTTGTGGTGTGACAAAGCACCTCTGCCTGCTGATTGAATAGCACATAAGTACAAAGCAATATGGCAGCGTTCTAATCTGTCAAACGCGCTTGAAATCGAGCAACTTTACCCGTATATAACTTTTGAACGAGTGAACTCCGGGCACTGAAATTCTAATTCCGCATATCAGAACTTAGAGTTCTACCATTTTCTGGTGAAATTGTATAATATTGCATGAAAAAGAGAAGAAAATTGTTGGTCTCCTAAAGTGAAGTTTAACCAAATTCGCAGTCTAGTTATAACGTAACACACATAAATATGTGAGATGCGTTTTACGACAATGTAAACATTTAAAATGTAGGAAACAACAGAAAAGGCAAGCGTTCGCAGAACAGCGCAAGATATTTAATCGGTGGCTCAAGAAAAACATATCCAGCGTGGAATAATATTTACCATATTAATAAAAAAAACATAAATATGGATGAATGACTGCGGTTTAGCTACTATCACCACGTATGTAGGTCACTTTAACCGACTGGGCTATCTAAACAAAAACAGTGTAATGAACTTCATTAATAGAAATTAATAGAGTGTACTATCGCTTTGACCAGTGGCTATATGTATACAGGATGCTTTATTGTATTACACAGCTATTAGTGAGACTGTTCGGTTTAAAATTGACCGGCCATCTATGTGGTCGACTGAACAGTTTTATGAATGACATGGTCGACTAGTTTTAATTCGAACATAAAGACACCACATGCACGAAGCTAACGGTAAAAGCAAATTCGTGTCTATAATCTCTTCAACAGTCGACAGTTTTTTAGTAATGATTTACTACTCAAACTACCAAGACTCGAAACGTTTGTTCAACGTTACATGCAACTAGTCATGACAAACACGAATTTGTAAAATACAAGGTAACACACAAACAGAATGAAACTTGACCACTCGAGGAACGTAAATCCGCGAAAATCATGTACCTGCATACAGAATACGGTTATAAACACGAGAACATAACACGCATCGTGCACCAATATTTATCACTGGTAAAGTGTTAAGCGTGCTAAATGTATATTGTTATTGTCGCAAGCATAAGACTTCATTGACTCATTTCAATTAGATTCATTGCCATTAATTTCATATCCGTCAGCGCCCCACCATATTGTCACGAGCGAGCATGTGGGATTTACGATCATTTGAAATTTGGGAAACAAGTTGCGGTGCTTCGGGTTGAAATAAATAAGGGGATGACATTTTACGATCTTCGTTAAACGAAGGGGCATTTTACAATATATGAGCAAACAAATTCAATGCCACTGCAAGTGTGGAAGGATGACTTCAATTCTTTTAATAGAATGTGAGACACAGTTATACTCACATATTTCTTTATAATAAATTTAACTACTTGCTACAAAACTTGCGACTTCATCATTTAAAATTATTTTATGCACAATCTTTTCATATTTATAAATGCTATACCCTTAATATTACACGCCATGTGCGTAACATTTAGTTTAGAACAAATTGAGTTAATATTTTTATTGCCAGACTGCGACTTTTTTTGCTAAATAAAGATTTTCTGCATTAATTGCAAGACAAAGGAGCTACATATACGTTTATTTCATTTCTTAATAATGTTATTGGGCTAGAAACAATACGACAGTACTTTTCAAAATTTTCTAATGTTTCTACTGCTTCGCATTTAGTATTCGAACGACCTTCAAATCAAAATAATTGGTTTAAAATTGCAGCAAATTACTTAACTGTCTTTGAGTAATTAAAAGTATGGATTTACTAAGTGGCGTGCAAAAAAGATTTTGAAAAAATTTCAATTAATCAGAATTAAGTGAAAAAATAAAAATAGCACATTTTAAAACTTTTTATTTGACCTCATAATGGAAATGTAAAGTATGCGCCTTGTAGATTTATGGTAGTTATACACGTGCTGAAAGTTTCATCCAAAACGGTTGACGGAGAAAATAACGACAAGCATCGAAAAATACAAAAATCTTTGGATTTTATGCAAAAGCTAACGAAAAGTCGTGAAAAACTACGATTTTCACCACTTTTAGCGGTTTGTAGCTAATGTGTACGTTAATCGATTTCTTGAAATTTTCAGCATGTGTATAACTAACATAGTTCTACAAGATACACATTTTAAATGTTCACTACGGTCTGAAATCAAAAAGTTTTAAAAAGTGCCTTTATTATTTTTTCATGTAATGCGTACCAATTGCAAATTTTTCAAAATCTATCTTGAACGCCTTTTAGTAAATCAATGCTTCCAATTGCTAAAAAAAAAGTCTTTCGATGCAATTTTAAACATATTATTCTGATTTAAAGAGCGTTCGAATACTTTCGTGATCCACAGTATATCCAAAGAAATGTATTTATTGAAGAATTCTTCGCGAATGCATCTTTGGAATCTTAATAATTGTGAGCTTTAAAATTTGGAGCCGTCGTTTTGAATTTAAACATTTTTAAATGTAGGTAAAAAAGATGAATTTAAACCTGTACCTAGGTTGAACCTGATTTACAAAATGTAGTTAAGCAGTACCACATATAACATTGTTAGCATTTTTCTTCTCCAATTCATTATATAATAGCTAAACTAAACCCAAAGGATAGTTCATAATCATTTAATACTGTTAATAACATGGTAACTATTTTTATTTCTAAATGTACATAATGGTTCGATTTAGATGCCGGTAAGAACTAGATAGCCCCTACTAATACCATCGACTCTCAAAAAATGATAACTGTCCACGTACAATTTGAATGACAGTGTACAGGAGTTAATAAAGAATAAGGAAGAATAGCTGGGAGATAAAGATAAGAACAAACAAAAATGGATAAGAACGTAGAAGGGAAAAGGAGAAGTGGGAGAATTAGGGTAGACCGTAAGTAGGAGAAGGTAATTTTACTGGTATGGGTGGTGGCATAGATGGGGTTGTGCGGACGGTTGAACGTGTCGAATAACTAGAAGCGGACCTCCATTAGAGAAACTCTGCCGTCGCCATATACGGCCGTTATTGCGGCCGCAGTAATGACGAGCCTGCGTGTTAACTAGATAGAACCGACGAGATAATCATTTCTTCATAATTGTCCGAGCTCTTGTCGTATATCCGTAAGAGTGTTATTTTTGGTTTTTACGAGTATTATTTGGCTTAATGAGGACTAACTATGATCAATACTCTCTTTTATCAATGTAATATTAATGTTTTCCTCGTCAGCCGTTTTAAACATTTTATTGTATTGGCTCTATTTTGTCTTCAATGTTATTTCACCTCACTGTGCGTTATATGTATTTCATTGCTGTATTGGACGGCAAGAAACAAAATTCCGTAATTATAGTATTACCAAGCATAGAACAATATCTTTGAACGAAAAATATCGTACATTTAAAATTGTGATCAACTAGAATGTTTAAAATTTTGATTGCTTCATTAATGTGTAATTTATTATCTATGTTCAGAGAGAGGATTGAATTAATGAATTTCTCTCACTCGTAGTTAAATAAATAACTCTATATTTGTTATAATATAATACATAAATCGTATACACGTATAACAATCAATATCACCCATATTTAATCTAATGCTTCTTCATGCATATTGATTTTTCTATTTTACGTAACAAAATTCCCTTCTTACATTTTATTTTTTTCTTTATCATTCTAACCACACATATCCATACAATCTGCATATAGCATCTTCAGGAAAATTATTTTCCCTTAAGTTAAGAGTGTAATACTATACTTATTGTTAGCTAGGTATGTAATAGTGGAAAGTTAGTTGTACGTATCGTATTCTTAAAGTTATTTCAAGTCGATATATTGTATACAGTTGCAATATATGTAGTTTACTCGTGTCTATTAAATTAAGAAATATTATAAATTTTTAAATGAAGGATTGAATACGTGTTACATTCAATATTTTTCTGAAACTATCAACATTTACAATTGCGATTGTGAACATTAGTAATAGAATGGCCATTGCATCCTGTTAGTCGTTTTAGAACATGCTGGAATTATCTTCAATTTTCACCTTCAAAGTGGTATTTATGCGTTTCTAACAAGGGAAGGAGCCCAAGTGGTCGTCTTCGTTTTTATATATTTATATATATATTTATATATATAATATATATATTTATACATATATATAATATATATATTTATATATATAATATATATATTTATATATATAATATATATATTTATATATATAATATATATATTTATATATATAATATATATATTTATATATATAATATATATATTTATATATATAATATATATATTTATATATATAATATATATATTTATATATATAATATATATATTTATATATATATAATATATATATATATATATATTTATAAATATAAAGTATTAAGTTTAAATACTTAAAAACATTAAAGATATAATCAGATGAAAGTTACGTACTTTCAGTACACAATATTCATAAGTACGAAATGACAGAGTCTCGTTTACGATGTAGTATTGGCGAAGTTAGTTGGTAGTGAGACTACTAAGCTAGAGATTGTCGAATCAAATGTTCAAACGGAACTCTGCCATTTCATACTTACACTGTGTATGGTAGGTACGTAACTTTTATCTGTTTATATATTTAATGTGTTTAAGTAGCTACACCTAATATTTCACATATATCCTTAGAAGCATGTATACTACCACCATGCAAAAGTACATTAAAATCGAATACGAGCACTTGGGGTCCTTCCCTCGACAGTTAGAGTACAATGCGATCGAATACTTCAATAACACTGTCCAACAAATTTCAACTTTTTTTTGACTTTTCGATTCTTACCATGCAATTCTTGTAGACTTTTTACATTCGCATTTAGATTTTTTTCCGTGTAACCTTAGTGATGTGAGTGATGAACACGGTGAAAGGTTCTATCAAGACATTTTGTTTATGGAAACAAGATACTTGGGAAAAGATGACACAACCATGCTTGCAGACTATTGTTGGAATTTAATAACAGAAGCGGAAACATCTCATAAACGTCAGTCAAGAAGACAAAAGTTTTAGTTATGTTTTCTATCTTGTAAATTCCCATTTTTACTATAAAATAATGAATAAAGAATAAATATATTAGTAAAATGGGAGTATAATAATAAATAATAATAATAAATATAACATTTAAATGAGCTGACATAATTGCGCGCTTTTAGCCACTGCATCGCCGTTACGCCGCGCCGTATCACGACGAACGACCGCGCTGGTGGAAGGGCACCACTGGCGGCAACTCATGTCGGACGAAAGTATTTTGCTTTCTGGTTCGGTAAAAAAGTCGACGTTGCAAACTTCAAAGGGGGGTTTCTCAAGATAAAAGTCTGCTCTATCGCGTGGTATATTCCGATTTTCCTCGGCACCCTTATTTTTTAGATAAATTCAAAAATATCGTCAAAAATTGGTGAAAAAGTGGTGTCTCTCCGTCTTTAATGATTGTTTAAACATGTTTAAACAATCATAATGTATTAATATTGGATATTACTGTATTCGGGAAAGTTTACAGAATCTTTTGCTGTAAAGAAAAATTCATTATCTTTTATAATAACATCACAATATTCGTTTAAAGTTGAAAAATATGTCTTTTTTCAAACTCAAATTTCTCAAAAACTGTGCGTTTAGGAGAAAAATTAAAAGCAGATTCGGACTCGGCGCGAAAAACTCTACATGGTTCGAATAGTGAGAATCGAAACGTTTTTTGGCTGTTGGACAGTGTAATTCAAGAATCGTTAAGTTACGAAACACATCATAACTCTTAAGCCGATATCAAAATATATCCTTTTTGCTGGGAAATCTACACCCGTGCTTGTCAACTACTACGTGATG
This sequence comes from Sphecodes monilicornis, assembly GCA_913789915.3. Classification (NCBI taxonomy): domain Eukaryota; kingdom Metazoa; phylum Arthropoda; class Insecta; order Hymenoptera; family Halictidae; genus Sphecodes; species Sphecodes monilicornis. The sequence continues at coordinate 3,313,449 of OU565292.1, forward strand.
GATGAGGAACAAGAATATCGCTCCATCACACTTAAAAGCAATTCATTGCGGTTGCGGGCCATCCTGCGAAATGTCATTCTGTACGTAACAAATACAATTAAAGAATTCCACGGTACATGGAGACAGTAAATATATTAAGTACCGGAAATAGTTCTTGCGTTTTTTTCTGTCAACAATGAATTCAAATCGTATATTTATTTTGCAAAAACGATAGAATCTCGATTGTCTGATCTAAACAGGGAAACATAGCTATTCGAATATTAGAACAGTTACTCGGTTATAGTGGTAGATTCAATTTTTATAATTTTTTACAATAAATACTGTTAACATATGGATCGCCTTAGATTGAGCTAATTACATATGAAGCATACTGGGATACTAAAGACTTCAGACATTGAATCTTCTACCGCACAAAGTAGTTTGTTATGTAGTTAAAAGAGAGTGTTCATCGTTTGTATATGTTACAGTAAAAGTACTACGTCAGCAAATATAAAAGTATGCACGAAAGATATCAATCTGGTTTATTATATGATATTCGTAGTGGTTTATTATATGATATTCGTAGCAACAAACCCGGTAAGCTATACTATAATAATCGTATTATTAGTACATCACAGGATATTTCAAGTGTTTGTACTCGTATCTTAATTATGACGTACAAAGTAACAAAGTGAAATCGTAAATTGGTAACTATATGAGACACCGCTAATATGAAACCAGAAGATACAAATGGACAACCAGAATCGAATGATGCAAAATGCATATTTAAGCGATATGAAATTTTCTGAAAATTGCGAGGGCAAATTGTGGATACAGTGCAGTCAATGCAATCATAATTATACGGATCCAGAAAGCACTATGTATGTATGTAATTATTGCAAAATAATATAAACTTTTTCTTATGTTTTGTTATGCTTACACATGATTATCAATACTTTCATGTATCATATTACTAACCGATTTTTTAGTAAGCCGGATTTTCCTCCATTTAAGGAAGTAAGAAAATCACAAGCTCTGTAAGATTCCCAATATTTGTGTTTATGCAGCACATTCCATATGAAATTCATTATTCTACGTTTAATTATTCCATTTATATCTATTCTGAGAATTTTTACATTAAAAATAAAATGGGTATCTCAAATTCCTACCCTCTCCTCTTCAGTTCTTACCGTTGAAGGTTTCGAAAGTAAACCGTGCCGTTTTAGAATTATTTTCTCAATGTTTTGCAAGTACGTGGAGTATTATAGTGAACTTATACTTATAATTGAAAATTATAATCTGTAACATCCTTTCTCGTGTAGACTTAATCAGTTTGTTAATAGTATTTTTGTTTGAAACACCTTCAATCCTCTTCGAAGCATATTTTTATTTCTTCGACATTACTAAATTACTTTGCTCCAGTCTACAATGTATTTCTTCAGTTAGTATGCTTATACATATTAGACACCCTCCTTAAATGGATCTACTAGTTTCGATTAACTACTAGCTATATATTTATAAAGAAACTGCAATTATTAATCTAGTAGGCCGAAATTATCATGCAATAAAAAAATTAATTTTATTTGCGTCATAAAAATGTTGCAAGCTATGTATTATATGTACATATACATATATTTTTGAAATTTTTAATTTTAATTTTACACAATTATAAACATAGTTGTTAATTCAAAATAGTTCGAACGCTATGTAAAAGAATATACATATGTTCAAAGTATGGCTATAGTTCGAAAATAGTGGTTAAAATTCGACAAAATTGGTAATATCTAGGCTGTGGTTCTACATTCTTTACGATTGTCTTCATCAATTGTAGAAACTGGTACTAAGCAGAAATTTCTCTCCTTGTTTAATAATTTCACAAAGCTGATAACAATACATTCATACACATAAATTTTTACAATCTTTGTACTCTTTCGAATTACACCTGCCCATGCTTGCCATCAATGAATAAAATCCGATGATTAGTAATAACATTTAGGTTAACCTAGGACCCAGAGTAACAGATGATGCTAATAATTATCCAGATATTCCTAATTAAGGAATATCTGGGTAATTATTACTTTTTAATCCCACTTATCTTATAGTTTTTCATTTGTCATTCAGTACTCTTTCGAATCACAAGGTCAATATTACACATCATGAAACAAAAATTTAAATCTCGATATTGAGATTTCATATCTCGACTTTCATATCTTGATAAAAAAGCGGACTATCAAGAAACTAATTACAATTACATTGTATGTCCCGCTTGATACTAAACAACTTTCGTTTGAAAATTTGTTTGATTCAACAAATAGTTTACTAGTTTAGGTGGCACAGTTAAATGACTCACCCTGTATAATGATATAAAAATGAGGAAAATGATTAAAAACTTACTGCAATTATATCTGAAATTTATTGAAAAAAATATTTCATGTATTGAATACGCAATATAAATTAAGATTGTTTAGTGTTCATATATTCGTCTGCTTCGTACGGTTGCATTTTTAGTTAAAAAATCATTTCGTAGTATACGAAGGTTCATTATTTTCGTAAAGCTGTATTATTTTGCACGCGGCGCATTTCATAAACCTATTCAATGAATGAAGTAAATGAAGATGAGGCTATGCGTGCCAGATTATCAAGCATACCGAATTATTGGATGCCGGATTATTGGAATTTCACTGTAGTAGGTATGCAAGGTTCGTCGTTTCTGTCAAACAGGCTGTACCAGCTTCAAGATGCTAAACTTTGTCAATGTATTCTATGGACCTAAATAAACAAGAAAATTTAATATAAACATACGTTGCTCAACGATCAATTAACAAATTATAAAACAAACTACGGAGTTCCAAGGGAACAATTACACGACATTTACATATAGTTTTACGCGAGCGGCGTTTACTATCTACAGTCATGAAGTAAGTATATACTAATTATCAATACTGATACTGATTGTAATACTAAATTTGTAAATGCAACTTATATTCGATTTCAAAAGGCCACCGTCCTTTGCAATACAAAATTGGCAATGGTTGAAAATGGAATTTATCAATGTGCGAAGTTCGTTTGTATTTCGTTTTATCCCAATGATTAAATCACCAATTTTAGTATTAGTATTAGTGTGTAGTCAACCTGTGCGTATACAACATTTTTCCCTTATTTAGACTCACAGAATATATTGACAACATTTGGCACCTTAAACCTGGAACACTCAGTATAATGAGGTTAGTGACTTGTTAACCTATTATTTGAGAATATTTCTTAAATAATACTTATGCTTAATGCAAGGCAAACTTTTTATTGTCAGCGTGTAACGTCTTTTTACATTTTGGTATACAAATTCAACGAAGTCTTGCTAGATTGTTCAAACATTCGGAATAATGCGTAGAGTCCTTCTGCGACTGAAAATGTTAACAAAAAAGAGTGATATTCACAGTCGAATCGTTGAAGCGAATAAACGAAGGCTCTTGGAATTTCCCGAGCGATCGGAGAACGATCTTTGTCAAGGAACCAATTGGGAATCAAAGTTCGTCTTCGTAGGGTGTCAACAGACACAGCAAACCAACCTGAAACGTAGATCAACAGTTTTTAGCATGCGTGGGAGTTTTATTTCGTTCAGTCTTACAAATTGTTAGTGCAGATCGGTATATGGTCGGCAGAGGATAGGGGAATGGGTGAAGTTGAGCATGGCGGCTGAGTATAGTGTAGATGGTCTGGATCGATGAGAGAGAGCGGCTTGGTCTGATTGGCGGGGCTGCGGGGGCGGAACACCACGTAGCCAATGAGCGTGTCTATCCTTCGTGTCTATACGGATACACAGTGGTAACGAAATCACTGATTTTTACGCTCGGCAACTGTCAATTTCGGCTTAACTGTAAATACTATAAAGCGAATCGTCATGATTTATGGATCGTTCACGCGTCCCCGTTCTACCACTCAATAAGAATTCAATGTTTTTCAGCGACACACTGCTACAACCTTAGATCGCGAATTATGCTTTCCTACACTTACAAGTAAGAGAACAATAAAAAATGTTCAGAGAAAAAGCATTTCTTTACAAATACTTCAATGTATAATATATATTTTTGTTAAATAGTTTGTCTTTGCGAATCTGAATAACCAGTCAAATCGGGCATTATTCGATGTGTCATCCTTCCAATATTATAAAACTTCGTTCTATTTCTGAAAGCTAATTAATAAGTGACCTTACGTTACAGTTCATTAAGTAAAACACGTTGCTAAAAACATTGTTTTAATCGTTACACGTATTTTTTATAACTACCAGAAAACTTTTAAAATTTCTAAAACTGAAGTTAATAACCTTTATTTGTATAATAACGTAACTATTCTTGTACAAACTAATGTTGGGTTAAATTTATCAAAAATTAGAGTAGGAATACTCTCCTCCATTTTTATATTTCTTAACGTCAGACATATTTTTTGTTTATTTATCAATAGATTTATGTGTGTCACTTTATGTTTCATCTTAATTTGATTCAATTTAATTTTATTTCACCATATTTTTCGATAATGCCTAGTACAGATCAAGAGTAGGTATAAAGAGATTTTCTCCGCAAAGGGAATTTGGAAAATATTTTGATACTTCAAAAATACAATACTTCATACAATTTATTGCATATGTACATATGAGGATGTCGTTGGGGGTTCTAAAGTCCATCAAATTCATAAATAATTTATTTAGTACGCACATAAAGGGAAGACTTTTTCTCGATGCAGTTGTTAATTCAGTAGACATGCCTACTTGAATAGAACTCCGAAATGGATACATATGGTAAAGAAGTAAATTATTTGAAAGTTTTCATAACATTTTCTCTTGTGGCATGAAACTTGGAAAGCTATTTGGTTTAAACCCATTACAGTAAGTGCAACTTGTTGTACGCACTGATTTGATTCTACAAATAGTTATATATTTAATATTTAGGAGAATACGCAAGTATTGAATACAAATTGACACGTGTCTTTCTATGCTGATTGTTTCGGAGCGACTGACGCAATCGTCGCGGGTTCCGGTAACGCTTATCCCTACTACGGCGCTCATCTTACTATTGCACGTTTTCGGAACAGGTAATCGCCTACAATCTCCCCCTATGAGCAACGTAGTATTAGTCTAAATTCTATTTTATATAATCTCGCCGTAATTAATCAATCTTATTTTACTTAGAAACCTTAACACAACTTTTCTCATTGAAAATATAAATATGGATATTTTGTGTCCTTGCGATTTCTTAATGTAGGTTATTTGTTTATAATATGTTAGTTTATTAGTATCCCAGTTATCCAATGACATTGACAAATCATATAAAAAACATTATTAACCAATTTTTACTAATCTAAGGGTACATTGGCATTTACATTAATGTTTCTAGTATTCAATTTATTCTTTATATTACTGTTTAGCTAAAATTATTATCGATTAATTTAATGATTAATCACAAATAGAAGTACGATTAATTTACGGTACAATTATCTATCGTAAATGCTTAATTAAAAAAAATTGTTTTCCTTGCCTCATTTTCGATATAATTGTTTTCTTTTCGAATTTTTCCTAGAATCTTCATGAATCAATTTTTTAACAATCATTATAAGTGTACGACCTTGTGCCTACGGATATAATTAAGGAATATGCTAGCATTACACTCTGAAATCGGTGATGAGCAACAAAAGCAACTGTTTCTTTACGTCAATATTTTGTATTTGTGTATGCACTTCTCACACACAAATATTTAAGAACATGGATTAACATTTAAATGGTAAAATTAACAAAAAAGTGTTTTTTGTAATGTATCCTTTAAACAAATTTAAATATCTAAAATCGGGTCTGCGGCTGTGAGGACCAATTCAGTAATCATAGTAAGCAAGACATGCTGAGTACACGGCTTCTGCATAATACGGAACGCATTTACCTTGTTCGTATTTCTTTTAGATTTCATTTAACACCGTTTTGGTACAACACAAGACTCCAAAAACATGGCCTCGATTTAACACGGAACACATTCCCATTATTTGCATTATTTCTACGTTTCGATTAACGCGGTTTCGATATAACACGGATCGAACTAACCGTGTTATCGGTAGATTGACTGTATGTATATGTTTTTACTTAGGTAGATGTGTACCTTGTTCCGTGACAAATTAATCGACTTAAATGAGATGATTTTCCAAAGTTGTCTAAGTTCTTTAAGTTTACGCTGCCATCAAGTGGTACCTGCACAAAATTGAGTAACTCGAGATAAATAAGATTTCATAGAAATGGCCATTATATGTATATCATCCAATGATCCAGTAAGTGCACTTACACTATTTCGTCAGTAGGTGAAGTATTTCTGTTGTTATATACAAAGTGTTCAATTATATTCGCGTTTTTAATTGGCGTCGATATTTCCACGCACTATACATATGCATAGTTATCTAGAGTTAATGGACTTGAGTACGGCTTCCGTTTCGATAGAAAATCAGACTAGCCATCATTCATTTAATGGCAAGTGGAACATCGTTTGCACTCATGCACCTAAAACAAGGGGTTTTTATGCAGCAATTTTCATGACGTACGAGAGAAAATGAAGTCGTGTGTTAGTAGGCGTTGTGCAATTTAAGATTACGCCGTAAACTAGAATTCGCCCTTTCTTATCGTTACCAATGGTATGGTTTTGACGACTTTTGAATGGGGATTACGGTTTTAGGATTAAGAATATCAGCTTTGAACTAAGAGGTCGTACATTTTTACAACGGAACATCTTTGAACTTCATAGAGTGCCTTTAATCTTTGAGCTATGTAGAACTCTTATAGACTTTGTAGTTAAACAACTAAAATTTAGAATTAAGTATCTGAAACTTGGCAACGGACCTTGTGTAACTACGGACCTAGTGAATACCTATTTTTGTTATTTTTGAATTTAGCGCGTTGATTACTTTTAAAACACTTACAGTATTAAACATTGCCTAGAATAAAGGTCATTCAAGGTCACTTATGGCTATACAAAACTTGTAGCTTATAACTTACCTGCATTGAAGGTAAAGAAATTGTTCCTTATTTTTTGTATTTGAAAGGATGACGGCTCAGAAGGATGATGAGTTAGGATCTTTCATTTTGGGTCATTCCACGTGAAATCGAACACTTTTCGGAGTACTGTTTCGCATTTTGTTCAAATTTGGGTATGCTACAGTTATATTTACTGACATATCAACGTATCTCAAAGGATTTTTCGAAATCTTATAAATTGTTAGTTTTATAGACGTCTAGAATAAAGTGTTATTCCCTTCTTTATTCAATTATAACGACTGAACTAACAAACTGACAAAAATGAGTTTTTAGTTGCTTATAACTAAAACATAAGAGTATCTAATAAAAATTATTTCAGAAGAAAAAGAATTGTTTTTTCACGATTCATTTTGCAATGTTCTTAAGCAAATGCGGTGTATTCATAGCAGGGGAAAATCGAAAAATTTGAGAAAAATTACGATGTAGCTCCAAATGTCCACTTTACGGATCCGTCTTTAAAAATGCAGGTTCTTTGAAATTGGTGTAATGAAAATTATTTGAAGTGAATGTTGCACCGTGATGTACCGTCTTGGACGGCCGCACAATGGGATATTCGTACCCGAAAGCCGGGCATGACGAGATTAAAGTTTACTCAATCTTTAAATTCCCATAACTTCGTCAAAATGCATAAAAAATTAACCAAACAAAAACCATTTTAAAGTTTGCACCGTCTACTTTTCGATTCTTTTAATTACTTTCATCGTAATGGGTATCTAAAAAGTAAAAATGGCTTTAAAGTGGATTATATCACATTGTCAAAATTTCTCGAAATCTGTTAAGTTTACGGGCTGCAGACAATAGTTCTTGGAATTTTTATCTGTACTATTGAAGAATATGATCGTTTGTCTTTAATATAAGTCAAACTTAATTTCAAAGAGATGTTTTTTAGCAAAGAACTACTTAATGCATAATAATAACTTAACAAATAAATACTAACTAATATAGACAAACAAATAATAAATAGATAATTAAATATGTCATAAATAATATACGAACCCCAATCCTAACAAAATTTATAACATATTCAGAACTTCAATCGTCACAAACTGACAGATTAATTCGCTATAACTCAAGAAGAAATAGACAGCAACAGACGTATACAGGTCAATTTTATTCTGGAATAAAAAAAATTTGTATTTCTAGTATACAAAATCTAATTTATTATGTGTACTATACCGCGTGATTCAGTAGAAATAGGCCACCTAAATAGCTCCTTGTACTTATAAATAGGTATAGTTTGACTACTCTGTTTGATCAATGGAAATGTAATTTCTGCTTTATCATACATTTTCTAGTACAAGGTTATTTGAAGGTCATAGTGTACCACATCATTGAACTCGTCTTGACATCAGCTACAACACTATGAAGTTAAAAATATTGTATATGATGACATTTAAGAAAACACCAATGACCTTCAAAAGACCTTGAAAACGACAACAATCAGAACACTTTTTTATATTACTTATTTGTCTCCTTTAACAGTACAATTTTTCTCTCTAACATTTTGTTCTAGCCTAACGGAGCAATTTAGGTGGCCTGTTTCTCATGAATCACCCGGTATATTTCAAGAATAGTTTTACCTCTAATGTATGCAATTCATCAACATATCATGGATGCCCGTCTCTGTTTGTAAACAAATCCATCGACGAGTTTCATAGCGTAGCGTCTCGCGGAGGCCCAGCGAAAGCAAACGAACTGGCCTACGTAAAATGCTGCGAGTACCATATCCACTTAACGAAATTAGCCATAAAAATTGAATAGGGACGAATATGAATTAAATTTTTCTTGCACCGGGATCACAAATCTTTACCAAATCTTATGACACCTGCAAAAGTATCGGGACGTGCTCGGAAGCAGTGCCGTAACGAGGGTATGAAGCGCCTGTGGCAAGTGTCTAACTTGCGCCTACATAAGAACAAATTTTTGTTCATATTCAATGACAACAAAATAAAAGAAATACAATTTAAAAAAAAACGCGAGCAATAATTCGTGTCTCTGTCTAATTGGTTAGGAGACGGAAAACGGCCAGTGACAGTCGGGTTACACGTCTACCTAAATGAAAACATATGTATAGTTACATTTTAAATCATAACGTTTCAATTGTTTAACAATAAGTCAAAATCTCCATCTTTAAACCTTTTGTTTCTCTTTTCAATGACCCGTTTTTGATAGAAGTGTCATCATAGCTACTAACAAATTTTTTTTATGATTTTCAAATTTTTTTCTTCCGATGATAAAAAAGAATTAGTTGATGAAAATGAATATTACTCGATCATGACAGAGAGAAAACTGACCGATGCTACAGATAAAGGATATCTAGACCATACCTAATTGAGTATTTATAAACATTGCAAATAAATCTTTCAACAGTTAAAAATAATACTTCGCGAAGGTTTAACTTATTACACTACCTAATGATAACGAACTGTTCGGCAGACAATTGAGTGTAAAACTTCAAATGAAACATCCTGTATTGCAAAATGTATATGTAGTAGGTACGATACTAGTTCCTCTAGGTCACTAGGTAATACGCTAAGTTTTCAAAGCATAAGCAAGACTTTGCAAAAACAAAGGTGATCATCCAAAGCACTTGTTTGGAAGTGGGACTAACCTTTGGAAATAGCTTGAAGAGGTACAGAACCCGAGGGCGTCACTTATTTAATAGATTCATTGACTATCATGTTAAAACTGAAATAAACTGAAAGTTTATAGCTCGACAGTCACTGTTGAATGCGGTAACTATGTGGAATCCTAAACGTCCACAGGTATAACACTAACTACATCGAGCACAAAATGTAACTGAAATACAGTTTCTAAAAATTAATAACTATTTTAAAATTGTACCAAACGACTTGAATTTTTTTGAGATGTGAGAAGAATCAGATTATTAGGTAATATGTAAACCAAATTGTTTGAAAATTGCTATTGCTCGGAATTTGGAAAGAAAAAGTGAAGGTATCGAGTTTTAACTTCTTCATCTGTACTTATATTGAAAATTTAAAATATGCCTTCTGTAGGTCTACGTAAATTATATGTACACATGCACAAAGTTTCATCAAAATCAGTTAATGTTGCTTTCAGTTACGAACATTACAAGATGAAAGCTTAAGGGTGAAAGTCGCAGATTCAGCCATTTCAGGGAATTTCGCCCTCATAAAATCACCTTTAAATGTTTTCAACTCATAACAGCGTTAACCGATTTCGATGAAACTTTCTAAAATTGAGTTACATAAGGTCAGAAATGAAACGTAGATGGTTGGCAGTGAACAGAAAAGAAGACAATTTGTTAAAGAAAATTCGTAGTTAGTTGAATGCGACATTTCAACTACCATGCGTTGTTGTGAGTCCTGGTGAAGTCATCGACGAAGACGTTCGGTGAATTAAGAGAACGAAGCAAAAGGACAAAGATTGAGAATTTACGTAGTTCAGAAGATAAACGTTTAATTTATGCCACAGAAAAGAAATTGCGAGCTGAGGGGATGCGAGATACTTTTCATACTTAACGCAGCTACCCGTTTTTCCAAACGAGCCAGCACATATAAAACAGTATTTGCACGTAGTCAGTAGAACTCTAGACTTGTAAATTAACTTTGCTGCATGCATTCATCGAAGCTGATTTCTCCCGAAATCAATACGTTATTCGAGAGATCAACAAGAAGTTTTATCTTTGCTACAGTATACTGCAGCAAACGAAAATGTAGTGTTACTCAAATTAAAAAATTACAAGATTTCTTAAATTCTACAACCACGCGATTAGTGACTTATTTACAATAGAGCTTATCTTCAACCGAAGAAAAGAGTACTTTAGTTTAATTTGTAAACGGGGTCGCAACAATCCCAGTCCAAACCAAAATTTATCAATGATTGTGAGCGGGGACAAATATTTTTCAAAGTTCATTCGCACCGATTCAATTAAACTGTTCAGAAAATGATAAAATAATTTGTCTTACATAATGAAGAATAACTATAAATGATTTCACCGGTAAATGGTGATTCATAACAAAGTATATTAATAAAACTCCTTTTCAGATCAAGTGCATTAATTCTTATTGATAAATTATTAAAAAATATTATTTCTATTATTGTATTAAGAATTATTATTTACTAATGATTGTTTATTCAAAGTTAAAATACTATCAATACACCAATTAATAGGTACATTTCAAATCCATTAAACGGAAAAAATTATATGCTTAATGTCATTTTAAGAACTTTTATTTGTTTAAATTGTTTTTTTTAGTTCAAATACTATAAATAAGTTGGTAGATACATTTTAGACACGTTAGAAGAAAACAGTAATTTTGGCCAGCTAGATGTGTCAAATACCCCATTGTGCGGTCGTGGAATGATTAGCATTAAAACCATGTAGTAATAAATTAATCTGTACGGACCTAACATCAATATAAATTAGACAATACATAGTTGAAAACATCGCTTGTACGATTATTCTCAAAAATAGTTGTAACTGTTCATGTTAAAACCTCACTCAGATAAAAATATATAAGAACGTTGTGTTTGCAGCATAACACTTGCATTGCTGAAAATATTTCCTCATATACAAAAACTTCATTATTTATTAAAACTTCCTATTTATGTTTTCTTAATGAATCCTTCCTCACTTGTACAACGAATGCAGTTCTGTTTGAATTAAGTTCAAATTAGTAACACGAGTTTATGTTTTTCATGAATGGATAAAACATAAAAATTTAATAATGTGTTTTTTAATAAAATTAGTAACTTATAGTTAGATAAAGTAACGCAAATTCGTATTCAATATGGAGATTTTATACATACAACAAAATAATGACATTACTTAAAAAAATGTAACAATGCTTCTATAAGAATAAGTAATACTGTTTTGTTTACTTCAATAATTGAAACTATTCTAGCAATTCAAGTCAGCAAAACATTTATATATCTATTTATGTATACTTATGAATATTTACATATGTATATTTATATATGTTGATATATATGTATATATATTTTTATATTTATATATATTTTTATATATTTTTATATTTATATATATTTATATATATTTATATATATTTATATATATTTATATATATTTATATATATTTATATATATTTATGTATATATATTATATATTTATATATATTTATGTATATATATTATATATTTATATATATTTATGTATATATATTATATATTTATATATATTTATGTATATATATTATATATTTATATATATTTATGTATATATATTATATATTTATATATATTTATGTATATATATTATATATTTATATATATTTATGTATATATATTATATATTTATATATATTTATATATATTTATATATATTTATATATATTTATATATATTTATATATATTTATATATATTTATATATATTTATATATATTTATATATATTTATATATATTTATATATATTTATATATATTTATATATATTTATATATATTTATATATATTTATATATATTTATATATATTTATATGTATTTATAAATGTATATTGAAGATAAATTCTTTTCGAAAAAAGTGCCATTCTTTAAAAAGCTATTAATCCATTATTATAGGACTATTTTTCTGAATTTCAAACTTCTTATAAGTAGTCCAATCTAAATTCGTGTATCTCTTATAAGGTCAGTAATATTCTATTTTTATAATTTGAAGGAGGCATCTCTAAGAAAACCTAAAGAAAAAATTTCGTAGAAAAAGTAAAGCGAAATAATAGTTTCAAGAGATTATTACTGGATAACATCATAATAATTGATAGGTACATATACAAATCGTATAACGTATTTATAGAGTTAATAATACGAGAATGTGGATATGAAATTCTGTTATACAATCTGCATCATATTGTACCTATTCTGTACTCTCACTGTGTTCCATGTTAGGTGCATACCTATTTCGACAAAATAATTATTCGAAGAAGAAAATAAATTTTACGATAAATGTAATACTACGTATACGACTTATTTATGTATACTGAATAAAACCGCAAACCAAACATGTTTAATGATAAATTATGCAAAAATAATGTATCCTAACTTTTCATCACTAAAAAGTTTCACTCTGTAGCTCGTATCCCAAAACCTTCGACAATAGACTGTCAACTGTCACGGAGAGCAAAAATGATCATCTTTTGTCTTCAACGGAACATTTCACGATACCGCCGGTTAATTTTGTTATTTAGTTAGCGAACAATTGCGGTGTTGGATAATATGAGGTAGATGAGACCGCGGTAACTTTACTTCTAGTTATTTTTTTATCAATATATCTTAATATTGTCCTTTTATCTGTATTATGACGTGTTTAGACTTATCAATGTACCCCATTAGAGGTTGTTACACAATAAAAGCATCTGTATACAAAATATCGACCATATAAACAAACGGACGTTATAATATAACGATTTATATGGGTAATATCTCTAGGCGGATTTGGAAAGTCAACTCGAAATCTACAGTTACCCTCTAGCAATTGACATGGAAAATAATATTAAAATTTAAACATGAATGTATTTATTTCATACAGTTCTTACGAAATCGGCCTGAACTTCCGGAAAAGTTGCACGGGACAGTTTGTGGGACGTAATGTATTAAAGCTTTAAGAGATACTTGGAGGTAACATAAGGTAGTAACTTACGTAACTTAAGTAGCATAAATAACTTGGAGATATAGTGCGGTAGTAAACCCAGCTGAGTCGTAAAGAGAGGTTTGGTTCCGGTGGACAACAAAGGATATCCATGATAGCAGGAAAATGACATCCTGTATGGGGCTGTGCTAAGCGAGCCTCTAATAAATTAAATTGGTTCTCCTTTAGACCAGTAGAACTGCTCGAAATGCTAAAGACGTTCCTGCGTTTGGGAGCTCTAGCTGACCCGGATCAGCAAAAGCAGCTTCTGTTTATGATCCCGTTGGGTTTACTACCTTGCCATAGAAAGAGCAAGGCAAGATGCAGACACTAAGAAAAAATTCCACTAGAACATTATATTTTGTGATAGTATGTGTATAAATAATACTAGTCGTAATGCCAGTATTTGTCCATCAAAGTACAGTACAAAAAATCCTCAAAGTTCCATAAGAAAACACGAAGACGATGATGCATCATGGTCATGGTACGCGATCATGTTACAAATGATAGTAACTAATCCAAGTTATATCTCATATGATTAACTTTATTCGTTCAATTAAAAATACTGCTTTGCTCTTTGTATTACTTCCTTCTTAAGCAATTCTTATGTAGGCCTAAAAATAATTTATAATTTTCATATAGAATGTTTCATAATAATTACGAAATTATATAATACCTAAGCTCCATGTAACAATATTGTATTTGCAAAATAAACCATCTGGTTTACAGCATTAATAAATAAATAACTGGCTTAAATAAGTAAAGAAACATATGGTCATAACTATCAGAAACAGAAAAGTAGTCATGACATGTATCTGCACGCTACAAGTTGTCTGAAACGTTGATACAAACTTTAAAGTATTCAGAAGAGTGATGACACTGACCTACAAATTTCAACTTTTTTTTACATTTCTCAATTACTGTTGAGTGGTTCTTATAGAGGCACCATTTTTGCACCAATTTTTGGGGATATTTTTGAATTTATCTCAATAAATAACGGTCCAGCGTAAAATCGAACTATATAAAACGATAGAGCAGACTTTTATCTTGAGAAACTGCCCTTTGAAGTTTGCAGCATTAACGTTTTTACCGAACCAAAAAGCAAAATATCTACGCCCGACATGCGCTGCCGACGCGGCGCGGCGTAACGGCGATGCAGTGGCTAAAAGCGCAAATTATGTTAGCTTATTCAAATGTTAAATTTTATTAAATGTTATACTATTGTAATTTATTATTTATTAGTACATTTATTCTGTATAAATTATTTTATGTATTTTTTTAACTGTAGTCTCTTGTTCATCGCTTGCTCATGTTTATTCATCAAGTCTATTTCATACTAAAAAGGTCTTTTGTAAAAAAAAAATAATTTAGTAAGTTTTTCTTTTGTAATTAGTTTTCTTTATTAAGCATTCCCACAATAAGCGATATTAAATAGATTTTTATATTAAATTATTTTTTGTTACAAAAGACCTTTTTAGTATGAAATATGCTATGAACAAGAGACTACATTAAAAAAATTCATAAAATAATTTATACGTAATTTATAAATAAGCTGGCATAATTGCGCGCTTTTAGCCACTGTATCGCCGTTACGCCGCGACGCGCCGTATCCCGATGAACGACCGCGCTAGTGGAAAAGAATTCAGAAATATTATTGTACTATATCCAAATTATTAATATTATTAAGAAAATACCCTGTATCTATCGATTAAAGCAGAAAATTTCTATTTTACATGAAAATCCACAGTCTAACAATGATAAAAGCTTCATTACAACGTTTTGCATAACTTTATAATCTAAAATACTTCTACGAAGAATATTCCAAAAAATGTTTTTAACAAATGCCGAATATTTTTTGTAGACACCGGTATGTAGCAACCACAAAGTTATTCTATTAGAATAGATTAGTGGAATAGAAAAATCATCTTTCACATTTCGTATAGTAAATTTTAAAACGTGTGTTAAAATTAACACGTCGCCCTTGAGGAATTACATTAAGTGTTAAATCACGTTACTTCGTGTAGCTTTCCGCATTCGTCCTTAAAGTAGTTATTACTCATTAACTATGAGACAGAATTTCTCAATAGAAATGCTGTTGAGCTTCATTTCTTATTAACTAATTCACATCTCATTCTAAATTCTAAAGTCTAAACCGTAGAGCTTAGAAATGTAATGCTCACTTTGTCGATATTTTAGACTATTTGTCACTTGTTATTATTTCTCTCAATAAAATACAACAGCAGACTTGTCGATATAAAAAATGGTAATTCTACAGAAAGACAATATAATGTAGTTCAACCAAACGTTGTAATCCAAATCTAAACTGTAAGAAGATCGCTAATCACATACCATATGAATGTAAAGAATTATGATTGGAAAATAATAACATTTACTAATATACAGTGGATCCAAAAAGATTTTGAACGCTAAAGGGTATAGCCGGATAAGCCAGAGCATAACATCTGAAAATATTAACCATGTTTCCAACAGCTCACCCAATCGAGCTGTTGGAAACATGGTTAATATTTTCAGATGTCATGCGCTGACATAGCAGAGTACTAATCAAGTTAATTGCACGTTTTAATTATTTCTGTGAAATTTTCAAGGTTTATCTATTAATGTTAGGCCGTGTACAATAAAGGAACTTCAATGTTTTTAAGGAATGCTTATATATTCACACCTCATTTGTTACAAAAGAAAAATAAACAGATATTTTTAATATTAAACAAAACTTAACCATCTCCTCACATATATTTTCTATGTGTGAATACATTAATCTCCAATAACCATCTTTTACAATACTCGGTACAACTCCTTACCGTTCTGCTGCATCGAGCCCGCGCTTAACGCTAAACACATGCACGCCATCTATCGGTCACACATACATATATATTCAACATTATCAGTGTCCAATAGGCTTACAGAATAAATAAAATTTTACAATTTGAAGGTTAGCTTAGTTTCTCACGGAAAAAATAGCGAAAAAATCGGTTTTTATCTTTTTCAGCAACGGCGCACCAAACCAAAAAATCTGAAAAAATTCATGAACAATAACAATAACAATATATCGGTACTGTAAAAATATAAAGTTATTCAATCTAGAACTTCCATGTGAAATCTGCATTTTTTCCTTTGCTTTGAGGTTTTTGATTTTTTACAAGCAGGATTTTCAATTTAAAAATCTGAAACTAATTGCCAAGTATGCATTTGAGTTCTTGACATGTGTCAGATTTTTACCAAAATTTCTAAACATCATTAACTAGGGAAAATAGACCAAAAACTGATTTTTCGATTTTACCCCATAACCACCCTTCCGATCGAGATACAGGGTTGAAATTTTGCACAGTATGTTTTTTCTTGATCTTATCCGGCTATACCTTTTCTCGTTCTCAAGGAATCCTTGTTATTTAAGCTGTGATAACTTCGTTAAAAAAGTACAATAATAAGTTTAGACTCATTTGAAAGCTTGCGCATCCATCGTTAATTTTTATCTAAGATACTTTTACATGATACACCAACTGGGAAAATTAGACACTTTTCTTCTCGAAAGTGTTATAAATTGAATCATCTGTAGAAACGGCAAGCTTGCTCTTCACAAAAACCTTTTAAAACTTAATGTAGGATCTTTTTCTCCAACTTTACAATAGCATAGGCATCGGCTACACATTCTAGGTTTAAACGAACAAACTCTATCCTCATTTTTGTGCTAGAAAACAGCCACAAATCGTAGATCAAGTTATAATCAGTCGCTGCAAAGGGAAATGTTCAGTTTCGACTCAGTGATAGATTCGTTCGAAGAAAAAATTTTCCAATGTTTTTACAGACGATTCAATTTCGAGCGTTTTCGACCAAAATAGTATCATTAGATTTTCATTTGCTGTATCATGCGAAACTGGCGTAGAAAAAAATGAACGATGGTCTACAAAATGATCATATTTGAAATATGATCTATGAAATACAATTTCTCGAGAATCAGAAATTTAGTGTTCAAACACTTCTTGGATCCACTGTATTCTGTTTACAATTTTTGTCTTGCATGTCGTTGACACAATTTTAAATAGATATACCACACGACATAATAATATAAAGAGAACACAAAAGGTGTCTTTCGAATTCACAACGGTACTTGCTTCGTTACTTAGCACAGGCTTCGTAAATTATTTGCTGTACAAAAACATTTTTCAAACAAATGTTGCATAATTTCCAAGGAGACATACAGTGCGGTAATATGTTTCTTATTGCTACTTTGCTTTTTTATCGACATTTGAGCGTCACCTCCAGTTTTTTAAATAGAATGCCCAATATCTTTTCTCGAATTTGGATGAAGTAACAAATTCTGCATACAAAAACATTATACCAAATAGGGCTTAAAATTAATAATTCCTAAAATATTTGTAAAACAATTTTATTTCAAGCGGTGATTGAAGTGTTATGCATTAATAATATTACATTCTCGCATATCTTCGGCTGTCGTTGGTGACTAGCGACAAACTTAATCTTTTAATGTTTAAAAAATGCAATAAGTTTGATAATATGTCAGTAATTATTAATTTTACGCCGTATTTTGTATACTATTTTTTACGTAGAATATGCATAGTGCTTTATCCGAATTCGGGAAAAAATATTCGACATTCCATTGAAAAACCGAAGGTGACCCTGATATCTCGATAAAAAAGGAAAGTAACAAAAACAGATTTGTTTGAAAGATTTTATCGTATAACAAATAACTTGGGAGTTATTTGAAGTCGTCATATTACGAGACTCATCCTGTATACTTACAATGTCCTATTTTTGTCGACAATTACAATGCGTTTTATTTTTATACAATAACTCAACAGAAATCCAAATACAATCTTGAAATACATCAAGTGTAATCGATAAACGAGTGCCGCCCCTACCGTGTATAAAGTTCACGATTTCAATGTTAGATTTCATGCGTCTCGTGATGGATAATAATTATGATACTGCAACCATAGAACGCGGTTTCATATTGATTCGAACGATAGTTGTAGTATACCTTGTGTTATTGACCATTGAATTAGCATGGTATTATCAAGTTACGTGCGAGAAAAGATAAATCATTTTAATGATAAATCATAGGCAAACTAGATAAGTTCCATAATTGGTTTCCTTTAATTGTACAGAACAAATAATCAATTTACAGAATATTATCCAACGTTTGGTACTAGTCGCATAGTAATATGTTAACAATATTAAAAAACATCGTTTTGAAAGTCGTACTGACATATAAACCGAAACATCACAATAAAATATTTTTATTCAAGTTTAATATTCGAAAGACCGAATATTTTTCATATGTTAGCATTTAAAAAATTTGATGCGAAGATATTCTGCAACCGGTTATTTCGCAAGTTTTTATTTTTACAAAAAAACAATATAGATTCTAAAATGTACTTATTAATGAAATCCTAATTTAAATTTGCTATATTTGATGAAACGTAGCAAAATTATGTTCTTGATAATGTATGTGCACAAGCTCAGCCACTTAAATACATTGAAACCATAAAGCTAACACATTGAGGGTATAAAAATATAAGAATGGTTAAAATATTAATGAATTGGCGGTAAAAATAAAATAACATAATTCGTTTTTAAAATAGAAATATTATTTTTCATTATTACAAGCAGGACTGCGGGGTCGACAATCAAAATCCCGATTCCGACTCCGACTGCACAGCCCTGGTTACAAGAGAGTTTTAAACATTGTTTGGTTTATGTTTTGAAACATTTTAAATGTTGTTAATGTGACCTATACTAACAACAGCTTGTAAAATTTAATAAATCTGGGTTAGTAAAAGTAGGTACACAAAATATGTTATGTAGGGTGTAAATCAATAAGAAATGTTGTCAGAAATTATTTGTTACTTATTGTTTTAACAAAAGAAAAATATATACAGAATATATTATACCTACAGGATATTGTTGTATGTAAACATTTTGATATTTTTTTATTCGTATTTATCTGAAATATTATGATTACCTTTATATTTTTATTATTACTACATTCTAAAATGACATATTGCCATATACATACATAAGTCAAAATGATTCAGAGTAATTGCATTACTTACCTTCACTATTTCTGTTAAAAGTACAAATAAACAGTAATAGCAGTCATCTTTATGTATTTATAAAAATGTTTGTTATTGAGGTTTCTATAGTTACTTACAATCTTGGAAAATTATGACATCAATAATTATAGGTCAGTTCTCATAGCATCTTACATGTCGTTTAATATAACACGTTGAGAATTGCCGATTAGCATTGTTTTTACATATTGAGCTCACGCATTGACTGCATTTTATTAACATTCGCCACAAGCCGTCAATATCTTGACTGTTCCCACCACTATAGTTGATCAATTTGAAGAAATCTAAAAGAATGTTTACTGCAGAAACACTCAATCCTCTTTAGTGGCATAGTCTTGTAATAAAGATTCAGAAGCCAATACAATGAATTACATTTCAAGGTCAGGCACTGTTACTAAAAGATAGTTATCAGAAAAAATATTTGATTTCTAGAGAAAGATGCAGTAGTGCAGAAATGTAAATTTTTGGATTTAATGATGTAAATTGTGGAATACCGCTCACTTCCTCTCTCATAAGTGCATTATTTTTTTTAATGTCCTTTAATTTGTTTGAGACACTTAAAGATAGAATAGCTAATTTCTGTTAGTAATTCAGCAATGCATTATACAAAAGAAGTGTCTTAATTTTCCTGAGATTGGATATTAACTAACTATATTTACTAACTGGCAAGAATTTAGAAGAAGTTAGAACACCGCGCCGCCTATTGGATGTTTGTTTATCATATGCGCTGAACACCCACCATCTATCCTGCGCATGCGCTCAACAGTAGACCCTACAAATATCCAATTTGGCAACGCTCTAACCTGTAAAAAACGCTTAACATTGCTCATGTTTACACGTGTATAACTTTTCAACCAGTGAACTCCGGTAACCAAAACCTGATTCGTATAGCATCGCATACGGAAAACTTGAAAATTTTTAGTCCTCTTAAGTCCATTTCAGCCAAAAGGGGTTGTATTTGGAGCATTATTTTTTTGTAATGTGAAGACTTGTGAAAACTTTTTTGCGGTATACTAATTCTAGATATCCTGAAGTTTAACAACACGTAACGTTGTGTATTTATGCTGTGGCGATGAGTGGTATATGTTTAAAGACACTAATATATGCAAAAAAGTCATGAAAATCCAAGAACTTTTAGCCAAGCTTGCAAAAAATTTTTAATATTGACAAAAATATGATTAATATAATCTACATACCTTGCGTGACAATATCCATCACAAATTTCGCCACAAAGATCACTTACAAAATAAATATTATCACGAGAAACAGATGCGTACGAACGAATGCTGCGAATAAACAGATGCCTATCGAACAAATGCTATGTTCTAAGCGCAGGCACGGATGACTGTATGGGTAATCAATGATAAGGGGTCCACCACGTGATTGCATGTTTATGTATCTATTTTGGGACGCAAACACAACCCTGTATGTAAATATTTACAATTTTGATTTTTGGTCAGGTTTTCAGCTGAAATACCACTCTGTGCGACGTTTAAAACGAGCGGTCGACCGATTTCGGCGAAGTATCGAGTTTGAAGCTAACGCGACCTCAAACGTACGTGAAAAGTTTAGTCTATTGCAATGATAATGGATTGAAGACTAACGAAAAAAGTAATAAGCACATAAAAGTAGATAATGAAAATAACAAATATTGCTAAAATTCTACAACAAACTATAAATAAGTGATTCCATTTATTTAACTAAGAATTGAAAGGGTTTGCTTATTCCAACATATGGAAGTTGTGGCGAGCGCCACCTTCTTCCGTTTGTTACTTGTGTCCACGCGTGATAGCCTGCCGTTGTTCCTCTCTCGCAATCGCGCTTTTCTCCAATTATAATAAGTAGACCGTTATTTATGAACGAAAAATATGGAAATACGCTCGAAATATTCGATACTGATGCATTTCACATTTTTATTACAAATTTCAGAATAACCTTCATCACTAATGAAATTGGGATCGCCATAGATCCAACTTTTCATTAATGATGTTCTAGTCAAAGTTTACCAATAGAAATGTTGACTGAATTTCAAATTAAATGTCTAACGTTCAATAAATTATTCAAAATTGTGAAAACATACTGTATTGTGGTCTATAATTAGTATAAATCACACGTATACACTCTCGGCAATATGTTCTTACGACTGCTATGTGGAATGAATTTACAGATAGATGATACATTCAATTATTTTAATGTGAGTAATGAAAATTGTGTTTCTTTTCTCTTTAGTTTTAAAAGCACTCTCGTTATTTTTACGAATGTGATTAATAGTATGCTAAAACTATAGAATTGTTATTCTTAAGAATAACTAAAAATGCGTTAGTATAATATTTAGCATGGAGCAATAGGTGTAATAATTAAACTAACTATTAAAGAATATATGTTTGTATAGTCGAAAAATTTTACTTAAAATTATGATACAAAGAACAATATAAAAAAGAAGCTGTGTACTGGAACGTTAGAGATTCTGAAAATTAGAGTAATTTGTTTTGCAACATGAATAAGCAGAAAACGATGTTCCTCGGGAGAAGTAATCATATTCTGCATTAAAAGCAAAGAATCACTCAGTAAAGAGTTGATGGGAGCAGGTAGAGCGTCTATGAATCGGAATACTACATTACGAAATTTCATAAATTCTCTTTATGATACCTTTTAGACGTTTCGTGCTTCGTCAAGTCGTCTGTTTTTCATTTGAAACAGAAATAACTCGAGTGAAAACAAATTGGCACAACTACTATTCGTTTTGAAACAGACACGATCGCAAAATAACAAAATATTTGAAGAAATAAAAATTAACGACCAGATATTATTAAAACGCGATGAATGAATAAAAAAGAAAAGTCTATGAATGACTTTGAAACTTGTTTAACATTTCAATAATTGTTGAAATTATTGAAAAACAAAACGATAATACGTTTCAGTTCAATAAATATCCATATATGAGTATCTCATAATTCTATAATGTTTATTTATCATATGTACCTACTTATACAACATCCATAGATAAAAAATAGGATAAAATAAAATTTACATTTTATGTTTTCATATGAGGATGTTACTGAAATATGTCTATACTTTCTGAAATTTTTGCCATTTACAAACAATATCAAGTGTTTCTCCAAAAATAAGGTTATATTAATTTTTACTAAAAGATTGTGTACTTATAATCTATGATACTTTATCTTTTCTACCGCGTTGCTAGTAATTTATTCTTATATTCATGAACATTACGTCAGTTTATTATCGTTTATTTTATAATAGAGCTATAATAAAGTTACAATAAGTTTATTTTAAATAATTAGGATAATTTGTAGCAAATATAACGTGTGGTCAAGATTCAAATATAGGAAAACTACATTTATTCAAAATAGCTGTAACTAATGTTAATTCTACAGTTGAGAACACGTAGATTAAAAGAAGCACTGAAAAATAAGAATTATTTATTATATAGAAAAATTTCTGTTCTCTTATTTTTCAAAAAAATGTTCAGTTTTTCCTAATTTGAAGAACAGTATACCTATAACAATATACAGTAAGGAGCATAACTGAACCAATAACCACAAGTTTGGTATAAATATTTATTTATTGCTAGGAATATAGAAGAATAACAAAAAATCAACATTATAAGTATTTTTATCATAGTTAGAAGTAACTTAAGAAATGTTTTTCAATAATTAATGTCTCCTCGTTTAGCAATGACAAAAAAAAATAGATTGATTCGGTTTTGCGTCACGTTCAATACTTGGCAATATTTAATACATTACTTATTTTTAATATTTCGTCCACACCCCTTGTGCTTGCAAATCTGCACTAATTCGCTTTGGCATACTTTCTACTAATTTTTTGCAATAATCCGGAGATATTTGTTCCCACTGTCCCTGAATTCTATAACACAAATCTGTGATTGAAGTTGGTTGGGTGTCATATGAATTCCGAAGTCGTCTTTTTAGTAAACCTCATAGATTCTCTATGGGATTGAGGTCGGGGCTCTGTGCAGGCGAATCCACAACAGAACATTTTTTACACGTTTAGCAGTGTGCTTAGAGTCTCGGTCATACATGAAAATTACATTTTTTTTCTTCAAAAGGCATATTTTCAACAGCATCTATGAGATGATCTTGTAAAACATCTTTGTACATGTACTGATTCATGATGCCATTAATTCGGTGCAGTGATCCAACACCAAATGCTGTTAAGCAACGTTTGTTTGACATGTCGCTGTTTAAGCTTTTCATTTTTACGAATCCAGCACCAAGACATGCCATCTGAACAAATTCTGTTAATTTTGGTCTCGTCTGACCAAATAACCCGTTGCCAGTCAGTAGTTGTCCAGTTTTGGTATTTTGTAGCAAATTCCAAACGACGTTTAATATCTTTTTTCGATAACATTGGCTTCTTTTTTTCTTAATGCTTCTAAACTCAGCTCCTTTCAGAGTTCTTCGTGCTGCCCATTGACTTATTTGTATATTCGTATCTTTTTTTAATAATTTTGCAACCATACTGGCACTTGAAGCTTCACCAGCTGAGACAAACCGTATAATCTTTCGTTCATCCTGCGGTGATAATTTTTTGCAAAAAATGAGTAGAAAGTATGCCAAAGCGAATTAGTGATAGTAATATTAAAAATAAATAATATATGAAATATTGCCAAGTATTGGACGTGGCGCAAAACCGAATCAATCTATTTTTTTTGTCATTGCTAAACGAGGAGACATTAATTATTGAAAAACATTTCTTAAGTTACTTCTAACTATGATAAAAATACTTATAATGTTGATTTTTTGTTATTCTTCTATATTCCTAGCAATAAGTAAGGATTTATACAAAACTTGTGGTTTTTGATTCAGTTATGCTCCTTACTTACGTCTATTTTGACCCGCAGTATTAAAATTGAAATTCAATTACTCCATTTTTTCGATTGAATCCAATGAATAGAATATTACATTAGGAATCTTAAAAAGATGGGTCCACCTGAAATGTCTTGGAAAATATTTTTTGAAAAATTGATAATTAAAACTGAGAATGGTTTTAAACAATATCAATTTTACCGTTGTTCAAAGGTTAATTGATTCAAGGACGAATTTTTTAAATAAAAAAATATTATTTAATTTTTTGTTATATTAAAATATTATCGATACTTACATACGACGAATATTTTGTTTTCGTCGTTGAGAGACTTTTCAATGAACAGTTCTCTAACAGATTGTACTTTCTTCTTATCTAGAATAATTTTTAATCAAGATACCCTGGTCTTGCATACTTACATGAATGTGTCACTGTCCCTAAAATTGCTTAAATAATAAAATATATAATTTATAAATTTATTCAATATATATATTTATTTTATTTTTGTACGTAATATATAATTTAATTGTATAATTTAAAATAAACGTTTTATATGAATATTAAAATTTGTCAGCCCGATTCTTTATGAAACACACTTATCTATTTATCTGCGTACAGCCACGCAATTTCATTTTTTTAACAATTAGATACGTTGACATGTATTCTTTTCATAGTGCATGTTTAATCTTATACATTTTATAGCGGTTCATATTTTTTCACACGTTTACTTTCCGTATGTACCATAAAAGATAATAATATAATTGCGGAACAAGCATTCACAGAATGTGAACAAAAATGAGAATGTCAAGATCGAAGGTGGAAAACAGGACCAAGCAATGTTTAGAATGGTTCAAATGAATCTGCTGAATAATAGAGAATGGTAGACAGTTACTGCAAGGGAGCAACTGTCTCCGATTATAACAAAAGTGAAGGGGCGTATCTCACACCTCATTTGTTATTAACTAGCGTAGTGGAACCTTGAAGTGCAGAAAGACTTGGAACACGACTTCACACTTTGACTCGCAACCCTTGGTAAATTTAGTTAATTACCAGTCAAACTTCCGCAAAGAACTTCCTTCCTCTCTTCTGTGTCCTGGTCTATTCAATGCTTTCCTCCTTATCTAAAGGATTTCAATTCAGTCCTTATTGTCTATACTCCGTTTTACCAATTTCCGTACAATTTTGAATTCATTGTTGCTGACTTTAAAGTATCTATTGTGTAACTATAAAAAAGTAAACTTTAAAAATTTTTTAACATGTATTAACGGAACATTCTACTTTGAGATATTCTCTTATGTGCAAAGTATTCTATAAACTCATGGCCGTTGTTTCATTGTTAAAAAGCTATTGTTAATAAAATGTTTTAAAAGTGATACTGCTTGCATTTATGAACCGTGATATCTAACTGTGATTAAGGAAAACTTAATATGATCTTTAAATCTTTTTGTATAAACAACTAACCAACAATTTACAATTGTACACAAAGATATACATATTGTATGAATACGTGGACAGTACGTTTCCTGTCACTCACTTGCGTTCATTATATATTTCAATTACTCAAATATATCTGGGAACTATCAGACTGACACTTACTGAAAAAACAATTTGACCTACAGTATTCAAAGTAGTCAACGTAGATGGACAAAAACCTCTTAATCTAAAAAAAATCCATAAAACAAAATTAACATACGCAAATATAATGTCACGATATTTCTGTTTTATTATTTCCTAAGCTTTTTCATCTATTTAAACGCACTCCTTGCTTTGTTAGAAAACTAAAAAATTTAAATTCACATTATGTAACTTTTGTGATAACCTAACATTTAATCCGTTGTATGGCATTGAACGAGACGAGGATTCGACCATTTTATACAACTTAAAAGAGAATAACGCGTTAGGAAGAACTAAATGTTTCCCTTAACGAAACTTACTGTAGAAAGAATATATCGATCACAAGAAAAACCCTTCCATCTGACTGTATCTTGGCTGATTCGTGTGAGTTTATGCGATAGCTTCATCGCAAATCGAATACTACCGAATATTCGAATACAGTGCATAATAGTGCATAACAAATATAACGTACGATAATAAAATAGTCTCTGCTTTGTTAAAACTTGTTCAGAGTTTCACCCTACTTAACTTTACTAATCACTTTATGCACAGTGTAGACAAGGTCCTCACCACGTACTCGGCCAAGGTGCAGATATCTTATATTTGTGTTAAAAGTTCACAAATAACTACTTAATTTTTAGTATTCGTATAGGAATTAAACATAAAAGTTTGAGTATCTTATTTTCTTTTGGGAACTAAAATTAACTAAACGCCAAGTAATGTTGTCAATGTGTTTTAGTGGCACGAAATTTAATTACAAAAATGTACTGTAACAGGTACAAGTTTTTGAATACTAGGTGACTAACACATGCCTCTAACTATTTCTGCGAAAATTATGCTAGGCAGACATGGATACTTTTAAGAAATCTGTGTATCTTAATATGTATATAAGATGCAATTGTGTACTTCTACATATACAAAGCCATCTCGGTATTACTATAACCTTTGTATGTGTTTGTGTGTGATCCTAAACTAACAGCCTTTCATTTTTCGGCGTCAGAAACACCGCCAGGTCGCAAGCGACCCAAATTAAAATTAAAATATTTTTGAAAAATTGTCCTAACTTTTATTTTTCCTTGAACATCTTAACGCGTTGATCGCCCACAGATCAATCACAAACATTACACAAAATCAAAGAAATTTATTTAACAAATCAGAAACTGAGTTTAATTTTTTGATATTAATAACTGTTTGAAGTCTCTTCCGTTACACAGAGCGTAAGCGAATTTTATGCACTCAATCTACCAACGTAAAAATTAATTTTCAATTCTGTATAAATAATTCCGTCGTCCAGATATGGGTGACATGGCGACCAAAGTGTTAAGAAACGATGACTAGTAACCCCAGAATGTCGTCCTGAGGTTAAAAAAATAGCGTAAAGATTGTAAATATACCTTCAAACGATGTATCCGTGGCTTTAGGAAAAAGTGCTTGCAAGAATTAAAGCAAGAAGATGGTCTTTACTGACTGTTACAGTATAGATAACTAATAACAGAGCTATGACCATACTTGCTTATATCCAACTTACCTGTAGGTGCCTCTAAAAAATTTATTAATTCTGAGTAATATAGTACCTCTACGAGGGAATAGTAACTTCTTTTTCATAATTCCAGACAGTTAGATCTTTTGTTCGTATTCACCTAAATCGTTCTGATCATTGGATTTGAGTTTTGTAATTACCCACCTACATCATTTTGGGACATTTCAATTCTACATCAATCAATGGGCTTGATTCACTTTCCAATACCGCAGAACTCTAATCGCATATTTCCGGTTTGCCTGGAAAGTTTAGCGCATCACAGTTGTGAGATCTCCTTGATTACAGAATCGCTCTAATTGCAAAATTATCATTGTTCTCTGTGTCAGAGAGGTGTAATTTTTTTACTTTTTGCGGAAAATACAAATAGACGATAAAAGAAGTACTGCAAAAAGCATATTCCTGGATGACCGTAACAAGTGTGAAGAAAAAACATCCGAAACGAAGAAATGGACTAAAACTATACTAAGTAATAAATTTTTTAAGGAAAAAATAATCCTCATGAAATGGTTTTAATGATGCCCACTGTTTGCAATTATTATTGAAATAATTTACATAATATCTGTTCTGTTATTAAATATACGGGGATTATTTTCATTTATTTTTGATTAAATAAATTAAGTACGTAATTTTCTTTTATCCTACGATATTTATAAATCAACAATATTCAAAACGAAAATGAAGTAAAAATAATCAACATTTCCGTAATAATTAACTTAAATTAACATTATACTTCGGTTATATGATTTTAAGAAATCATGAAGTGCCCCTTAGTACCGAACACAGTAAAAATTACTAATAATAATTTGCGACAAACGTAAATATAATAGTCAAACATTCTTGGGTATTGCCACAAGTGTAAGCCCATTTTTGACAGCTCAATATTAAATCCAATGTTCCTCACTATTTCCTAAACAAACTACGCAGATTGTCCCCTGGTTCGTTTATCTAGTGTTCTAGCAATCTAATGTTTATTTTTATAATGTTTCCTTTTATCTTACTATTAATGTTGCTTGGGTATAGTTTTTAATCACTGGAACCGAAATAATAAATAGTAGTACAAAAAGAAACACGCAGCAAGGAAAAATTTGTTAATTAAAACCAATACACCCTATGCACAATATAGAAAGATAATCCAATAAATACTCATCAAAAGATATAATAACACAACTCCTATGATTCCTGACCACAGAAATTACAATAATGGATATAATGCTTTATAATTTGTACGATGAACCAGATTCTTGTCAGTCGCAACAATCAACTGATCTCCTTAGCTGTGCATATACGACAAGAACGTGGTAAATCATAATTAGTGTTTGTTTTTATTCCTCTACAACTTGCGCGATGCAGAAACTCGGTAAAGATTTAAATGTTAAAGACATATTTTCATCAGTTTACACTTCAGCGATTTTTCTGAAACGACGTTCTACCTCATTGCATCAATGAAAAGTGCGAAGCTTTATCTACCTATTTGTGTTCTGTCTTCTGTCGTTACTGTTTATTATTGGGTTTTGTTTACTGTCAATGTGAAAATGGCGAAAAAGCTAAGTCGTGCGACCTTAATATACTAGTTCAGATTAGGATGCAAAGCGGCAGAAACTAAAAGATCTCGTAAAGAAATTTTTACCGGATATAGTAAGGACCAAACTCGCATACATGGAGCGAGTAGGTGTATGAATTTATCAAATTTTGAGCTATGTAACGTATATATAGACTTAACCGGACATACTGCATCTACTATCTATGTATACATAGAGGTATAGGAAGCGGAATGAGTATCGCGCACCGTGATGCGGTGGCAACGTCGTCGATGGCGGTGGCTCCGATCGATCGACGAAACGATCGACCGCGTCCCGTATAATTCCGCGAAGCGGAGTTTTGCGGTTGATTTACAATCGGCCGGGTGCAGCTTCCCTGATAATCAAACGAGAGTTTCCGATTGGATTTGTACGATGCGCGTACGCTTGTGTCCCTATATCCGGCGCGGCGCGGCGAGGCGGTGCAACGCGTGCATGCACCGGTTACGCCGAATCGAGGATACCAAGGAAAATCAATTAGCCGGGCAAACTGTTTCGACTGCGGCTGTTTGCCCGCACGAGAGTCGGCAATGTATTTCGTCTCGAAGCTAGGATATGTGTCCCGAGCACAGTGCGCGCGGTTACGTGTGCACACACACCGCCCTTTATATTTGCAACCGATGCACTGTGAATGCGAACGGTTACTGCTCACAACTCGCAACGGCACGGCGCACCGAGCCGCGTCCTTGTAATACCGGCATTTCCCTGAATGTGTCTGATTACAAACGTGTAGACGTGTGCACGTGAATCCGAGCAACGGGAATTCGATATTGTGCGGAAAATTGAAGCGCTTGTAATATCGTCGAGAAAACCTAGCACAATGCTGATTACACGGTAAACGTGCTTATTATGCGAATTGTATGATCTATCGCAAAAAGGCCGGTCATCTTATAACCAGACCGTAGATTTTATGCATTTATGAGAAAAATGAGGCGGAAAAAAAATGAAACCGTAGAATGATTAAAAGAACTGTAGAGAATATCGATACGTAATTTTCAATTCCTTAAAATCAATAAAGGAAGAAATTTCTATCTGGCTCCTATGTCTTCTAATTGGTGGAAACAATTTTTATTTGGCATAATGATTCGAGGTCTTATCATAACGTCATGGGCATTTCTTCTTGACTATAAAATAAAAAAGACAGTGTAGTGTTTACAGGAGATACATCGTTTTCATGTTCAGCATTACTTTTCAATATTTTTATGTTCGACTGAGAAAGGTTATTTTAGTATATTTTGATATTTATCAGGTCTATTTAAATATTGACATTATAACCATTATCATCTATTTATGATGGAAGCAACTCTTTATTGAATTCCCCATATTCTCCTTCTCTTTCTCCCCTTTAGTATGGTATAGCTACGACATGGTTTTGCTTTAACACGGTTAGAGTATTAAGAAGACCCCAATTTAACAAGACATTTCCATCGATACAAGTATAGATATACATAGTTCGAGAAAGAATTTCATAAATACGTTAGGAAATATATAAAAATTTTATAAAACATAAGTCAGCATAGCTCGCCTATTAAAAACAAAAGGGACAGAAATCAAGATTCGCATAGAGCTTGAAGGTCAATTCTAGATACCTTACAATAAAGAAAATCTTAATTTCTTATAGTTGTGAAAATAAATTATAAATATAATATTACGTAGATACAAAACATTATATAATTGATTAAGTAAAACAATATAGACTTGTAAATTGATTTATTTACGCTTGCACAAAACGGACATTATTCTCTTCACTAATACAATACAACAAAAAATTACGTCACAATGTTTTAAAACTTATTAACACATCTCAATTTAATTGAATTCCAACTAGTGCTTCATATGTTATACAGTAATGGAAGAAAGAGACGAAAAAGTGATTAAAGTTTCAGTAAGTTTTTATTCTCATAAATATAGTACCAATATAAGTCAAAAATGATACGAAACATACAGAAAAATGAGCGTGAAGTATGGATCTCATTTTCCCAGGTTATAATTTCATTATCATAGGGAAAACTGCTAGTCATTATAACGATCATAAAATCACGTCTACTGATCCTAAAAGAAACATTCACAATTTTAAACAGTGTTACTGTATTGTGAGAGTATTACTTGACATGCCTTTCTAGCTATACATACATATACATAATACATATATGATACAGTTACCAGTGCGATACAAGAAGACTGTATACGTAAGAATGTATTTCCGGATCGTTAAGTTTATAATGCTGATACCTGAAGGACAATTCTCAATAATAATTTGACGAAATTCATTATATTGCTCCTAATAAATAGCAATCGGCATTTTATAAGCTTTGAGAGCTTATAAATTTTATAAAATAAAAGATATAATGAATCAGTTAACGATTTCGTTAAGTACCTGTGTGTTTTAGCAAATTATACCATAGAAGTATTTGAACTTTTCATGGCAGCTGTAACTGATACAAACCCGGTAGCGACTAGTTTATGAAGTAATTTCTCATGATGGTTAACTTAATGTAAACTTTTTCAGTCATCACGTTCGTACGTGACCACTTAATTTTGATGCTTTCTTTGAAAAGTAATATCTTTGAAACGTAATTAACTTTAAACGATTCGTCAATAGCAATCTTCAAAAAATGAGCAACAATTCTTGTCAAATTCTACAAAAATAATATACTTTAATAGTTTTATAACTGATGGCTGCGGAAAATCTTCCTCCGTTTCAAGATTTATTCTTTATAGCCAGAGAATGTTTTGACTAAGAAAGGAGTGAGTCAAAGAAACAGATCACCCCTTATTGGTAAAGGAACTGTTGTACCAATTAGGTACACTACCGCTCATGGATGTATGGACGTATGGATGTATAATCAAATGATATTACAACAGGATCAAATTAATAACTCTTCAATCTAAATGTTCTTTTCGATGGCTAATATTCCTCCTTTGGCATATATTACATATTTCGCTAATCGTGGCATTCGCCGTATTAATTTTTTTATTTTTTCATCTGGTATAGTCCTCCATGCCTCTTGTAACAGTGTCCAGAGCTGGGTTTTAGAAGTGGGGCAATTTTTTCTAATGCATAAACAATTCACGTAGATTTTAAGAAAATTAAATATTAACCACTTCATAGTTTAGTAAATAAGCAGAGGAATGGTAATATAAACACATATTATACAGGTTATGAATGATTATTTATAAAAAAGAACTTTTTAAAGAAGTGTCTATACTTCAATGAGCGGTACAATCGTGTACAATAGTGTACATCAAGTAAAAATAGGGAGTATTTTTTGAATACAAAACGTTAAGCGATTACATACATTTAAACTGTTGAAAAATAAAGAAAATTAAAAAATTGCTGAATATGTGAGATTATATTTCATTAAAAATCAATATGTACTTCTTCTCATATGCTACTTGACTAATATATGATGACAATTTGAATTAAATATCTGAAACTTAAAAGGATATGGCAATCATTTTCCCAAAGTGGCAATCGTTTTCCCAAAGCCATTTTGTCGCAACACTATTTGTTGTAGCAGATCTCCACAGGGTTTCATATCGAACAAATTGTTTTGATTTTTTCGATTGAAGCTAGTCTCACTCGTTGTGTTTGATTTTGTAATACAAAGCAATCTTCATTTCAAATGAAGATTAATTAAACTTCTTTCGGTAGTAAAAAATCAGTGCAAATCAAAAGGTCGCCTCTTCAAGTACTAGGTAATAGTACTATAAATAATAAAAACGCATTTAACAACATTTCTACAAATAGAAAAACAATAATCATAACCTGCTCTTTGAACATTTTTTATTCCAAGCATAAATAATATTTATGTCATTCTGTCTTATATTGCTGTGTCGTCAAGTAACCATTTTAATTCAGTTAGCTGCCTGGTCGCGGCTGCTCGAACTTTCCAAGTTAGAAATCTGACAGTTTTATGA
Source organism: Sphecodes monilicornis (assembly GCA_913789915.3). Classification (NCBI taxonomy): domain Eukaryota; kingdom Metazoa; phylum Arthropoda; class Insecta; order Hymenoptera; family Halictidae; genus Sphecodes; species Sphecodes monilicornis. Next base: position 3,346,724 of record OU565292.1, read on the forward strand.
ACTTCCAAATAAAATTTTGGGAGATTCTAAAAGGATCAAAGTAATAGAACATAAAATTTGTTAAATTCGATTTTTTTACTTTAACCAAGAGTATGCAAGTCCTTAAAAGAAAGATGAATGACGAAATTAGATGAAGCAGAAAATGGGCAGTAAATATGTCAATTATCCCAGCATACACAGCCTTTTTTCGCAGTCAATTTTGTAAATATAGTCCACTATACCATAATAGTAAACAGATTTTTTTCTTAAAAAATCCCGTTTTTTACTTCAATCAATAGTAGCTCACATAGATATGATATACTTGAAGTTTCAGACATAAATTCGAGGTAGTAATATAGATATATGTACAGTTTATAACACAGTATGACGTCACCTAAATAGATTTAAAATAGTACGACAAGGATTTTCGAGTAATTAAAAACGAGCATATACACACAAAACGTCATTTGAAGCTTCAATTCCACCATGTGATACCTAGCACCAAAAAATTTGTATTCGGGCATACAAATAACAAAATGACGCATTCATCGCTACCGATATTTACACTGAAAGCCATTATACTTACCATTTCAAAATAATGAAGTCGTAGAATACCGGCGGAAATTATTCAAACAATTTGTTTGTATAAATGCGAAATGTTCATGCCAAAATCGTAAATTCTTATTCAAAGGCCCACCAACTTCTCAATTTTGTGCGTTTAAGAATGAAGATTATTATTCGTTTTTCTACTTTTGACAAAAATTAAAAGCTTCAGTGGGAGTTACTTCAGGAATGGATAGAGGATACAAAGCAATTCATACACATATGTAAACACGTGTCCCTATTGACCTTGTTCCAAAGTTATAGCTACATTTGTGTTTTAATAATACACAACAAATTAGATATTTGTTTACCAGTAATTCTTATGACTCTGTTGACTGCTTCTTTTAATTTTTTACAAGTAACGCTTCTGCTATGTAAACACTATTAGACGCAGTTCCAGGAAACAAAGATTACTTTTTTCAAATAAGACTCGACACAGATCGCCTCCGAGTGTGTAGCCTACATTTCAATCAGTTTAATACATGCTCCTGGTGATAATAGCACGTATGAAAATTTGGTAATATATTTTATAATAATCCGAAGTGATAATTTGAGTAATATGTTACATTGAAAATGCCAGATTAGTTTGGAAGCCTGTATTCAAGCCGAGCCAACTTCAAAGAGATCCTATAAAAATAATTAAGTAACAGGTTTCACATGAAAACAGCTATAATTCGGAAACCAGATAATATCGGGCATATGTTCATATGAACTTATTTATTTATATATTATGCCTACGGTTTAGGAAACACCCTGTATATGTATGAAAGCGAATACAATCATTATAATACTAACATCATAAAAACAAATTGTAACTGTTTCATGCGTTTTACCAACGATACGTGATTTGTATAAACTTTGATATGCTGAACACAAAGGTGAAGATCGGGTTCTATATGTATTAATATTAATCTGAGCTTTTAAAGCTTTATTTATTAATTTTTGGAAACATATTTTGGAGATATGTCTTGTAGATACGTTAGTCTTCCTTTTTTTGGGCTGTCCATTTAATTTAATCTCCAGAAAATGAGTAGTTAAATATCGATTATGATGTTTTGGGTCAAATAGGCCTAGGTTACGCTGTCGGATGGTTAGGAATCGCTTCAGAAAGTCAAATTTACAAATTTAAGAATTGTTTGTAATTTAACTTTAAAAGTTATAAGAATACTTTTCTCATAACATGCTTCTACTGACTAAACTTACAAATATTTAAACATATTTAAACAGCGTTTAAAGCGATTAAGATATCTGTCGCACAACCATTATCTCGGATATTGGGTGATAAAATTGACCTGTTGGATGCAATATCTCTAGTTTATACAGAAGTTTTCAAACGAATAATAATTACTTGATTTCTTACAAATGAAAACTAATTTAGAGTCTATTAAACTTATTGCGAGTGTTATACAGTGGCATACAAAAGAAACTTTAACACTGGAATTTCTGTATATAAGTATTAATAACTTTCGCATTAGATTGTCTTTCAAATGTTGATAACATTATTTATTTATCTGTTTTCACATAATACTTTAACAATCCATTTTGTTCGTCACATGTAGTGGAAAAAAGTAAGTTCAAAGTCTTTCACATAGTAATAATATTAGCAACCCCTTATAGTACACATTTGTCGATATTTCTTTTTATTTCTGTGAATATATTGACGTTATCTAATATCTGCATCCTTAATTATGTAGATGAATAAGAGTAATAGAATCTATTCGCGTCGTTTATCTTTTAGCAAGTTATCGACCCGAAGAAGAATGCAATGAGAATCCAATTTTTTGAGGAAAAGGAATTTAAAATCTCGCATGCCCACCACAATCCCCACATCTCAAGCCTATTGGAAATCTCTAGACTAAGTATTACTAAGGAAAGTATTATTTTGGAAACACTTGAGAATACTTCAAACAAAATCTACTAAATATTGATAAATGTTATGCCTTCCTCTTAAAACGAAATAGAATTTGTATTCTTTTGTGATCAATATGTGAGCATTCAAGTAATAATTTATATATATAAATATATATAAATATATATATAATTTATATATATAAATATATATATATATATAATTTATATATATAAATATATATATATATAATTTATATATATACATATATATTGAATGTTTGAATGTTTATTTATTACTTGAATATATATATATATATATATATATATATATATATATAAATTTCCTTCCCTCTGAAATTATTCTCTCTGAAATTATTACAGACGAAAAAGTTCTAATTATTGAGTCCATGAAGACAATTGTACAGCAAGGAATTAAGTGCAAGTATACCAAAGGGGCTGTAATAGACTGCAACGTAGGTCCTACAAAGTGATAAAACTAACAAATTGTTTGAATATCAAACCTATAATCAGAAAAATGTAGGATTAAACTTACTTTTTTCCATTTAGTTTCTTCACTTGTTTCATTATTTTAAATAAACAATTTCTATCTCTTTCTGTAGTTTTCTCGCTTCTATGATTTTGTAAGCTGTAGATATTTATAAAAAATTCATTGCTGCTTTGAAATCAAATTTCAGTTTCTAAAGATTGTTGTCGTTATAATTATATATTATTACTTAAACTTTCTTTTGTCCGTCACTGCAAATGCGTCAAATCTACAATCTATGTCTAATAGTAATTGAAAAATAATTTGAACGACGTTTTATTTGACACTAGTCCTTCACCGATGTGGCGAGTTTATGCGATTAACTAGACATATTCAAAGAAGTATCCGCATTGATTTTACCGACGTTCAATGTGTGTGCACACGTTTTCAATGTTACTCGAGCTTTGTATTTACACCCGATGTACTGTGTACAGCTTGCAGCAAAGCACACACAACCTGTCTATACGGGTGTCCACATACTACATACACGCCTACATAGCGTTGATTGCAGGCAGGCCCACAAAAGCTGGAGTTGGATGCATACGAATGTACATAGTCTCCACATAGGAACAGAACATCATTGATACATCGCTGAAATTGACGAAACAATATTTTTGATGTTGCGATTATAAATGTACGAGTGCATATAGATCCATTGCAGAACTGTGTACACTGGCTTGAATAATTAGCGAGCTGCAATTTTGGATTTCACTTGTCGACGTATAAAACAATGTTTCGAATATAAGCTATGAAATAACGAACTCACATGCGTATGCGATACCGCAATATGGATCAGCATTCTTGAACCTCGAAACTCTTGTTTCCTAATAAATGTTAAATACGGGTAAACGTTTTAAATATTTTTAATTTGTTAACTTTGTTGATGCAGGTGCATATGTTATCGTGGCATACTATTGATAAGATTATTTTGCATAAAAATAAATCAGAATCATGAAATGGATTTTTTAGTAAAATCTTCATTTCGGAAACTACGAAAACAGACATTTGGTTGTAATTATACATTTTCTGCTGAGATATATTAATTACTTTGACATCAACAGTTTGTATGCATTACAAGCGAGATAAGAACTAGAGTTTTGTCAAAATTGAATGTCGAATGCGATCCAATTTAATTCTCAAAATATAAATGTTTTAATTTCCTAAAGAATGCACAAAGGTTAATCATAAATCGCAACAAAAATAAACACAACAAAAATGCACACAACGACAAAAGTTAAAACACAAATTATTACGATGAATACTACATTTATTATTCATATTTGTGTAGAATCGATGTATAAAAATTTTACGTATTTCCACGTATTCTCACTGACGAGGAACATTATCCAAGTGTAACACGCTGATTTTAATGAAATTTTAGTATGATACAGTTCATTGAAAAGTATTTGACACGTATTTTTTTATCCACAATGGTCCATATCTAGGGGGTGAAAACAGCCCTTGAAGTCTAGGATAAAAACCATATTCTTTAAATATCTCGGGAACTATAGGGTCCTGGATAATAAAATTTGTCTAAATTGTGTGTTTTCGATCTGTAAACTTTGATGTATAAGAAAAATTCAAAAAGTGATTTGTTTAAACAATACATAAAAGTACACATTTTTTGAAATTTTCCTTATTAATTGTTCATCCATTTTCATGTAAACTCGTTTGTGTAATTTACGGATCAAAATATGGGATGCGTGTTTATTGAATTTCTTTTGTTCTCGTCATTTACAATAATTATTAGTAGATTGCGAAAGTTTGTGTAAATTCATATTTTGATAGGAAATAGTTGTAAGAATGGGACCTGGTCAGAAATTTGGTTTGTCGTTAGAGGATTTTAAAAATACATTTTTTACTTAATGCACATGCTTTGCATATTTATTGCAATTATTTTGTGTAATATTATTATGTGGAATATCTATCTTGACAAATTAATTTCATCCATCACTAAACTCTCGTATCATAATTGTGTAGTGTCGAAGTTAGACGAAGAAATTAGACAAAGAAATCAATATTATAGCAAAGAATGTACGATTTTCTGTTTTAGATAACGAGAGCGTTCAAAAACCAATAAGTGTGCCGACGCGTTGAGCCGTCATTTTTCGCGTATAAATTAATTTTGACAGACAAATGTCACTAATTAATAACATAAAATTTGGAAAAAATACTCGTAATACATACATTGTCACGCGAACTGTTTCGGCTTAACGGGTGTTGGGTTAGCTGCTTCCGGAACCGCTCAGATTTTGTTCGTATGAGTGTAATTCGCGCGTCGTCTTCTGTTGGCAATTCTGCTGTGTGTGTGGTTGAGATCGCGTTTTGTCCTCTACCGATTTTTGGCGCTCTCTCGTCGGTTTGCCTCCGTGGAGTGTGCACGTGTTTGGGCAACGGGTATCCTAAGTATAACAACATTTTGATATTAAAAGTAATAGATTTGAGCGCGGAGTGACGGTGCACCGCGGAAGAGTAAATTCCCCGGTCGGACGTGGAGGAAACGAAATGAATCTGTTGATGCTCGTCGCGAATAATAAGTAACTTTATTCAAAAAAATTAGTGGTCGTACAAATGACCGGAGACGAGGCTCGAAATTTTGAGCGTTGAACTCGGCTTGAGGAACTAGCTTGATCGCGTGAGAACGGTAGTAACAAATCAAAGAGAGCTTAGTCAGAAAGAACTGGTGAAGATATATCTCGTTGAAGAGCACTGAGACGACTGAACTTCGGGAGCGAGCGGAACGCGCGAACCATAGACGCCGTACGCGATCGAAAGATCCAGAAATGGAGGAAATTCGAATATACAGGAATCGGTTAGACAATTGAAAGTAGTTCGGATCGAAACAGGTGAAGAACGTAACAATAACCCGGACATGAACAGTCGACAGAAACATCGCGATGGAGAGACAATGTGTTCGAGATTCAAACAAAGCTGAAGCGAACGCTCGAGACTCGTATGTTAAAGAGTCGCCGTTCCGGCGGACCGGTTAACGGTGAAACCGGCGACCGCCAACGAATTCTCAGCTTGGTTTAATCTCGAACAATATTCTAGCACGTTATATACGGGGTGAGTTACTTAAGACAAACCACCTGAATAACTTCTACATTTTTTGAGAAAGGAAGAAATGCTTCAGATAAAAGTTGTTTGGTTTCTACGAGCCCATTACGTGGTGTACATAACGTTTTTTCAAGTGAAGGTGCTTAGGAGACTAGAAGGTCAACTTATTTTTTTTTAATGGAACCATATATTTTTCAACTCCTACAATTGTAGCCCTTTTCGAGACAATTTCAACGATATAGTCATTCAAGGTCATAAATTTTAAAATTGATGAAAAACAGAAATTTATCGTACATAAGAAGACATATAGGAATGAATACGCAGAGCCTGTGCTGATATTAATCGCCACACACTTTACTGAATAATACAATCAGTGGGAGAACGCTTCAGACGCTGTCTATCTGTGGCTGGTCATCACTTTGAGCATCTGTTATAGCAAATGGTTTCCTATTTGAGCACTTTGTTTACATTTTGCATTTAAACAGTTTGATTTCATTAATAAAGCTGTGAATATTCCATTTCATAAGCATTTACGATTTTCTGTTTTTCATCAATTTTAAAGTTTACGACCTTGAATGACCTTGAATGACTATATCGTTGGAATTTTCTTGAGAAGGGCTATAATCGTAGGAGTTCAAAAATATGTGGTTCCATTTTAAGAAACTAAGTTGACCTTCTAATTTCCTAAGCACCTCCACTTAAAAACAAGTTCTGTAGACCACGTAATAGGCCCCTAGATACCAAACAACTTTTGTCTAAAGTATTTCTTCCTATCTCAAGAAATGTAGAAGTTATTCAGGTGGCTTATCTTGGGTGACTCACCCTGTATACATACAGGGTGTCCCAAAAATGTCTGAGTTCCTTTAAAGGGGAGGTTCCTGAGGCCATTTGAAGCGACATTTTCCTTTGCAAAAATGGCCGTTTCGGCTTTGTTAAGGAGTTATTAACGAAAAACACGGACCAATCAGAGCGCGACCTAGAGGCGTGTTGGCAGAGACGGCCGCGCGCGACAGAAGTCGAGCGATGGTGATACACCGCGGTCGAAAGCAAGGAACAAACAAGAGAAGGAAATTTTTCGAGTCCTATATCGGATAGTTCAAATTTGAATATGTTGTAGTCTTTAGTAGCCTATGAAGGAATCTCGAAGGATTTTTCGAAATCTTAAAAAATGTTGGTTTTACAGACGTGTAAAGAATTTGTTTTCATTAAATTATAACAGTAGAACTAACGTACCGAGGAAAATGAGTTTTGAGGAGCTTGTAGTGAACACGTAAGAGTATCTATTGAAAATATTTCGATTTGGAATAAATGGTTTTTTCACCATTTATTTTGCAAATGTTTTGAACAAATCCAATTTTCCTATAGCCGGGACTGTTTTAAAAATTCGAAAAAAACGTGATGACAGCTTCAAGTCTCCTCTTTACGGACCTATTTTTTAAAAGGCAGGCGCTTTAAAATTGACTGAATTAGAATTATTTAAAGCGAACGCTGCACCGCGATATTACGGAGGCGCGCGGCACGAACAGCTGTTAGATACGCGACAAGCAAGAGAAGAAAATTTTTCGAGTCCTATGTCGGATAGTTCAAATTTGAATATGTTGTAGTCTTTAGTAACCTATGAACGAATCTCGAAGGATTTTTCGAAATCTTGAAAAATGTTGGATTTGCAGACGTGTAAAGAAAAGTGGCAACTTTTCTTCAATAAATTATAACACTAGAACTAACGTACCGAGGAAAATGAGATTTTAGGAGCTTATAGTGAACACAGAAGAATATCTATTGAAAATATTTCGATTTGGAAAAAATGATTTTTTCACCATTTACTTTGAAAAAGTTTTAAACAAATGCAATTTTTCTATAGCCGGGACTGTTTTAAAAATTCGAAAGAAAACGAGGTAACAGCTCCAAGTCTCCTCTTTACGGACCTATTTTTTAAAATGCAGTCGCTTTAAAATTGACGGAATTAGAATTATTTTAAAACCTTGCTTACCTTGGTACTCCTGTAGAGCCCCAGCGAGGTGAAAATGATTCCTGTATTCACAAATTATTCTGCGTGAAACACTGAACCTGCCCATTCGTTAAATTCACAAGAGCATTTTAATTATTCGCTCTATGAAATTATCGAGCAGAAGGGGTCAATGTCCTTTCACTGCACGATCCGGCCCACATTGTTGATTTATTCACGATCACAATAAAACTATTCACATATATCCATTGGGTTCACAAACGTTGAAAGAAATCCACAAAATGATTCACAGAAATCCACATATCACGCACAACTAGTTCACATTTGATGCACGTAAATCGATCATTTCGACTAGCCGGTCCGCGAAAAACTGTCCATGAAATCTGTCTGTCTATGCTGACGATCGTAGGAAGACTAGTTCAGAACAGCTGACGAGGTTAACGGCCTTTCAACAGCACACTGCCGATTTTCATTTCAGCAACTGTTCGATGGAACCGTGTTTTCAAATGGAATGGGAAGAGTAAATGACCGCCCCTCTTCAAATCGGGGGTCATTCAGGTATGCTTCTACCACCGAGCGTGGCCATAAACCAGCGCCTTGTGTCGAAGCTCAACCTTGACGATGGCTCGACTTCTGGTTACCAAATGTGTACAATAGGTCAATAAAATGCTAAAAGTTTTAACGAAGAGTAACGGCTTTTTGGGAATATTGCTACTAGCCTCCCCGAGTGACGCACGCGGGGGATCCGCGTGTCCCAGAGAGGTGTTGTCGTAATGTAATAAACGAAGAAAGCGCCTTGACTTCTTCGTGAAAACGTTTAGCATTTTATTGACCTACTGCACACATTTGGTAAACATAAGTCGAGCCATCGCCGAGTTCTTTATTTCCGCATCCTTCGTTCAAGTCAAGGGGATACAAGCGTACCTGCCACCGTACCTGGGACGGTTCCATGAAAATTCCATCGATGGCCATAAACGATGGCATATTTTGGAAAACGTGCAGAGCACGTGGGGCATCGAATGAGCCCAATCGCCTTGCTTACGGTTCGCAAATACTGTCTAACCGCCCGGAAATTTTTTTATATGCAGCTAATTGTAATTTCTTCTCGAGAGACAATTCTTTTTCGATATTAACATCAACATCATCTTCAACGAATTCTTCTGGATAGGTTTGTGTTTGCTTTTTATAATGTTTTTGCGGAAATTGACGACGAACTTAATTAAATTTGACCTTGTTATTTTCTTTTCTTCCTTTTCGTTTTCTTTATTAAAGTCGTTATATACAGAAAAATTAATTTGTAAATTTCAAATAATAGTAGATGCCCTAAAAAATATTTATTATTTATAGCTAATACCGAAAATACCAGTATTTTACCTTAGCAAATACCGGTTTCACGAAATTGCAAATTAGCACAAAATACCGGTATTCCGTATACCGGTGTAAGAAAGGCTAGTAGCAATATTCCCAAAAAGCCGTTACTCTTCGTTAAAACTTTTAGCATTTTATTGACCTATTGTACACATTTGGTAACCAGAAGTCGAGCCATCGTCAAGGTTGAGCTTCGACACAAGGCGCTGGTTTATGGCCACGCTCGGTGGTAGAAGCATACCTGAATGACCCCCGATTTGAAGAGGGGCGGTCATTTACTCTTCCCATTCCATTTGAAAACACGGTTCCATCGAACAGTTGCTGAAATGAAAATCGGCAGTGTGCTGTTGAAAGGCCGTTAACCTCGTCAGCTGTTCTGAACTAGTCTTCCTACGATCGTCAGCATAGACAGACAGATTTCATGGACAGTTTTTCGCGGACCGGCTAGTCGAAATGATCGATTTACGTGCATCAAATGTGAACTAGTTGTGCGTGATATGTGGATTTCTGTGAATCATTTGTGTGGATTTCTTTCAACGTTTGTGGACCCAATGGATATATGTGAATAGTTTTATTGTGATCGTGAATAAATCAACAATGTGGGCCGGATCGTGCAGTGAAAGGACATTGACCCCTTCTGCTCGATAATTTCATAGAGCGAATAATTAAAATGCTCTTGTGAATTTAACGAGTGGGCAGGTTCAGTGTTTCACGCAGAATAATTTGTGAATACAGGAATCATTTTCACCTCGCTGGGGCTCTACAGGAGTACCAAGGTAAGCAAGGTTTTAAAATAATTCCAATTCCGTCAATTTTAAAGCGACTGCCTTTTAAAAAATAGGTCCGTAAAGAGGAGACTTGGAGCTGTTACCTCGTTTTCTTTCGAATTTTTAAAACAGTCCCGGCTATAGAAAAATTGCATTTGTTTAAAACTTTTTCAAAGTAAATGGTGAAAAAATCATTTTTTCCAAATCGAAATATTTTCAATAGATATTCTTCTGTGTTCACTATAAGCTCCTAAAATCTCATTTTCCTCGGTACGTTAGTTCTAGTGTTATAATTTATTGAAGAAAAGTTGCCACTTTTCTTTACACGTCTGCAAATCCAACATTTTTCAAGATTTCGAAAAATCCTTCGAGATTCGTTCATAGGTTACTAAAGACTACAACATATTCAAATTTGAACTATCCGACATAGGACTCGAAAAATTTTCTTCTCTTGCTTGTCGCGTATCTAACAGCTGTTCGTGCCGCGCGCCTCCGTAATATCGCGGTGCAGCGTTCGCTTTAAATAATTCTAATTCAGTCAATTTTAAAGCGCCTGCCTTTTAAAAAATAGGTCCGTAAAGAGGAGACTTGAAGCTGTCATCACGTTTTTTTCGAATTTTTAAAACAGTCCCGGCTATAGGAAAATTGGATTTGTTCAAAACATTTGCAAAATAAATGGTGAAAAAACCATTTATTCCAAATCGAAATATTTTCAATAGATACTCTTACGTGTTCACTACAAGCTCCTCAAAACTCATTTTCCTCGGTACGTTAGTTCTACTGTTATAATTTAATGAAAACAAATTCTTTACACGTCTGTAAAACCAACATTTTTTAAGATTTCGAAAAATCCTTCGAGATTCCTTCATAGGCTACTAAAGACTACAACATATTCAAATTTGAACTATCCGATATAGGACTCGAAAAATTTCCTTCTCTTGTTTGTTCCTTGCTTTCGACCGCGGTGTATCACCATCGCTCGACTTCTGTCGCGCGCGGCCGTCTCTGCCAACACGCCTCTAGGTCGCGCTCTGATTGGTCCGTGTTTTTCGTTAATAACTCCTTAACAAAGCCGAAACGGCCATTTTTGCAAAGGAAAATGTCGCTTCAAATGGCCTCAGGAACCTCCCCTTTAAAGGAACTCAGACATTTTTGGGACACCCTGTATAATACTTTGCATGTTTTTCCTACATAGATGTCATATGCATTTTACATATTTATCGTGCATAAACTGCAGCAGTCTAATTATTACACATATAAGATTTCATGATCCCGTGGAGAAGTATTCGGATTTGTATTGAAACAGATAACATACACTTCTACAACAATTGGAATTATAAATAATGTGTTAGTTGTTTTTTTCAATAGCCAGGAATATTATAGGTATTAACGCGACGCGATAATAAGAACCGCTACATAGTGGGGTATTTGATGCCAACAAACGGTACAAATTATTCCAGCGTTATTTGTAGTTTCATGACCATAATATCTTAGGTCGTTGGATTCGTCTTAACGTCAGCTACAATATTCCAAGATAAAAAATGAATATTATTATTTAAAATTTTTTCGAAATTTGTAGATGTAACTACCACCTAATTTTTGCTTGTCACATTTTTTAAACAAATACAAAAAATGGATTTTTTAATATATTTTTGAAACAAAAGATTTCTATCAAACTTTTCTTGCATTGTTGAATTTTTAATACATATGTATAAAAGCACGCAAGACCAAAAAGGACCAACTAATTTTTTCGCCTCTATAATTAAAAGACCCACTCTGCTGGTCACGCAACCTTCGTGTAATTATTCAAATTTTTGTATATTAAAGATAAGGCTTTGAGCTTTACAAAATTTATATCTAGTACACTTAGCTTTATTAAGAATTAGTCAAATTAAAAGACCAGTAAACTTGTAAATAATAATCTTAGTTTCCAGTCATTTTATGATTGGCTTCTTTACTGCTGTGCAGGCGAGTTAATAATTAATAAATGTGAAAAAAATAGAACTCATTATCCTCTAAAGATTCAAGTCTGTATCAAATTTTCTTTATTTTGAGAATGTCAATAAAAGGGACTTTTTATCGCATTTGTGGTCAAATACCCCATTGTGCGCCGCCGCATTGACATAAGGGACATTGACTTTTATCGCCAATACTAAATACTATAGGTAATTCTTAGGAGTGTGCGAGAATCCGAAAATGTATGGATCACGACGGGTCGGGAAGACATCAAGACGAGACGAGTCAGGTTCTCGAAAATTTCAGAAGTTCGAAGGTTTCGGGATTCTCGATAGTCTCGAAAGGAAGAAAATGGAAGATTCAATGAATAAATTTTATAATGTGATTTTCGGAAACGCCTCAATTATCAGAAATCTCATACCGCGATCTATTTTGAAGCGACTCTTATAAGGTAATCGAGTACTGAACACCCTAAAATTTTCTAAAATCCCGAAACTTTTGAGAATCTCGACATATGTAATCGAGAATCCCAAAATTTTCGAGAACCCATTCCGATCTATAAAAAAATTCTCGTCTCGTCCCGACTCGACATTTTTGCACACGACTAATAGTTCTGTATTTCCACCATGATGATTATGATTTTTATTGAATTTATTTATATATATACTTTCGTACTGTTGAAGTATTATAAACTTAAGGCGACCTCACGTGGGCGTTTAATCTCGTAAAAATGCAATGTATTTTTCTGCATTTAATGTTCCGGTGATAAAGTGAGGCCCAATTATTTGGTTGTTTAAAATTCCGCACCAAACATTGACGGACCATAGCCTTTGTTTGTCGACTGTCCGTAACCACCGCGGATTTCCAGATGACCAATAATGCATGTTTTTTTAACTTTACCTGCCCGTGATTCGTAAATGAAGCTTCATTGGTAAATAATACTTTATTAAAAAATGCTCTTTCGTGTATCAATTGTCTCAATCCCCACTGGCAAAAGTTTACACGATTTACAAAGTCTCTATCATGAATTTCTTCGTAAATTGATAGGTGAAAGGGGTGAAATTTTTGTTCATGGAGTATTTGCACTACACATTTTTAACTAATGCCACTTTCTCTTGCGATTTGCCTCGTACTAAGATGAGGGTTTATATCCACTGCTGCCAGAACATTAATTGTGTTTGCTTCGTTCCTTACAGTTCTCACCTTCGTACATTTTTTATTTTCATCACTACCAGTTTCACGGAATTTATTTATCACATTGAAGTAAACGGAAACTGATGGACAATTACGATTAGGAAATCGGTCCTTGTACAACCGCACTGCTTCACTTAAACACTGTCGACTTTCTCCATAAATGAAAATCATATCAATCTGAAATCTATAGCAAGGAGGTCTTCAGAGTAATTGGTAGTTGATAAACACGATTCTGTACGAACGCATAGGTGAAGGTATTTATGATATCATAAATGTCTTCCTGTCAACACCGAATCTGTTATTATGTTATGTATTGCGATGCATTTGAATGTAAGCAGCTCAAGGAATATTACACGTTGAATTTTATTTATTCCATTTTTCTGGGTTGAAAGTCATTTGTAGGTCATATTGTGTTACATGGGCGAATTCGTTATTTTGTCAGCTACAACATTACGTTAACGAAGATATATCATTCCATTTAAAAAAACATCGACGACCTTGAAATCTCATAAAAAAATAACCTTGAACATTTTTTTCCCTTACACCGTTACATGTGGCCCTTCAAACGGTGTAAGTTTGTCCTAAGAAGTAACGGAGATATTTAGGTGTTCTGTTTCTTCGGACTCACCCTGTATATAAATATTGTATATTATAATTGTTTATATATGTATAACATACTCACTCTTTACCTTTATTTTAGGGATAGGGAAAGGCACTAAAATAACTTTATAAACCAAATGTATAATAAAAAAATTAAATATTTTATTTGGATTCGGAGTACGGTGGTCTCGTTGTGTCGTCTTGCACTCTTCCGCCCGGTTTCCCGCCAATAACAGTTCCCCCTACTTTCCCCACAAACATAAAACTTACGTACGTTCCTGGATTTGAACGCGCATGCGCGAAATAAGGTGCAATATACTATCACTGATAGGGAGCGCCACTTGCGTCCGGATGGTCTAAAGCGAAGAACGTGCGTTACACGCGGTAGAATTCTAATAGGTTATGGACCCAGGTGTACGTGTTATTGCACAATTACAGAGATACGTTTTTCGGTCAGAAAGTTAAATAATACTTATTATCAAGTGTGGAAAAGCAAAGTGGAATTGTTGCTTATTAAGGCAGATGTATGGCATACTGTGATTGAAGATAAACCAGCAGATGCGAATGCGATTTGGGTAAAGGCCGATCGTCAGGCTAGGGCAATCATCGGACTATTATTAGAGGATGATCAGTTGATGCATTGTAAGGACACCGTCACTGCAAAATAAGCGTGGGACGCATTAAAGAGATATCAAAAGGCATCTCTAAGCAGTCAGGTACACTTGCTCAAGAAAAGAATTAATTTAAAATTAACGGAGGGTGGTGATATGGAACGTTATATTCATGAAATGTTGAGTCTCATAGATCAGTTAGCAGCTATAGGGGAAGTACTAAAAGAAAAAGTCGTTATCTCCATAATGCTAAGTAGTCTTCCAGATTTTTACAGTACCTTAATTACGGTTCTGGAATCTAGAAATGAGTATGAGTTAAAGCTACAGCTGGTAAAGGGAAAATTGATTGATGAGGCTACAAGACATCAAAATTCTAAAAACGATTCACAGAAATGTGACGAAGTATTAAAGGTAACCTATAAATACGCACCTGGTTCAAACCAATTCAAGGATTAATCATGCTCATTTACTTGTTTCTTTTGTAAAAAACAAGGGCATACAATGAAATACTGTATAAAATATAAGAAATGGAAATAAAAGAACGAAAGTAATTATCAATCAAATGCAGGTCAAGTTGATAAAGAGGCACGCAATGAAGCGAGTGCGAGGAATGTATGCTTCCATGTTGAAACCAAGGATTCCCCCTGGAGGGATAATGATTGGTGCATTGACTCCGGTGGCACAAGCCATATGGCACACAATAAGAATTTCTTCACTTCTTACAGAGCGTGTGGTGAGGAAAGTGTAAGGTTGGCGAATGGTTCCTATACAGAAGTCCTAGGGAAAGGAGACGGCGAGATCACATGCAGAAACTTGGAAGGGAATCCTATACGCATACCTGTGAAAGATGTTCTCCATGTTCCAGTATTAAAGGAAAATTTATTATCTGTGAAAAGACTGACCGAGAAAGATTTTGAGGTTACTTTTATCAAAGGCACATGTGATATCAAATAGAAGGATAAGATTATAGCTAAAGCCGACTTATGCGGGGACCTGTTCAAATTAAGTAATGTAGAGAAGGCTCTAATTGTTACAAATCAACATACTTCAAATTGTCAGCAGGAGACTGGAACACAGGGATTCTGACGCCATCCGATTAATGGTAAGTAACAATATTATTAAAGGGGCCACTATTAAGGATTGCGGGATAAGGGAAGTTTGGGATACATGCGTAAAGGGGAACATGACAACGAAAGCTTTTCCCCAAAAGTCTGAAAGAAAATCGAAAGAGATATTACAATTAATTCACACTGATGATTGTGGACCCATCCAAACTATCACCCCTGGTCAGAAACGGCACATATTAACCTTAATAGATGACTATAGTCGATACGTAGTTATATATTTGCTGAATCACAAGTCGGATGTCACTGGTAAAATCAAGGATTTTATACAAGAAGTCAAGACAGAGTTCAATAAAGTTCCAAAGATTTTCAGGTCAGATAGAGGAAAAGAATATATCAATAAAGAATTACAGGACCATTTTAGAAAGGAAGGCATAAAACACGAATATACCGTAAGCTACACTCCCGAACAAAACGGAGTGGCTGAAAGGAAGAATAGAAGTCTAATGGAAATAGCCAGATGTCTATTAATCGATGCAGGACTCGAACGGAAATATTGGGGTGAGGCTGTTCACTTCGCAAACTATTTACAAAACAGGTTGTTTACTAAAGCTACTGGGACAACCCCCATAGAGAAATGGTACGGAGTGAAACCCGATCTTAAAGACTTGCACATTTTTGGTTCTAAAGAATATGCACATGTACCAAAAGAATTGAGAAAGAAATTGGATAATAAGACCATAGAATACAGATTTGTTGGAGTAGATGGAAATTCAAAAGGTTATCGTCTCCTAGGTACGGATACAAACAGGATTGTTATCAGCCGTGATGTAATATTTACAAATAATATGGATAATACAAGATTTCAAGGACAAAGTACATTTCCAAAGAATGTTGAAAATGACGACACAAATTATTTAAACATTGAACTCTCAAGTGACTCTTCAGCCGATACAGATGGAACTGAATGTATTGATGAAAAATATGAAGGAAATAATAATGAAGACAATGAAGAGGAAGGCTACATAGATTCAAGGAGAGGTCGCGGACGACCTCGGAAACAAAGGTAGGCCACGCAAGCTGAGGCCCATAGCAGCTGAGAAAACTACGCAGGGTATACTACTGAAGTTGCAATGGACACTGCCAACAAATGTCAACGAATGGCTAATGGCTATGATCAGTGAAACGTGGTCCATGATGGAAAAGGACGTGTGGGATATTGTCGACGGACCTAAAGGAAGGAACGTTATAGGTTCCCGGATGGTTTTAACCAACAAACATGGGCCAGATGGAGAAATCGACAGGCGGAAAGCAAGACTGGTGGTTCGAAATTTTAGCCAGCGTCCTGGCATGGATTTCACTGAAACCTTTGCACCAGTAGCACGTTTGGGTTCTGTCCGGTTAGCCGCTGCTTTAGCAAGGCATTATGAGATGAATCTATACGGATTATCTATACGGTTCATTGGATGAAGATGTCTACATGGAGATATCGAATAATACACAGGAGATACTAAAGAAATTAATCGAATCGGAAGAGGAAAACAGTCCAATTCAGGATACGGCCAAGAGAATGTTGCAGCAAGTAAAATCTGGAAACAAGGTTTTAAAGTTAGAGAAAGCTACATGTGGCTTGAAGCAAGCGGGACGCCAGTGGCATGATAGGTTAGACAAGGAGTTAAAATCATTGAATTTAATTCCATCAAATTTCGACCCGTGCGTCTATCGTCGTGACAAAGGAAAAAATTTATTCTTGGTTATCGTTTATGTTGATGACATTATAATTGTGTCTAAGGATTTGATAAAGATAGAGCATTTTAAAGACTGTTTATTTAGGGCTTTCTCTTCCATAAAGGATTTAGGAGACATCAAGTATTGTCTGGGAATCTATTTTTTAGTTGATAAGGGAACAGTAGAGTTGAGCCAAAGAGCATATATTTGAAAAATATTGGAAAGGTTTAACATGAGCGAAGCTAACCCAGTCAAAACTCCCATGGAACCAGGTATTGTGCTCACTAAAGAGGAATATGTATCAGATGCTGGAGAAAAGACATATCCTTATCGTGAGCTAATGGATAGTCTTATGTATTTAGTCGTTGTCTCTAGACCAAACATTGCTTTTGCGGTAAGTTATTTAAATCAATTTAATAACTGCTTCCGTAGGACTCATTGGGAGGCAGCTAAGAGAGTGCTGAGGTATATTAACACTAGATTTACGGGACCCGTCAAAATGACGGATTCAAAAATTTTGAATTTACGATTATTAAGAGTGTAAGGAGGCATTCGTGAGGAATTATTAAATAGATTTATTTGTTTGTGTACATATTACAATAAAAATCGTTATCGATGTAAAATAATCAATTTTACTGCTCCGTAAACCTAGTGTTAAGGGCACTATTAAATATTGCTTAACATATAGATCAGGTCATAGATTTTTAAAAGGTTTTGCAGACGCGGATTGGGGGAGCTGTATAAACGACCGGCATTCATATACGGGTTACGTTTTTTATTTTAGTCGAGGCCCCCTAACTTGGGAATCAAGGAAATCGCGAACGGTTGTCTTACCTACCACGGAGGCGGAGTATACCGCCATCACGGATGCATCAAAGGAAGCGATATATTTATTAAATACCTTTTCGTAGCACGGAGTGCATATTGGTCCCGATATAACCGTTTACAATGATAATGCGAGCGCGCTGAAGTTAATCAGTAATCCGGTATACCATACGAAGACTAAGCATATAGCGATTCGCCATAGTTTCATAAGGGAAACATTGCGTGAAGAAAAATTTAAGCTAGAGTATTTATGTACAGCGGATATGGTTGCTGATATACTTACAAAGGCTTTAAGCAGTCAAAAGCATATTAAGTGTACCGAGCAGTTAGGTTTAATCGATGAATGTCTCCTTAAGTTTAAGGGGAAGTGTTGAAGTATAATAAACTTAAGGCGACTTCACATGGGCGTTTACGCGTAAGCCCGGATTTATAAGGCGGATAGGGTGCGCAACTTGCGTCCGGATGGTCTAAAGCAGGCATGTCCAGAAATAGCTCACTTGGAGGCAAATTTGAGGAAGACGCCTACTTCTCCAGACCGCGCGTCTCGCTCCCCGTGGCGGCCGTAGTCCTCCAAGCTTGTCAGACCCGTGCCTACCGTGGGTCCGAGAGTCGCCCCAACGCGCCACACGCAGTACATACAGCAAGCGGTAGGCACGGGTCTGAGAAGCTCGGAGGACTACGACTGCCACGGGGAGCGAGACGCACGAGCGGGAGAAGTAGACGTCTCCCTCGAATTTGCCTCCAAGTGAGCTACTTCTGGACATGCCTGGTCTAAAGCGAAGAACGTGCGTTACACGCGGTAGCATTCTAATACGTACAATTCTCAACCTTTGCAGATTGTTTTTCTGCAATAATTCAATTTTACTGAGAAAACGATATCCAAATTGTCGAAGTATGCGAACCTCTTCTGTCCATTTCTGTATTAATGTGCTATTGTGAACATATTTACGAAAATATTATGGCAATACAGAAATGTCTTACAGCCTCGAAAAGTCACAGCCAGTATTGACGATAGTAGTCTAGGTATGTCCTTTGTGCAAAATCGACTAACAACAAGTAACACATTATTTATAATTCTAATTCTTGTAGATCTATGTTATCTGTTACAAAACAGACCCCGAATAGTTCTCTCCCTCACGGGATCATAACGTCTTAGTTATGTAGTTATGTAATAAATATTGTTAAATAACAAGAACCAAAAAATTTCAAAAGCACTCATCACCTAGATTGGTCCATAGATTACACATACGCGAGTTTGCATAAACATAGATAAACAATTAATAAGAAAAACTGGAAAAAATGTTTATTTTATAAGTAATGTTTTAACAAACAATTTTCTAAAGTTTTCTTATACATCTAAATTCACCGATCGAAAACAGAAAAATTAAACAAATTCATGTTCTACACCGTTTAGTTTCCGAGATATTTAAAAAAATGTGGTTTTATCCTCGACTTGGAGAGCTGTTTTCACCACGTAGATGTGGATGCAACCAATTATATCATAGTAAGACATTAAAATCTACGTGATACACTTTGATAGTGTCCTCTGCGAGTCAAAACATTAAGGTCTTGTTTTGTCATAAAAGTATGTGTGTGAAATACTTGTACAGGAGCAATTTATTTACACCACAGAAGCTTCAAACGCATCTTTTACAAATTAATTTTTTATAAACTAATCACTTTTTCTATAATAAATAGTACTTAAACAAATTTCTTGTTTATCTGATAGGGCAAATTAAAAAGATAGGAATCATAAAGTCGTTAATGAAGACCGTAATACATATCGAGTACTCATATTAGTCGAGACTCGTATCACTGTCATCGCTACCAATCGGACGTAAAATTGGCCGACTCTTTAATGCAAACGATATTGAATTACCTAGTTCTGTCCGAGTCCTAAAATGACTCATTTAATTTGTGATGCCGGCGTCGCGACGCCGGAGTGGCCCGGTTCTGTCAATCTTAGTGGCGCGTTTTAAATATACATATCACGCGATTGCTGAGAATAAAATATGCAGGGCAGATGAATATTAAGTCCTGTTGGCAGATAAACTGCAACGATATGCACAGATTTCGGTCCCATTGAAATGGCTTCACCGCATAGATCATTGGTGTGTCTTTGAAAACTTGTCAACTCTCACTGTTTACTTCCGTTTGTTCTTTACAATATTAAAAATTTTACTCGTTTCAATCTTAATATTTCAGTATTCCACACTTTAATTTTGTTTCCATTTTTCGTACTTGTATTTAATTTATTTTCTTAACAAGCATTAAGTACCTATGAATGGTTATTAAAGCATTCATTTTTCTACGAAATTACTGCTATAGTTGTGAGGATTATGAAACCTAAAACATGTTTAAAGTTGGTCCTCGTGAATTTTCGAATGTTATCAATCAGTTTCTTAAAGTTCTTGGATTTTCGTAGTTGCAATACATCATTTGGAGCATTATGTACAAAATTATTTTTTTTGTATTCTTATGTTTATCAGAAAAATTTTTTTTAATATATTTTCATAGTCAAATATTGATTATTATTATGTATAAATAGATCATTGATAAGTATAATATTCTAAAGTAATTTTCCTTAGCGTCCCCATCGTGCTCCCTTATCCCCTATGTAATCCTGAGGTCAGTGGTACACGATCCCTCATAATTTAGGTTGCCAAGAGCAAACATCAGTTTTCCCTTTCCATACCCATGTCGTTAACTGACCTGTACGTTAAGATAATATCGCATGAAATCTGTGCCTAGTAATTCTGACTAAAATATCTGGAATTGATTGGAGTGATAGTAATATGCAAATCTTTTTGAATCCTTTAGCCAGAAGCTGCTGCAATGTAATGTATTAAGTTCAATAACACAACGTAATGAGATTATCCACAAAATGGCAAAATAACATCCATTAGTATATTTCATTTATAGTTTGCGTTATTGTAACGGTTCCTTTTGAATAGCTCTCAAAAGGACTTAAATACTTAAATACTTAAATTTTCATTATTATCGTGTTTTAAGAAAAACAAATATTAATTAAATAATGGACCATAATAATTACAATTGAATAGTACATACATTCTATAAGTGGATATTTTGCAACACTGTTTATACTCGTAAAACTATTAACGAATATATTTCAATTTAATTTAACTTTTTAAATTAATGTTTTCTAAACCAAACAGTCCTCAACATATTGTATCAAAAACACAGATCACATTTTTTGAGAATACATTCTACATAAATTTTATTAAAATGAACCAGTTATTTCACATCATGTCACGTTTTAATAATATAATTTATTTTTCTAAATATTATAACATCGTTTTCAGTTTCATAAGAAACCAAATTACAAAACGTGGATGTTTATGCATTTAGATTAAATGCGACCAAATAAACTACGATAATATGAAACATTTAGAAAAATTTGAATATGTATTTAATATTCTTGTTTAGTTAACAAGAATTTTGTTGAAGAAATGATCCGAAGGCCAATTATAAATTATATCCTTAAATACGTACGACTATAAATACATACCATAATTTCTTATCGATATTTCACATTTCCATCGGGATTTAACTTCATTCTTTTAGCCAAATATGAATATGAAAACCCAGCGAGGTAACATCAGTTAGCGACTTCACGAGTAATTAACATTTATGACGACTAGTCTAGACAGATCGTCGGGATTAAATCGTGACGTTAGAAAATTTGACTAGCTTTCCATTTCTGATTTGGCTCGCAAGTTCTCGACACCTATCGCTGCGAGTTCAACGACATTTCCAACAAGGAGTCGACGAACGCACTCAAACATAGACTTGCTGTATGCGATACATCACTTCACCCGTTTCATTTACCTAAAAATTTTCAATGGTTTTATTACTATTATAATCTCAAACATTCAGAATCAACTGACTCCTATTATAATGAATTTAGGGTACAATTGCATAAATTTGGTATAACTGTGTATACATATACATATTGATATAATATGTATACATGTATATGCATTGATACACATACTCTGAATTATTGAAATGAAAAGTATTTTTGAAAGTTCAGTAAAAATTCATGACGAGAACTAGAAATCGCGTTGGAATCAAGCTTTAATATTTAAAAAAACATTAATAGTGAAAATATGAAAGATATTGATAGGTTACAATATTACATATACAACATATAATAAATTGTGAACATAGATATTTTTATACGAATAATTTGTAAACATACAATGTATTCAAATTATACTACAAATTTTTATAAAACCTCCATAATAACTTGTAACACCTATAGGTAAATAAAATCGTTTTCCAATATATTAAATCGCGTTATTCAGTTAATTTGTCAGTATATTATGTTTGATGATATTATTTAGAAATACTAATTAATTAGAAAAAATAGATGTACAGTCTTCTCTCCGGGAGTAATCACATTTCGGGCCTCTCGAGTATCAATGATCGTGTATGGGGGCTGCAGAGTCCTTTGAAAGGAATGCGGGAAGGACACGCCCCGAGACACACATATTTGCGGCTCCAGCGAAACATTGGCTAAGCAGTCATTGGGTGCTGAGCGAGAGACTCCCTTTGCCCCTGTGCAGTCTCGGAAGATTTCTTTGTAGGTCCTAATATTATAGTACTGTCGCAATGACTGCAGCGACACGGGGTCCGAAATATTGCACTCTTCGCGAGGTGCGTGATTCCTCGAGATTCCTTCATCTTTTGTCACCAGGGTCGAGTCAAGCGACCGAACCCCAATCGGCACCAGCGTGTCGGCGACCCAATACTAATGCAATGACAAAACTTGTTTGTATTTAATTATTTTTTCATGAAACTTTTATCAATACATTCGTGACATTTTTCTGATTAATATGAAACCAAATATGACGTAATTCGGTGCACATTTACATAGGCAAATATGTACCGAGTTATGTCATATTTGATCTCATTTTAATCAGAAAAATGTCACGAATGTGTTGGTAAAAGTTTCATGAAAAAATAATAAAATACAAAAAAGTTTTGTCATTGCATTAGTGTCGGCTCACCGATATACCTGACCCGTATCATGTTCCAATTTTTCCACCGAGTTCAACGGTCGAGCTTCTTGGACCCTCGAGAGGCCGGCCGCAATAGGAGGATAATTTTGTTCGCCGATCCCATACAACCTTGTAGTACTGTTCGCGACAACACTGTACTACGTTATTTGTATTATAGTTTGCCGAACACAGGGGAGGACAGCGTGTAGAAGAGAAAGAAAGACTGATTAAAAGGCTGCGTATC
Source organism: Sphecodes monilicornis (assembly GCA_913789915.3). Lineage (NCBI taxonomy): Eukaryota > Metazoa > Arthropoda > Insecta > Hymenoptera > Halictidae > Sphecodes > Sphecodes monilicornis. The sequence continues at coordinate 3,370,105 of OU565292.1, forward strand.
GATTACAATGCTAATGCAAATGGGAAAGTTTCTTTATTTTTGAAACTTTTTTAACAGAACTTTTACCAACATATTTTTATTATTATATAATGAGTTTAAACACGGCATGATTTAGACCAGGTGTCGGAAACCTATGACCTGCGCGTTATCAAGTGACCCATTTGACAATTTTAAGTGACCCACTCGAGTTTCGCAAATAAACTATACTATATAAAAATAAATTATAAAACATCAACATTAAATCGAACACTTTAAAAAAATGTTAATAACAAGATTAACATTTGGTTTCATTAGAAAGTTGCAGAAATGAACATAGGCGGAATACATATCAACGTGTTGGGCATCACTTACCACGAAGTTTTCAACTTTGAAAAAAATTGGCTTTGTCATTTTGTCCACGTTCGGTTCTACTTATAAATATGAACAAATATTTTCACACATGAAATTAATTTTAAGTAAGAACGGGTGTACCTTAACTACCGAAAATTCAAACGCTTGTATTAGTCTTACGGTGACTAAGTATGAACCAGCTTAACGAAATTGACGTTAATAATTCAGTATCAGTGGCGCCATTCATAACGAAGAGGACGTTTATAAATAAAGTTCATGAATTAATAAACCAAAATGTGAAAATTATATTCGTTCTTATAATAATTAGAATTAGAATGTTGTTTTTTTTCTATGTTTTGAGTTTAAAAGCATATTGTAACTATCTTCTCAATAAAATTTATTTTACTAATTATTCACTAAGAGATGGTTTTAAAATGAAAATACCCAAAACGTCTTCTTAATAGTCACATTTTGGTTGATTTTAACCCGTATCCAAAAAAGGTTGCCGATGCCTGATTTAAACCATATTTGCTTATTTAATGAATGACTATAACTCGCTATGCTATACATAAAGACGATTAAAACCCTATCTCGTAGGGGTATCAGACGAGCTTGCATTCCCTACAAAATGCTTCCCCTTCTACCACTAAATGTACCTGGATTCTCCTCGTAGTGGGAACAATGTGGCGTCACGTATCCGCTCATGCCACTGGTATCTGCCTCGTTCAGAGAGTCGCGAGAGGGGAATTTGATGGAGATGTGGAATCTAACGGACTGCAGTCTAACATCCCTGTTATCGAGTTTGATCTCATTGTAACCAAAAAAATCTCACAAATATAATAAAATGATATGGATAAAAATGAAGAAATTAGCTCGCAATGAATCAGACTGACAATGTCCTATTCATTGATCACCTTCAGAATACTAGAAGCGAAGTCGGCAGTAGCTCTTCAAAGAATTGTGTTTACATTGATCATTTTCTAAATATATCATTCATCATACATTGATTATATTAAATTATACTGATCATTTAAAAAAAAACCGATTCTTTTGTATTTCCTTAAGTATAAGCGTTGTAGGATATGTATATAATAGGGTTTGTCTGCGGTCGTAAAATTAACGTAGTTATAGACGTATGAAAATGCAATTCGCATTGCGAGATATTGACAGTTAAATGTTTAAACGCGTTTTGGTCCAAACCGTTAGCACGATATCTCAAGTTCTAGTTGACTAAATGACTTGAAATTCTGTGAGAATCATCGGCATATATGCTGTTATCGAATGAAGCAACATATTTAAAATCCGTCTTTTTTTCTTATTTTTTTTAACGCGTTAAAGGCGGAAAAATATTTAAAATAACGTCATTTTGTAAATAATCAAGATTTTTTATTTATTTTGGTTCAGAACATAGCCACATCCATACTGATTGATACACTTTCTCATTCCTTTATTTTCGATCAACAGAAGGACCAGAATCATGGCAACAATCAACACATGTGTTACAAAACATACTCTGTAAAAATATATATATATCTCCTCTAATTCTATATGTTTTTACTTTAAAAGATAACGTATGTGTGATAAGTGTGTGATGAGGACCCCCAGACTAAATATCGTCGGGAGACTGGGAAAAAGTCGGAAAGGTACATGGGTGTGTGCAGGAGCTGATCAGCTACAAATCGCGAGGACCGGGTTTGAGTCCTGGTGTGACCGATGCCGTTCTTTTTCCTAAGATCCTACAATAGATGTTCTGACAAAAGGAAAAATTAGTAAAAAGAAGCGGCCTCGAAAACCAGAATATATTCTTTTATTATGATCAAAATTATGCCGTGTTTAGGCTCATTTTAAACAGAAAAATGTTACAAATATGTTAATAAAAGTTCTGTAAAAAATAGAATAAAGAGTAAAAGTTTTTTATTTGCGTTACTACATAGTGTAATCGGCATGTAGGCTTTCAAAGTATGTCGACTGCTATGACTCTCTGCGTCTTGTTCTTCTCACAGAGTGTCCTTCTTTGTGTCCGAAACTTTCGTCGCTTATTAAGTAACTATGATCGAAGTTATATCATATTTAGTCTGGTTTTCAAAAGAAAAATCTTGCATAACGTTGACAACGATTTCGCAATGAAATAACTAAAAATAATAAAATTCTTCGCGATCCTGCCTCGGATAGATTTTTATCATTCTCGGAATAGACGTTTTGATCACTTTCGGAGGGAAGACTGTATTTGAAACTACTATGAAGAGAAACGTGGTTATAAAATATTACAAGTATTAGTAATATAGAAAGTAATTCGTGGCAATTTGTATGGTACAGGAAAAGATGAATAGAAAATTATAGAAAAGTGTAAAACAAACTAAAACATTTAAAAATCGAAAATTTCCCTTTTGCAGAGTCGTATATTGGAAGATGCTTCCATTATGTGCAATTCCTGGTCCCCGAGGCATAACGTAAGTACAAACTAACATTACAAATTTATGCCTGTAGTCTTGTTTTTAGAATCCTATATAGATTAGACCTTGTTTAATTAGCATAATCGGGAAACAGATGCTCTGAGTCAATTGAACCCTACCTAATAATCAGGAGTCGAGAAAGAAAGGTAGCACAGTACTTTAAATACACAATATAATTCTATTTGACAGGAAATAATTTTTCTTTACGACACAACGTGTGGTAATTAGTGTTAAAATATAGTGGTCACACTGCATTAATACATGTATACATTGAAAAATAGTATTTAAGTAAACGTAACAGTACCTATCATAATTGTCGAAGCTCAGATGAATTATACTTCACTTTCGGGAGATAAGAATAAATCTAGTTAAGAATAACTCTTTGCCAGAATTGTTACAGGTATTCTTATTTTTTAATGGTTACAATTGCAACCATTCTAAATTTTAATTACCAAGTTTTTTCATTCACTAAAATTTGATGGAACGAACTAAATAGTATCTACACATGGTAAGGAACTGTACTTTCTACAATGAAGGAAAACACATCAAAGAATTTACAAAATACAGTGTTTTACCGATAATTGTCCAAAATATCTGGCCTGTAATTGTCCGTGAATTATCCCTGCTACGGTTGGGTAAAACCCGGGAGGGGACAAAAGACCTCGGTCGCCGAGCACTGAAACATAATACGGGTCGGGTATATCGGTGTGAAACCGCTACTAATCCAATAACAAAACTTCTTTATTTTTCATTATTTTTTTTAGAGACCATTGATTAAATACTTTCTGATTACATATACAAAATACAAATAATTTAATAAATAAAAAAATATTCAGAATATTTTTTCTATATTTAGATTTATCATGTCCTTTTCGTCTGTCCTTCTGTGATTCCGAAACTTTCATTGGTCATTACACAAGTAAATATTATCAGAATTATATCACATTTGGTATCATTTTCATTAGAAAAATGCCACGGATATGTTGGTGAAAGTCCCATAAAAAAGTAATGAAAAATGAAGAAATTTTGTTACTGGGTTAGTCTTCTAGTCTCACACCGACATATTATATTACACTCCTCGGCGACCAAGGCCTCTTGGCCCCTCATGGGGTATACCCTGCGGTAGTAGGGCTAGTTCTGGGACAATTACGGGCCAGATATTTTGGTCAATTATCGAGAAAACATTATATAGGTAACAAAGTATTACTAAAAACAGTAACGAAATAACTTCAACGATTTTTAAAATCTTTGAAATAACAATCGCTTCAATCGTTAATATACGTAAGCTTACAGGTAATCATCGCTTACAGAATAATTATAAAACATTTGTTTTAAAAAACTAACAATTTTATTATAAATATAATCCTTCAAAAATTCGCCGAATGATAATCGTCCTTAATTCATTTAATTTTGTTATTTAGGAACAAAATGTACATTAAAAGAGGATATATGATTGTAGTTTAGCAAAGGAAATTTAACTATTTCATATTGCAATCTTGTTATTATATGCGAATAATAATTATATACGGTACGTTATACCTACAATAAACATCGTTAACTATTGATTTTAGATGACAATATGCCACTTTTCATTATGGCAATCCATTGGAAATTATTTATACGAAAACTGCATATTATGAATGTGATTATTATTAATTATGTTAGTTGCTATTTAATTTGATTCTTGAGAATATACTGTATGAAGTAAAAATACACTTTGACTAACTTCTCTACTGAAGAGAAATGGTCAACTGTGTGTATGGTAAACATTTTCTTCAATCACTGAGAAAGTATATCTTTGGATTGTTCCTTTTTCTATTTGAACGTACTTGATTGTATTGGGATCTTTTTATTACAAACACGTGGTGAAAGTGTGTGCTTGGTGTCTGCGCTGGAAGAGAGAGTATTAGTAATAAATACACGACCCCGTATTCATTACAAATCTATGTATACAGTGGCGTGCAGAAGTATCTGAACACTTTATGAAAACGAAAGCCATTTTTAAAATTGGTTCAGTCGGTCTGAGATTTTTTGAAATGTTCGAAAGATTAGTTTACTAGGTGATTTATAAACAAAATTAATGAAAAATGACCATTGGTCGAAATTGCGAAGAAAATAGTAATGGTAATTATTTTTAATTTTTTATCTGCGCCTATAATAAAAATGTAAAATATGTCTTTTGTAGATTTAAATAAGTTATGTATATGCTCAAAGTTTCATCGAACTCGGTTGTCGCATGAGGAAGCCATAGGCACTGAAGGACGTAATGTAACAGGTCCGAATCGTAAAATCTTAGGCCGTATAGATTTAAAAATGCAATCATTACTGTTCTGGAACTTCGATGGGACTGCCAGTTCCGAAAAACTGTCTCTCCTCTCACGACAAAACCAAAACACTTCTCAGCGGTGGCTCCGTGGCGCGGCGCTTTCTTCTATAAATATAGATAAGTAGCTCGCAGCGTCGTCCGAACTGGCTAACGCTTACAGTAAGAATCTTTAAATTGTGAATCTTTAAATTTACGATTGATGTAAATCGCAGTTTCTCACAGTTTTCACTTTTTTTAACTATTTATAGCTCACAGAAACTTCCATCGTTTTTTTATCGCGACGAGTGCTGCACCGTGCCCTGCGGCTCCCCGCAGTCCTGGCAACGTCGACCACCTCCCTGCCGATCTGACACACGTACTACCCGAAGCAACCGTGCCGGTGAGCACCAGTGTCATTCGGTACGGAAGTCCGCGCCTCATCCTGTCCATCCAACCGTGGCAGTTGCGCGAGACTGCCTGGACAGTAGACCTCACTACTGGAGGTCGGTCCGCCGTCGGGCACAGGGACTCACAATTCCCTCTCGAACCGAAACCCCCGCATACCGATATCCATCGGTTAAAGCTAAGGCCTCAAGATCGAGAGGCAGCAAACCCGCGAGCGCCATTGTCAGCGCGTAGAATATGGTGCGGTACCCTCGCACGATTCCCACGGCCAGCCTGCGCTCAATATGGCATAACAGTTCTCACAAACTGCCACGTCCCCTGGCCGTACTATCATGCACCTAAATTGGGGTACCAACGACCAACGAACACGACGCGTCGGATTCCGGCAGATTAGGAAGAAGACGATCGAGCGCAGCGGTCGTCCTCTCCACCCGAAGGGTTGGGAGATCGAAATGACGGTCGAAGCGCCACAGTATGTCGAAGACGAGGCCCAGATATTTCATCTGGGTGAGAGTAGTAGTAAAACCACATCGCCTTGATCTTATTATGGCCTCCCCCATGCTCCATCCGGTAGCCAACACCAGTGTGTCATCAGCGTCACACTAGGATGAACCGGGCGAGGTTTCAACCGCAGCACCGAGTTGTACGCAAGATTTCACAGTAATGGGCCTAACACCGACCCCTGCGGAACCCTGCGCAAATCCGCACACAGCGTGAATTGCGTGGGGGGGGGGGGGGAGTACCCGCGCTTGCACTAGCCGGTGCTTCGTCGCTTCACAACAGTAACATATGACGCTCCGATCCACAGTGCTAGTGCACTTGATGCACACGATCCTCCACTCAATGCAGCGGAAACACTGCATCAGACGCTCGGCCAATACCTTCACCCGACTTGGCGACTAGCCCACCAACGGCCTTCACCACCCTTTTGCCATCCGCCAAAGATCCGAATCGAAGCCCTGGGATTGCGCGGACGATGGTATCCAGATTTCACCGACACAGAACTCCATCTCCGCGCAGTCGCCTACCATCGTGAGGGCCACCCTCACCTTCTGGTACTTGCTTTTGTGACAGGACGGCGGACAACTCTCCGTCAGGGCGCGGGTTTTGACCAGGCACTCGGCGCCCTTGACCTCCAAAAGGATGCCCTTCGTCCTCGCTTTCCTGAGATGCACACCTCCCTTCCTCTCGATGCCTATGGACTTAGGATCCACAGCCTGTCTGGCAGTTGCCATCACCTCCGCATACAAGAGTTTCGTGCTCTCCGAAACGGTGATGGTCACTGCTTCCGTCTTGGGAGTGCGACCCAGGACAACCTCCTCCTTCCCTGCGACTGCATTCTTAGCAGCTTTCTCTCTCTCTCTCTCTCTCTCTCTCTCTCTCTCTCTCTCTCTCTTGCTGACACCCTATCAATGATATCCGCATTTCTCTTGTTCCTCTCCAACAACCCATGGGCTCTCTAACGACAATAGGCTGTCGGTAGCCCATGCAACTCCACCGACTCCACCATCTCCTATCAGGAAGCGACATCGGAAGAAACCGCTGTCTTGTGACCCATATAGGACGCACTTGAGACCACCGAGTGCGTAACTCAGGACGTAACGGAGGTCACTGACCTTGTGTTAGCTCCGTTAGTCTCCGCCGCCGGCCACGATCACCTCGGTCGTCTCTGAACCGAAGGATCTGTCTGAGAAGTTCTCTGCATACTGCCAAGATATCAACTCAGGTGAATCGACGAGTCTCTTCATCAACTTCGTCTCATTTAACCCCTGTACTTCTGCTGCCGTCCCCTGTGACACGGCAGCCTCCACCGCGGTATGAATCTCCAACGCGCACTCCCCCCATTCTCACGCCCTCTTCGGCGCAGCCGAACGCCCTGTCACATCCGAACGCGACGAGACCACCTTCTCCACATTTGACGTTTTAATATGTGAGTGAACCATATTGTTCCAACGAATGTGGTAAGAAATACCACGTCCACCCGGACAGAGCCTCCTTGCCCGGGAAAGCCCCGATCGGGGTGCGCCTCTTCGCCGCCTGCCTGAGCTTAAGTTTAAGGAGTTTTTTTTATATAAGTATATTCTTCTCCGGGCACGGCCAGTGAAGGCAATGCACCTCGTTCTGGTAAAACATGACCACCGACTTACGGTGTGGGGGCAGACATCTTGCTACACAGGACACAAGGTGTACCCCTACTCCATTCGCACACACCTAAGTTTCTTCCGGGTCCATCACGAGGAGTCTGAGCTCGAGGATTTAGCGATATAACCACCTCAAATAGAGATAACCAACTCCATAGTGAATCAGAGTCAGCACCACGAACGCCACATGACCACGGGTCCAACCTAACCCTAACCCTAGCCCTAACCCTGACACTAACCCTAACCAACTGTCTTAACCCTAACCATAGTCTTTTAGGACTTGAACAAATTAAAACGAACAGGCCATGGTTGGGTTCGTAATTTAATTTTTTTCATGTTAGGGTTAGGTTGGTATTACGTTGAGATTAGAGTTTGTGGTTAGGTTTGTATCACAAATGTTCCTTATCTTCAGAATTTTAAAGAGGTGGACAGTTCGAAAGACTCTCTTAAAACTGATCGAATTCTAGTATATGAATGAAGCATAGTTAAGAATAGATTAACGTTCTTTGTCAAGCCAATGATTTTACCCTGCTGATAATGCTTGTGACTGTTTCGCAGACGCACACGCTTCGACATAATTTTTGTAGTGGTATAGACAATCTTCGGCAAATATCTCGTAAACTGAAGGAGTCCGTCATATATTTCCAAAGGAAAAAATTGTTCAAAGTTACACCCCTCACCACATATCCAAATATTATTAAGATCGGAGTGGAGTATAAACTTCTATACAATTACTAGTATCAGTTCTCAAGAACTGAATCTGTAACCGATATACGCCAGAACGGATATTCTCATAACAGGTATAACATTATATCAGTTCCTCATAATTGTTTTGAGAACCGAAACCGATATTATAAATGTTTTCACTTCCTGATCTGAAGTCGAAGAGAGAAATGTTCGCCCGTTAAGGTATTAAGATGAAACCAATTAGAAAGCGTTGTCTGAAATGTGTACGGTGTAATGAAAACGTTTGAGCCTCTTCTTCAATAGATATACCTATAAGAGACCTCAATAATGACGCAATTATCTACATAAAAACGTATCCAGTTTTCCAAAGGAAATGTAGTTTTATGAATACAGTACTCTTTGGACCACTCATCTTTCTTCTCTTGCATTTTTACTGTAACACTACTTCTATTTAAATACTTCGATTTTTTAAATCTCTTCCGGCGAGTGAATTTGCAATAAACAAAAAAAAATATCAACGATAACAGGAAGAAGTACAGTAATTTAGAGAGAACAATTAGAATAACAAAAGCGGAAAAAAAGTGTAAAAATTAAGAGAAAGAAAATAGCACCGAACTCTGTTGCTTTATAGAAAATGTTCTATAATATTTATGGTTTACGAAGCCACATAGTTATGACAGCTTAGCTCACATAAATTCGCTAACTCGTGGTTACGATTATGGTTAGCAGTAAATTGATTATTAAGATGTACGATGAGATGATAGTTGAAGTGCTATAAAGAATACTGTATTTCACTCGGTTAATTATACCAAGCGTCTGATATAATATATATTTACATATTAATTATGGAACATGCTTTCATTAATTGTAATAGCATGTACTATCGAGCTTTCATAAATAAAATGTTAGCATAAAAACAAATATGTTTCTGTATGAAGTATACAATAAAACAATGGCTTATGCATTCAATGACACATTTCATTAATTTGAAACATTGAGAAAATTTTGAAGCAGTGAATATGCATTCATTCAGCGGTTACCTTTACTATTGTCACAGTTATTTCAAATCAAATACTATTATCATTTACTGTGAATACGTACTAGTGAATATTATGCTTATGGGGGACTTTAATACCAGATCTTGCTGTACGCAACGTAACATGACATGACTGAATTTCAACTGGGCCAGTTCGTGGGTTAATTCATCCCTTTTATATACCCCAAAATTGTCTAGAAATCGTGGTAGGGGTTGGCGTGCATCTGGGTGCAAATTCCTGACAATTATTGCAGCCTGTTACACTCCCGCGAGAGAGTTGTTTTTGGGGGTAAACGAGCGGACCTCCCTTGAGCAGCGTGTGGCTTCAAGAAGGGCTCAACATTCACATAGGCGAAGTCTCCGTACGTAACAATATGAATCCACTTTTGAGAAAAATTTGAATCCTTTAGATAAACTTAAGTTTTATTTAACATGTGAAGATTTTTTACGATACTAATTATTACTAACAATCCCTCTCCTGATATATCAACTGTATCGAAATTCCAGCTTTACTTTGTCAGTAAATACGAAATTCCATTTTATATATTTCCTTCGATTTGATCAACATTGAAAAAATCGAAATATTTATACCATTATCTATATGCACACTTTAGGTCAGGCATGTCCAAAAGTAGCTCACTTGGAGGCAAATTCGAGAGAGTAATACACATAATACACATTATGGTATTTCATTTTTGTTCGCGACTCTAACGAGGAAACGAGAGAAGGCGGATGGGGGTGCATTACCACCGTTTCACGGGTTTAATATATTTATTTCGACGAACAGAACTTACAGCTGTAACGAACTGACGATGTATATATATATATATATATATATATATATATATATATATATATGTAAATACATGACGCAGACGACTAGCTCGACGGCGCGTGCGCGACGTCGCTCCTGCGTTCCCTCCCGCGTCCCGCGAGTCCCCGGGTGGATCGAGCAGCTTGGCGACTCTCGCGGGCCGCGCGGGGGACGGGCGTCAGGAGCGATCGCGCTAACGGCCGATCGACGCAGTCTCTGTTCAATCGACCATCGATCTATCGCAAGCGTGTTGTTCTCTTTCTCTCCCTTGTGATTCTCGATCCGTCGGCCTTTTTCCTGCCACACCGTTTCCTCGAACTGACGGAAATCTTTCAACCCCGCGTAAGATCCGAAGCGTTCGAATCATTTGGTCCTTCGAGCCGGATTATTACGTGCGTGCGGGAGTTCTGTGCATCGGTTTCGATCCAGTCTCTTAATTAATCCGCGCCTCCGTTCTTCGCGATCTTACAACTCGCGACTCTGTCTTCAGACGGTGAATCGTTGTTTCTTCACGTCTGAAATAAGAAATACTTAGTGCTAGTGCATAAACTATTAGTATTTCAATAGTGCTTTGTGCCTTTCGAAACGAACGAGGTTCCATAACGGTTCGATTTTTGAATTGCCTAACGGCCGTTTTTTTGGTGACCTGTGTACTGGTGCGCTCGTCCGTTCGGAAAACAAATACACTTTGCGACTTTCGTTGTTTGCGCGCTCGAACCTAGTGTGCGTGTTTCTCACCTCTTACGGCATCGGTCATTGCTCTCTTCGTGTGTTCGGCGGTCCGTTTTCAAAATGACAACGAAAGTGTCAGATCTCGTTGCCGCGCAGAAGGAACTCGGCGGTAGAATTTCTAGATTCATCAGCAACCTGAAGAAGAGCAGAACCGATAAATTAGCGCGGCCGATGCTCCTGAGAAGGCGAGAATTGTTGGAAAGCTATTGGCGACTCTTCTACGAAAGGCATGGGGAAATTACCGTACAGGCGAATCCCGACCGGCCTTACCTGAACTCCGATTATTTCTCAGAGGTCGAGGAAGCTTACGTCAACCAAGGATCCGTAATCGATGAGTGGTTCGAGGCAACTCCCGCACCGATTCCGACTCCGTCGACGATCTCGACCCCTGCGGAACCAGACATAGCATTGCCGCCGATGAAACTGCCGACGTTTTCTGGGGACCTGTATCAATGGGAAAGTTTCAGAGACCAATTTTGCTCGTTGGTCCACGATTCAACCCGCATCTCAAAAGTACGGAAGATGCAATACCTCAAGTCCTGCTTATCTGGAGATGCAGCCAAGATGTTGGACCTCACTCCCATCACTGAGGCCAGTTACGATGGTGCTTGGACGGCCCTAGAGAGACGTTTTGGAAAGCAACGAATCCTCACCGCGGCTCATATGAGACGTCTAATTACCTATCCGACGTTGACGAAGACTCAGCCGTCGGAGATCAAACGTCTCTTGGACGAGTTCAGGCAAACCCAGCGTGCGTTCCAGGCACTAAAGAAGCCGGTCAAGGAGTGGGATGAGTGGCTGGTGTTCCTCGCGTCGGAGAAGCTCGACCAGACGACGAGATTGGCGTGGGAGGTCTCGCTGAAGGATCCAACAATCACCCCGTCTTTCGATAACTTGGAGTGTTTCCTAGAGAATCGGGTCCATGCTCTCGGTTCCGCGCGAGTTCCGGATCCACCAATAGCTCTGAAGGGTGGAGGCGCAGTTGTTCGCAGCAATCTACCAGCCGCGCGCAACACCTTGACGGTCAAGGTGGACCCTAGAACAAAAAACAAGGGTGTTCGTCAGTGTCCGCTGTGCTCCGGCAATCATGCGCTCAGTGCTTGCAGACAGTCCAAAGCAGTTACAGCTATCGAACAAAGGCAATTTGTCGTGAAGAAAGGTCTCTGCCTCTCTTGCCTCGCGACCAGCCATCAATTGCCGCAATGCTCCTCGGAGTTTCGCTGCTGGGCGTGCGACGGGCATCACCATACCACGCTTCACGACGCCTTCCAAAAGATGCAACCAGCCGAGTTCTCTTCATCGTCCACCTCAGCCGCTTATGCAGTGAGCAGCAAGCGGATCACTCTCCTCGCTACCGCCAGGGTCACCCTCGAAGCTTCTAATGGACGGACCCTGGACGTCAGAACTCTGCTCGATTCAGGGTCAGAATCTTCGTTTCTGTCCGAGTGGGCCGCCCAGTCGCTCAGATTGAAGAGACGCTCTGTGCGCGTGGAACTGACTGGATACCAGGGGACGAACGTTGGGACAGCACGCTCCGAGGTCCAGGTAACGCTCCGATCACCGATAGACCGTGATTTCCAGGTCACCTTGGACGCGCTCGTTACGAGGAGCCTCACTGCTCACACGCCGTCGCAGCAGGTGTCCTCCGGAGATTGGCCGCATATAGATGGGTTACCCTTGGCAGACCCGCGCTTCTCCGAGACCGCTCAAGTGGACGTGCTCTTGGGCGCCGATGTCTGCGGGATGTTGTTGCTGGAGAAGCGAGTGGGACCCGCCGGCATGCAGGTAGAAGTACGAACTCCATTTGGCTGGACCTTACTGGGGCCTATCGAGCAGTCGGAAGCCGTACGGACCGCTCGGATTCTCCACGTGAGACGCCAGGAGCCGCTACCCGATCTCCAATGCTTCTGGGAGCTTGAGGAAGTCGCAACGTCGTCGCCATTAACTCCGGAGGAGCTGAAATGCGAGGAGTTATTTATCCAGACTACGAGGAGAGATTCGGCTGGTCGGTATGTGGTCCGTTTACCTTTCAGGGGGGAGGAGCGCCCAAAGGTCGGATCCTCGAGAGCCGTGGCATTAAGGATGCTGCTCAACGCCGAGAGGAACCGAACCCGAGATCACTCTCTCCGCGAGCAGTACGTGGGATTCATGGAGGAGTACCATCGCCTGGGTCATATGGAGCGTGCGAAGGAAACACTGATGGGCCCGGATCTCGGCTGGTACCTGACCCATCACGCAGTCTGGAAGGAGACAGACTCCCACAAGAAGATCCGAGTGGTCTTCAACGCCTCGCTCGGGATGGGGTCGGAAGGCTCGCTCAACGACGCCTTGCTGTCTGGTCCGAAGCTGCAGAGTGACCTTTGGGCTGTGATCACCCGCTGGCGCCTGTACAAAGTGGCGTTTTCTGCAGACATCATCAAGATGTTTCGCCAGATCTTGGTCCACCCCGACGACCATGATTGGCTCCGGATCCTGTGGAGGAACGACCCCAGTAATGCGGTATCTGATTTTAGGCTGACGACGGTCACATACGGAACTGCGCCGGCTCCTTACCTCGCGCACAGGGTGTTAAGGCAGCTAGCCATCGACGATGAACATCAGTTCCCGTTAGGCGCACGAACCATCAGGACCAACACCTACGTTGACGATATCCTGGCCGGCACCGACGATCTCCAGCTTGCAATGGAAATACGCCGTCAGCTGACTGGGCTCCTCGCATCAGCAGGCTTCCAGCTTGACAAATGGGCCAGTAACGACCCTGACTTCCGTCCAGCGTGCGTGGAGACGAAGGTATTCCAGGACAAAGAAGTTCATGGGGCTCTAGGGCTCCTCTGGGACGTTCGGCAGGACTCCTTAGCCGTCCGTGGGCCTCGAATCGCCGATACGGTGCCGTCGACGTAGAGCAAGCGAACAGTGCTCTCCGAAATAGCACGGCTATTCGACCCGCTTGGATAGTTGGCTCCAGTAATCGTCAGGGCGAAGACGATCATATGGCTGGCTGGCGTGTCGTGGGACGAACCCATAGATGCTTCGGTGGCGGCTCGCTGGGATCTACTACGGACCGAGATCACAGCGTTAAACGAGATCACGCTGCCACGGTGGGTAGGGTACTCACCAGACGAGTCCGAGGTGGAGCTCCACGGGTTCTGCGACGCATCGGAGCGAGCCTACCGTGTACCTCGTGGTCCGGCGTACAACAGAGACCTGGTCGAGCTTGCGGATGGGGAAAACACGTGTGGCCCCCATCAAACCACTAACCATTCCCAGGCTGGAGCTGTGCGGCGCAGTCCTGCTCGCCCGTCTGATGGCATCGCTGCAGTCGGAGATGAACCTCGCTGAGGTCGCAGTCCATGCTTGGACTGACTCGACGGTGGCCTTGGCGTGGATCCGGTCGCATCCGTCCAAGTGGAAGCCCTTGGTCGCACATCGGGTCGCGGAGATTCAAAATCTTCTACCTGGAACAACGTGGAGGCATGTGGGGACGCTGGACAACCCTGCAGATCTGGCCACTAGAGGGATTTCCGCTGAGGAGTTACGTACCTCGTCGCTGTGGTGGAACGGACCCTCCTGGCTGTCAAAAGTAAGCTGCGATTGGCCTGAGTCGACTCCGAAGACCCTCGACGTGGAGGCTCCGGAGCAGAGGACCGTAGCTGTCGCACTGGTGACGATGACGCCAGAGGAAAGTCCACTTTTGAACAGGTTCTCGTCCCTCTCGAGACTGACTCGAGTCACTGCCTACCTCCGTCGCTTCATGGTCAACTGCAGGACTTCAGGTGCCAAATCGACCGGGCCCCTGTCAACAATCGAGATACGAGAGGCGTTACAAAGCGTGATCCGAATTTCTCAGCGGAGTACTTACCCTCTGGAGTTGGGCTCCCTCACACAAGGTAAGCCGATTCCACAGAACTCGAGCCTCAAAGCGTTGACTCCTCTTGTAGGTGACGATGGCATCTTACGAGTCGGTGGTCGCCTGCATCTGTCATCGCTATCTGAGTCACGCCGGCATCCAGCCATCGTCGACAGGTCCACACATCTGGCGACGCTTATAATCCAAGAAGCGCACGACTAGCTCGACAGCGCGTGCGCGACGTCGCTCCTGCGTTCCCTCCCGCGTCCCGCGAGTCCCCGGGTGGATCGAGCAGCTTAGCGACTCTCGCGGGCCGCACGGGGGACGGGCGTCAGGAGCGATCGCGCTAACGGCCGA
This sequence comes from Sphecodes monilicornis, assembly GCA_913789915.3. Lineage (NCBI taxonomy): Eukaryota > Metazoa > Arthropoda > Insecta > Hymenoptera > Halictidae > Sphecodes > Sphecodes monilicornis. The sequence goes on from OU565292.1 coordinate 3,385,212, forward strand.
TCGACGCAGTCTCTGTTCAATCGACCATCGATCTATCGCAAGCGTGTTGTTCTCTTTCTCTCCCTTGTGATTCTCGATCCGTCGGCCTTTTTCCTGCCACACCGTTTCCTCGAACTGACGGAAATCTTTCAACCCCGCGAAAGATCCGAAGAGTTCGAATCAATTTTCAAAAACCGATCTCCTCAAGTTTAATTAAAAATCTATGTATATCCGTATATTCAATAATAATAGAATATATTATTACCAAGGTTGTTATATACCCATCTGTTGCTTGCATTAAAGTTCACATGAAAGGAAAAGAAAATGAGATAATAATATAGTATGAAATTATCATATTTCATTATTATTTTTATAACATTAACAACAATTAAAATATAACATATTTAAAACTAACAGTGACAAGAAGAAAAAAACTAAAAGTAATTTTAAATTTGCAGCTCATCTTAAAGCGATACGTCATTAATAATTATATACAAACGGGTACTCCTCTCCAATTTTGACGACATTGAAATATATTGTCAAGTAAATGATTCTGAACAACTTTTCAGTGAATTCTCGATAATTGTCCCAAATATCTGGCCCGTAAATGTCCCAGAACTCTCCCTATTGCCCCGGGATATACCTCGTGAGGGGCTAATAGGCTTCGATCGCCGAAGAGTGTAACATGGGTCGGGTATGTCGGTTTGAGACCAGAAGACTACTACTAATCTAAAAAAATAACATCTTTACTTTTTATTATTTTTTTATGGGACTTTCACCAACATATTCGTGGCATTTTTCTAATGGAAATGATACCAAAAGTATTATAATTTCGATAATATTTACTTGCGCAATAAACGATGAAAGTTTCGGACGCAAAAAAAGACAGCGTATGGAAAAGATAGAGACGTGGATAGTCGCAACCGCCGGCACAGTTCTATGTCTCGCGACTGTCTGCGTCCAAAAGTTTTGTCGTTTACAACACAAGTAAATACCATCGGAATTATATCATATTTGGTATCATTTTCATTAGAAAAATGCCACGAATATATTGGTGAAATTCCCATAAAAAAAGTAATAAAAATTAAAAAAGTTTTGTTATTGGATTAGTAGTGGTCTCACACCGATATACTTGACCCGTATTGTGTTACATTTCTCGGCGACCGAGGCCATCCGAGCTTCTTTGTTCGTCCATACGTTCGGCAGAGTTTGAAAAATAATATCTTCTGCACGATAATTGTCCCTGGCCGGACCGTGTTGTGGTCAATTATCGAGAATTCATTGTACATGTTGCCACCAGTCGGTCGTACTTTCCGTGATATCTGCAAAAATCATAAATACCCGCTACAACAAATTCTGTCTTTCTAAATTACCAAACTCATGCTTAAAGGTAGAAGGGGCGAGGTCCACCTCTCCCTCGCACCCCTTTCCAAGAAAACTTAACCCTGACCTACACATATTCGTTTAAAATGGCGGAATCTACTGTAGAACAGAGGTGACAAAAGCCCGTAGTGGTCCGAGGGCCGCAGTTGGCCCGTGTCACTACTTCATCCGTTGCAGGGTAAGAGGAGAGATCCCCTCCACATCGCTCTTTTTATCCGAAGTGACGAGCTACTTCTGTCTGCCGATTCTCCCACTACAAATAAATTAGTTCTCACTTCATGCATCTTTCTCCAACACGAATAACGCAACGAAGTAAAGGAAAATAATGTATATGTACACATACGTACATTCTACGCATTAGTTGCGTATGTGATAGTATGTAACATATCCGTTTTTACTTTATTTCCTTGCTTTCATTGCTCAATAACGATGCATAGAAACAAGAACGTGAAATAATTCGATTGTGTTCAGAGAATCGGCAGACAGAAGAAGCTCATCACCTCGTATCGAAGAGAGCGACGTGGAGGGGACCACTTCATTTATTACCCCGCAGCGGATGAAGTGGTGACGCGGGCTAACTGCGTTCAGCGGACCGCAGGTTTGTCATTTCTGCTGCAGAAAATCTAACAATTTTTTAACAAATATCTTGGAAAATGAGGCCGAGCGACGGTAACATGTATTTACATATAGGGAAAAGTTGTTCAGAATCACATCGCGGATAACATTCGAAGCTCATCAATATCGGTGAGGAGCCCCTTTTCTATATTGATACCTTACGGAGAGTTAAATTTGTACAGTATTTTTGAACAAATTTTGGTTAAGTCTGGGTTAGATTGTCGTGGGGGTGCGGTGGTGGGGGGGGGGGGGGGGGGGAGCTCTGCCCTTCTCGCCCTCTAAAGAACAAATTCGGTCACTGGGTAAAGGCAGAGTTTATAGTAGTCACCCTAACAGATTCTTGTATCTCAGAAACTAATGCAGAACGACATTCTTTTACAAAGGAAAAAGTAGTTCTGAATATCTAGCTGTATCTACAACATATTTAAATTTCATCTAAATCGGAGAAGAGTACCCTTTTGTAAATAAGTACCAAATCATTTTATTCGTGTATAGCATTTCTAACATAGTGAGTGGTTACACAATAGGTAGTGCGGAAAAAAAAGAAATTTAACCGCAAAAATAGATTTCTCTCGGACCAATATCAAGATACAGGAGACTACTCCTCCTAAGCCCTACGGCTCCGCCACAGGCATACAAACCACAATGGATCTAAACATTCTTGAACGAACGATACAAAGGTTAATAAAAAAAGAAAAGGAAGGAACGCTAAGCAACATAGAAATGGAAGCGCTACTGCACAAGAAGACCACACCAAATACTGAAAGGAAATTGACAGCTTCGCAAAAAACAATATCAAAATTACAAAGAAGAACCAGCGACCTCCAAACAAAACCAAAACCGGCGGATCCTAGCCAACTAGAAACAGAGGACGAACATACCCACAACCCATTAATCGTCGAATTAAAAAGGCAAAACGAATAAGGCTCATCAAAACAAATGAAGCGCGCGTGAAACAATAAACCAAATTCTATTCAGCGACAAAAAAATAACAGGTAACTTCCGAATTAAGAAATCTACACCAACGAGCCATACCCTTTACATTGATCTACCCGAAGACTACACAACCATAGTCAATATATTAGAATTAAAAAAAACATCATTCCATTCTTTTATCCCGAAATATGAAAAATCACAAATGATCTTGCTAAACAATCTAGGTTTCAAAAATGATAATATAAAGAAGCATTAAACGACTGAAAAATCAACAATATTAACACGTTGACTGCCGTGTCACCCATATATTGGTGACGGAATTATTTGTCCATATTTAAAAATTAATTATTACGCTAATGTAATCATTGTATCAAAGGCGTTGATTCAAAATCGGCCAAAATTACCCAAGACCAATTTTCCTGAAACTTTGCATGTTGGTAGCCCTTTGGGTCTAACATTGATTCCGTGCAAAAACTTTTTCCCAGGACATCACGGTTACGGGGGGGAGGGGGTCAAAGTACGTATTTTGCGAAATCTATTATGTGCTGTAACTTTCAATAAAAATACGATATCGACCCGGCAGTGATACCAAAAAATCATAAAAAATTCAAGCTTTCCAACGATGTATAAGTTCATGTAATTTATTTATTGCTAACATAATTTTTTCATGTTTTTCGTATTTTTTAAGGTGCAAAAAATTCAGAAAAATTGCAATTCCCAAAAAAAGTATCGCCTGATTTTAACCAAAAACGCTGCATTAATAGTACATTTCATGCCCTTTCGAATGGTGTTTGTCATACCTTGGGGAAATTATTCATTTCTTCAAACGTGGAAAAAACGCTTTCTATGACTATATATACACTGTACATAACACAGCTATGCTATTGTTATCAATTTTACTGTTTTGAAACAGTGAAACACATTGGATATATTTTACAATAATTATACCAGAATGCAGATATTGCTTATTTTATATTATATCTTATTATACAATTATCACGTAACATATCTTCTTCAGTTTGTTTCTATTTATATTCACGACAGTATTTAATAATCTCAAACGAAACATACAGTGTTTTAAGATTTTCCGAAACGGAACTATTCACTTTTTCATCGATACCCAGAATTAAAGAACTAAAAGAAACAATCATTTTCTTCTGACGCAACCATCTAGAATTTCGAGAGAGAAATCAAGTATTTACGAGATGTGTTCATTTTTTCACGTTTCGCGCTTTGAGATTACTGCTGTCGTGGTAGACATCAATGCATTTCTTTTAACTAGACCAAAGACAAATAATCAGTTGCATTTTCGTTGTCGTGTCGTGAAGATCCATCGTGTGTAAAAGAATTTTGTATGTGCGCAACATTTCGTTAGAATATTGGATTATTTTAATTTTCTTTTATTAATAGCGGTGTAGTGTATAAGTTACATAGTGTAGTGTATAATCTAAATAACAGTATTTCTGACACTACATGTGACTAATAGTAAACGTGATTACTATAATAACTGAAATAACTAAATGTGAGTTTTAACAAATGCGGAAAATGTGGCATTTGTCTTTTAAAAAGAACGAAGAAGGAGAAGAAAATTAAATCAAATCAAGTGTTTTGTAAAAAATGTTTTTTAGAATCTCCATTTTCAAATACTGATGACCAAGAAGCTGGAACAAGCTTCCAAGGTGTAATATCACCTTCAGTACCAGTAGAGAGAGGATGGGACACTGAATCTTCCGCCACTTTACCAATAAAAGCAGCTCCTAAGTGTCATTCGAAGTGCATCTTTGGTTGCAGAGGTGTTCAACAAAAAAATCTTTCTTTTATTAATAAAAGATTAAGGACAGAAATATTGATAAATGATCATATTATAATCCACGAAAGATCAGTATGTTGCAAAAGGCATATCACAAACGACAGTATAGAGCAATCTTCGATACATGCACTACAGAACAATTTACAAAACGAAACAACGTTATCAATAAATTAAATTGTAAATATTATTGACCAGTTACGGAACTTCAACGAAAATAAACCACATAAATGTAAATTTTTTGATAAATTACACAACAGAAAATTAAAAACCTGGACTGGCTTAAAAGAAAGCGAACTACAAAACTTAACTGAATACTGTTTCAATAGAAGTGATGGCACTAACTCAATATACAAGGTGGGAATTTATTTAATGCATTTATATCGTGGTACGTCTCAAAAAGACATTGCAGCTATGATAAATAAGTCACAATCTACGGTATGTAGAATAATTTCAGAAGTGCGAGATATTATTATGTCAAAGTTTGTTCCTCATTTTTTGAGGAACATAACAAGAGAGAAAATAAAACAAGAGACATCAAATATAGCTCATCATTTAAACAAAATTCAAGAAAATGAAGATAATGTATTTACCATTTGGGACGGAACATGTGTATATTTAAATAAAAGTACGAACTATCACTTCCAAAGAGTATATATAATCACAGGAAGCGTTTTCTCCACGTTTGAATGAATATATAGGTCGAGTAGTTGACCGCGCGCCTCAACTTCTACTCACATTTTACTTTATAACTCAAAACTAATAATTTCCCCAAGGTATGACAAATACCATTCGAAAGGGTATGAAATGTACTATTAATGCAGCGTTTTTGGTTAAAATCAAGCGATACTTTTTTGGGAATTGCAATTTTTCTGAATTTTTTACACCTTGAAAAACACGAAAAGCATGAAAAAAATGTTAGCAATAAATAAATTACATAAACTTATACAGCGTTGGAAAGCTTGAATTTTTTATGATTTTTTGGTATCAGTGTCGGGTCGATATCTTATTTTTATGAAAAGTTGCAGCACATAATAGATTTCGCAAAATACGTACTTTGACCACCTCCCCCCCGTAACCATGAGGTCCTGGGAAAAAGTTTTGCACGGAATCAATGTTAGACCCAAAGGGCTATCAATGTGCAAAGTTTCAGGAAAATTGGTCTTGGGTAATTTTGGCCGATTTTGAATCAACGCCTTTGATTAATATCTGGAAAATGCACGAAGGTTAAAACGTTACTCAGTGTTACACATTTTAATTCTGTAATCATTATTTTATTAAATATATTGTTTCGATTTTATGAAATTTTTGAGGTCGCTGCTTTGGCAGTCAAAGTGTTAAATTCACAAAAGTTAACAGATTTAAAAAAAAAAATCCACCCTAGAAAACAGAAAATTACCAATCTTCATAGCCCACCTCACACCTGATAGTAATATTAACAGCGTCCACCAAATTAAAAAGATCATCCATCGAACAGTGTCGTGGGAGAAAATCATTTCAAAAGAAATCATCCAATGCTAGAAATGCCAGAGATTAGGCCACTCCTAGACTAATTGCAACTTAACTTTTAGATGCGTAAAATGCGCGTAATCGCACGAATTAGGCAAATGCAGAATTACAAATGTACAAGAAAACACAAACAATCTAAAACGCGCCCTCTGCGGAAGCAACGCCCACTCAGCCTCATACAAAGGCTGTTCTGTTACAAAAAGGCATTTTAACGCATGAACCAAACAACACGAAACAAATATCAAGAAAATTAACACGATACAAAAATTAATAAATCCGAAACTATCATGCAGCCATATAACCGCCGGCACTCCGACAAACAAACCAACACACGCTGCACACAACTTACGAAAAGACACCAACACACCAGATCTCCATCACAACACACCAAGCTCCCATTCACTTGCACCAACCCCCACACCAGAAGCAAACAATACCGACACACACCTAAAGAACAAACCAGCACACAATCTAACCCTAACCGACACCTACCCACAATCCACACACCTCCAAATAACGGATATATTACTAGGCATAAAACACCAATTAAACACTCTAAATCAATCAGTCCAATACAACGCAACCAACATATACACACTATTCCAATTAATACCGACACTCTCACGACCAACAATCAATGCTTAACAAACCCCAGATACTACAAGCCCCCACAATTAACATAATAGCACTAAATATAAATTCCTTAATCTCACAACAAAAAAGAACAAGCCTTCTACAGTTACTCATCAAACACGACCCTAACATAATATTATTAGGTGAAACAAAACTAAACCATAGACACTCAATTACCTACACCAACTACACCATCCACAGATCAGATAGAATAAACTCAACACATGGCGGCGGAACTGCAATACTAATTAAACGCAAAATTAAGCACGACAAAATACAAATCCCGACAGTAACAAACAGCACAGCATTAGAAACAACAATAATCAAAATAGCACTCCCCAAACAAGAAAAACTATTTATAATATCAGCTTACATTCCAGGTAACAGCAAAATAGATTTCGTACCGGACCTCGAAAAAATAATAACAGATCTAAACCTAGCAAATCCAAACACTTATTACATTCTGACCGGAGACCTGAACACATGCCACATAGACTGGAAAAACAGAAGAAAAACCACGTTAGGGGAGTGCACCTCAAAAATTGATTAAACTCAAAACATAAAATACAATATACAACTACGCAACACTGACTTCCCTTTTCAGCCTAATGGCAACTCTTATATTGACCTTTGCATACGCGACGCCAGAATGCAATTGCACGATTTAACCAACAACAATCTTAAAACAATACCTTTCGATAGCGACTATGATTCCATCAAATTCTTCATTGCCATAGACAATATAAAATATTTGGAAACAAACACAATAAACAACAGACCTAACTTCTCGGCCGAAAATTGGCAAAAATTTAAAAAAGTGGCATCAAAATTAATAAAAGACCTAAAAATAAACCACAACAGAAATCTAAAAAACGACGAAGTCGACGCAGGACTAGACAAACTGGGAGACGCACTCGACAGAGCAATAGTAAAAACAATCCCATCGTACAGAACTCCCAACTTTTCAGAAATTAACAAAAAAATCAGAAAACTACAAAATAACAAACAATACATAATCTCACAAATACACAAAATAAAAAACTCCCACAATCCCCTCCTCACCATCTCCTTACCAGTGCTATCAAAACTCCTAAAAGACACAAAAACAGAAATAGACAAAGAATTCCAAAAATCCGTCACCACCTACTGGGAAACAAAAATAAAAAAAAATCAACAAAAGGTCCCCACAACCCATTCACATAAATAAACAACATATTCAGAAAAAAAAACCCCATCAGCAATAGAAACTCTTACAATTAACAAAAACAACATTCTAATCCTAAACAAAGCTGAAATAGATTTAACAAAATCCAAAACAAACAAAGACAACAAACTACACATAACAAATACAACAGACAAGCTAAACATAATAGGAACACATTTTGAAAATACACACAGCCAAAATAATAAAATGGGCAACCCCCACCTAGAACGCATAATACATTCTCATACCACTACCTTAAAAAAAAATTCATGAGACCACAAACCACATAACGGTCACCAACTTCACAACTGACTGACCCGCATACAACTCAACACAAAGCAATATTAAAAATTACTTCACATCACAAACCGACCTCATATCCTTACTGAAAAACCTAAACAATAAGAAATCCTCCAGCTTCAACAACATCCCAAATATAATATTAAAAAAACCTTCCAGATAAATACATATTTCTTTATACCGTCCTATTCAAAACCGCACTCAACAACGGTTACTTTTCAAAGAAGTGGAAAACAGCAAAACGCAATAGCCCTTAAAAACAGAAACAAAAACGGAAACAACAATGTCGACTACAGACCAATTAGCCTACTCCCAAATATCAGCAAAATATTCGGAAAAATCCTCTACACATCCATCGTAACACACTCCGACAACATATCATATCTCCTTACCAATTTGGATTCAGCAACAAACATCAACATTACACGCCATAAACAAATTCAATTCCATTAACTGAAGCAAGACATCTATTCCGAAGACTCTCCAGACTTTTTTTCTACAAGCACCTAAACAATAGGATCAAATTACTCTGCTACCTCCTATTAATCAGACCAATAATAACATACGCATGCCCAACATGGTGTAACATTCCCAATTTCAAAATGGAAAACAAGAATCTTTGAACGACATTGCCTCAGAGCATGTCTAAACGTACACAAAACTCCAGTATCGAACTATAAAGAAGCTACAGAAACAGCACCCTTCTAAATAAAGCCGGCATCTCACGAATCGACAATCACAGAATCGACTTCTAGATCATCCGAAACACAACACACACAAAATCTGATTAATAAACTCCACTTACAACCACAGTATATTCTAAAGACTCTAAACATAGGATAGACCCCTCCCGTACTATTCCCATTCCTAGACCCAAATGAATTCACAACAGACACAAACAACTTCGCAGCATAACAGGCAACACGAACGCCATTACATACACACCATTATGTCTTCCAAACCCACAAAACACAACGAAATACTGCCAACAACTCTCAGACAAAGACAAACACAATACTCCATTCACAATCAAAAATTACTGATAGTTCACCCCGATATCTGTCCCCTACCTAACACTACATGAGTTCGACATCATAACAATAGCAGACGATAAATAAAATCAAACCAACTAATGTAATAAAACGACACACACAGACGTTTCAACATGTAAATACTGTAATACTGTACATATCATAAATAACCACTTGGATATACTCCCCCTTATCCTGTAAATAAAACTAACTCGTGAAGTTCTATTTATAAGATTAGCATATAAGTAGCTTAACTTAGCAAGTACACTAAACCAAAGAATGCGCCATTTCCCACCGGCCTCATACTACCGTTTTGGGCGCTCAAATAAAGAGACCGATAAATCATAGAAATACAAACCAAAGAAGGAAAAAGGATAGCGGATATACTTCGCAATCATATTAGTGCAATTAACGAAGTCTGTTTAAAGCACCTTAGCTGTAAGACTGAAGATGTACATAACAAAAGGATCTATATTTTTACACATTATATATCCCTAAAAATATAATTGTTGGCCTTGCAATAAAATGTGTAAAAAAGATGGTCTAGCGGGCCCAGGACGAAACGCTCCCTTTCCTTTTTTCCTTCTCTCTCTCTCACACACTTCAGTCGCCGCCAAATAATATATGTATATCGATTCATTTATGTTTTATTGCAAAACTTTTCACAGAAACATGAATTTATCTTTCAAAATTGCATCATTTCTTCAATTTTTTTTTATCTGACTTAAACATTGATTCCAACTGAGTGTTCATTCATAAGGAATATATTCGATTTTTGAGATAGAATGAATACAACAGGTGCTACAATATGGCTTGAAACACCTTTTCAACAACAAACTGATCTATTGTCCTCTATTTCTTTTCCGAAATTTAATTGAGTATTTAAAATACAGAATGATTTAACTTTATGACACACAAACAAGATGTAATTATCATAAATCTGCTCAGGCAGTTGATTAAATTTTTGAGATTTAAATTAGTTCAAACAATATAAAAAATAATATAAAAATTGAACGCAAACCATCTACAGTGTGATTGTCGATACTATAGATTAAACTACACATTAAGTGTGAATTTTTGAGCTTGTGGGAACTTATCCTACTTTTGATTATTTTAATGCAATTGTTTACAAATAAAAGTGTTCTGAATTCTCGAACTTTTTATCTGGGTTAGGTTAAGACACTACTTGAAACATAGATGGCAAGTATATATATTGCTTTAACATCGTATTTATCAGCACAAATCTTGACTAAACAGATAAGGGATCGATCAGCGAACTTCTTTTCTGTTTCTGTATCCATCGTTGACAGTTCACCGCGACATTTAATTATACATTGGTAAATATACATACGTATGTTCGCTCGCGTTTGTCTCAATAATAGCAAACACCGACACTAACTTATGGCCTATGAAAGTTGACCAACTATTAGAGAAGATGTGAAAGAAAGGGATGACGCAATATGAACAATTAAAATGATTATCTGGCCTTAAATATGAAATATGGATCATAAGTATAGAACAATTTCTCATTTTGATCCAGCCTACCCTAACTGCAATATTGATAGTGTGAATATAATACTGTTTGTGCTTGTAAACGCGTATAAACACTGTCGAGTTTATTTAAAGTGCACGGTGCTTTGCACAATGATCCGATCTTACTGTTACTGGATTCGTGCGTCGTTTCGCAAGTGAGCTAACGCGATTTGTTTGTTCGTTACGCAAAAGGCTTTTCTGGATTTTCTGACTATCGCAGGGGTCAGCGTCACGATCTAGACTACCGCGTAATTCGCCGATTCTCGCGAGCGAAGAGAACGCGCTCGTCTTCCGAGAGGATGCGTACGTGCTCTTAATTAGCAGGTGAGAAGCGGCGCAGACTTCAAACCTGGCGATACGATCTCAACAAATACAGTATAATGAATGGATATGGTTATTCAAAATTATCCTAATATTTCCTTTCATGCTATGATAAAGAAATTGGGTGTTTCCAAAATCATAGTACAAGCGGCCAGGTGGTGATCCTACATGTAAAACCAAATTTGAACAAAGGAATAACAGTTTGTTGTTTGACGCCTCGTTTTCGAAAAAATCGAGTTTGGAAATGTAGCGAGTACTCGTGCCAATAGATAGAGATCGTCTGACACGTCTGATTATGACCAACCAATTATTTCCTGCATATACTAGAGCACAAAAACCCGGCGGATCATCAAACTTATTTTTCTTGAAAACGGGACGTAGAACAGAAACATGTTATTTCATCTTTTCGACTTGTTTTTGCATGTAGAATCACCATCGGGTCGTTTGTACCACAATCTGGAAATACCTTGTATATCTTCATCCTTTTAATTAAATAATTAACTACAATCAAAATGTAAATATTGAAAACTAAAAAATATATCGACTTACTCTTCGCTTCCTCTCTCCCCGACATATTATTTTATTTCTTAATGGTAAAATTGATCGGTCCACGAGCACGACCACATATTACAAAACGTATTACTTTATTCTGCAATCTGATGCACGGCAATATTTAATGTCGCAATCTCCACGCATTAATCGAACAATAATTCACGACACGACGCCGCGTTTCGCAATTCGCATAATTAATACACCGGTAATTACGTTATCCAATGAACGACATCAATTATTAGCGGAGAGTATCGAATGTGCCCGCGGCGACAAGTTACGCGGTAGAGCAGAAGCCGCGCCGCAAGAGAGAGCTTCCTGCGGGAAAATATCGAGCGTGATATAAATTTGGATCGGTTCTATATCGATGTCGGTGACGGCGGGGTTCAGTCCCGTCTGTGTCACAACTGAAACTGAATTTGATAATAGCAGAGGATGACACACGGTGCGACGCGAGGCGACGGGACTCGGCGCCGGTAATATAGGTACTTACTCGTTACTCTAAACAGCAGGTACTCCGCCATGCAAGTGATAATTTGAACAGTCTGCTCACTTTCGTGTCAGACGTCAGATTTTCTGGAAGAATTTATTAATTCATGTGTCAGACTACTTTGCGATGTAGGTTATCGGACGGAAATAACATAATTGTCCCAATTTGCGATATCCGCCGTCCACCAGTTCGAGAACGATCTGCATTTAGACTTAAATAACTGTCGTTTTTAGTCGTCAACTTTCCTCGCAAAAGGATCGTATTTCAGAACAGCTTATCGAATCATTATTCTTCTTTTATCCTTGTTTCTTGACTACCAGACTTCACAATTAATACTGGGGACATCAATTATTGAAATTCTAAAATGATGCGCTTTTTATCTCTAACATTTATAAAAAAAAATTAGTTTTGTTCAGTTGCGAAGCAAAGCTCAGTCTTCGCTGTTTAAGATACACGTACCAACAGTACATCTATCAATGTATGCTTCATCTGCTAGTAACTCACTAAAAGAAACTCGTAACAATTTTTCTCTCCTGTCTTCAATATCCTAAACCTTCAAATAAGAAATCATTATATTGATTTCATATAATTTACTGTATAGTAGACTTCCGTATAACACGATCAAAGTTTTATAATAATGAGTATACAGACTTTTTAAACAATCCTTTATACATTTACTGTATATTTTTTTGTCACTTGAAATACATGCATATAGTCATTTTAAACAGATTTTTAATTGCGTTGCATGGAAGTGTATTGCATTACGTATAAACAGATACACAAATTAAAATGATCAAGTGTTATACGGTATGTCTCAAAAATGTTCGACTTCCTTGAACGGTGTGATTCCTGGGGTTATTCTAACAAAGCAGTTTTTTCCTTGGCGACAATGTCATAAGCGGTTTCATTTTCGAGTTATTAACGAAAAACGCGGGCCAACCAGAGTTTAGCTACAGCTGACGGATTCAGCCATGCGCGGCGCGGCAGCCGATTCTAATGAGCGGTAGCGTCGTTGTCGCGCTATGCTCGAATCGTGAACAAAAGAAGTCGTGATAATTAGGACTGTGCGGGCTGTCTCATGTACCGGATCGGGTCCGACGAATTCGGGCGGTCTCGGTCGGGTGTCCGTAACACACGAACGCACGGGTAGTCCGATATTGTCGGACGGTCAGATATTGTTGGATAGCCCGATACAATTGAGATTTCGAACCACGACCAACAATTTCGGGCAATTTAACACCTTCAAGCATTCCGACGAATGCAAGCGACTCATCATATGTACAAAATTTAAATTATAATTGATTTTTAATTTTAAAATTAATTAATTGTCTGTATCGTATATGAACCTCCTAGCGTTTAGTACTATAAATAATGTAAACGGAAATTTAAACGTGCAATTTCGATTCACGCAAAAATCGAAAAATACAGAGCTATTTTTTTGGAAGGCGTATTACTACGGAAAATTTATATTTCAGATTGGTGGAAAGATAATTCGACAAGATTTCCGCTATTGAGTTCAGTTGCAAAATATTATCTGACAATACCGGCAACCCAAGTTATAAGTGAGCGATTGTTATCGCTCTCTGGAAATATAGTAACGACAAGTCGTACCAAATTGTTGCCTGAAAATGTACAGGAGTTGTGTTTTTTACATGCTAATGTAATATAAAAATGTTTAACTATATCTAAAACTTTTTATGTTTCTCCCTTCGTGCATGGAAATTAGTTTCCCTTACACATTTAAATTATTTATAGTACTAAACGCTTGGTAGTACATATACTATACAAACAATTAATTAAATTTAAATTCATATTAAAAATCAATTATAATTTAAGCTTTGTATACATGATGCGCCGCTTGCATTAGTCGACCTGCTTGAAGGTGTTAAACTGCCCGAAATTGTCGGTCTTGGTCCGAAATCTCAATTGTATGGAACCGTCCGACAATATCCCCGTGTGTTCGTGTGTTACAGATGCCCGACCGAGACCGCCCGACTTTTTCGGAGCCCGACCGAGTCCTATATCTCGGAGGTCCGCACACTACTAGTGATAATTTATTTAAGTAAAACTAACATATACAGCCATAAATGCACATGCTGATTCGAATTCTCTTATACGGCAATACTGAACCATTTTTATCTAATACCGAACAATAATTGCAAGCATGCTGACTCGATTGTATTTCTCACAATTCGAGCATGGCGCGATGACAACGCTACCGCTCAGTGGTATCAGCCGTCTCACCGAGCCGGAATCCGTCAGCTGTAGCTGCGCTCTGGTTGGCCCGTGTTTTTCGTTAATAACTCGAAAACGAAGCCGTGTATGACATTTTCACAAAGGAAGAAGTTTCTTAGAATAACCCCAGGAATCGCCTCTTTCAAGGAACTGGAACATTTTTGGGACCCTCTGTATATAGAGCGGTATGTAGAGTAATAAGCGGCGGGGACAGTACGATTGTGATTGGCCGCTCGGTAACTATAAATTGCGCCTTGAAAATTCTGAGTCTGTCGCTTACTAAATCGACATTGTACAACGACCGCGCATTAAGTAAGAGACCTTTAACTTCGCAATTGAAACACCTCACACTCATACACTTTACTTACACATAATAATCATCAGAAATGGCGAGAACCTTATCGCAATTACCATAGATGTTTTTTTTGGTGTCATGTTACATACCGATCAAAAGATAGTAACGTCATAAGACATTTCAGCGTCAGTCACAATTACAACAACAAGTCTATGCTATACAAATTCTTAAATAACAAATTTAAGTCGATTCTAGATTTTCAATATATCGAGAAAAATTTACATTTTCGTCATGTTATTAAAAAACGTTCGAGATGTTTATTTGGACCACATTCCTCCTTTCTGAACAATTGAAGGGTGGTTTGGTAAATTTCGAAGTGGTAATTTTAACCTAAACAATTAGCCCCGCTCTGGGCAATGTTCCGGTATTGATGACAACATTGTGCGTGCTTTAGTGGAAGATAACTCAAAGATTACAATTAAAGAGATCGCTGAAAGGCTTATATTAACAATTCACCTGCATTTTACAATTTAAAGAAACTCAAATTCAATTCCATGTCCGAAACATGTGTGCCGTATTCTTTAACGGAAAAGAATGAGCTAGTTTTGCGGTCATTTCCCTGCATAAACGTCTTGAAAAAGAACCTTTTTTGGATTGAGTCGTAATGATTAATGAAAAATGGATCCCGCACAACAACGTGCAACAAAAAAGAATGTAGAAACAAGCAGGTGAGAGTGCAGGATCCGTGGTAAGTGCTGATTTGAATGCAATGAAGGTATTGTTGTCTATTTGGTGGAAGTACAAGGGAATAATTTTCTTCACGCTTCTTTCACTTGGCGAAACAATTCCATCAAATAAATACTATGAGTAACTCGCCAAGCTCAATGCGAAAGTTCCAGAAAACCACACAGTTTTTGCGATTCGAGATGGCGTGATTATCCATCGTGACAACGCCAGACCGCAATGTCGTTGAACAAACGCTGCGAAAACTGAAGGGTGTAAAGTAGAAACTCCTCCAATACCCACCATATTTCCCAGACCTCGCTCTTTCAGATTCTCACTTATTCAGATATCTACAGAATGATTCAAATGGCAGGAATTTTATTAGGTTGTAACATATGAAATATCCGATTTTGGTTTATTAGTATTTTAAATTGTTTATCAGTATTAAAATTACTACATTTTCGCATGATCATAACTCCGGCCAAAATTACTGTATCGGTATAGTTAAACAATAGTTTGAAAGCTTCAAATCTCTAGTCTCAGATGCTTTGTTAAATGTGTTGCTATGCTGTTTTTTTGGCAAAGTTATAGCATTATAAAGGCAAAATTGATAGTTAACAAAAATTTGGTGTAACTTTGTAACATCACACGGAGTGAAATAAATTTTTTTGATAAATCGCGTTAGCATCATTTGGAAGCGTCATCTTTCCTGTGTAAGATGAGTGGTCAAGAGAAAGAAATGCTCTTTCTATTGCTTCTTTGCACAAGTTTCTACGATGATTTTTTCGCTTTCTGGAGCCAGTTAAAGTTAAAAGGACAATATTTACTTCAATGTTAAATAACTCGAACAAAAAAGTCGCACAACAATCAACGACCACGAATTTTCTACAGGAAAAATGGAGCTTCCAAATGATGCTAACGCAATTTATCAAAAAAATTTATTTCACTCCTTGTGATGTTACAAAATTACACAAAAGCTTTGTTAATTGTCAATATTGCCTTTATAATACTATAACATTGTCAAGAAAACAGCATAGTAACACATTTAACGAAACATCTGAAACTACAGATTTCAAGCTTTCAAACTATTGTTTAACGACACCGATATAGCTATTTTGGCTGGAATTATGATCATGCAAACTTGTAGTAATTTTTCGGGTTCCCAGAGGTGATCCCTTAATTGTTTTGAGGAGTGTAGTTTTAACCACTTGGCTTACAATAACGAGTGAGACTCGTGGTAATAAATTTTGGTCAAAAACAATAAGGACGAGCCTGACTCGTTGTACTTGGTTCGGATTAGGGCTGTTACCTTCCTTCGAAGGTCGAAGATTTCGAAGAAAAGAAATTTTTCATTATTTGTTTCTATATTCGTAAACAACACGAGCCTGGCTCGTGGTACTTCGTTCGGACCAAACGTGAAAAACGAGAACCTGGCTCGTGGTACTTCATTCATGACAAATGTAAACAACACTAACACGAAGATTAGTTGTATTAGAAGTATTAGTTGTGCCCAAACGTGTTTATTATTTCACAATTCCTTTCGTTGCGCCGAAATATAGATGTCATAAGACGCAGACATTTTGCGCTAGTTCGAGCACACGGCTAAACAGCTAAATGGCTCGACGCGTGACCGACCTTCTTGCTTATTATGGCCCCAGCAATCGGGAGTTAGCGGGTATGCCAAGGGGTTAAGGACAGACTTTCCTTTGTCATATCTGGCCCTCGCTTGTTCTATTTGTCCGCCCCATCTCGCATATTGTCGTTTTGCTGTCTAACATGAGTCAGTTATTTTCTTATACTCTTGTAACGATGGAACGAGTTTGTACACTCATTCAATATCACTAGACGGATATTTATGTAAAATAAGAATTGTCTGACTCAGCTATAAGAAACAGAAGTTAAATGAAAATATATTTTTTTCTTTAATCATTTTAAAAAGCTTACAACCACGTTCTTAAATTCTTTTAATGTTTCTACAATTTTGAATTTAATCTATTCATTTTTAGCATAAATACATAAAATCCGCAGTTTAAATATCACGTTTCCTTTCCATATCTCTCATCACGAAAAGCGCGAGTACTTACTACATTCTTTTTTAAAATATTGTAATGTATGGAGGTAGCAACGTCATAGCAGTAATAATGTTTTTTATATGGATTTTCAGAGGTCTAAGAATTCTTCATGACCAAATTCGATTTTTTAAACCTAATAACTTATTTTTTATATAGATCGATTATTTAGAACTATCGATCGGTTTCATGTTATTCTTTACAATCACATTTCAATAAACAACTGTAATTTGCCCTTTTCACATTTTTTAGCAACACATTTTTATCATTGTAATTCCACATGGCACCTAATTTCGGGAATAATTGTTGACGAATAACTAATATTTGTATATTTATAACGTTTGTACCTCATAACGTCCTCCTACATATCACACAACCTTTATTCCAACATTTTTTTCGTTGTATCATTCCTTATAAAGAAATTTTGCAGTATCGAGTTAAAGAAACACCCTGCATATTACCTATATATTACAAAAACTTTCAGCATATCTCAATCACTTACTACGCCTTTTTCCTATGTCTAAGGTCATTCAAAAGCGAGCAGAATGAAAAAAATTCTACCCTGTTAAGGTAATTGTTACATTAAAGCACTATATTTGCAGTACTTAATTGAACATTATTCTTGTATATGGTACATGCCTGTGTGCTCAACCGTATATGTAAATATTTGTGTTCTCTCTTTCAATCAGCAATATCTCTCTATCACTAATCACTAGACAAAAGACAGTAGCAAATCGTCAATCAGTGAGACCAAAAATAAAGAAATAAAGATTTATATTAATTTTGAGCGTCTAGCAATGTCTCTCGAGTAGGGAGGCGTTACGGAGGGAACACTATACTTTTGAACCAAAGTTATAAAACTATAAAACCGTTTATTAACTCGGGTAAATGTGAAAATAAATTGATTAAAAATAAGAGATATTTAATAACAAACTCCTATGCATTTGAATGAGCTCGACGCCTATTAATCAGCCTATTTTTCACATGCAATGTACAGCTTCATGTCTTCATATAATTCATGTATTAATAATAGCAATGCTTATGTTACGAGCCTGGATCGAGAGCCGTAGGATACGGACGAACCGGATGCGAAATCGGCAAGCTGTAGGATACGGACGAACCTGATGCGAAATCAGGGAGCCGCATAGGTTGGAAAACAGTTTTTAGGTTCCTGATACGAGATCAGGTAGCTCCCAGGATATGTTGGTAACGGCCTCGTAACTGTAATATTATAAATTAATTGGTGCAACCCGAGTGGTAAGGTTGTATTATGTGGGAACGGTTAACTAAGAATTACTGGATCTGAATAGTGGGTTAAAATCAATTGTTACTCAAAATTACCTTGAACTAAAGTGTATATTACAGGAAACTTGCTCTGTTATAACTGTTACGGTCGCGGTAAGAATCGAGTGTGTATGAACAATATTGTGTAGTTACCTAAACACTACTGCCTGTTGGATGACGCACTGGTGATACCGGGAACACGAAGTGGTTGAGTGATTATGCCAAGATAGATTAACACTGTACTCGCGGAATCTGTATGGTTACTCGATTCGAATGGGTGACTAGGCCCAATTTCACTAAATACATCCAGCTCCAAAACGAGATTCAGCGTAACGACGTGTATAGCCCGTTTGTACTTTAAGCAGTGCCCCCGAGGTTTCAAATTCTAGGGTTTATATACCGTGAAATCTTATTGGGTATGCTCTTAAAATTTCCATATTAGGGAATCTTGAAGATGTTCTCGTAATTAATAATAATAAATATTAGGAAATCCTATGGAACTGTCCCTGTACGCAGGAGCATAGTCATCGTTTCTATAAGCAAAGGGGTGGAATAGAGCGTTTTCCGTTCTCAGGAAGGAGCTTAGAAAACTCTAATCGAAATACCCGCTGAGAGTACCCTCTATATGTAACACTTAAGATGCCTGACTACTGGCCTTATGGCGTGTCCGCTCCGGAGTCCGGACACTACACGAGGGAGTATGAACTCACCCTTAAATCGCTAACTATTGGGACAATTACTCTAATGAGGGAGATTAGAAGAAATCTATTTCTTATTGTAAAGTCTTTATAGAAATTAAACAATTTCTAAATATTCATTTATATGTGTACATGTGTATAAGAATACCCGTATGTATACATATATGTATAAGTTGTACAATATGCAACTATATGTACGCAGCCGAGCAGCGAGGAAAATGCACATATGACTGACAGCTTGATAAGTGTAGATCCCGCTTAAAAAATACCAAGTTTCTTACTTATCGAGGCGAGATTATTATGTATTTTCTTTATTCTCTAACTATTCAAGTGTGTTTCTGCGAACTACACAAAAGTATACGATTGTAATTATGTACTACATATTTATTTTACTTCTCTACTAAAGTATTCACAATCAAAATATACCAACTTTACAAACCATCCTTTTAAATTCTAGGAAGCATTAATATTGTTATATTTTGAAAACCTAATAACACAACAATAGATCTCCATTTTGAAAAACATACATGACTTTTTCATTTTGAGAATAACGCGTGAAAATAGGCATTAATTTTTTAATACCCTAAATGAAAAACTAGATTTCACATTTGCAAAATATTATCTATTATAATGATCATTGCTGAAAACAATCATTTCCACCTGGAACAGCAAGCATTATATACATATACAGTCATGATTGTGTACGGTGTGTTCAAGTGCCTCGAGTTGAGCCCCATTCACCGTAACATTCGGGTCTACCTTTTGTATTTATACGCTTTATTTCATTCTGACAAAGGTGGTTTGATTTTTTTTCAGTTTGAAACGCTGTACAGAATGGTGGAGAACGGAAAATATGTGATAAAAATTAAATAAAAATTGATATAACCTTAACAATAACAAAATATTAAAGAATTATGTAAAATGTGGGTGTTGTGTTAAATGAATCGTAGAAACTAATCTGAAATCAAAATTAACATACAATAAAGCAACGGGAATGAAAATCTACAACCGACGCGACATGTAGATATCAATATAAATGCTGTGAACTTCTTTAATTACGAAATAGCATCTACTGTTTTTACAATATTAAATAATTATTGTTTGAACGAAGTTTATACCATAAAGTCACACTATATCAAGTTTTCGGCAGTTCTCACATAAAATTGAATGAAGTAATTTTATGAAGATTTGTACAACTTGTACCCAATGAAAAAATAATTGGGAATGTTCGTCTTTACATTTGTGTCACAATTTATGATACTGATCTAAATAGATTTAAAATTTTATTCTGCCCTAAACAATATGAAAATTCATTTGTAAAATCGTTTAAGATTATATTCTTGCATTAACTTCTTATTGTGAGATCTCAAATTGTAGGAACCAAATATTACTAGAAAACGAGGTTTATTATTTGATTGTTTTTACTGTGTTCAAGTTATACTATAATATCTTTATTACAGTATTAGATATAATAGTTAAATTGTCACGTAGTTCTGTTATCATGGCAATTGATAATTGAGATGTCTGATTTTATGATACTGCTATTTGAATGTATGTAAAATTAATGTCACCGTCAACTGTTGAGATGGAGCCTTAGAGACTAAATTACAGACACCAATAATAGTTTGAGTTCATGTATTATAAACAAAGTTTTGCTGAAATTACTTACAATTAGTTCAATATACAAGCTAAATTGGCTTGAATGCTGGATTACGAAAAAAATGCAAAAAACATTCTGTGTGAAGGAAAAAAATTCTGGTACGTGAAAATTTACTTTGGCACTTACGTGTTAAGATTTGTGACATTCAGAATTGTTCTTAATAGACCTCGGATTTTATAAATCAAAATAAATCCATATAAAAAGTCTAAATCTGTTTTTTCTTCATTTTTAACTTTCGACTGTTCGTCATAAGAGAAATAAACATTGCAATTTCTAATTTAAAGAATTAGATAGAAAAGTTGAAATTTGTATAAACAGCCAAAGCGAAACTAGAAATTTTAAGACAAACAATAATTTTAAAGCAATCTGAAAAAAATACTGACGATTCATTAAACATTGCCCTCGTTCTTGATTCTGTCTATTTCAAAAAGCTGAATTGTTCCTTGTTTATCAGTAGACCTGCGAATTTTTATGCAAAACAAAAATTGCCTATTGCAAGATATAGGAGCTACAGAGACACTTATATCTTTTGTTCATAATTTTAATGAACTGAAAATACATACAAGCTTTTATTGTTTTTCATCTATTCATTTTTGTAACGAGAGCATAAAATCCGCAGTGTAGTTATTAGGATTCAGTAGGTTCACTGTTCTGACTGCCCAAGATCTTAATTTATGCCATAATCGCTTACAGCGAGAGAGTTATTGCTCGGCAGATAGTTAAATGGGATACAAGTTAAATATATTGCTTTGTAAAACGTGGTACGTTACGAGCTTAATCATTTTCCCGCTTTCTCGCAAATCAGCTCGAGCAGATAAATTACACGGACGGTTTGTAGGGTGCGATAATTCAATTGTAATTGGCTAATCTTTAACGTGCAGGAGTAGGAGTAGAAAGGCGAATTTAACGGGTGGGTTTGCCGCAGGCAGCTCGGAAAAATGACTCTATTAACCACGGGGACGTACCGGATCGAGCCCGAAGGGAGACTCCGCAGAAACTTTGCTAAACAACTGCACGAGGTGCTAACTACATAGTTAACAAGAGCAATCTGTATCCGTAGCTCGGCGTTACCGTCGCTTTCCTTATTTCTGGCCTGTTCCTACCAGCTGATTTCTTGGGAAATCTTCTGTCCTGACATATGCAAAGAATACCTTGAATTGGAAAGAACGGCTGCAGAACATCACACTAATTCTAATTCTGCATGTAAAATCAGAATTGTTGACGCTTTATTATTAATGCGATACCTACCTTTGAAATTGTATACCTTTCACATAACTATGTATCATTTATATCATCTACAGCGGAAATTTTTGTTGCAAAAATGTCACAACAACACTTCTATACGATATGATACGCATCTGGAAAATACTATATCTTCATAATCTTGCAGTGATTGGTAAAGGAAATTAACATCGTTACCCAGGATAGATGCGCATTTTTTAAAATTATACGTTCTGTTTTCGTCACTGCAAAAATACAAAACCTTTGGTAGTGTTTTTGATATATTGAAATCGTGATATTGTACAGAATGACCTTAGTTATTTGAAACGTAAAATTTTTTACTTAACTATAACCGTTATTTTCTTTTACCTTTCGTCACTCTTCATATACTAAAAATATACTTTCAAATTAATTCTACCCAATTTTCAAAATTATGAAAAATGTAAAAGTTTTTACGATTTAAATAATACGTTATTGTTGAAAACTGTATGTGCAGATTATAAAATGTTTAATAATATTATATAGATTTATTTAGATTTTGGGTATTATACATGTATCTGTTGCCACGTTAGAAACTTTTTCAAAGACGCAATTATGAATACAATTTTTCAGGCCACTGAGAATTTCCTAAAATACTGTATGCACGCCACTTATCCGTATAGATAATATTACCGACAGTGACGTGCTTTTTAATAATAGATAAGCTTGAGCAATCGGACACAGGAAGGATGAAATAGTTCAATCCCGCCAAAAACCCATTGTCTCTTAATTATACGTCTGGTATTATATTTCCTTTTCCCTGCTTTGGCCTCATCCAGCTCAACAATTTTATCCTGTCCACCAATTAGCTTTTGCTCACGTAAAAGCCATTACTAAAGTAACTAGAAATAGTTTGTTAAAGCAATACAACATTACTTGCAAGTAAATGTAACATATATAACATACACATTGTATAATTTACACCTCGACAGAAATTGATCCAATCGACAAGATCACGATCTTTCATTTCAAATTCGCTTACTCAACATTTCTGTCGTTGTGGCTGCATCATTAAAAAATATGCAATAAACTAGAAAATTCTGGATACATCAATTTGCATTCGTTCAAACCACGTCCCATGTGTTCCGTTTCTCAGAAAAGGATATCTTTACGAAGATATTTTACTTTATTTCAGTACGACTATCCGCATTTGTGAACCGTAAGCAAAGCGATTGGGCCTCTTTCAATGCCCCATCTGCTCTGCACGTTTCCCAAAATAACAGACACTAATAGCACCGAATTACCCGTAGTAGCAATATTCCCGAGAAGCCGTTAATCTTCGTCAAAATATTTAGCATTTTATTGACCCATTGTCCACATTTGGTAACCAGAAGTCCAGCCATCGTCGAGTCCTTTCTTTCCGCTTTCTTTATTCGAGTCAAGGCGCTTCTCTGGTTTATGACCTGCTACGGTTCTGCCTTTGGGACACGCGGATTCCCCGTGTGCGTTACTCGAGGGTAAAAGCGTACCTGCGAGTGACTCCTGGTTTGGAGGCGGTCACTTTTTTTCTTTTCCATTCCATTTTTTTTTTACCAATTATCGAAGACGACCGTGCCCCTTACCAATTCCCGGAAAATGGCAGTCAACGAATCCGCTTGCCCCACAGTAAAATTCACGCCCACACCGAGGTTACATTTTTTACGCCATCCATCATCAACTTCACTTCATCATCAAACACAGTCCGCGAAACTTTATCGACAATATCCAATCCGTGTATTTCAACTCTTGTAACCAAGGTTAATTTATTTTTAGAATATAGTCTTTTAATTGTTCGTTACATTGTGCTTAATTTTATTACATCCATACCACCTCTATCATCTTAAGTGGTCATAGGGCATCGCGTACCACGTTGTCATATTAGAATCGGGGATTTAGAACCCTCGTAGACTAATCCGGTCTCAACGCGAGTTCGTGATAAAACACCATGAAATGCACTAACTTTAAAATTACACGTTAATTTTCTTCGTAACATGTAATTGTCAGAAGCGTCAACTATTTTTTATGAATTTTCACATTTAGGACACATCTTTTCACCGCGAACAACTGTCTTTTCACATAAGAAATTCCACAAAGATTTGGTACTGTGAGTCACATGAATAAATTCATGTAAGCGCATTTACAAACTTCGCGAATATTCTCCAAGATTGTCCAGCCACGAGTCATGTTCGAAATAGGCTTGAACTCCCAATTGAATTGAAGAAATCGCTCAACGACGAAAGACATCAGTTTGCTGTTGTTTCATATATAAATTACATACATCTCCGAAATCATATTTAAATTTTGTAAATATATGTGAATATAACCTGTAGTTAATGTAGTCGCTAATAACCTGCGAAGTTGATGCGACTATAAACTAATAAATACTATAAACTAATAGAGTATTGAGACGTACGTATTGTATGGCCGACTCGAATTTCGGTTTGGGTCTACGCTACGGTCAATTTTGGATAGTGCCATTTTTTAAGAGTCTTTCTAGTGTCTCTTTGACGAATTTATTGTTTTATGACTCGGGTACGGCTGGAAAGTATCAGCTGACTCTTGGGAAAATCAGCTTAGCGTACCGCTCTCAATGGCACTTGACGTAGCGTGGGCCCACACGTAGGGCCAGGGACCTGTGGCCCTAAGCCTGATTTATAGGTTCCACAAAAATACAAGGAAACGAATGTCATCGCTGTTTGGCGATATTCATTGCGTCGCGACATGTCGACGTATTTCGTCTATGGGCGTCGCCCTTGTTTTAGAGCTCATTTTGATACCTCCCTAAAATTGTATTATTGGCTAAGGCCCCACTATTTTGTAGTTGGTGGAGGGAATTTTCATCCCCACGAGGTTTCGTTATTCATATGCTTTTGTTGCAAGGCCAGTCGCGAACTAGCGTCGATAGTCAGAACACGTCGAATTTTATATAGTTAATCTCTGTTTATACTTAATAATCTCACATATACATTATATACAGGGTGTTTTTCGAAATCGTGGTACAACCGGCAATGGGATGATTCCTCACATAAAATCTAGTCAAAAATAAGAAATATAGTTTTCTCATACGGGACATTAGTATATGCATACAGTAGAATTGGTTGGTCATGATCAGACGGGACAGCTGATTGCTATCTAATGGTACGCATATTCGCTGAATTTTCAAACTCAATTTTCTCGAAAATGAAGCCCCGTATGAAAAAAATTATATTCCTTATTTCCACTAGATTTTATGTGAGGAATCATCCCCTTCCCGGTTATACCACGATTTCGCAAACAACCTGTATGTATATGTATGTCTAGACAAATTGCAATGTAGAAGCATTGATATATTTTTATTAATAACATTTTAATAAACGATGAGCGACAGGTAAAACCTTTTGAAGATTAGTCAGAAGTGTGACCTTGACAACATATGTCAAGGTCAAGGTCATTGGAGTTGTGTCCGCTAAACGTAACACTTGCAACTTTTTCAACTAAATAAAGCCAAAATGGCAGTAAAAATGTCCTTTATCGCAAATTGTTCGTTATCTTAATGAAAATTAAATTCTTTTTTAATACAATGGTTCTAGTTCTAATCCATGCATAAATAACAGAATGAACATTGGTTCATTAATATCAACTGAGCAGAGGAATCATAAAGTGGTGAACAAGTCATCACACTATGCGTCGAGGAAATCCATGACTGCTACAATGATCAATAATTTACGGCTAATATGACATTAATAGTTTTATAATAGTAATGACATCAAAATACAAATCTGTAGAATATATGACATTGAGTCTCACTAACCTGTTAACGTTCGTCTGGAAAGATAGCGTCGAAATTCTGACATCGACGTACTGACCAATCGCGATTAATCGGTTTGAAGTGATCAAATATTCAAGGTGTAACATCTAAAAAACCTATTCGACTGTAGTATATTAATAACTGTAGTTTTCAATACAACCGGTCACTTTTACTGAATGCACCAATTTGATATTAAAACTGAAGCGCGAAGTTTAATTAAAACATAAATGCATTTTTTCAATCATGTGCCATTGACAGAATACTAGCTTGCTTAGTTCAATTTGTATAGGTTGATTTTAATTCTACCGTGGCTTAACATGAAAAGAATAAATTCTTGTAGCTTTTATATATAAAATGTTTATTAATTTCAAGATTTTTAAAAACCCAACAGTATCGCCACAATTTATTGTATGTTCCTTCTAGATAAACTGGTTTAACATATTGTATTTGTATTAACATTAACTTTATTTGCTCATTCTCCGAAATGAAAATATAGTATAAATTACTTATGTTAACAGTTAACTTAAGTTAGTACGTTCACTCTCTATGCGTCTAGTTAGGACCCGTCTTCAGTTTTTACTTTCCGTATGTATATTAATTTTTATAGTGCAAATTATGCTTTTGTTTACAAGTAAAATAAATCAGAAAATTATTAAAACAATCATGTCATAAGCAAATACAATTGAGGACGCCATACCAGAAAAAATTCAAAAACTGTTACTACTCAGAATTAATTTGTTAAATATACTCACCATAAATTTGGGCGCAGTCGTACTAGAACGCAAGTAAAAAACTTTAAATTTAACAAAGAACGTTTTCTTAACGACACAGTATATATTATAATTAACTACGAATACGAACTTTTTTTTTCGAATACTTCCACGTGCAAAATACTGTACGTAATTAAAGATCGTTTTTTTTGTTTGATCGCCTGGTCTCAACTTAGGCATCAAGAGTTCAGCTGTACATGTTTGCGTAATTTCAAAAAAAATGTGTAAGATTATTCTAAAAGCGTGCACGTATATATAAGAACGAGTATCTTAAGTAAAATAACTACTAAAGAATAATGCAATAGAACACCCAAAATATATTTGTTTTATCACGACAATAAATGATATAGAAATACATAAAGTTTTGATTGTTCCCCTCGGAGTTACAATTCCATTTACATCTCCTTATCTTCTTTCTCCGCCTGCCCTTCTTCCTTACCGTAATCTTACTAACTATCTTAACCTAACTTATTCTACCTTATAAGGCTAATTTAAATCTACCTATAATTAGAACTAAAACTAATTATACAGAGAGAGAGAAACATCTATATACAAAACTATTCCTTAAAATCTATCTTACAAGCTACTCGGTACCCTTCCCTACACGCGGACCCCCCTTCCGATCTCTCATCACTCATCACGTGCCTTCTAGCCTCATTTTCCCTCCCACCCTTACCCGTTCTTCTACCATTCTCCCTTTCCCTCCATTCCTCCACCCTCCTCATCCACGCTTCTCCTCTCCCCTCCTCATCTAACACTTCCCCCACCATCTCCTGCCATCCTCTCTCCTCATCCGTCCTCAAACACACTTCCCAGACATGCTCCCAAGATTCGTTCTCCCAGCCACACACTCTACATTTTCTTTCTTCCTCACCCAGCCAGTACTTTACACCTCTCATCCCATTTCCTAATCTAAACCTGGCCACCGTCTACCATCTGCTTTCCCCCCACTCTTTCTTTAAATAACCCGACAACCCCTCCCCCTTCACCATACCGTACCACCTATTATAACCTTGATTTCCTTATCCTTTCCCACCTCTCTTGCACCTGCCTTTTCTTCTCCATTTTTACCATCTCCACCTCGCTCCCCACCCCTCTCTCCTCCAACATTTCATCTAACTTCTCCTCCGTCCACCCCATTCCCTCTAACCAGTTCCCTCTCTCCTTCTCCCAGCCTACCCCTATTTCTCCCTAACACTCACTTTAAATATCTCTCCTGCAACCTTTCCACGCTTTCCCTCTCCTTCCACCCCATATTTCCAATCCATAATTGACCACCGACTACACAAGCTTATGAAATAATCAAATCCTTCTACCCCAGTCTTTCCCGAATTTCCTCTATCCTATCCCCCACACTTGCCCCATTATTGCCGCCCCTTTCCTTAGCCTTGACTCCACATGTGCTTCCTAACTCCCATCCCTACTTACCTTATATCCCAAATACGTGTATTCCCTCACCTCCTCTATTTCCTTACCCTTCCATCTCCATGCCACCTTCTTCCACCTCCCTCCTTCTCTCCTGCACCTCATAATCTTCGATTTCCCCACGTTCAATTGCAACCTCTTTTCCTCTAGAAACCGATCCAATACCCCAATCATTCCTTTCATGCTCTCCTCGTGCTCCGCTAACATCACTTTACTCCTCCCCACCCACCCCTCTTTAGCACCTCATCCATATCCGCTAACAGTAAGGTGAATAGCAACGGGATAAGCGAGCACCCCGGCCTCACCCTCCTTCAGTCCAGAAACTTTCCCCCTTCTCTTCCCCCACTCTCACCTTGCTCCTAGTCTCTCGTAGCACCTCCTCACATCTCGTCACTAATCCTTCCCTCAACCCCCTTTTTCTTAACGCTCTTATCAGCGTTTCTCTATCCACCGAGTAAAACGTCGCCTTCAGGTCTATAAACAATATCACCATTCTTCTCTCCTTTCTTAACACCTGCCTATTAATCACATAATTCACAACATAGATATTGTCTACACAACCCAATCCCTTCCTAAATCCCGTCTGACTTATCAGTAACATTCCCTTTCTTTCTACCTCCTCTCTCGCCCTCTCTGCCAGTCGTCCTCCACCTTCCTACTCTCTCCTTTCTTGGCTATGGGCACAACTATCCTCTCCACCCAGTCCTCCGGCCAACCTTCCTCTCTCCACACCCTATTACACACCCTTCATAACCATTCCTTTACTTCCAACCCTCCATGCTTCCACAATTCATTTGAGACCCCCCCCCCGCTGCTTTCCCTTCTTTCAGGCCCTCTACCACCTTGCCCACCTCTCCCCTCTCTATATCCCCCTCTCCATCTTCCTCCCTTCCTTCTCCCCCTCCCTTTCTTACCCCCCACTCCACCCCCCCAATAACTCCTTGAAGTGTCTGTCCCATTCTTCCCTTCTAATTCTCTCATCCACTCTGGTTCCCTTTCCCCTTTCCCTGTTTATTAATTTCCATATCTGACTTTCTGTTCTTACCCCCTCCACCTCTTTTTTCCACCTTTCCCTCTCTTTTTTCTTCTTCTCTTCACACAAAACCCTGTATTTCCTTTTCTTCTCCTTATAGTCTGTACCCTCTCCTCCTCCCCTTTTCCACCTCCTCAATTCCTCCCTTACCTTCCTCTTTTCCACTCTACATTCCTCGTCCCACCAACCTTGCCTCCTCCCTTCCTTTTCCCTTCCCCTTGTCTTCTCTAACACCTCGTTTATTCTGTCCTTCTACCCTCTCCAATCCTCCTTCACGCCCTCCACACCCTCCACAATTCCTTTGATTTTGCCTCCGACCAGCACCCCACTTCCTTCCTGCTCCCTCCAACCCCCTCCCTCTGTACACTCCCCTTCCTCCCTTAATCCACACCGTCAGTGGTAGGTGATCCGAGTCCACCCTCTCCCCAACCTGCATTTTCTCCACTCCATCCCTTGTCTCAGAATTACCCAGCACGTAGTCGATCACAGAACTCCCTCTCGCTCCTACATACGTCCATTCACCTTCCTCATCCCCTTTTACATTCCCATTCAAAATTCCCCACCCTCTCTCTCCCAGAAACCCACAAAATTTCCTTCCTTCCGTACCCACTATCCCGTCCTTGGACCTCCTGCTCCCTTCATCCCCCTCCTCTTCCTCCTCACCTAACTCTCCCCCTTCCCTCCATGTCCTCACATTAAAATCCAGCTCTATAATAACCCTTACACCTTTCTCTCTCCCCTCAATCCATTCCCCCAGCTTCTCCAACTTCCTTTACAGGTCCCCATTTACGTACACTCCTACAACCCTCCACTCTTCTGTCCCTACTCTTATTTTCACTGCCATCACCCACTCCGCCCCTTCAACCTCTACTCCTCTCACCTCTAACTCCTTTCACACTCCCACTACCATGCCTCCCATTGCCCTTCCCCCTTTCTCTTCTCTTCTTGCCCACTGTTTTTCCCAAATATAGCCTTTTGGTAGCCTTCTTCTAATTTGGCTTCATTTCCTTTCCTCCACCCACGTCTCTAACATAACTACTACGTCCCACTCTTCTAACCCTTTCCAAAACCCGTCGTCCTTGTTCCTCGGCCCCGCTACATTCCAAAATGTAATGTTGACTGCATCCCCACCCTTACTTACTCTCTCCTTTCCTCCTCCTCCCTCTAGCCCCACCCTTACTCGTTTCCCTGCACCTCGACCCACCTCTCCTCTATTTCATTCCATCTCCTCATTTTTCCATTAACCCACATTTTCATGTACCTCACCTGCACATTTTTTCCCTTCTCCCTCTCCTTCTCCGCTTCCCTTGCAATTTTTCACCTAGCCTTCCTCTCCTGCTTAGTTAAATCATCGTCCAGCGATTCCTTTCCTCCCCTAAGCTTCTTCCTCTCCACCATCACTTTTCTTTTGCTCTCCCGACTTTCCATCCGCACCAGCACCATCCCCCTTCTATCTCCTCCTATCCTCCCAATCTTTTCATCTCTTTTATCCCTTCTTCTTTTAATCCCATCCTCTCGCACACTCTTTTCACCTCCTCCCTTATCTCATTCCCCTCTGTCTGTACCCCTCTTATTATCACATTGTTCCTCCTCTCCTCTCTTTCTTTCCTGTCCTGTCCTATCTCTATCCTCCTTATCCTCAACCTAAACTCTGCTGTTTCTTCGCCTCCCTCCACATCTTTACCCCTCTCCTCTTTTTCCCTTCTCTCCATCTCCGTCACCCTTCCTTCTGTCTTTTCCATTTTTTCTACCAAACTTTTTATCACTTTCTCTATCTTTTCCGCCTTTGCCTTTTCCTCCCATCTCTCCTTCTCTCTCTTCCACTCTTCCATCCTCCTCCTCCTCCTGTCTTCCCTTTCTTTCTTCATCTCTTTTATCATCCTCCTTCTGTCCTCCCTTTCCTCCCACGCCTGCTCCCTTATCCTTTTTATCTGTTCCATCAATTCTTTAATCATTTCCCCCATTCCACTATCTGACCTTTCCTCCTTCTTCTTATCCTCTTTCGGCGACCATTTAGCCAAAACACTTTTTTTATATATTACCCCTTCCTTCTCCCCTTCTTCACCCCTCTCCTCTCTTTCTCTTTTCTTCTACAGGCTCTTCAGATTTCTTCCTCCACTCAGTCCTTCCCTTCTTAGTCTTTCCGCATTCCACGGCCTTCCCAACCGTCCCTTCTCTACCTTCCCATCTTCCCTTCCCTCTCCCTTGCTGTCTTCCCTTCTGCCACTCGCCCCTCCACAGCTCCTCTTTCTTTCTCTACCTTCTCTTCTCTCACCTACTCCTTTCTCAAAATTCCCGCCTTCGCACCTGCCTCTGTCCCCCACTAGGCCGCGCCACCTATCACTTCTCTTTCACTCCCTACCCCTTCTTCCTGCCCTTTCCCTATATCTCTCGCCTGCCCTTGCACCACTCGCACCCTTCTCCACCGCTTTCTCTCCTGTCACACCTTTTGCTCTCCAATCTCTCTCTCAAAACCACACTCCGCTTTCTACACACGTCAACCTCGCACACAACCGGAAAAGGAAGTCATGATATAGAAATACATATACTAGCATAAAGTTTCGGAAAAGTTCAGAAATCAGTGCTCTGAAAACCATAACATTTTTAAGGTTCTCATATGAATCAAATTATATGTATGTAGATACGAGATTGGAACGCCGTTTATTTGTACTCTAGTTACGGTGGGTGTACGAAGTATTCGTACACCTTTAAAAATCGAATGACTTTTTCAAAAATTGGATCAAACGGCTTCAATTATTTTGAGATGTTAGACGCACAAGTTTACTAAGTTGCGTGTAAATAATTTTTTTCTAAAAATTGCTGTTGATCGGAATTGCAACGAAAATAGTAATGATCACAATTTGAACGTTTTCATCTGTGCCTGTAATAAAAATTTACAAGACGCATTTTGTAGGTCTAACAATAAGTAAGTTATGTACATGTACAAAGTTTCATTGAAATCGGTTAACATTGTTATGAGTTACAAACATTTAAAGCTGATTACATAAGGACAGAATTCCCTGAAAAGATCGAAAATCTGCGATTTTCACCCTTAAACTTTAATCTTGTAATGTATTTAGCTCATAGCAACATTAACCAACTTCGATGAAACTTTGTGCATGTATATAACTTACCTAGATCTGCAAAAGGCTTGTTTTAAATGTTCATTATAGGCAAAAGGTAATGATAATGAAAAATAAAATAAAACAATTTTGACTAATAGCAATTTGTTAGAAAAAATTATTTACACGTTGCCTAGTAAACTAATCCTTTTAACATCTCAAACGAACTGAAGTCGGTTGGTCCAATTTTAAAAAAGTTATTTGATTTTTAAAGGTGAACGAATACTTTTTACACCCACTGTATATTATATGAACGAGCCAATTTTCTGAACCTTAGCTTCTATTTCAGAACTAATAAGTATGGATAGCAAGGAGATTTGACGAGACTATTGTTATGAACCACTCAATTTGACATATACAGGGTGTTTCTGAAACCATGGTACGAGCGGACGAGTGATAATTCTACATGCAGAAGCAAGTTGAAAAAGGGAATAACATTTATTTGTTTGACGCCTCGTTTTCGAGAATATCGAGTTTAAAAATTCAGCGAATATGCGTGCTGTCAGATAGGAATTGGCTGATGCATCTCTTCATGACGTACCGTTTCTACTTGCTGCAGATACTAGGGCACACAATCTCACCGGATCTTCAAACTGGTTATTTTCGAACACGAAGCGTAAAACAAAGAAATATTATTCGATTTTTTGGATTTGTTTCTGTATTTCAAATCACCACTCGCTCGATTATACTACGATTTCGGAAACACTCTGTTGATATAAACTTAGTTCTACTGTACCTAAAACTCTTTCCAGCGATTACTTTAATATAACAACATTACAAAAATAAGATAAATGTTATACCAAATACATTTGATTGTGATTTTTTGAAGAATTAAAATTTGAATCATTAGTACGTTAATATCTCTAGTTAAATAAGTATAAGTTTGTACACCAACTCAATGCTTGTATTATCCAAAATAGTGTTAGGTTATACTATTTCGTCTTCAACTAGATAACTAGCAGGAATTTCACATCTATTTGGTTTAAAACGTAAGGGTTTAAAATCAAATTTACAGTTTACAATGGACATTCACCTAGACACGAACAAAAGTTTTATGTGAATACCATATTAATGTTGCAACAGTATATTTATTTTTAATCAAGTTTATATTACTTGAATGGTTTATTATCGTATAATCAAATACCTTATTAATGTTTCTGCTTCAATTCCTTTGCAACTTTTAACTTTAACTGTCTCCGCAGTTTGAATTTAAAATTTTTGATATTTAATTCTAACTTTTCTGTTTAAATCAATCTATAATTTTAAACTGTATAATGTGATTTTCATATTTATTAATCGCAAACGAGTCAGAGTCGTTTGAAAGTCTTATAATGTCTAACTGAGATTACAAGGAATCATGTGAAATGCATTGCAAAGAGTAGAAACACTAAAATCAGAAAAAAAATTGTTTAAAACTCGATGTTTGCAACATTTTAAAACTATTGTTTGTGAACGATATAGTAAAGGTATCAATAGGTTACCATAGTAATAATACCAGAAATCAATTTTTGTAAGATTTTTCGGTGATATTATCAAATATGTAAGTGTCCAGATACTTTTGGAAGGTATTGTACACATGCAACTTCTGTAGCTAGAGCACCCTCAAGCCAAGTCCTTCTCCCTCGTTTCAAGGGAAAAGGTAATCTAGAATTTATCGTCCTATTAACACTTTGCTTAAGTGCAGTATTTGTTTCTGTTAGCAACACTGTCTGTCAAACGGTTTTACCTTCCCCGCGTGACTACACGTCGACGGTAGTATCAAAGTTATGCAATTGAACTTTATCGGTCTCAACCACCATGAACGGAAATAAATAAAACGTGGTACACGATTAGGTTAGGTTACATGGAATAATTTGGAGAAAGCAATAGAGACAATACTCATTGCATTTTTTAGTTCTAAAAATGCATATACAGAGGGATAAGAAAGTATTTGCACAATTAATTTTTGCAAAGCAATTTTATGTAACAAACTGACACATACAATACCAGCTCAGGTCGTCAGTACCTCATATCTATATGTATGCGAGTAAAATATTTTACTATATATATATATAGTAAAATATAGTAAAATAATAATAGTAAAATATTTTACTTGCATACATATAGATATGAGGTTCTAAAGACCTGAGCTGGAATTGTATGTGTCAGTTTGTTACATAAAATTGCTTTGCAAAAATTAATTGTGCAGATACTTTCTTATCCCTTTGTACATGCATTTTTAGAACTAAAAAATGCAATGAGCATTGTCTCTATTGCTTTCTCCAAATTATTCCATAGAGCCTAAGGTCGTGTACCATTTTTTATTTATTTCCGTTCATAGTCATTTAAAATGTTAATAGTTCACCATTAAAAAATGAAGTAAATCTATCAAAATTCGATCCTAACCATTAATTGTTGTCAATATGTTAAGCCCTGAAAGAAAGTGTTCAATCACAATTATGGACAGGATTTTTCATACATCCAGACTTCTAAAAAAAATATTAGATTTTTCTACGTTATCTCTAGACTACGGATATTTATGCACGACAAATATGTGAGAGGAATATGACATTTATGCACGATGAAATATGCAGATATGCAAAAAGAATATGCAAATATATACGAAATATTTGGAATGTTAGGTATTTACTGATACATTATAATTCGAATTACAATATGTTACAAGCATCTTTTTCATATTCGATGGTGTTACTTGGCGACGTGTGTCTGTAGAAATTAACTTGTATGCGGAGAATGACAGGACGTAATGGGTATTACCCTACTGCATTGGTCGTTTCATGTACAGAAATTCATATGTAAAGTTCGGCAATGACTTCCCTAATATTCTGAATGCTTGAGTTATAGCAATCGTCTAAGTAATTTTTCCGTAATGTTGATTCGTCCGGAATCGAATGATCCACATATTTTGCTAGAAAATTTCTCCACGGTATATTAACGGCAACCATTGCTCGTGTTAAATCTTTGCAGAATTCATTCTTTTTTTAATTCGGTGGTTGGTGTTCACTTCCTCTTTCACGTGGATTATCTCGTTCTTTAACATGTCTCTTGTGTTTAAGTGTATTCATGTGTTGCACTAACTACGTTTTTCTGTCGCATTTCACACTTTTATTACAAACTTCACGATAAATATTTTTTTCATTATTTTCGTCAATATCGAAATTGGTTTCGTTATCGATCCAACTTTTCATTAATGATGTTCTACACTTTCGAGGTTTTGGCATTTTTTAAATATTCAGAAACACTTTAATAAATTCACACAATTTTCAATAGGATCAAACTAATTTGACTTTACCACTCGAATCTGGAATGTCGACTGAATTTCGAATTGAATATCCGACGCTTAACGAGTCATTCAAAGTCGTGTAAACATTTATTGTGGTCTATAATGATTAGATCTGTATACATTACATGTTATCGTTATCACTCTCAGAAGTGTGTTATTATGGCTGTTATGTGGAATGAATTTACAGATAGATGATACATTAAATTATTTTAACATAGATATTCAACGTGAACATGAAAAATGCATAACATAACACGTTTATAAACATAAATATTCAGAGCATATGTATTATGCAAAAAATGTATTTTTAGAACCTCATAATCACAAAAAATATTTGTGACTTGGTCCCTGGGGTATGCATCTTTTTTAACAAGAAGTGAAGTATTGCTCATTGAGTTGCTCATATTTCTTCCCACATCACTCAGTTTAAAATGCTTGTTTTACAGTGTTGTTTTTATCCTTTATGTACATATTGGTAGAAATTATTGATCGTTAAAACAGCCGAATAAGGAGAGTGTTGTAATCATTGTTACCGCAAATCTGCCAATATTCGTTAGGACTATATCTGAGGTAGTAAGGAAAAACGCCGCATGCTACAATTTCAAAAAATTTGAGTTCATGCATTAATTGAGCTTTATAGTATAGGATTTACGTATTTACCAGAAAAAAGTCATGAAAACAAATTCGAAAGGCTCAAAAAAATAATGCAATTTAACCGATGTCCTATGTCAAAGCATTAGTGATCAAAACTTTAAACAACAATATCTCGAAAGTGAACGTATGTGACACGCGGCGTTCTGCCTGACAACCACAAATATATCACATCATAAGAAGTTTCAATATGAACCATGGTTTCAAAATTATCACAATTTTCCAACAATATATATAGTAAACGACTGAAGCAAACTATATTTAATTATTCATTACCACTATCCTTAGTCAACAATAAACATGTCAAGTTGTGTACCTGCGTACATGTTCCATCTCCGCAATTAAATAGAATACTAGAACAAAATTCCTAAAAGCGGAGTGGAAAACAGCATTGAACAGACAAATAGTCTTGATTCTTTATTAAATAAAAAATAACACAGGTACCATTATATGTAGGTTAAGAGAAACATTAAGTATTATAACAAAGCATTCGAGCACAGATAATAGAACGAAGATACCAATAGTAGATCGTTGTAACTCTGTACTTTGTAATAAAATCAATGTATTCAAAATGTTAATTTTGTATGTATACGTGATGATCAATATCATTAACGTTTGTACCTCAATTATCTTCGTTGTTTTTAAAGGTACATTAAATGTCTTGAGTACAAAGTTAAATAGTTTAATGAGGCTCATACAATACCATACAAATTATTGTTTTTATGTCATTTTTTAAAGAAATGTGAAGGTTGCTTTAATTTTTTTTAATAGTAACACCTTTTTTAAGACACCCACGATGATAGTTCCTTGCATTAGGAATTCAGTGATTATAATTACTCAAGATCATTCAAGGTTACAGACACAGGAAACGTATAATATTTAAAATATGCGAGCAGAGTAGGTACCAGTATTTCATAAATGTCATACATTTTTGTAAATAGGCCCCGAAACTCTGACAAATACATCCGAGGTGATATTCGTACATGATGTGGTGATACGCTGATGAATATCTTCGACTGCTGTTGGAGCATTCATGTATACACTATCTTTTAGCATACCCCACAAAAAAGCTTTTGAAATCTCCTACGCTTTCCCTGACCATGACCGTGACCTTTAATGTCCTTCAGTAATTATAGTCACTGAATTCCTAATGAAAGAGAATATCATCGTAGGTGTTCAAAAAAGGGCGGTTTCATTAAAAAATAAATTAAGGCAACCTTGATAAATGAGAGATAAATAATAATTTTGTATGGCATTGTGTGAGCCCTATTAAACCAATTAACTTTGTCCTCGAGACATTTAAAAACAACAAAGCTATTTGAAGTACAAACGTTACGTGATTCGCCCAGTATGTATAAAGAGAATATTAACCCTAAAGCCCTATGGAATATGTTACTCTCGCTAAACTAGTACATTTTTCCAAAAGCCTATTGATTTATGTTCTATTCTTTCAACTTTCAACCGTTTCTATTTTATTCTTACCACTAATAGCATCTGTTTACATAAAATTTGTTGCAAAAGAAACAGAGTGCGCAAATCCTTTTGTTAACCATATTAATGTTTTGGCACACGTAAAGCATTGTCAAGTTTTTATGTTGTCCGTATATGTCAATATTTTATTCACTTCCTACAACTTCTGTAATTTACATAAAATGTAATGACTTGGTAGTAACGTTCTAGAGATGTCAAAGGAAATAACAAATAATGAAAGAATGATTGAAGTAATAGGTCAAAAACATATTGTGACGATCTATTTTTATTAGATCCCCGTAACGATATTTTAAGAATATCGTGTACATGTTGAACACATCAAAATAACAATACTCAAACTTTCGTAGTATATCAAGTGAATTTTTCGAAGACCGTTCTACATGTAAGGTAGGTAAGTTACGCAAGGGAACAGATTATTAGAGCGCAAAATGGAAGAAAAAAAGTACTTGGTAAACGGCGCGGCGTCTTTCCTACAGAAACGAAGGGGAACGGACAACGGAACTTCGAAATTAGAAAAAGTGGCGGTAGTTCAGCAACCTACAGACAGTCAGTAGGTACACGTACTCTACAAAGACCAAAGGAGTTCATAAATAATCGAAGCATTGATGTACCACGGTGGTTTTCACATGCAATATTGATCCATGTGAACATCTCAGCTTATAATTAAATAAGTGGATACTGTATCCCTTTCAGTCTCGTCCAATATTCCAAAACTATTCATATCGTAAACATCTAAAAATTTCGTAACATTAACAAAACGTTTTAGTTTTAACACTCCCTAATTTTCATATTATATTTTTTGAAAATACTTACGATTACTATACTGATTTTAGTATTTTAATATTTTAGTACTAATTTTAGATTTTAGCATAGTCAAATGTAAGCGAAATTGAATTTTAAACGAGATAATTCATTGATAAATATTCAAGTTATTATTAACTTTGTTTCTGTTTACCAAGTAGTGCACTCTGCCATTATTTTGTAGGTGCTTTATTACTATAACATACCAAAAAGATTTTATCGCGTTTACTTAATAAGTAAATAAATAAATAAAAACTAACGAATTGAGTAAGTATTATAAATATACTTCTCACATAATCTGAACCAATACATTAAATTATAGGATAATAAGAAAAAAAGCATGGCTTTACATACCAAAATAGAAGCAACAATCATACATATATACTTGTAATGATTCTTTTAAATTTATTCGACAGCCGACTATAAAATTTCATTTTTAACATTGTCTGAAAGAAAATCTAAAATAAATACTAAACTGCTTCCCCTCTTTAAAAATAATACAAAATAAATGTTACATAAAGATGAACAGTGTGAACAAATTAATTAAAAATATGCTTTACACATTCTAAAAGGGAATCAATAGGTTTATAAGTACTTGCGATTTCATAATCCATATACGTGCCTACTTTGGATTGTTCGTAACAAATCCGTACAACTTTGATGAAGCTCTGTAACACAGAAGATTTCAGTAAAACTGCTTTAACAATTAATTGGTTTGTATTAATGGTACATAAAGAAAAAATGACAAGGGATGCAGGCCAAAGTGTTACACGACGTAATAACTTTGAACTCCTTTAAAGGAAAATTGTTAGTTGACATGTTTATTGATGTTCATTAGGAACGGATAAGATCCCAAGTTCATGCTACTAAGCCTTAAGTTCATAGGTTTCACATAATAAAATTTCAGAACTGTTTTCTCAAATACGTATGCGTATATGTATATCTCTAGATATTAAGCAATTACTAATTAATTAAATTACCAATGATTTATCTGAAATTATTGTAAATAGAATCGTAATAAAC
Source organism: Sphecodes monilicornis (assembly GCA_913789915.3). NCBI lineage: Eukaryota > Metazoa > Arthropoda > Insecta > Hymenoptera > Halictidae > Sphecodes > Sphecodes monilicornis. The sequence continues at coordinate 3,425,091 of OU565292.1, forward strand.
TGTCAAGTATATGAAAGAGACAGATTTATTGTAGAATAATCTTAACAAACTGCAATCAGAGTAATTAAATTTAATTTTCATTCATGCTCTAACATTATTATAATCCGAATTATTAAAGAGTTCTTTCTGCAAATAAGGTAAATGCAGAATAACTAATCCAACATTACTAATAAAGTTTAAAAAAATGAATAAATAATTAATATAATATTATATAATAATTTAGATAATAAAAATATGAATTCAAACATTACAAACTGTATTAATATTACTCTGTTTTGTGTTTAACAAATCAAAAAATCTGTTGTAATTAAATGCTAACTATGATAGATAACGCATCGGTTTTTACTACTTCAGAAAATTAACTTTGGATTCTAATATCTGTTTTATACATTCATCTATGATAAATTGCAGTTTCCTTTAATAAATATCAACAAAAGTTACGATATGAAACATTTTTTTACAATATGAAATATTAGTTTTACCTTTATAATAACACAGTTGCTACTACCGTTTGTAGAACCTATTGATCTTTATCAATTTCAACCAGAATCTAGTTAGCCTTCTCCATTATTCTATCAGCTCTGAAGCTAGAGAAATAACAAGAAACGAAAAGCTAACCTTTCTTTTTTATTTGTTATTTAACGTCGCATCAACTGCCAAGGTTATTAGCGACAGGGGTGGAACAATGAGACTTGGTACTGTAATCGGTGAGTGTACGATGGGTGTGTGTGTGTATGGACGTGTGCGTGAAGGACCTACAGCTTATAAAGGTGGGCTCCGGACCACCTTGGGCAACGCAGTATAATATCACATAGAAGAATTTCCAGAGGTGACGGCGGTGGGATTCGTACTCATGACCACAGTGTTTGTATTTGCGTGCTCAGTGCAAACTTTACGATCATTTATCTTCTCCAAAATTCAATAATTAGTTATTTCTTTTGTTTTTCGGGAAGTAGAACAATATCAGAACCATTATATTCACTGGAACATATCGAAATGTTGATCATGATTGGAAAGTTGAAATGTTCAGTTATGAGTCTTCCGTTTTGATTAATTGTATTATTAAATACAGAATAAGTTTTTATGGACGAACTTAAATATCTTTATTATTTATAATTTCATGAAAAAATCTCCCAAAACAACGCTATGTTATTTGAAAAGGTATATCGTAGTATAAATAGATTTTTTCGAGGCCGTGTTCTATCAAAATTCTAGAATCACTAATAATTGTTTACGTTATGTGATTACAACAATGTAACATTCCGCTCATCTGATCTCAAAATATCTTAAGATTACGAATTAGATTAATTCTCAGATTAGATTAATTACACTTTCCAATGTTACTAATTTTGTTCAAAATGAAGACTACTTCCACTGCAATAAATGATACATGTACACTTATTATTTCCTTCTGTGTAATTATTGAAATACATGTTGCAGTACATCTTCGGCTAGTATCCTTTGATGTTGCAGGTTTATAACGATGCATAATATTTTTTTATTTCACTCATAAATGAATTTCTAGTATTCTATGTCTGTTGCATTTTATCGTCGACACGACCGGTTCGTTGAAACTCATTTGCAATTGCAAAAAATGCGTAGAACGAGTAGCAATCCAATTGTTGTTTTCCTCATGACAAAGCTCATTATTAGCTTTCAAGGGGAATAAAAATCAATCAACGTTTTCTTGTATAATGTACATAAATTATATAATGTTCTCGTATAATGTTCTCGTACTATGGTTCTTATTGAAATAAATATGACTACGCTGCGGATTTTCACGTAAAATAAAAATTGTCTACCTCAATTGCAACAAACTTGTGTAAAATAGAAATTTATTTACTTTTTTTAATAAGACCAATAAATTGAAAATAGTATGGCAATATATTTAAATTCTTCTTATATTTTTACTGTTTTGTGTTCATTCTATTCATTTTTGTCATAAATGCATAAAATCTGCAGTCTAGTTATAACGAATTGAACTAACGTATTACAGCTGCAGGCGGAAACGGTTGTAATAGCCATTTTAATATAAGTTTACGATGTAAACTGACTTGCAAGGAATATCACTGAAGTGTAAGACGCCAATTCTAATAAAATTTACAAATGATATAGTCGTTTGAAAAATATTTATGAAGCATTTTTTATTTGCGATGATTTAGAGCGTTCTAGGGGGTAAAAACATTCCTCGATGAAATGAGTAAAAAACATTTTTTATTAAATCCCACGTATTACACGTAGATAGTATCCCTTGGTAGAATATATTAACGCTCGTTTGCAGAGAATCCGCAAAAGGAAGTCTAAAATTATTATTAGAATGATTTTTAAATAATCATAGAATTTATAGCATTACCGCGGTATTATAGTAGTTAGAGACTAGATATTAGAACCATTATTCAATATTTGTTTTAAAGTCTCAGCAAGGAATATTACAGAATACGTAAATTAGGCACATCGTCACAAATTCTAACCACATATATTTTGTTGAAAGTATAAAATAGATCTATACAAAGTGGGGTGTTGCCAGTAATCCTCACCGTCAACGATCGCCTCATTATATACATATAAAGAAATATAATACGCACTAACGTGAAAATGCAAAACGTATTTTAGGTTAGAGAAGTAGAACTTTATTTTGTCAATCGTAAACGAAGTATGTGTTGCATCATTTTTACAAATGTCCGTATAAAAGAAGTTCACTCTATTCCGTCGAAGTCACATGTTGCCTCACAATCTGATTTTTCAAAATGAATTGAAATATATTCACGAAAATTAGTACGATACTGATATCTTACTCGTTCCAAATAATACATGAAAATGTCTAAATATTTATAATTATATTATAATAACACAGGAGTTTAAAGGATTTTGGAGCTTTAAACATTTACACCGATAACTTGAAAGCATAAAAATGATAAAATTACATGAAAGAAAGCTCTTGACATCAATGGAACATTGACTTGATTAAATAAGAGGCCGTTGGGATCTTTATGAAAGCAATAATAGGAAACAATGAAGTCACGTTTATACTGAATTTAGGACGAAAAACATCAGTACGATGTATTGATTGCTCTATTCAGATGAAAATTCGATAAGAGATCATCTATTATGAATCATACACATGGAGGAAAGTCCCGCAGACCGAAAAATTAATCGTGTTGGAAAATTGCCATGCTAATGAAAGAGATCGAACGCATCGTTGAATAAAAACCTATTAATTTTCTGCATATACTTTCGAACTACAGTGTATCCAAAAAGTATTTGGACACCACGTTTCCAATTATCGAAAAAACATCGACATTTAATCTGTAATAATTTCGTTAAAAACAATAGTACAACGATAAACCTGGCCTCATTTTAAGTCAATTTTGAACGATGTAAAGAGTGGAAAACTGAAGAGATGTTTTCCCTTCAAAATGATATCAATTAAAGCGTCTCTAAAAATATTGAAATTTTTTTCGTGAATGAATCAACGATAAGTTTGTAGGTTGAAGCCTCCCCTTTACAACGATGTAAAAAAACTTCTTGTACGTCTTTTTGGGACCTTTCAACGAAAGGTGCACTACCACAGTAATACAAGGTACACCGTGAGGTCTTTACACGGCCGATCTTGTTCCTCAGTTTTGTTCTATAAACCAGTAAAAAGAAATCGTACAACAATTTTTAAGAAGTCGTTGCAAAGGGGAGAGTTCAATTATGAAATCTGTGGTGGTTTCAAACACGAAAAAAATATCCAATGTTTTCACAGAGATTTCAATTTGTGGAATTTTTTTAGAACAAATGGATCTTCAGTTTCTCACCCGTCAGTCGTTGCATTAGAAAGAAATGAGCACTAGTATACGAAAAGAGAAGTTTAAAGCTTTGAAATGAGTCCAAATTTATTCTTGTGCTTTGGTTTTGTACGAAATTACTTACTACAAGTTAAATATCGACAATTTTACCAGAAACTGGGAATTTAGTGTTGAAAATAGTTCAAACACTTTTTAGACCCATTATATATGAAACTTTTGCAAGAAGAATTAAATTTCATAACGACATCGGTGTCACATTCTATATTGCATATTATACGTCACTAACCGTATTATAAACGCGTAAAACTTGATCAGAGTAAGTACTTGCACATCTATTAAGCAACTTATGCGTTTCTGTTGAATTTTATCAATTTCTTATTAGTGCAAAAATATGTATTGACAACCATCTCATGAGTTTGCCACAATATACGCTTGCTACAATAGTGAGTTGATTTTTCTTGCGTATCGCGGGTTTAATGTTTTTAAATGTATACAGCATAAGAACATTCAGTTAGATAAACGAAAATAAAAATACATATACAGGACATCGATTTTTTTTCAACAAGCAGGTAAATTTCATTACAAAATGTAGCAATACTTTAATGAAAACACTTAATATAATTGTACCTATTTCAACAATAAAACATAATAGGGGCACATTAAATTACACGGGAGTGTTCCGCATTCAATTAAATAAAATCCAATATATCCATATCTAAACTACAAAAAGTTTTTAGCAAAATAGGTAATATCTGTCCTTGAAGACAGATGAAGGTAGTAACCGGTGTAGTTAATAATGACATGTAGTAAGTCTTGCAATCATTGAATGCAATTTGTGTAGTAGGCGTGCACATTTATTAAGGAAAATGTTCAGTGACATTATCACAGTTTTGTTTCTTAAATCTGCGCTTTTTCACTACTTAACTTGTGTAAGAAAATACATGTTCCAATTAGTACTATTTGTATTATTCGTGGATACATTTATTTATAAAATGAATATGTAAAAAATATGTAAAATCAATGTAAAATAAAATTTTAATATTAAATGTTAATATTAATAATAAAATAATATTAAATGTATGTATATTACGTCGTACACATGTAATATACATTATATAAATACGTATTACCATCTATGGGATGTCGCAAAAGTCGAAAAAGTGTGTCCCTTTATTTTCGGTACTCGTGTCCCAAGTTGGTAAAACGTTTCAAAATTTAGTTAACTTTTTAACTGGGAATGACGAGGTAACTCGTGTTCGTTATCATCCGTCGACAATTTTGACTTTCATCTTAATTGTTAACAAATAATTTTTTCACTTTATTGTATTATAATATCACTATTAGTATAAATTACATCGTATTTACGTTGATTGTGGTACAATTTTTGTTATGTAAATTTTATTTGACTTACAATACAGCACTCTAGATGTTTATGATTGAAAAGTCACTCTCAGTGAAAAGGTTAAGCATGTCAATAATATTCCTTATGTTCACAATATCAATTTATCAAGGTGTTTGTACGGTGGAAAGTTCTACCGTTGCGCATTAAAATCGATACGATTTTCTTGAAATAATATGACAATAGTCCTCGCAAGGGAGACAAACCTTGCAATGTGCCGCAAGTGACAGATGCAGGTGACGCAAAATATCCCATATAATATCGATTGCCACGGTGTGCAACCGTATCTACACAAGGCGAAGCCATGAATTCGATTCGCAACTGTTATTAATATGTCAGAAAAGTAATCGTCTTACCCCATCAGTCACGATTGTTTGCTATTTATCATTGTTCCCATAAAATTACGTGATTCATCATTGCCATTTAAATTATAATATACTATCAATGATATGGCTGTATGACATTATAATTATAAATTCTTTACACGCAAATGCGGAATTATATTAACATAAATACGATTTACAATAACAATATTTCAACGATAAGATGAACAAATATCAAGCATATTATTGGAAAAGGGTATTAATAAATGTTCACTCGGCACTTTATCTATAAAGTCTCCTTATTTTATGGCAAACTAGCAAGCTCTTTACATCAACGGATCGTTTTCTACGACTGTCTATGGACTTCCGAAAAGAAAGCTAGGGTCCCCTCGTAGCCCTGGACGGTCAAGGCTAGGTCCCACACTTCGACCTTTGAAACAGAGTATCGACACATTGATACTTTGCTATCTTTATTTGGAAATTTGTTGAAATAATCCAGCACATATAATACTAGAAATATTAGTTTATACGGCCATTCCCAAATTTATGTAGTATGCTCAATTTTTATAATAATACGGTCGATAAAATTATGCATATCCATCTTATTTTGCTCGAAATATTTGCACATTGTTAAACCATAAATACAATATATGATACACATATATATTATCACAGAAAGTGTGAGTGATAGCGTAACTCACTCTTTGGCTGTGACGCGTGCATAGATAACGATAGGTCATTCGCATCGTGCAGCATTTTCTTATAATTGGTACTTGTAAGTTGAAACTTACGTTATGTTGTTGGTTGCTATGCAATACAAAATAACATTGCCAATGTTAAATCTGATTAGTAAAATAGAAAACGTTTTGCATTAAGCAAAGTTCACTATACGCAGATCATAATTATTCAAACGACAGTACTTAAATATTTTACCTTGCTTTTGAAGAATAAATACAAGCGACGAATGTTATTCTCAGCATAAATGACTCTGATAATTGTTACAGTAATTAACATTCTTCTCAAGTGTACTACGACTGTAATTGCTAGTACTTATCCTAAATTATGATTATTTGTTTTTGTCTGTTAAATTCTGTTAGATTCTAATGAGTCCGATTAGATAGTAACGTAAGTATGTTGAAAATAAAAGAGGACACGTCAAAGGAATTATAAAATACTGAGAATGAAATATCATCAAAGAGGTTAATAAAATCTACCGACAAATCTCAAAAATTGTTTAAGTAATAACTAATTACCAAAGAACGGTTGGTCCTATCGGCAGACACCATTTAAATAAATATTAGTATATAATTTAGTAACAATGTCCTATTACATTATGGTTTATATAAAAAGATTGTCATGCGTAATAGTCCTAACTTTTATGTACAATGAATGATTGTAAGCGATGCTGTATGTACGCACTTTATAATCGTAATAAATTGTTTGTTTTTTAAAAGCAATTCTATTTTTCGAAAACATACATGCGTTTTATGTAAATTTTTATAGGCGAAATTGATGTATGCCGTTTATGTAGACAGTTATTCTCTGAAGTGTATATATACATACATCATTAATTAACAAACAATTAATATTTTACTGCTGTAGTAAACGTATGCACCACTTTAAATACCACTTGTATGTTTATACATTATGTGCATTTCTACATTAGGAAAATTCTGTTTCGAGTTTCGGTAATATAAATATCTATAATATAAAATCAGATTATTCTGAAGTTGTATAACACATGTGAGTTCAATACAAATTGAATGTAATGTATTGTTTTCCCTCAGTCGATAAGTTCCTGCTAGCTTAATTTTTTTGATTCCTCATAATATTTTCGTTCGCACTGCAGAATAGCAAATCCAATGAAAAAAATAATAGTAATCTAACCGTAATATTTTCTATTTTCGAATCAACACTTTTCGTGTTAACAAGATTTGTTAATATTTTTTCCATAAAATACTTGAACATTACTTAGAAGTCAATAATGTGTATACATATTTTTCAGTGAATACTAGATAATACTTGAATTCAGAATTGCAAAGTTGAAATTACAAAATTGAATTCAACTATACGTTGGTTAAGTTACTGCCGATAATACTTATGTTTGTTTCCGTTACACACGCAGTCATGAATACTTATGGGTCTGTATCTAACTAAATTGATAAAGGGGATCATATATCACACCCCTACGCATGTCCAGTTTTAGTAGCACTCCAACCCGAAAATATCCTGTCCAGCGGCCCTAGGAACATTTGATAACCAAACGAATTTGATTAGCGAATCTCGTAGGTCACACGTAGTTGCTTTTAAAGTACCTTTGGCCGACCGAATAATAACTCAATATATTTCACTTTCGGTATATTGAACATAGAAAAGACAATTGTAGAAATCATTCAGAACAAAATTAAATGTATTTCAGTTTTTAAATTCTTTTCGATACAAGTAATGAAACAATATTCAGATATAATATTGTACATAATTGTTAGACTTGAGATTTTATGCATTCATAACAAAAATGACCAGATAAAATACAAAACTGTTAAGGTATTAGAAAAATTTAAGGATATTATTATAGTATTTTCAACTGATTAAATTTATTAAAAGAAGAAATACCTTTTCATTTATCTTATGTTTTTTACCGTTGATTTGAAACATTTTTATTTTGCATAAAGATTCGTAGTCTAATAATTATGTTAGAGAAAATAATTTTTGTGTCGAATATGTAGAATGTCTGAGAAAAGAAGAGTATCAATATTACATAAGTTATTGAATTATAAAATAAGTATGCTATTAAAAAGCATTGCACACCTGCAATGATTGAAGAGGTATTGACATCGTTATATGTTATACATACGAAGGACGTTTATAATATAATATTGTAACGTTGCAATAACAAAGATAATTAGAAAAAATGTTGCAGTGCGACTGTCAGTTTAAGTGAAATTTTCGTGCGATTCAAAGTCTGCGAAAAGCTAAATCCAAGTTTCCAGTGTCAAAACTATTTTTAGTATATCGATCGGACGGCCATGTTGAGTCCGTAGAGTGACCTCTGACCGGATACATTTATATAAACGAACCACGTACTTATTTGCATTAAACGGCTTTAAGCGATATTTTCAACTAATATAATTCCCATGTGTACATATAAATAATCGGTGTAACAACAATATTCGGTATATTACAAAACTGTATAATTTTGCAGAACTAAATGAAATCCCATTTATCATTTTTTCCACTCTTCAAATTTTCAAACTAATCAAATCGAGTTATTCGGCGAAAATGTGAAAAAACCATTGGAATAATAACAATTAGAAAATAATACTATTTATATAATAAATAATAATAATATACCAAGAAAAAGTAGTTTTAAAACATTTCAAAACTTTCTGAGATAATATTATACATATATGAGAAACGGATAAAAATGAAATATTTTTAGTTTAATAAATATACATATATGATATATAAAATTTATAATATATATAATATATATATAAAACATTTGATGGCTATAAAAACAAATGAAAATTTCAATCAATGACGAAGTACATTACTTAACATTTCATCGTTTAGGCCTCTTTTCCGGAGACGCAGAATCAGTAAAATTGTAAAGCAGAATCTAGCCAGCAAATGTTATAGAAACATTTCAGAATAAAAACTATTCCCAAATATGATTTTAGAAATTTACCACGACAAATGAAATATTGAATTTTCAAGGATACATCAGCGACTTAAAATAAAATAAACCATTTATACTTTACTCTTCGGAATGATCTTTTACCCATCACTGATGTGGATCCTGCCCAATTTCAAAATGAGAATAGGATTCCATAAATAAACTGATGATAAAATTAGAAACAGAAGTCAAAACGGGTCATACAAGCGTTCTACTAAAAAAAGTACGAATTGCAAGTGTAATGCATTTATTTTCGAGGCAAACTATACAGAATAACAATTATTTGAAGGTTTTGAGAATATATGGCTATTTACTGTGTTTAAATCCTTAACTAATTATAAAATACAAACTTTAACAATAAGGAACGCAGCTTTATTTGTTTTTGGTTTAGTAGAACTACTCCCGAAGAAAATTGAATTTCATTTAATTTCAGGTTTTTTAAATTTATCTGTGAAGTTGTAAATTTACATAAACTTCCTTCATTATTAGAAATTACATGGACGAACGAGGGAAGCAGCACGTCATCTTCAGCTCTTTGCGAGTACAACGAACGCGAACTTAATTTCAGATACACTAACGTTAAAAAGCTGGAAGCTTGTTATGAGATACCTTTTTAACTAGTAGTACATTATATCAGGTTATCCTATACTTCAAGACAAAAAGGTAGCACACATTAAGATTTACATGATTTTAATTCATTATCACATTGCAACTGATATATGCTTTTATTTTCAAGGTACGTTTCATAATATATAATTATATATATTATTGTATATATAATTTGGGCGCATAATTTGTTGCTCCTGCCTCAGATCATGATAATAATAATTGAAACTATCAGGTTCATTTAACAAGTTGTAAATTGAATTTCTTCTCATTCGTAAATATGATTATTCAGCATTTCTTTATTAATACCTATTTACTTTTCTGGAAACTGCAGACGATTGATTTTATGTTACCCATTCAAACACAAATTATTCTGCGATTTTCTTCTGCCTAATAATAAGTATTTGCACTTTTATAAAAAGCGTCTCACGTTCTTCGTATTAGTGTCAATGTTAATATTTTGTGCAATTTGTCTCGCAGTCACCTTCGAATTTGATGTCGTTCTTACTGTTGTCCGCTTTTCCCGAGCAGATATTTTTCGGGATTTTTCAATAAATTTGTTATAACTTTACTTACTTTCATTTTTTGATTTCGATATATGTATTCCACGAGCGCTTATTTACTTTCCACGGCCCATTTTTATTAATCTATCGTCTTTTTTAACAAATGTAAATCACAAAATATTATACATTTGATTAATTATGTTTCATCTCCGATATATATTCAGTAGCTCATGTACAAACGAGAAGTGTGGATTTTGTGCTGATGCATTTTGTCTCAATTGCATACTATCAAATTTACATATGAATTTGTAGAATTTTTGTCGCAGTAAGTATCATGGACAATATTGATTATGTTTACAAACTCTAATCTAATTTCTATTTTTGCAAGTTTCACCAAAAATTTTTAAAAATTTAATTTGTGCCAATCTTTTCGTCCCAGAGTGTATAAATAATACGAATTACCTTTCGCAGTTTAAAATTGATGTTAATATTTTTCTACACTTTTTACGATCTATAAAATAGTATGCAATGTATAACGACTAAATGATTATGATTTTGGTTTGTTCATCTTTTGAAATACAAAAGGAAATTCGAATTGCTTGTGGAATGACCTAATAAAATACAATACGAGTTACTCGTATACCGTTTTCTTTTCTCTACCCCTGAATCCGTCTCACCCTAAACTGAAAACTAGTCAGATTGTATGGTATCAAGGACATTATGAGATTTGTGCGATGGGATTTAAATTCGTTTAAAAAGACTTTCTTCGAAGCTTCCTTGAATAGTGCCAGCTACTTCAACCTGACTCATGATCCATGATTCTTCAATCAGTGTCACACGTCGCTTTTAACGTTTCAGGGTGACTTATTCGGGGGCTTGAACAGTGGTCTACAAGACGGCTTACTTTCGAGGGCGGAGGCTTTAGCTGCAGATTTGGGAAAACACAACGCGGGCACCCCAATGCCTCTGAAGCATGACCCTGTTTCCGTCTACCATCATGGAGCCCATATGCCAACCCCCCATCCAAATAACCGGCCGCATCATCAGGTACATTCACACCTCTTTGTGAGTCCGCTTTTTTTTATATACTATACACATATCAATATTTTCTGCAGAAACACACCGTCATTATGATTGATCGACTAGAAGTTGTTCTTCTTTTGCATGAAAAGTGTTTCAGTAATTACATAGAGCAAGGTTCACCTCGCCGAAATTTATTGATAGTCTTGAAATGTATTGTCAATGTACACGCATAGCATCGCGTTGTTATCAAATGGCCGATTTCACATTTTTTATTCTACATTTATTAAAATTACGAAGATGCTTCCATAAGAACTTATTATATAAATTTCTTTATTCGAATAAATTCAGTGGTGTCATTTTTATAAAACAACGTATATCAGTCACATTTTGTGCTCGGTATAGTTAACGTTAAAGATATACACGATAACATTTGTGTTACCATGTACTATTTGAAGGTGTTTCAGAATTAACGTATATTAAAGTATTTTTAATACGATATATTTTATTGTATTCCACAATATATATTTGTAATATTGAAATTCATGTTTTACGTAACGCGGTTAATCGTTAATATTAAACTGTGTATCGCATCACTATTATTAGTATTTGGGTACATTAAAATCATTAAAATATAAAATAAACACATTAAGAAATACAGTTACAGAAGTGTCAAACTGTTGGAACATACATTGAACTATAGTGGATGTTGTACAGTTTTCTGCACAAGCTTTTTCCATATATTCGATGTATATGTAGATACAAATAAGACTGAAATGTCGTACAACAAAAAATCTATAAATCTTTCATAAAAAAATTTATAATAAAAATATACATCAAACGTACTTTTATTTGCATTTCAAAGTGTCGTCCTCCTTTGTCGATATAAAATTGATACCAATGTACCATTTTTAGCCTATATCAAATTTCATTGCAATTTTGTCTAACTTCTTCAAAAGCAAGTTTGATTCTTGAGCTTGATTCATTTCGAGTAGATACTTTTGTGTTGCAAAGTATTTCTTTAAAAACCCTACAAGTAGAACACTAGAAGTACGAGATTGGTGACTTAGAAAGTCAGTTGCACACTGTTTACGAAAACAACAATATACCTTATGTCAATACGTAACAAAAATCTTACATATCTCGTCTCGCTATACAATTAAACTAACAGAAAGAGTAGTAGCGTATTTTTGCATTTCATGTCTTTGCTATAATTTACAATGTACCATTTACTAATACTTTATTAAATTTACAGTTTTTTAAATAATATTTAAATTAATTTTATTAACATGACGTTTGTTATGAACGTACGGAAAATAATAAAACATCGAGCAGACTCCGGGAAGTAGGAAATTACGATGTATGACTCATAAATAATAATATATAAACTGTAGACTGTAAATTACCATGGAAAAATACAATCCATGCTGATGAAAATATATTTGCGTTAGATCATACATTTAAACTAAAGCTAAAGAGTAGTATACAATAGTATACATACATAAAACTACTCAGGACAGTAATGGCATATTTTAGAATTACAAAAGTCGGTAAAATAGACCCTGTTCAATACAATTACCAGTATTTTTGATACCTTGAATAAATTAATAATGCTTCTCTTTTAACACTCTTTGACGAAATGTCTCGCGAGTTTTTTCTTATTCGATTTCGCAGACGAATTATCTTGCGACCATTATTTCTTCATTCGTCTAGCGCTCTGGACGCGGTATTTCATGACAATGTAATTGTCATTAATAAGAACCTTTTCTATTTTATCTGGCGCTTTGGTTAAGATTTATCCTTCATATAGGGCTGTAATCGAGAAATCGCGGTTCTACAATGAATACTGGTTAATCATCCTGTGATTTTACATGACAGTAGATTCTGGATATCTATTGCTTAAAGAAACACGAACAATATTTTTATAATTCTTCTGATGTATCTCTGTATGCTATGCTACAGTGGCGGACAAAAGAGAGTGTAAATAGTAATGCAAACGATAACTATCACAATGTTTACAAACTGAAATTTTATTTTAAAGCAGCAATGAAGTTTTTATAAATATCTACATCTTATAAAATAATGGAAGTGAGAAAACTACAAAAGGGGGTAGAAAATTAATAGTTAATTAAAACAATGTGAAGCAGGTAAAGAGAATGGGTGGACAGAAGTATGTTTAATTCTACATTTTTGTGATTCCAGTTTTCATACTCAAGCATTTTGTTAGTTTTATTACTTTGTGGAAGGACTTCCGTTGCTGTCTATTACAACTTATAGCCTATTTGGTCTACTTGCAATGAACCCCTTGTCGTACGATTATCGGCATAGTTACAATAATTACAACTTCTTTGTCTGTAATTATTTCGCAGAAAAGGGAAGAAAATGTATACCTATTGTATGTCTGCATCTGCTTTAACGCTTAAATATTAGTTACAATAAGTTACAATTGAATTATAATTAATTTTAAACGAATGGCATGACATTTAGAAGAATTTGTTTGAAGTGTTCTGCAGTTTTTCCAAAATAATAATTTCTTTAGACTTTAAACTTACTTTTGTCCGCTGTACGTCGAACAAAATGGAATGTCAACGCATTATGAGAAAACAGACGAAGAAACAAAAGAAGTTTCATGTCATATAGTATGGCGAGGATACCATTGATTAGATGAATGTTATCAACATTTGAAAAACCATCTAATGCTAAAGTTATTAATACTCATATGCAGAAATTCCGATTTTATACTTTCTTATATCCGTCACTGTATGTTTCGAGGTTTTTTGTTTAAACACAGAATTAAAATGAAACACATTTTGTATGTAACAACTATTAATCTCTTTATCTATTTCCATGTAGATATTTATTAATAAATTTATTAATATAAATTTATTAATATCTATTATTTACCTTATCCATGTATCGTCCAGACTGTCAGAATCTTACACGAAATGCATGTACATATGTATGTATGTATATGCATAACACTTAACTTCTTACGTGCATATTCCGTATACAGTATTTCATCGGTAATTGTATCAAATGTCTCCGACATAATTGTCCCTGAGATATCCCCACTAGTGCGGGGTGTACCCCCTTGAGGGGCCCTGAAGCTCGAGAGGCCTCGGTCGCCGAGAAATATGACACCATGCGGCACGGGTATATCGGTGAGACCACAATAATCCGAATTTCCAACTTCTTTATTATTCATTACTTTTTTATGGGTCTTCGATGACCATATTTGTGGCATTTTTCTAATAAAAATGATACCAAATATGATATAATTCCGATGATATTTACTTGTGTAATAGACGATTAAAGTTTCGGGCGCGAGGAAGGATAGCCTCCATGATCAATTTTAAAAAAATAGATATGTATGTATAATCAGAAAAATTTTGATCAGAGAAATATTACAAATATGATGGTAAAAGTCTCCTAAAAGATTAATTATAAATGAAAAAGTGTTGTCATTGCATTACTGTTGCCTCACCGATGTTATGTACCTGACCTATACATAGTGACCATACACCTGTATATGATCCGAATTATATCGTGTTTGGTATCATTTTAATCAGAACAATGTCACAAATCTATTAGAAAAAGTCTCATAAAAAAATAAGTAATAATAAAAAAGTAATTCCTTGGTAATACATTGTGAGGACGCGCGAGCCTTTGAACTGTGCCGCCGACTGCGACTCTCCGCATATCTTTCTTTCCCATACGCTATCCTCCCTCGCGCCCGAAACTTTAATCGTCGATTACACAAGTAAATATCATCGGAATTATATCATATTTGGTATCATTTATCATTATCAGTATCGTTATCATTATTAGAAAAATGCCACAAATATGGTCATCGAAGTCCCATAAAAAAATAATGATTAATAAAGAAGTTGGAAATTCGGATTTGGTATGTTTACATTTCTCGGTGACCGAGGCCTCTCGAGCTCGGCTGTCCCTCTCTACGTTCGGCAAAACCTCAAACAATGATATCCCTCGCGCATAATTGTCCCTCCGCAGACCCGTGTTGTGGACAATTATCGATGAAATACTGTATATTCGTCATGACAACATGACTTTCATAGCCCATGCGCCACTTAAGAGGTTAAGAATGGAAAAAAATTAACTAATCGTGGTTACTCAATTAAGAGTATTAAACAGTTCAATCAATATGGTGTCCATGCTAAAGTACGGTACTTTCAATTTCTAAAATCTGTATTTATATTTCATTAATATCCACACCTTTTTTAGTAGTATGTTGAAAACGTAATTATTTCTATCGCTCATAAAATATAGCAACATTCTTCGTACCCTCGCTTTTCTACGCAATTATGTTAATTACTTCATGTTCTTATTTGCTCGTATTTTATCCGTAGCCGTAGTAGTATATAATTTAAAATTGACATGCAGTTAAATATGTAAGGGAAAATAACGTTATGCAACTAACATGCTAATAGAAGTTTGCTTTGCTAATTTAGCTTTTCTGCCTTAACACATTGACTATCGCGTTAGCCATGTATAGGTGACAAAATTAATAGTTCAAATTTATAAATTAATGCTTACGTTAATATATTAAGCGTACCAAATTCGAGATCTGCAGAATGCAAGAAGTTTGAAAGTGTCATCAGTGCCTAACATACATTTTAATATTTGAATGTTTATTTCTTTAAATAAATGACTTGAGTTTTATTGAATTTTTGAGGCCGCAGAGTTGACACCCGAAGTGTTAGTTGTTTTTATTAAATGTTCTGACAATGAGTTATAATTAGTTTTCACAAATAAAACGTCATTCATAGGAACGGTTTCTTTATTCTTATTATTTCTGATAAAAACTATTTCATAGGTAAAACATTCTTCACTTAAAATGAATATAACATTTTACTGAGTTGTTTTATATTGTGTAAAATAACGATCGTTGCAAACAAGATAAATTTTAAAAATTCGCATACTTTATGTACTTTTGTGTCTAGTTGCAAAAACTATTATTATCTATTTATGAATTAAAATGAAATTATCTGCATGTTTCAACTCAACAATAGTTCTGCATTTATGTATTTTACTTGATTACAGTAAATAATACGTATGAAATCTTGCCAAGTTTAACTTAGGTACTCTCGAAATTCATAAATTAACAAGTGCACATAATTGTCAAGAATTCAAAATATGTTTAATCAAAATATTATTCTCTACAAATACTTACATTTTACTATATTAATGAATATCTTATCACATCTTCCACAATCGTTAATATTATAATCTCTCTCTCTCTCCCTCTCTCCCCCTCCCCCCTCTCCGTCTCTCCCCTCTCCCGCTCCCCCCCCCCCTCGCTCTGATAGAAACGAATTTTAAACCTTTGTCAGTAAAATTCATAATAAAGCGATTACTGAAATATTGCAAATGGAATGAGACGAATATTAATGTAATTCCATTTACATTGTGATAGATTGTGATGTGCATAAATGGACACTGAAGAATAATACTTTCATTGGAACATAACATTTTCATCAACGGAAAAGCTTATTAATGAAATAATTATTGTAATAAAGTACGTTGAATCCAATGTTCGAATGTCACGATAAAATGTAACGAATTCTGTATGAGTGGTTTTAAATAACTGATCATGGGAAGCAATGAATTACATTTTTAAACACAATTTATCATCGTAGTTAACGGTGCGTACAGCAGTTTTCATTATCGTACTTTAATTATTAATACTTTCAATATTCTTGCGTATACGGATAATTTCATGTGTCAAATGGAAAAAATGTGAGGTTTAATCAATAATAAATAAATTAACCAGATTATAATTTTGTTTCATATTTAAAAATTCTGAACAAGAAATTATTCAATTGCAAATTTAAATACACAATAGTCTCATGAACGAAAAGTCACAATTAAACTACAAAATTTTTATTCATTTATAATAAATATGAATGTGAGAAGTATAAGTAATAAAATATGAAGTACAATTAAATACAATGGTGTTTGAATTTTAATGTTATCGTTTTGAAATGATCAGAGGAAATAAACATTTGTTTAATTTCTGTATTCCCAAATTACATTGGATATGCAGCCGTAATGAAAATGTTACTGATTTCTAGTTGAGTTTGGTTAATGATCTTGTTGAATTAAACAGGAAATGTTTGCGTTTTTACCACGACAGGTAGCTCTATATTCTACTGAAAGTAACGAACTTAAGCAATACTATAATTTTATTAATTTCTAATAAACTCTCGCGTACCAAATAAAGTTATAAAAATAAATGTATTACGTTGCAGAATATTACGATCTCGTAAAAAATTCGAAAACTTTCCGTTTATTTCAATACGGCCGGTTTATCGCCCCTGAGTTTGCAACTTTCTCAAATGATTACCTATCGTCAAACAAGATCTGTAAATTTTGAAGACCATGAATGAGTGTCTTCATAGTCATTTGACAAAGGAAGCAGTTCAAATTCCAGGAAAATGTCAATATATTTTTCCGCCAGTTAGTACAAAAGTAGTATTTTTGGTGTTGCGATGCTTTTCATTTACTTTTGCCTCGACTGTGCCCAACTTGCAATAGTTAAGGGGATTACAGTCGGTACTACAGGGAGGTCAAAAGTAAGGAAACCAATGGTAACAAAGATTTTCGTTAAAGCCTGATTAATCTATTCTTTCAATTCGATCACCAATTCAGCACTTCTCTTACGACCAAAACGATTCCTGAGAGTTTCCAGAGATGTAGTTATAATTAATCAGAACTTTTAAATTTTTTGGCTAGGTCGTAAACTTACGTCTTCTTCTAGCCGAACCATGTAATGATTTTCGTAGGCAATTTCCCGGCGCAAGGCAATTCGAGTATTGCCGCAGTGCTTTGTTGATATCTTGACGGTCATGTATAAAATTGTTTGCTAACGACAATTTGATTGAAAAATGTATTCCGTCACCGAATGTATGCGTGTGAGTATGTTCAACCGAGATCGAGCGTATGAATGTTTATCACTAATCTTTTAAGAATGCTCGTTAGGCCACCACTCTGAAGAAATTGAATTTCAAACGAGCATTCTATATTCGTTAAAGTATTCGTCGAACGTCCAGAATGCTCGAAGAATGCTTACTTGGTTTTATAAATATAAACAAATGCAGCAAATATTCAGCTTAATATATCATTTTGACATACGCCGTTATGGCACATTCATTAATAATTAATAATTAATATACGTTCGCTCGCTTTCGTCATATAAACGAGCACGAATTTATTGTAGTGGGGGAAGGGGGGGGGGGATAACATTCGTTCGTTTGGTCTAAACGCACCACTAGAGCACTTTACTAGCGAATGTTTGACTATTTTATCAGGAAAATTAGAACGAAAGGAGCGGAAACTGAATTTAATGTAAGTGGCATTTGGAATTCTTACTTCAAATTTATTTCAACGTGTAAGAGAAGGAATGAACACTGAAGTTTCATTTGAATAGTCACGTCGCGTCGTAAAGGCATTCCCTCCTTGAAGATGGGGCGCACATGAAAACTTCATTCATTCTATGGTTAAAGTTTGACATTCTCGTATCGAGTTTGCTAGCGCCTTCCAACAGCGCGGCGAGGCTTCATTGTCACCTTGCACAGCATTCAACGGTAGGAATCGGTACATCTGAAATCCAACTTTATTCCGCATTGGTACTGTTTGTAGAAGGCATTTTTTAAATACCAGTGTTTATTATCCAAAAACAGTCATTGAATTTATATACATATTATTTCACGTCGACTTGCAGTAGAAAAATATAGAAATGATTAGATTAAACATGCTGTAAGAGAGCCATTTATAATAAATAAAACTATAATATAAAATTATTCAATTTGTATTCACAAGTACAAGACCATGCATGAAATTAAAGTTTAACAGATTATTCCATGAAATATTGTACTATATTACAACTTCTAATTAAAAAATGATTGTTTTTAACTGACAGACTCTTTATTATTATTCGCTATAGTGTTCATCAAAGCATAATTATAAATGCACCCAACATGCAAATTTGAGTAATTTGCTGAAATAAAAAGAAAACGCCCGATCAAATTATTTGTCAAACGGGTGTATATTTCTTGCACAAAATTCAATTTTAAAGAAGGATCTATAAGCGTCTTTTAAACAAATTAAGACCGCTAAATTTTAAAAAGTAAATACATCGTAGAATATAATATATACAAAAGTAGTAACAAATTCACTTCGGCAAAAAAATAATAAATTCATGTTAAAGAATTTGTCAATACATAATAATAAGTAGGAAAGTCATTCCTGTGATCCAATTCAATTACAATTTGCTACCAGCCGTTTGAGGGTTTTATGCTAATACAAGCAATCTGAGGTTCATGAGCGGAGGATACTATACTAGTAGGGTGAAATAACCAATGTGCAGCGACCCGGAATGATCTTTTCGAACGTAGGGGCGTTGCTCATGTATTATCTCACCAGTGGGACAATTCGTAACACACTGGGCGGAACGCAATCAATTTTGACGGAGTTTTGTTTGTATTGTACTAACCCCACTTCGAAGATATTACTGAAATTGAATTGGACAGATCAGAAACTAAGCAAGCCACTTTCTACCGATTTTTCAGAAATAAGAAAAAACAATTTTTCTAATAAAATGAATAACTTGTGATTCTTTTCACAAATTTCTTGTTTCTTCTCAAACAATTTTTTTTAACAAAATAAATGATTCTCAATTTTTTTCATGATACCGTAAAATTTGCATCGATTGACAATAGTTTAAAATAAAAGCAGCAAAACTAATTTAATGAAAATTTCACATAACATTCAGAAAACTAAAAATACAATTTTTCTTCTGGCGATGCTTTTTTTCGTTGCTCTTTTACTCATGGTTTCAGTTAATTTGTCATTCCATGAGACGGAAAGTTCCGCATTTGAATAATTCTTATGATTGAAATTCGACGTTGATGTGCTGCCATGTGAACATTGCCCCTTACAGTATATTAATTGAAACTTTGTTTTACAGACCTTATACATCTGTAGGCAAAATTACGTTAATGACTACGAAAATGAATTACTCCTTTTTATTGAACATATAATACTTAAGTCAATAAAAGGAATAACAGAATAGCGCTTATACTCATAAATTGTCAGAAAACAAAATGAGAAAATTGTTGAAAAGAGTGTAGCATACTATTAATAACATTATTGACATCTGATGCCTCTAATTTTTTATTATATGTTTAGTTTATTCTTTACTTACTGCTGACATTTTCTTTCGAAAGGTATTTTAATGACAATTCTGATTTACTCTTCAAATCAATTAACTACTTTTCATTTATAATGTCACATTTTAATGAAACGTATCCTACAACACAAGAAGAAAGAAAACGAACGTTTTATAGTAAAATATAAAAAAATATATAAACTAGTCCTGCTAAGATTCATTATAAGCCTCGAGAATAAACAATTTATGTGCGTACATAACTATTTAATTTAGACGATTCTTTTAAAAAATAATATCATTGCTAAACACGGGGGTGGAAGCAACTTTTGAATAAATAGAAATTACATACAATAAAGCGTCGCCTAATCATGTAGCGATTATTTTCTCGATCATTCTTATGAACGTTTTACAACTACAGAGTATTCGTATTGTCATATAAATTTAACTTTTAATATTTTTTCTTCAGACCTTATAACATTAAGCGGACAATTCAGGTTTTGAATGCCATTGTTGTATCATTCAAAAATACATTAATGTTTTAAGAAGAGGTACTGAATTTTTCGCATTAGGATTTTACACATTTATACGCATTTGATGTATATAGATTATTTTTTTAAAGTAGAAACAATCAAAATTACATGTGTTTTTATGCATGTACATATATTTTTTTAGAGTACAATTTTAAAACATATGTTGACTTTTGCCATCATTTCGGTTCTCGTGCTGTGAGGAACTATGTCAATCAGTATGAATGTGATTATGTTCTAAACTAAACTAAAAATGTTGATTATTTACAAAATGGTGGCATTTTGAATTCAAATTATTGATTGTTTAAATATTTTTCCGCTTTTAACACGTTACAAAAATAAGAAGAAAAACAATGGGTTTTAAAAATTTTGGTTCATGCGATAACAGCGAATGTACTGAAGATTCTCGCATAACTTCAAGTTAATTGGTCAAATAGAACTTGATATATCGTGGCAACAGTTTCAAAATACATGTATATGTAGTTTGGAGAAAAACACGTTCAAAGATTAGTCTTTGAATTATGTGGAAATATGTATATTTACAACTAATCTGCAAGTCCACGACCATACAATGGATCGTCTTGCAACTAAAAAAATTGATGCCCAGCCAATTTCTCCTATATGTATGAAATTCTGATTTTCTTTGCCATTTTGTCTCAGGAGATTATATCTTTGCGTGGTAATCCAATAGATAATCTCTGTGCTTAAAACATACCTAGTACATTGTAGAATCCTGCATTAAAGATGCACATAGCCAAATTACAGAAAGAAAAAAATATGTCTCCCGTTATGGTATGATTGCATTCTACAACTGCGAGTTCCCTTCTTAAACCTTGGATAACTAGGATCTAATAAAAATGACAATTAGAACTTTTGAATCTTGTAACATCAGATGACTCACCAAATGTTACAATTAATAAATTCGGTACCAAGTATATATTTTACATTTCATTTATTCTATTTTTTTATAAGGTAAAAAGTATTGAGGTATTTTTATTGCTAAATTTCAGAATTCTTCTTCAAAAGAAAATTCTTTTGTACACACGTTGAAGAACTCGGTAATTATATGCAGAGGAAGGTACACCTCACCGATTTCAATCACCTTGAAATATGTTGTCAAGGTTATCATTCAAAACAACTTTTCTTTCTACATGTTACCGCCGCCCCGCCTAAGTTTTTAAGATATTCGCAAAAAACTGTTACGATGACTATAGCAAACTCTGCCTTTTCCCAATGACTGAATTCGTCCTTTGGGGAGTGGGTGGGGCTTCATCTCTTCCTCTTCACCAAATAATTTAACCCAGACCTAACCTAAGCCTAACCAAAATTCGTTTCTAGATTGTACAAACCTATCCCTCCGTGGGGTAACAATCTAGAAACGGGATTCTTTACCGACTTTGTTGAGCTTTATATACATTATCTGGTGCATGATTCTGAGTAATTTTTTCCTATACATATTACCACTGTTCGAGCTTAGTTTCCGAGATATTTAAAAAAAACTGTTAGGTTCACTACAGCGAATCCCGTTATTTTAAACGCATTTTGGTTAGGAGTGGGGTGCGGGTGCAGTGGAGGGAACACTTCAAAATGGGCTGGGCCCACCAAACACGTGTTCGGACTATTTAAATCGGTAGAATTCGCTGCAGTGGGGGTCCGTTGATTTTTGTAAATCTAGAAAATGAAGTCCGAGCGGCGATAATATGACCTTGATAACATATTTCAAGTAGATTGAAATCGGTGAGGTGTGCCCTTTACTGTATAATTTCCAAAAACTCTTATACAGAAAGAAAATGCACAGAAAAAAATGGAAATTTTTGAAAGTTCAATACCACCAAAATACCTTCTTAATTAAACTTGTCTGTCTTTTGATTAGACGTGACTGAAATGTGTTTTTGGAGAATAAAATTCCACCAGAGAAACCAAAAGAATCTTGATAAAAAAATTGGTTGACTGTAGGTCATGAGTATATCTGTTGGCCATCAAGTGGACACGTATGGATCGCAGTTCTGGCTTCCCGCAGTGCGGTGGCTGGAACACCCTCTTCTCGCTTGCAGCTCGCCATCTCACTCTTTCGAGTCGATCTACCCGTACAGATGGTCAAACAGCAAGTGTCCCATAAAGTCTGTTTTTATACGCGAGGCTGACGAATTCAATAATGGCGATGTCCTACGGGTTCACCTAACGCGCAACGTATTACGTTCACGAACGCATGTAACGAGTTTTGTATCATTGGCACAAGTGGCGGAAGCAAACACGATAGAAAGAGGAATCGTGACGAGCAATAGGCTCCTCGAAAGAGAAACAGTGACAGAAGAAAGAGAAGGAGGGAGAAATTCGACTAACCCTACCGTCGTGTCAGCATAATGATGAAATATTGCGGAGGTCTCTGGGGCCCTACCGTATACACCCCGTCCCCCCTACCACCACGAGCTAGTCCCTCGTTCACTCTATATTTGCCACCATCCCGTTTCAACCCTGTTCCTTCTTCCTCCTACTTGCAGTTTGCCGCCACCCACAACCCTCAGTATTTCTGATATAACTATACTATTTCGCAGCACCCCCAGACTGAAACCGTGCCATCCAGTTAGCTCGCCGTGCTGCACATTCCCATGAGAATAAATGTTGCGTACATCAACGTCTCCGTACACACACGTGTCACACTCTGTCCATGTAGCAAACATCCCGTAAGCGCACATTCACACAGGAATTAGAAGACAGCGACCATTCTTTTAGCGAATTACGCTCAAAATCTTTGCCGAGGCGGAGTCTCTGAAATATTTTTAAACTGGTAGATAATATTCCTTACATATAAAATTATATCGGCACAACACGGAAACCCTACATTAGAATGGTATGCAAGTAAAATTGACTTAAATGCTTGATTTCAAAGAAAATGTGTAACTTACATTGTGTAAACATAAATATGTTAGAATTTATCTCGACAATTGATTGGAAACCACGAATAAGGGTCTACGTTTTAATACATATGTATATGTATAATACATGCAACGCAGACCCTTGTTCGAGGTTTTCATTCAATCATTCAATAGTTATAGTACAAATGAAAAACAAATGCGAATTCTTCAGTACTTTCTCTGTGAAAAACGAAATGTAATCTTAACTTTTTAATTATCTGCTTTATATCGTTGTGTAAAATTATTGTAAACGCTAAAAAACATGACTGCCAAAAAATTATTTTGGCCAACTTATAGTTTTGAACGTGTTGAGATAACGACGGGAAAATGTGTATTGATGGCGTTAGGACTATGGATGTTTACGTAAATTCCAATGTTTCAAGATTAATTTTTAACATGAAACCTTCAGCCAAAATCGGTTTCCTTTATCAATAATTTTGTAAAGACAAAAGCAACTATGTTATTAAACATTCCTGAAGTTTGTAGTTAATTGTACTATGTATTTGCAGAATCGTTATGAATGCATACAATCCACGGTCTAGTTGCCTCTGAAAAAATATTAATAGAATATTTCGCGAATTTGTATACATACATTCGTCATAAGATTCTTCCCCGTTTTCTACATTTACGTAAGATTCAATTTGATAAGATGAAAATGTTCATGGAATATAATAGATTTGACAGTTTTGTTGTAATTAAAACGTATTTCATTTGCTAGGGGACTTTAGTGAAAAATTTCATAAAAAGTAATTATAATAAAATAACGGTATAAACTTAATATGGGAAACTAAGCCACACGTATTTACGTAAAAACCGTAAAACATAATTTGAGAAATTATTGTGATACTATTTAAAAAAAGTGAATAATTTCTTCATAAATTAACTAATAATTGATAATAAATTTATAATAGAATCAAATTTTTAACAGTATAAATATAACTTTGATGAATGTATGTATCTGTAATGTAACTAATAACGTAATGCTTCGGATAAAAAAGTATAATGCAAAATTGTTTAATTATTTTTAGATTCAATATTCAAATATGTTAGTAAGATATGGCATTGCAATCTTTTTTCCCTTATTCAATAATTATGACAGTTAAATATTTCCTTGCTCAGAATAATTATTCTTTCTATGAACGTGTTAGACTTACGAAAAAATAATATGTTCAAATAGCCATTTTAATAAATATATTTCTGTTCAATGACAATCTTTTATTTTATACATGAACAGGTAATACGTATAATTTAGATTACTATTCTGCAGAATCTACATACAAAATACTTGCTAAATATTTTTCTCGAATACCTAATACAGAGAATGCAATAAGCATTATTCTATACATACATGTTTAATATGTAGGAAAATTGTAAAGAGAACAATTTAATAGCTTTAAAGAGGCAACCATGCGAACGCTATTTGTCCTTGTGTTAGTCTCTAGGAGGAAAAACATGAAGAGAGCTCATAAATAATTTCTAAAGGGCCGCGCACACTATGCTTACAGTGACAAACACGGCACGTGCAGTAATTGTGCGTCTACTTTTTACGCGTTTTTACATGTTTTATTATGTCTATAGCTTTCTCATTATTATATTCTGCCGTTTATCAACGGTTGCAACTACTTCTGTAATACTATAAAAATTGTATCAGTTAATTAGTGCATACAGTTTTGTGTTCAGTACGTTAGCTTTTCTTGAACGAATAGATCTGAAATTAATACTTCACTGCCCCGGTTTTATATTAAGATTTTAATTTGCACATTTGTATTTCTATATTTAATTTATTATTACCCATTAATTTCAAATAAATTGCAATTCGTAGGAATTACATGAAAAGATAAAAATGGCACTTTTTAAAACTTCTGTATTTCAGTTCGAAATCAAAATTTAAAATATGTCTTTTGTAGATCTATGTTAGTTATGATCAGATAGGTTGACAGAGAAAAAAACGACACGCATCGAAAAATATAAGAATCTGTGAATTTTAAACAAAAACTGACCAAAAGTCGCGACAAACTACAATTTTCACCATTTTTAACGGATTGCAGCTCATGTGAACGTTAGTCGTTTTCGACAAAATTTTCAGCATGTGTATAACTAACATAAGTCTACTAGACGAGTATTTTAAATTTTCATTACGGACTGAAATAAAAAAGTTTTAGAAAGTCCCTTTTTTATTTTTTCACGTAAATCTTACCAATTGCAATTTTTTCAAAATCTTTTCAGCACGTCATTTATTAAATCAATGCTTCCAATTGCTAAAAAAATTCGAGTCGTTTGGTGAAATTTTAAACAAATAATTCTGATTTAAAGGGCGTTCGAATACTTTCGTGAGCCACTTTCTGTGTTGTAACCGAAAACATGAACACGTATTGTTTTCACTGCAACACATATACATATACCATATTCAACACTATTTCTCATTCTGCATGTACGCTTATTTAAAATTACTGGTAATTAATAAATTAATACAATAAAGGCATAGCCTAACGAATATCCAGTATAATTTTCAATAATCATAACCAATTTTAAGTCTCATCTGACATTTTATCGGTACTATAAACAAATGATTTCCTATATTGTTATGTTATAGCAATTTCAATTTCAATGTTATCTAGAAATATCTGGACACTGATTTTAATTGTTACATAAATTTAAATTTTAATAACTATACTTTGAAATCATAATTATAGTTATTATTGAAGTACGTATTGAAAAATTTGAAAAAAATTAGGATACAAGATATAGCCGTCCGGCTGCCGCTTGTACTGTGTGTCGCGTCGGTCGTCCAAGACATATCGCAGTGTAACGTACACTCCGAGTAATTTTCATTTCGCCAATTTTAAAGTGTCCGCATTTTTAAACACGAGTCCGTAAAGGGGACACTTGGAGCTATATCTTTATTTTTTAAATTTTTGCAATGTGTCCCCACCATGAGAACATTGCATTAGTTTAAAACAATTGCAAAATAAATGGTGAAACAAATTTTTATCCGACTGATATAATATTTACTATATACTCTTATATTTTCACTATGGACTCCTAAAAACTCATTTTCACCGATTTGTTAATTCAGCTTTTATGATTTAATGACAAAAGGTTAATACTTTATTTACCACGTCCGTAAAACTGACAATTTTTAAAATTTCGAAAAATGTTTTGAGTGTGTCAAAAATGATGTTCATGTGTCATTAAAGGCTACAACATATCAAAATTTGAGCAAAATCCGAAAGACCGTTCCGAAAAGTGTTCGATTTCGCGTGGAATGACCCAATTAGGAATGGTTAACTCTAAAAATTGAACAATACAATATAGAACTTGTTACTTATTTACTAAGACCAACATTGTTTCGAATGTTTCGAGGCGAACATTGTTTAGAACTTACTTAATCTATTGTAATTACAATAGATACGATTTGCGGGGAATATTTACTTGTTTTCTTAATTCTTTGAATAACAGACAGTCTTGTATGATATATTTTGTTGTTGAGTATATTACAAGTTCTTTATTAAGTATTCTTGATGGGAATATTTAATGTTGAGCAATCCGCATCCTCATTACGATTCTTTGGATCATCCTTAGTTCAGAAAAAGCAGGGGTGAGAGAGCAGATATTTCTCCGTATGTCGTGAAGCTTGATCTGTGTTCTAGTAGTCCAATCTTGATTCCATATCTCCAGGATTTTTCTATTTACAAGTTTCTTTACGTCTTCAAAAGGAATTTCCAGATTAGATATAGACGTGCCACATTGCATTCTACCATTTTCACTCCGAGGAATGTTATGGAGGAGTAATGTGTTGATAAAATTCATATTTCAGATTGTTTATTATGGAATCTTTACATCTCCAACATTTATTCAAAACATTTTTGCATGCTGTTTGAAATAACAGAGCTGTTTAAGCTGGAAAGACTTCATGGAACATATTGCATAATAAAGAACAGTCTTTCCTTCCATTTGAAACTCCACGAAATCATGAAATCCTAGTACACCAAAATTTGAAGACACACGATTTAGTTGAAAATGCAAGCGGTTTTTCAAACACTGCGCGAATTGAAAGTTTGTAAAATATCTTTTCCAGATGAGTCATCCGGGAATGGAGAGTCTCGACATGTTGGACCCGGCAAATTCAATGACGACACTGACACCCATGTCGGAGAACACAGGCGGCGGACCTGGTCACCACGCTGGTATCCATGGTCCATCCGTGTACGGCGGCATGAACGGAATGATGAGCCACCATCATCATCACGGAAATCTAGGTGGGGGAGGTGGCAGCGTACCGCATCCGGCTCACCATCATCCAGCGATGGCTGCAGCCGCGGCGGCAGCTGCGGCGGCGGGTTTGCATCCAGACGCCGACACGGATCCGCGAGAATTAGAAGCGTTCGCCGAGAGATTTAAGCAGAGACGCATCAAGCTTGGCGTGACGCAAGCTGATGTCGGGAAAGCATTGGCGAATTTAAAGCTGCCAGGTGTCGGTGCATTATCACAGTCGACGATATGTCGATTTGAGTCCCTGACATTATCGCACAACAACATGATCGCTCTGAAACCGATCCTCCAAGCGTGGCTGGAGGAGGCCGAGGCGCAGGCGAAGAACAAAAGGCGAGACCCCGACGCGCCGTCAGTGTTGCCAGCCGGTGAAAAGAAAAGAAAGCGAACGAGCATAGCTGCTCCCGAGAAACGATCGTTGGAGGCGTATTTCGCCGTACAACCGCGGCCGTCCGGCGAGAAGATCGCCGCGATCGCAGAGAAGCTCGACCTCAAGAAGAACGTCGTTAGGGTCTGGTTCTGCAACCAGCGACAGAAGCAGAAACGCATGAAGTTCGCCGCTCAACATTGACCCGAGGGTGGCTTGTGACAGCAAAACTGACCGTATCAGTTGCCCAGTCTCGAGCCTAAACCAGAACCCTTGACCGAGTTTCAGGGATGGCCGTAAAAAGGAGCGGAAAATAAGACGCCAAGCGGACGCCATCGCTGCGAAACAACAACCGCCGGATTCAAAAGGCGCGACGACGCGACGGTGTGCTGTGTACTATGCAAGGTACCATTGTGCGCCGTCGATGCAGTCGTTGGAGTTGAGTTACGAGGACTGCTTCTCGGTTTTAAGTGGGTTGGAAACGGTAGCTCGATACTGCGGCCAAGCGGACTAAGATAGTTAACTGTCGCAGGCTTCAAATAAATACATATACTGTGGTCATTGCGCGCGCGCTCTCGTGAATTTCTCGACGCGTCTTCTGCGAAACATGAAAATTCGTAGAAAAACCTTTCCTGGCTCATCAGTTCGCGAGCTTCTTCCCTCAATCCCCACGATAAATCTGTAAGCTATTCTCAATAGATCACATCGTACGAAACGGCGTTTAGTGAATCATCTCGCTTTCAACTGTCATGAAAAACTTCAAAACTGCTCACCCTAACGAAAATGACTGAAGTGGAATGAACAAACATTCAGATGTATATCATTTTAAAACATATCAAAGACATAATTTCTCGCTATATAAGAAGTCTGTTCATTTTTCATTACTTGGATTGTTTTTATAACAATTTTCGAATTGCAATTTATGAACTTCTATTTCAAAAATTTAAATTACTACAGAGATTGAAATTACTTTGCACACGTTTAATGAACTGTCAATACTTTGTTAGTCGTTTAAATTTTATTAACCCTTTGTCTTATGTTCTCTGCAGTAAATGTGCTCATGACAAATATTTTACAATAATTTTCTTAGAAGGAAAATATAGACTAAGTTCATTGCAAGTGATCATTTATTTTAGAGATTAATTATCAATTACAAGGACATTATGTTGCATTTATACTCAACAGAAAAAGATGTTTATTAAATTCTGCTCGACGTCTCCACTACGAGTTTCTGTCGACATTGTAAGACCCGGGGTTAATATTAATGTATAGCGTTTAAAAATATACGATTTTTTTTTAAATAGTTACTAAGAGGCGAGTACCATTTGTTCGTATTATATAAAACTGTCGTCTGAAGTCGGGTGAAAGAGTGCTTGCGGAAACCTTAGACCAAAGTATCTGCAAAGTGAGATAGAATTTGCGGAGTGTATCAGCTACGATCGCGATAAAACAGTTTACGAGCGTATCCACCCTCACGCCGCACTCTATGGACCCGTTGATATCGCCGTTGACGCCGATTTCATGACCGAAGACTTCACGAATGTTTTTCAAATTTTCCATTTATCCTAATATACATATCTTAATTCGGTGTAATATTTCCAGTGGAAAAGAATAAATATATTTCTTTTCTTTGATCATGACCAAAAGTAGAAACATTCGTATCACGAATTATGAAATGTCTTTAACTCGTGATAAATTTGTAGTCTGTGGAAGTTTATGCAAATTAATGCTTTTATTAAGAAACTTAAAGACATGGAAATTGAATAAAATTTTCTTGTTCGTGTCAATGTTTTCAGTGAGTGAAAAATAAAATCAAATTGTATTTAATTCTGTTAACTTTCATATTTTATATTAGTTTTTGAAGAATTCGTTGCATCAAAGACATAAAATCACACAGCCTACAAAATAGCTGAAAAGCAGTAGGATCAGACAACCCAAGCACTGTTCTCCTATATTTTGAAACCTGGTACAGGGGAAGTTGTCGCGAACGAGGAGAAAGTAATCGCAACGAAAAGAAGCGAATAGCCATCGACGCGTCTTGAAAAGTACAATTCGAAACATAAAAGTATAAAAAGTACGTATTGTTATAAAATCGACGCGTGGATACGCCGTGCCGAAGAAATAAGTGATATTAATCCTAATGAAGACACTCAGTGCAGTGTAAAAAGTGAAACGATAGAAAAAAGAGAGAGACGAGTGCATGTGTGCGAGAAAAGTAAGGATGAAACATCGAATGTTTAACGCTAGAATAAGGTTTTTACTCACTGATTTTACGTTTACGGGACAAAACATTGCATAAAGATACATACATCTGCTACTTCCAATAACGTGAAAGTTTAACAACAAACCTTGAGGATTATCATGAAACTTTTAATACATTCTGAGATATTAATTTTTATTCGCGGCATTGATGAATTTCGTCAACGTGTATCACAATATTACAAATTTTTACACTTTTCACGCAATACAAGCATTTAATTGAGACTTCACAATTTAATTGAAATCATGTAACAAGACATATCAATGTTAGATTTATAAAAACTATCAGATGTATCTGAAACATTAAGATATGGTAATACTAGATTTTTATTGGATCGGAATCTATTTTAATTCCCTGTATTGACGAGAATGAAAAGTTTATATCTATTAACGTATCTATGTACTACGTATATATAACAATGTATAAAAAACAAAGGTGCTATTACCTTCTACTATAGTTTATCATTTTACGAAAATTATCAACGACTTCAAGGTTTGGAAAATTTCAAAAAAACTTCGAAAGAACTATGTTTTGTTATCTCCTATACACGTTTCATTTGTGGAAAATGTATCGATGAGAATGATGCACGAGATTAGAATGAACGTAATAGAGAGAGAGAGAGAGAGAGAGAGAGAGAGAGAGAGAGAGAGAGAGAGAGAGAGAAAGAGAGTGAATGCGAGTGAGAAACCATGATGAAGGAAGAAAGAAATACGAAAACGTGTTATGTAGTGATTTTGGACAATCAGTGAAAAGACTGTATCATATCATATTGAAGCAATACTGTAGTATTAGTCGACGAATTAATGAACTTTATTTGTATTCCACGTGATCGACCGCGTGTTCCCAATGCGCTGGATAATTGCTTTCGTGCAAAAACCAAGAGAGAAGGAGAGAAAAAGCGGCGGTGCCGTTCGATTAGTTTCTCTTCGAGATCAATCAATATAAAAGCCAATATTTTCGACGATAAAACACGATTGTTAAGCGCATAATAAATAAGGGGACTTCTTATACTTACTCGTGTGCGATTGGGAGCGTGGCGGATCGTTCATCGTACATTGAGAAATTGATCTTTCGATTCTTGAAAACTGTGCGCTGTATTTCGCGGCTTAGCGCGATTTATTTTTGTTTCCTGGCAGTTTCGCTGTCCCTCCCTGACAACGAAAGTCGATCAACGTGTAAAAGAACGAAATCCTCGTATGACTGTGCACGCAGGACCAGTGTCTCCACGTGTGCAACGCGCGGCGCCGAAAATACTCAGAAGAATTTTGAAATGAATTGCTTCTACAAGAAATAGCGATGCAAAAAGAAGTGTGTCAAGCGTGTCATTCGCCGGGCGTTACATGCACGAAAACACGGTCTCAGTAGGTATCGGATCACGATTCGCGATCCATGAACCGATCGCGAATTAGTTGTGCTCGCTTAATAGACGCAAATTTATTACCGCGACGCAGACATTCGCGAGGAAGCTAGGCGTTCTGAGAATTGCCGGATGTATCGTGTCTCTTCGGTTCACTCGCTTCTCGAGTGCACCGGATACAGTGAGAACCTACGAATGGAAATGAAACAATAGAGAGCAAGATTTGAGCAGTTTGAAAGAGATTCTGCGGACACTGAGCGGGGAAAATGCGTCTATTAAGTGGAAATTACTGGACGTTCGAAACTCATGACGGATGGATCAGACACATGACGGAGGAAAAGTGATCATGCTCAAATATTCACCGTGCACCGAGCAATACCACGGGGATCTTCGACAAAGAAGGCGATATATCATTGTAATAGTTAAAACTAAACGGAAGGACGGTAGTCATTTTTAAATTGTATATACGTAAAAGGATAAGTATTTTCTAGAGCAATAGTCTATTGCCACTCTACTAGATAATGGAAGAAAATTCTAGTGCAATATAGAGTCTAACGACGTTTATTAATATTATTACGCTATTATTCGTTATTTTACCTTTTTGCCTGAATCTAGATTCTAGATTCAAACATTCGTCCCACTTGTATTAGGAATACTTCTTTTCTACCTTGTCGAATGTTATATTCGTACGCATCTATATGACGGTGTAAAAAATTATGTTTCGCTGAAAACGGTAACTACATTGGACACGTTTTTACATGGGACCGCTTTATATCACAGTTCTAACTTTCATTACTATTGGTATGGACTAACTACAAACAACTAGAAACGTTGGCGAAGCTGGTGTTTTTAGCACACCGATCTACTCCCTTTATGCGAATATTACAATGACTCATGCACGTTCTGCGATGCACTTACTGTTATTTATTTATTTATTTCGGAAATGGATCGGTAGGTTTGCATCTGTAACAAAAAATATTCAATTACATGCAGTCGTCTTTTTGGAGGATGATCCTACAAGCCAAAATAAAACGAAAGTCAAGACTGACTAAATTGTGGGGAAGCTTAGTTTTCAAATTATTAACAATAAAAAATCTGTCAATGTTAATGCGTACGTCAGGTAAATAAGGGCGCAAAAAATAACGTACTATGCGGAAGATAAACATCTTGAACGTTTGTAACCTACAAGCATATACAAATTACTTATCCGAAATGTCATACACAAATCGTTACACGACATTAAACCTGTCTATTTACCAGGATTCTACGATACCTCTGCACACAAAACACTTCATATGTGACACACCCCAACACTAACCCCAAAACTAAACTATAGATAAAATTGAATGAAGACAAAGAAAAACGTTGCAATGAAAATCTAATACAAACAAGCAACGTAGTGTTTGTGATTGTTCAATGCAAAATAAAATATAATCACATTTCAACAAAAGTCATATTTGAAATTTGAGTGCCTGTGAAGATAACTAATTTCGTCATATTATACTTTATTATTCGATAAAGTTTTCCTATTCGGAAGTAGAGACTTGTCAGAGCTTTTTGTGCGATTCGGTCACGAACGAATTGTGATCAATAGACTGCGGGTTTTATGCATTTATGACAAAACTGAATAGGTCGAGTGCAAAACAGTAAAAACATTTAAAGGATTTTAAAATACTTTTGCATTGTTTTCAACTATATAAAATTATTAAGAAAACACATACATGTCTATGCATCTTCTGTACCTTAAAATTAATGAAGACAATTTTTATTTTGATAAATTTTGTATAAAATTCGGCAATCTAGTGATCAACGTTTATTTTATCGAACTACTTCAATCGAAGACACAGAGTTTCAATCTCACAGAGACACAAACTTACCTATGAACGATAGTGCGTGCTATGTCCACCGATTTTTGCCGTCGGGATAATCGTAAAGTATATCTACATATATTTTGTTGTGGTTGCCTATAAACAAGAAGCTACTTATCAAGAACAAATTTGTATATTGAAAAAAGAAGTAACACTTTTTACTCCAAAACTTATTATCAAAGTTTAGCAAGTTAGCAGGTTTAATGTTACAACGGTCTGAGCGACAATTTTATAAAATATTATATGCATAACTCTTAATACGAATCATCCCCCAAAATGATGGCCAGAAATAGTAGAACATCATTGTAAGGTGATTGGAAAAAACGCAATTATGAACAGGGAATATTGCAAATATTTTCACGATAGGTTATCTTTGTGGAAAAATATTGAATGGGAACGTAGCTCTTATTTCTAGGATAAATAGTTAATGATTTAATTTCTCCAAACATACAGAAAAAATTAATGAAAACATTTTTCTGTTCCCATGAATTCTAACATTAATAATTTTTACCGTTTTTTCTGAACGAATATAACAAGAATTAAAATGTTCCTAGAAAACAATGACATACAGAAATAAAATACTCTTACTGCGATATTTTATATTTCCGTGACACATATTGTTCTCTCAATTATTCCTGTTTTTAATTTAATTATTACAATAATTGTATTAATTAGTTGATATACGAATTATAAGTTTGTTATGTTTTCAAAAGAAAATTTTGTTTCACGAAGCAAATGTAATTGATACAAGCACAACGTGCACCATGAGAACCATTCTACTTAAGTTTTAAGCTCTTGAACTACATCTATATTTTCAATGTATCAAGTTAATAATACTAAAAAAATTTCTGTCTACCACGCAATAACAACAGCATAATCTATGTATATACCTTCGTTTACATTTTCAATTCACCAGAAGGAAATTGCTTGAAATCGATCACCTTGCTACTGTGACCTCATTTTTCGAAGTATTATACACGAAGTGTTCATTTTATCTATTTTTGTAATGTCAATACAATTCGTTTTATGAATAACGTCACGCTACTTCTACAGTTATCGTCATTGAAGAAATATTAACTCTGACACTACTATGACGTTCGTATTTTGTTTCTTGTGGAATTATACAACGAATATCTTCTTGCATACACTTACACGAAATTCTTTTCTAATCGATTAACCCAGACCAAAATCAGACTTACAGACAACAGACACATAGAAGCTGTTTTCCCCCTTCGTAAAAATTTGCTACGACGGTAAGGGAACTGTTTAATAACTTCCTCGATCAGACATGCCCGAGTGTTCGTACAGGAAGGGGAACATTCAAAAGACGTACTGTTCTGTAGGCACTAAAGACAGGGTAACAAATCATATCAGAGTATGCTTTTAATAATTATCATTATCATAATGTACTAGGAGCCTTGCTGTTTGGCGCGAGTAGGTATATGTGCCGTAAACATTTTCTATTACCTAAAAAAGAATAAGGCAGAATTCTAGGTCACTATTTTGCATACTTGTATATACCAATTGTCAATGGAGAAGTGAGAACCTTCTGTCGATTCAATAAGTTGTAGCAAATCTTCGTGTCGGTCGACTTCCTTTCCATTCTTTATGCTTCAAACGAAATTCAGAAACTGACTGGTCGACGATACGTCAAAGTCGTTAATTTTGTCATGTAACATTGCAATACGAAATTAACAGAATTGTCTCTAAACAAGAACGACATTAGCATTTCGTACACGACTCGAAACTTCAATCACGTTCTCATTATTCTGCGTGCCAACTACTTCGAAGCAACAATGTTTACAATCTCGTAACAAAGCGCCTACACTATATTTCAATGCATGTACAATCCGGTAATATTGTCGAACTTAATGGTAAGAAGACATACTTGAACTTTTTACTCGTGGATAAGTCGGGTGCAAAGCTTATGTATTGTACTATACATACATGTATTCTCTATTTACAAGAACTCCAAGCACAGCCATGTTCTACAAGTGCGTAGGATGATCCATGAACATTACTTGCCAGTTCAAAGTATCCATAACAACTTAGGTTTATTCATTTTAGTACATACGACCAATGTGTGCATTATTTCCATTAAAATTCTAAATTTCCTACGAAAATATCGAAAATTTGTCGAAAGACACACAAGCAAGTTTGTATAGAATAAGTTAATAAAAACATTACACCAGATTATCATGGTCACTATTGCAAATAGAAGAACACGACTGAAAAAGCTACTTTGTTCAATCGGTAAAATTCGCTCATTGTCAGTCAAGATCGCCGATGTTCGTTTACATCACTTTATTCGCAAATATATCTGATTCCGATCTAACAAAAGAACAATGGTATACACAAAAATATATGTATACGCAGTAATATTTTAAAATGTATATGCTCTTTGCAAACGCTGCACTTTCTCATCGGGTATTTTTATTAATCAGGACTGTACAGTGTGGGGCATTTACATGGGACACCTAAATATCTCTGTTATTCATAACATTATGGGAAAAGTGCTCAGAACAAAATTGTGATATCTTAGGGGGCACATGCAATCGTAAGGTTATTTTTTCAGAGATTTTAAGGTCATCAATATGTTTTTACATGGAATAAGATGCTTCTTTGCATATTCTTTTAGAGCATAAAAAACGAAATTATTGACCTGTATAATCATTCGGATTCGATATATGTTTCTCGAGATATTTATATCAACATATCTTAACATTATTGAACTGTTATGCTACTCGTTATTGAGAGTATTGACTGGACATTATTGGCTCGAATAATAACGTTCTGTCTTCAGCATTTTTGCAATTAGTCAAATCTTCAAAGTAGTGTCAGTGAGATATAACCTACAAGAGAAAATTAATTTGATTGACATTCATGATAAAAGCCGACAATATTTCAGATAAGATGTCAATGTATAAAGAAATAGATTGCCAACACGAATTTGCCCTCCATCCCATGCGTTTTATACCATAACAGTTCGATAATGTTAGGAAATATTGACGTAAATTTCTTGAGACACAATAACCGAAACCGTATAACCGTATTCAGATCGTTGATTTTCTTTTTTATGCTGTAAATGAACATGGAAAAAGTATGCCATTCCATTTATAAAAGTACTGATGCCCTTGAAAAAATGACCATGGAAAAAATAACCTTACCACTGCATGTGCTCCTTAAAATTTTACAACTTTGTCCCGAACACATTTTCCGTTAAATCATTAATAACAGAGATATTTATGCGTTCCTATTTAAATACCCCACCCTGTATATGCAGTCCAGTTGAATACATGCTGTAACATGATAGATAGAATTTAATCATTAATTATAATGTCTTAATTAATAAAGGGTCATATGTTCTGAATTCCTTTATGTATTTTATACAATTTGTCACACTTTAAATTAACCACCTAAATGTTTCTATCAGTTATGTTAATATAAAATATGTCTTTGTTTCACGATAGTGTTTGCGAAATTTTCAAGATCACCGATGTAATTTATGTTCCTCTATTTGTACAATTTATTTTCTTATACTTTGTACTTAATACAACAATATGTTCAAAAATGCATAATTAAGATTTAGTTCAATGTGAAATTGAATTTGATCGAAGATGTTTCATCTAAAAGATCATTTATATGTTATTTTGGATTCCTTTTACGGCGATACAAGTATACCGATTTACATCCTGTAAACTATTTCTGTATCTTTTAATTTTTATTTGTTTCCGGTTAACTAGTAAAATCTTTTAGTTATTCATTTGCTGAACAAACACATTTAAATACATAAAATTTATTTCACCAAGAAACAATATTCCAATTCACTAATAACGGTTTCACATCCAAATTTATGATTTATATTTAAAAATTTTGAACTGTTGAATTTATTCGAAACTATTGTCTCTTATGGATACCAATACATGGAAGTAAATGTTTGAATCTGCTTAAGGAATCATATTTTTAAAAATACGAGGACTGATACAATGCTTTACAATATTAAATTATGTTAATTCAACTTCAATATTTTTAGTAACATGTTGAAACCAATTAATAAAGTAATACAACTCTTAAAGTAAAATGAAAGTGACAGTTTTATTTCAATATGCCAGTCTTTACCGAAAGTAATATTATTATATACAGCAGGCATGTCCAGAAGTAGCTCACTTGGAGGCAAATTCGAGGGAGACGCCTACTTCTCTCGCCCGCGCGTCTCGCTCACCGTGGCGGGCGTAGTCCTCCGAGCTCCTCAGACCCGTGCCTACCGTGGGTCCGAGAGACGCTCCAACGCGTCACACGCAGTACATACCGCAAGCGGTAGACACGGGTCTGAGGAGCTCGGAGGACTACGGTCGCCACGGGTAGCGAGACACGCGGGCGGGAGAAGTAGGCGTCTCCCTCGAATATGTCTCCAAGTGAGCTACTTCTGGACATGCCTGATATACAGGATAATTATACTATTAAATACGATTAAAAAATATTAAAAGTCACTTGGAAATATAACAGTAACCTTAATCGTAAACGTTTCGATTAAATAAAATTCTTTTAGGGAGTCGTCCAATAAAATGGTTCTTACATTTAATGCTAAATAAACATTCACTACTAGAAGATCATTGTAAAAAGTGGTAAAAGTGGCTGACCTCATACCAAATCTTTCGATTGAAAAATTGAAAACGAAAATAAAATGCTCTTGCTTTCATGGATCATCCTATTTTAAATAACGTACATATTTACAAAACCAGGGCAAAGGAACGGCAGTTACTCGAAAAGGTCGCGTATACCTACATGCGCAAAAATGAAGATTCTTGTGAAGATTCTATATATTTATATATTTATATATATATACATATATATATATATACATATATATATATAAATGTGTATAAATTATTCTTTATTTATGAAACGGTCACATGCAGCAGCGGCGATAGTTTGGAACGCTTGACAAAAGCTAAACTAACAATATAACCGAAGAGTATTATGTTGAGACGTACAATTATAAGAAGGTTTGTATAAAGGATTTACGAGGAATACTAATTAGTATAAATAATTACTATCAGTAACTAGATTGAATGTTTGTAATAAATCTAAAAAAGCCAAAATGAATTGTTAAACATAGAATCTTAATCATAGGTGTATGCATAATCAGTTTCCGGTAGCAGCTCTTTTTTCGCGTTGACATTTACCGTTTAGCGTAAAATCTTTTTAACCACTTTGCATAATTTAACTACCGAAGCCTTGTTAATTCGATTCTTCTTTGTTTCACGTTCATTTAATCGTAAAGACTCTACAGCGGCAGTAAACGAGGGAAATACGCAAACGATTTCCAAATCAAGTTAGAGAATGACTATTTTAAAACGAAAAAATTAGTAGATGAGTGGGACAAAAGACATTTTAGAAATGTCATACTTATTCAAAATCATAAATACAGTTTACATATCATAGTAAAATGGAATTTCGATACGAGTATACCCCAGTGGTCACTGTTATTTACAATTTACTGCATTTGCGTGTCTTTCGACTTTCTATTTCTAAACGACTATGCCATTCGAAAAAACGCGCCGCACACTGTACATTTGATGCGAAATCTATAGAAACATTTTATCTTGCGAATCATATATAGACTAAAAAGAGAATAATTCATACATCGCGCGCAATGAAAATGTATTCTTCTTATTTATATAAATCTAAAAGGTTCTTTCCGTTATCGTTAATAGTTTTTGAGAAATTCGGGTATAGTTGTAAGCATTCGAAGTGATTGATTAATTTTTGCGACGATCATTGTATAGAAAACCAATGCGATTCGGTGAAGAGAATGGTTCTGTAAAATACGACAAGATTTAGTAGGATATAATATTGTAAAAGTATCTGAACACGATTTATGAGTAAAACCATAATTGACCGATATAATAATATAATAAAGACATATCATAAAGTATTAGTTTAAATGCCTGACATTGTAGAATTTCTATGTAAATATGTTGCGTGCAACTTGGACAGCGTTCTGAAAGAATGAAAAGTTATCGATAGAATTGTTTGAGATAGTCGACGGCTCGCCAGCTATTAACAAATTGTGGTTTAATTCGGACAAGGCTTTCATTATTTCTATTTGTCGTAAAAGTTGTCACGAGTTTGTATATAATCACGCGTAACTATGTTTGTAAATTGTTATGTAATAATTAATGCACTAGTTAAACTTTATTCGCTTTTGATCTATGGTGTGCGTCTACAAAATGCTGTCTCGCGACATATTGTTCGTGTCGTTTCGTAACACAGGGATTTCTACCGTGTACGATAGTTTCTAGAGATTTTCATTTCAGACTTTAGTGACATACAATGTGACATTTTGGCAATCTAGTGTCAACTTAATTATCGCTCCAACGAAAGACTAATTCCAAAGGACGAAATTAGTTGTTTCGATATAGTTTCCTACTAATAAAAGAAACATTGACTATACTTATTTTATCATAGTATTCAGATAAATACACTTATAACACAGCTATTTGCAAATTGATTCCAGATTAATATTCAGCCAAATACTAAGAATAATTGTGCAGATTTTATGCGTTCACGACAAAAATGAGTACTTATATCAAATGGAGAACAGTAAAAATATTTAAAGAATTGAAAAATTTTCTTGTACTACAAATTTCCAAATCGCTAAAATTATTAAGGAAATAAATAAATATCTATGTACCTCCCGCATCTTTCAATTAATGCAGACAATTTCTATTTTGTATGGAAATTCGTAATCTAATTACTAATATATTAAATATTTCTGTACAGTTTCTTATTAAAAACGGTTTCGAACATTTTATTATGAGGGTCTAAATTGTCTAAAGTGTTAACAGGGACTTTCTCACACGTAATGAATATTGAAGACAATAATACGTTGATACAAATAATGCAGATACAGCGCACTTGTTAAAAAACCTCAAACAATTTGAACGTTTTCTTATGATTAACATTTTATAACTTACAAGACCTCCCGATCTTGTTAGAAATTGTAAATTCTTGCTTTAGCCTGTTATTGAACGTTTTTTAACCTTCTGTTTTCTAAATAGTACATATATTTCGTGCAAAATAGGCATTCCATTATTAATGCATGATATTTTGATGTTAGAATTACGTTTCATACATTGCTGAAACGTCACATTGCGTTACGATGCAACGCCTCTTCAAATGAATAATGCCTGTAGATTAGGAATAGACGTAGTTGATACCAAAGAGCCACTTTTGTGAAGTTAACAGTTACTTAAGAACAAATGTATTATTAAAAGAAAACAATGTTCTGAGGCACGCCAAATTGCGCGCAATATAAAACAATAACAAAGGAAAAGAATTTTCCTCCATATTGTACATATCATGTGCCATAACTTATTTACCGTACTTTGTGTCCAACTTTGTTCCAAGTACCTATTCAACTATAAATATTATAGTATAATAAAGTAAACCTTGATGTTATTGATAAATTTGTCTTTCCATTACATCCTTTTGTTCCTTCGAAAAAACAATCTTCATTTTATTTATTTATTTATTTATATTCGTATGTGCATGTCTAGTACTGAAGTCAACGGACAGTCACAATAATTCCGTCTTAATTTTCGACAACGTTATGAGAGTATTTTCTGCAAAAACACGTGTATAATTTGTAAATTATAACCTTTAAAACTGTCTATTTTGATTCCTGTTTGATGTAAACATTTTATTTATGTATCACTTATATTTAGTTCAACCAAAATATTTTAGAAACATTAGTTTTACTATAGATTGAGACTGATTCGGTACGTTTAAAAGATTCATCAAATTCTTTTATTCTGCAAAAAATCACTATATTATGGATTTTCAAACTGCATTTCTTCTGAAATTAAATTCTTATGTACTTATAGGGGTATATATGTATTGCGTCAAAGAAATATTCATACGTACAATTCTTTTGTAATAATTTATCTAATACAACGTAAAGTTCTTAATATTCGTTTGCTTAGAAACCGTAATAATATAATTTATCATTCAAAATTATTGTAAAGAAATTAAAAATAAATGATCAAATGAGTAATTAAAAATTGCAGATTTCTATAGTAATCAAATATTAAGCTATAAGAAATAACTTTTAAGTAAAACAATGCAAGACTTTTGAAACAGCTTAAAAGTATATCAAATACCTGAATTAACACTTGTAATGTGTAGATATTGTTGACTTTTTCTGTTTGCAGATCTGAAAAATTTAACGAAACAAAAACTGTAACAAAAATTACCATTGCTTTCATTTTATTTTAGATTTGATAACATTGTTACGTACAGAGAATTCTCTCTGCTTTATTTCAACCAGTTTTCTAACCGCTTTCCTGAGAACGGCGAACTATTCCACCCTTTGCTTATACATAGAAACGATGGCCATGCTCCAGCTGTTGATGACAGACAGACGGACAGTTGCACAAGATTCCTTAATATGGAAATCTTGAGAGCATAACCACTTAGATTTTACAGTATATAAACCCTCGGGGGCAATGCTTAAAGTACAAACGGACTATACACGTCGTTGCGCTGAATCTCGTTTTGGCGTTAGTTGTATTTAGTAAGATCTGGCCTAGTCACCCTTTCGAATCAAGTAATCTTATAGATTCCGCGAGTACGGTATTAATCTATCTTGGCATAATTATTCAACCTCTCTGTGTTCCTCGCATCGCCAGTGCGGCATCCAACAGGCAGTAGTACTTTGGTAACTACACAACATTTTTCATACACTCAATTCTTACCGCAACACCAACAGTTGTAACAGAGCCAGTTTCCTGTAATATACAATTTAGTTCAAGGTAATTTTGAGTAAAAATTGATTTTAACCCACCATTCAGATCCAGTAATTCTTAGTTGACCGTTCCCACATGATACAATCTTACCGCTCGGGTTGTATCAATTAATTTATAATATTAAAGTTACGAGGCCGTTACTAACATATCCTAAGAGCTACCTGATCTTTTATCAGGAACCCAAAAACTGTTATCCAACCTATGCGGCTCCCTGATTTCGCATCAGGTTCGTCCGTATCCTAGCAGCTCCCCGATTTCGCATCGGGTTCGTCTGTGCTTTTATTCAACCTCCTAGCAGTTCCCCGATTTCACATCGGGTTCGTCTGCGTGTCTTCCAACCTCCCAGCAGCTCCCCAATTTTGCATCGGGTTCGTCTGCGCGTCTACCTCCTAGTGGCTCCCTGATTTCGTATCGGGTTCGTCCACGAAGTCTCTCAAATATCCTAGCGCATCCCTGATTTCGCATCAGGTTCGTCCGTGCACCTTACTAACAATTAGACCATATTCCTCTTTAAACCATAAACCGCTCGCCGGCCACGCGCGCTACCGCTCGCCCCAGGCTCGTAACAACATTTATGATGCCAGACATTTTTCTGTAATTTTATACTTTATAAAACAACATATGGCAATAGAACTTTTTTAGAATAATATTTATGTTCTGCAGTTTCAAATGACTTAATTCAGTTTTTAAATGATCTAGAGAATGATTTAATTCATCAATTACCTCAAAATACATATAATTCAGGACAAAATTGAGAGAACAGGTAGTGGAAATAGATATCAATCAGGTTTTATTAAATTAATATTGTATTACTGTTATTTAATTAAATTTATTTATCAGAAATTCTTGTGGTATATAGGTTATGTGTTAAACAATTAAAAATAGCACATAAATTTTTGTTACGAGGCAAGAACAGCATGTATGACACACACACAGAGAAAAATATCCAAATCATATTTTTCAGTATTAATTCAGGCTTTGTAAAAATAAGATCATTTATAAAATAATAAACAATTATCAAAAACAGAAAAAGTTTTTTATCTGACATAATGCGACAGCTTAAGAGTAGGATATATTCTATTATTAATACGATTAAATTGTATATAGCAGAGGAGATTTCGTCAGAAGTTATTTAAGGATGCTTACCTACAAGTTGCCGAAGTTTTCCTATACGCTTACCTGAAAGAAGGGAAAAGTAAGTTGATTACGTCAATCTTGTAATCATTGGTGATGAGTTAATAAATAGTACTACACATTTTATAATCGCACAATCACTAAAAGGGCATTTCACTAAAAGTATTTCACTAAAAAGGCAAACTCATTGTGCCCCAAAATTATATACAACCAGAATTTACGACTCCTTTTGAATTGTAAACAAAATACGTTTAAAAAAAGGATCATAAAGAGCGAACTATCGAAAATAAAAACATTGTCCACAAAAAGATGTATCTTCGAATCGCATCTTCAATATTTGATACAACATGGAGGAACACCGAAAAAAATTCATTTTATTTCATCAAAAAGGTATACTAATTGATCATGAAACGAATGATGAAATATTTAGAAACCCTACTACATATCCAAAATTCGATTAGGACAATTAAACTGTACTATCACCGTGTGTATACAGAAAAATCAATAAAAACAATTAGAGAATACTGTTACATACAAAAACAAATTTCATTATAACGTAATGTGTAGCCATTCAATTGATAGTGCTATATAACTGTATGCTGAAATAGAGTTTAAATGTTACCATATTCGCTATTATGTTCATTTATATACGATACATATGTGTCTATGTATTATGTTTACATGAACAAACAAGTTCAATGTGCGCTCTACAATCACGTGCAATGTTTTTATTGAACCGAATCTAAACGCTACTACATTGCGTGTCGTATCGCTATCAAGTATTGTGCGGAATTATAAATTTATGACGCGTACACGAACACACTGTTAAAGAGATTATTTATCCAAATCAAAGAATCGCACTTCAATGCACGCTTCTCGTAAAATGGGTAATGTTATCGCCACGACATGTGATGATTATCAAAAAACTTCATGAGTCAACTAACAAAGGTAAAATGTATCTAATTATTACCATCGCATTA
Organism: Sphecodes monilicornis; assembly: GCA_913789915.3. Lineage (NCBI taxonomy): Eukaryota > Metazoa > Arthropoda > Insecta > Hymenoptera > Halictidae > Sphecodes > Sphecodes monilicornis. The sequence goes on from OU565292.1 coordinate 3,470,089, forward strand.
ATTAGGTTAATACAATTTTCTATGTTCGACCGAAATTATTTAGTAGAAGTTTGGACGTACATAATTTTATTTAATTATTTCATTTTTATCAATATTCAAATAATTTATCAAAAAAAATTTGTTCTAGAAATAAATATAAAAGTAATGATCATTAATTGCTGAAATAAAGAAAAAGAGCTTATCGTAATACACTATTATACCTGTTTAATTTAAATCTATTTACTTAAAAATTAATATTATTTAAAATGCAGTATTAACTATCATATGTATATCAATGATACATTGCAACTCCTCAATACACAGGTGTCTTTCCAAAACAATCCATGAGAATATCATGAAAAATGTTAATAATATTTAATAAAAGAGCTGAATGGTTTTGAACGTTATATAATATTTTATCAATATAATACTTAACCGTTATACTGCGGATTTTATGCATTTATGACGATAATGACTGCATAGAATACTAAGATTTCAAGAATGCTGCGGTATTATTTTTGACTTATTAAAATTATTAAACGAAGAAATGCATTGTCATTTAACTCCTGCTCTTTAAAATCAACATAGACAAGTTTTATTTTGCATAAAGAACCGCAGTCTAGTAATTGCGTAAGGGATGAGAATATGTACAAAATTCTGCTTTGCTTTTTCCAGCAAGGGACGTCAAGCATGTGATAATCATAGATTCTGATGCACGTTTAGTATTATATATTAGATATTTAAAGAATGCTTCATCAAATAATAGAATAAAAAATAAATTGTTTCGAAAAAGCATAACGATATTTGAAATATTTTTCACGAAATGGAATTTTATATTTTTGTATCCATAATAATATTCAATGCATTATAAGACAAATTCATAAGAATTAATTTAACCTTGAAATCTTCCCTATTACTTAATACTAAACAATTGTTGTAAAAGCTTTTTTTTAAATATTTTCATTCTCTTTAGCGACTAATTAAGATATGATACTTAATAATACTATTCAATCGAAATAAATATAAAAGTAATGTATTAAGTTATTATTAAAAGAATTCGTTTAAAGAAATATCAATTTTACTTTTAATAATTATATGACATGTAAGTACCATTTCTATTTCTACAAATATTAGCACCCTGAGTAAGCGTTATAAGTAGACAGCGGATTTTATGCATTTATGATAAAAATAAGTAGGTGAAATTTAAAACAATACAAACATTAGAAGAGTTTGTAAATACTGTTATATTATTTTCAACCTATTAAAAATATTAAGGAAGAAAATAAATTTCTATTTTACTCTAGTTTATCGCAATTGATGTAGAAAATTTTTATTTTGCATAAAGATCCGCTATCTACTTATAAATGACATTCGTCATAAACAATGAGTGAAATATATCTAGACTGTAATCTTATGCTACAAATATAAACTATGTAAAATACCAGATCATAAACTTGAAATAATTTGTATTGAGTATTTCAAAGAATGTATTAAGAAGTTGCGGGTATCATCAAATCTAGGTAATTTAAATATAAGGTGTAAAAACTTAACTCTTCATATCATAGATTCATTCAGATATTCAAATCAAGAATTACTTGTGAAACTAGTATAACGAATTCATTATGATCTTCATTGGTATATAAATAATTTACTACATCATATATAGCACACAATGATTAGAAGCTGAACCACACAATTAGTTGAACAATGATAATTTCCTACTGTACTAAATCCAATAATTTAACTATATGATATTAATTAAATTAAAAATAATTAACCAACTACGCAATACCTACGCACTTAATTCCACAACTTCATTAATTTCTTACACACTTTCTACTTTAAAAAAAAGTAGAATTGAATTCATGCATGATACATCAAACGTAAATAAAACCAAGCACACTCTTGCACAAACGAAAATAACCGATATACTTTCCTCAAACAAACTTTAAGGAACCCCGGCATCAACCACCCCAAAAACTGAAGTACAAAGATCAAAAGTTTAATCGGCAATCACAACATGCACAAGGTCTGCAGCTGCAGTTGCGTGGAATAACCGGTTACAGTGCCAGAAGAGAACTTGAGACGGAAAAAGCCGCGAGGGAAACGAGTTTATAGTATCTGCTGATTAATTGGTACTGCATGTAAACACCGTTCGATACCTAAGGCTTGTTTGCCTGTGTATAACAGCTCATAAGGATGGAGAAGTATATGGGGGTCGTACAATACGCAAGCGTACGCTGACACACCACACTCATGCACTCAAGCCTGAACATGTGGCAGGCGTCCCTAACTCATGTAGCCTTTGTGTTACAAATCATGTTTACATTATCGCTACACTTGTGCGGTTCTAACCGATGCACTGTGCTCGCACTCGTTCTCAATGACCCAATAGCCTGGGGAAAACGCGCAGCCAATTTACCCTCAAGCGTAGCTTGATTAGTTTAATTTTTGGATTTGTTATGGCCAGCACAGTTTAACCCTGGTTTGTCGAAGTAAAGTCTCGGAGCTTCGATGGAAATTCTTAGATCAATGACATACATATATCTACGTATATCTACACTCTAGAACAAAAAGATACACACATTATGATTTACACGATTTTAATTAATTTTTACATTGCAACTGAAATGTGTTATGTATACACTACTTCCGGATACGTTTACTAAAATATACATATTACTTTTAGTTTACATCAGCACGTTTAGTTTTATTTGACAAAAATAATATTTTTGCTTCTTTACTGTACAATACCGTTGCAGTATGAACCACAGCGTTTTCATGTTAGAAACTGAATTTACCTTCAACTACACTTATGCCATATGCGTTTATTTCTTCATCAATCAGTTTTAAGCACTTTATGCTATTCATTTTTCCAGTATTAAATTTTATGTCCATTTTCTAATAATAGCCAATATCGGACCAAATCATTACACTGCCATTTTCTATTTAGCGGTGGTGCAAAATTTGTTGCTCCTGCCTCAAATCATGATAATAATAATTGAAGCTATCACGTTTATCCAACACGTTACAAATTGTATCTCTTCTCATTAATAAATATGACTTTTCAGCAGTTTTCTTCATAAATCTTTGTTTCTCTGCAAATTGCAGACGATTGATTGTGCGTTGTTTACTCAAATACGAATAATTCTGCAATTTTCTCCTTACTAAGTGCTTACAGTTTTTTAAGACGCGTCTCACATTCTTCGTATCGTCTATATCAATACTGTATGCCGTGTTTCTTTTCATCTTTCATTAAATCCAATATATCTTTTCGACTTCTGTTTGTGACTTTTGATATTTGTGCTACTGAATATTGTTCATTTTTATTACTATGGTGTATCTTTCACGAACACTTGGTTATCTTTCACGGCTTATTTTATCTATTGTCTTCTTTAACAAATGTAAGTCACAAAATCCAATTATACATTTTATTAACTATGTCTCAGGTTTGTTACTTGCTATTCAGCAGCTCGTGTAAATACAACTGGCAATGAGAAGCGTAGATTTTGTGCCAGTACTGTCATTTTGTCCCGCTTGGTTACTACAAAGTGTACATTTGCATTCGCAGAATTTTGTCGAATTAAATATTATTGAACATGAAATGACATGAAAAATTTATTGTTACCAGTGTTAAGATGTATCGCGGAGTGCACTTCAAATAAAATTACAAGATAAATTGGTTCGAATACTTAGTTCTGGAGAATATGTGACCATTTCACTGTCTGACGAAAAATATTGGAATATGTCAGAATCCACCTTGGTTGTTAAAGTTTAAAGATGCTTTCTCTTAGTTCTAATAGACATTACTAAGTTTGTTGGAATTATAATTTTTATACACCTCTTACCATATAATAACAAGTCCGAGTCGTGATGACTTTAAGCAGAGCCTACTAAATATTTTTCACACTCCTTAAAATAAAAAGTTCATAAGGGCTTAAGCATATTTATTATAGTATAACACATATCACAAACATTTGTTTGAAATATGATAAGAAGTGACCAATTATCCTTTATTTCTTGCTTTTCATTTTCACATTTTTTGAAGAGTAATTTTTCTTCAAAAACGTTTAAAAATAATATATGTTAGTAACGCGTCGAAGATTGAATTGACGTAACAAATCCAACAATGGCCGTTGTTGGTAGTTCCTTTCCCACCACCCTTATTTGACCTATGGCGGAAACAGTCTGCGCTTGAATTTGAATATTGTGTTTAAGCGTTCAACAAGCTCACGGCTTATTGATGACGAACGTTGTAATAGTGCAACTGCAAACAATACAACGTAAATTAGTTACGGACGTCACTGAGTGCAAATCTAATTTCGTATTAACCGTCAAACTGCTTCACAAACATTCGTTTATGACGATATATTATTCATGGTAAGTAATTATGTTACAGGTGTTGGAGATCTACGTTTCTTCTACCTTAATAAAATGGTTATTACGTCAATCACATGAGCCGTTGTTTTTGAAAGTGGTGTAAGTCCACTTTTGGGACAAATTAGTTAATCGTAGTTTTAGTCAGATATAGATATTTTCTTTTTATATATTTCATAACACAGTCCATGGTGTACAATATTCTCATATATTAATCAAAAGAAGTTGAACTGTAATATATTATCGCAACAATATTTTTGTTGAAAGTGCAGAAAGTCCGTTCATAATACTGATAATTAGAACAACTTTCTAATCGCATTAATTATTAATTATTACGACTTCAGTATGCACTGCCTTTAAAGTCTTTACAGCGAACAATAGCTATTGGCTTGAAACGCAAACGCTTAAATATCTCAATGTATGAGGCAATGAACTTATACCACTTTCTAAAGCTATGTTTTAGGCTCATGCACAGGTGACGCAATTCTTTGTCCATATCTACGAAAAACTTAGTTTCTATTATACCACGAGAATTGAATGAAACTTTCACCGAAAAATAAATTAATTACCATACTCCACATTTTTAGCTCATGCTTACTTTAATACGTAATTATATAGATCCGAAATGACATACTGCGACACAATTTCTGCCAAACTACAAATTTCAGGGATGCAACCATTAATTTTTTCAAAATGTTTGTGACTAGATTTCAACTTTAACCGTAAAACTTACCTGATGTAGCAGCAATCATCGAAAAACTTGGCAATACGAGAAGTCATCACCACCCAGTTTACAATACATCTGAAATATCTTGGAAGTATATAATAACTTCAAGAAACATGTATTGCGGAACGTCAAATTTACTGTAAGTACTAAAATCTGATATGTTATCACGATTTTTTAAATATTTTTTCTTTCATGTCGTCCAACACTTTTTAATCTTAAAGCAGATTAACCACTGTAGCGAAACTTTGTCTTAAAAGGGTACTCATGCTATTTATCCGTGGAACTAGGTTAGATACTGTTGAAATTATTATAACACAGTAAAAACACTATGTTATAATAATTGGTTTGAGACCCAAGGTATCAAAATCATCATTTAACTAATCGGTGATTAACTGCTGATTAATTTGAATTAGTATTTGTTCCATTAAGAACAATAGAAAGACTAGCGTGTCTAGAAGGAATACTTGCAAAAGTATGTTTCAGAAGTGAAGAAATTAATTTTTAAATAGTTTTAAGCAATATCAACTATACAGACAATCAAAAAGGTTCGTTTCCGGAACGTAAATATACTGATCATCGTTATTCAAACTCATTTTTGACTAGGATATTTTTCATTCATGTTTGTATAATATTTTAATAATAAGAAATTAAGTCGTCTATACACATAGGATAAACACATTATTATATGTCAAGAAATACTCAAGTTTAGGTTGTATAAATGAACTATTTTTGTTAAAAAGCTATTACAAGGAAGTTTGACAATATAAAGTGTTGAGTTAAAGTAATAATTGAATCAGGAATTCTTAAATGAGCCACAACATCTTTACAACATATGACTCTGTTAATTATTTTGTTCTATAGTCGAGTTAAAGAAAGAATTAACTTGCAAAATATCCCACCAGCCGTCCATGAATGGGGAAGTATTCCCCTACTTTTTCACTTACATGCCTAGGTGATCTGTTTCGAGATATCCAAGTAATCGAGCAAAACGATGCAAACTTACAGTCAGTTGAATCTTAGTACTTACATACTACACAATACCATTATTAAAGTACATTTTAATATGTAATTGTACAATTTAAAACATTGTTTTCTTCATATAAAAGTAATTCGTGAAAGTGGCGACGTATATTTATATAAATAATACATGTATAAAGTATTGCATTCAATATTGTTGAGATTGGTAATTTAGACTACACTTTCTTTTCCTGAGCATAGAACCTGATGCATAATGACTCTATTTACTAGTCAATTTTATGTCTTCACTATATGTAGTCTACTAACAAACATCGTTTGTTTTAATAATTGTATACATGTTTCATAAATGCTACTGCGTATATGTAAATAATTGCGCTTACAATTGTTATGTTTTTAAAGAACTATTTTCGTTCGAGGTAATGGGTTAGTTTCAAAATCTACCATTAAGATTTTCTTATGTAAAATCTTGAAACAAGATAATCTAAACATTTCTTCACAGAAAATGTGATCTCAATAAACTAAACTACAATTACATTTTACAATCATGACCATGTAGGCTTTTGATTATCTGAAGTCTCAGATTGTATCCCGAAATTACGTGGAACTGAAATTTACGGCTTCTCTTGATTTGTAAACAAAATACATCTATTTAAAATGTATTGAGAAAGGGCAAACTGCCAAAAATAAAGACGTTATCCACGTACCGAAAAAGCGTATCTTTGAATCGTATCTTTAATATTTAATGCAACATGGCTACACATCGCAAAAACTATTTATAGTGTAGGTTCGCAACAAGGTATATTTAGATACAAATTTTACAAAACAAAATAAACGCGCCACTAACCTGTTTAGCGTCAAAGAATCCAGGAATGAAAATGATGAAATTTCATGTACAATTAAAGTAAGATGTAAGTAAAATTACATCTTGAAAAGAATACAGCATTTTCTTTTCCATTTCTAGAACGAATAATACACAAATAAATAGTTTTGCTATCTACTATCTACGAAAAAACCTTATTAGAAACTATTTTTACATGTATAAGTGGGAAGTAGAAAAACTCAGTTGCAAGTATTAGTGATGGACATAACTTGAAAAGCATCTTCTTATTTCGAGTACTGATTTCACCCCCTAAAACTGTGCTATAACACGAACAAAAAATAAGTTTGTGTTATAAATGACGGTCTGCTTGTACATAAAAAGATTATAATTTCCTGTATTCTCGATTTGCCCAAACTCCTTTTGTCAATAGTTACTCAAAGCGTATTTACGTAAACCGATGCTTTAATAACATACTCGTGGGAAAAGTGCAATAAATACATTTAATATTCATATTTAAAATAAGCAGATAGTACCTGTATTTTCTACTGTCCTCGGAGTGTGGTGTTTAGAGTGTAGATATACCGTAACGTAAAGAAAAATGTTCCTGTCAAATTTCTATTATGCCTATTAATGCATTAAGTATAGAAATGAGCTCTCTCTAATGTTAATGTAAAATCAATATTTTATTAAACAATACTTAGAAGAACTTAATCATCAAAATAGCATTATTATTAATAACTTTACGTGTCTTTGTGACAGTTTGTTTACCTCATCGTGCATCGTGATAAAAATCGTGTAGTATGAAATCGGATTCCAAATCATTTGATCGTTCAAATGCTTATTTCATTGAATGTTTACAAGTTACACGTCACTTTTGTATTATTTAAGTGTTTATATAATGCTTCATCAATTATTTGTCTAGAGTCTGGAGACTGCATCATACTCAATCAAATTGTAAAAGATTTCAAATTCGACCGTTCACATTACGCGACATAATAATAAATTTGTTGAAGAATATGCGGACATTATTAACCGATTTAGGTAAACTTGTCGATAAGCTGCCTCCTCTCGGATTTTGATGAATTTTAAATATGTTGTTAACGTCATGATTCTCAACAACTTTTTCCTTTGGAAGTATATGGCGGTCTCTTTTAGTTTCCAAGATATTCGCAAAAAACAGTCAGGGCACTATTGCGAATTTTGCCTATTTTGAATGATCGAATTTGTTCATTAGAATAGAGCAGCCCCTCCCCCGCCCTAAAGAATGAATTTAATCATTGAAAATATTCGGAATTTGACAACGAAACAATAATCTTTCGCGATTCAGAACTAGAAGCTTGTTGTACTTAGAACACAGAATGCTGTTCTTCGAAATATTCTTAAGAAGAAAGTTTATAAACTTCTTTTCTAAATTGATTGCTCGCGCGAATTCAGTGAAAGACCGCATGTCTCACGTGATTCATTACACTTCATTCTCCACGAAACCACTAATGAGATTGTAGCTACAAGCATTGTGCGACAGCGTGTGACGGTTGTTAGTATTCTGTCTTCGTCGAAAACAAGGTTAAATGTAACATACCCTGCCGAAGTACTCATGTTGCGCATAGGAACATTAAGAAACTACTTTTGCGAATATCTCGTAAACTAAACCCGACCGCTATACACTTCCAAGGGAAAAAGTTGTTCAGAATGGTGACTTTGACAGTATATTTAAACCTCATTTAAATCGGCGAAAAGGTAGCTTTTCAACAAGTGTACCCCAATTTAAAACGTCTACTACTTGTACATGATGTAGCGATTTTTTCAAAAATTTTTCCACGTCATGTAGTAAACTAATTGTTCTAACTTCTCATAAAAATCCAAATCGTAAGAGCCGATACTAAAAATGGGATCGTCTTTCTAAAAGTGTCCGAGTATTTATATGAGTCACTGTAAATACTGTTACTTAATTATCAATGTATTTACAAACAACGAGGTAGCTCGTTCCTTCGTATTCCTCTGACACGTTACATGACATAATTAGAGTTATAAGCATGAAGGAATGTTTTTCTCTTTCCAATTCTAATATATAAATTTACAAGAACCATCAAAATAGGAATTAAGATTGCAGGCTTAACTACCGAAACATACCTACAACTTTAGTCGTAGTCGTGTAAATCCTTGTGCTAAAAACATCAAAGTTATAATTGGACTAAAGGAGAAGCATCGACGCTCATAAGCTTGTTCTTGTAAAAACTTTATTCTTGTCTTACTCGAAATACAACGAAATTATGACTATGCATTCTTTTCTCTATTCGACCGGTCGATGAAGACACGAGTGAAAATAGCAATGAACAAGATACAACCCTTATTGTTAGATAGCCAAAACGGATTTGTATTTCGAAATTCTCTGTTTCTCACAGTTTTCTACTTATTCTGGGAAAGTATAAACCAACGTTATGACGTCACAACAGTAGGAAGGGAATAAAAAAGAATAGCTCGGCAGTTGTAAGTTTCCAAGAATATCCGGGAACATTATAGCGCGATCTCATCATAAAAGTTATGGCTATACAATGTCAACTTCATGAATGATGCAACGACCTGCAGAATTATCAAAGTTATGTGACATTGTTCGGCGGCGGGACTTGTGGTCCGGCACATAAAGGTCTTCGTGACACGCGAAATTGAGCAAAGGGAAAAGCCAGCTAGTGGTACAAGCCGACCTAACCCGACGACCGAAAGAACGTCCGAACGCGCGGATGGAAAACGGAAAATGAGGAAAAGGAAAGGAGACGGTTAGAAATAGAATGGAAGTAAAGGATAAGAGCGGGAAAGGAAATAAAAGAGGGCGGAAGCGAGGGAAAATATCTAAGATGCCGTGACAGTGAGAGGTTAGATATAGCATGCTACGGGATCGGTACAGCAGATATAACGGGTACAACGCGGTAGTTGCCGACGCGAGACCCAAGCTATGCTGGTGAATTATGCATGATACCGAACACAATCACCCCTCTCGACCTTCCTAACTTGTCCGAAAACCGCCCCTCAGCTTCCAACTGGCCGTGCATGAATGCCGATACTCGACTATCTCGACTATCTCCTCGCGCTTCCGACACCACCAACTCTACACTAACCACACTTTTTTCTTTTACCAATTTCCGATCTGATCGAAGAATTCTACTCTAATCGGTAGACCGTGGAGTGTTATGAAAAACAAAAATATTATGCATTAATTACACATACAGGAATTACGTAGACATTTATTTTATTTTTAAATCTAATAAATAATTAAAAACCACAGAAGTTTCTTTAACCTCACGCCACCATGTTCTTTTTCACTGACGCACCTGGCAAAGTGGGTCTTTCATTTCCGGGTATGATCTTCTATTGTTATAATATATAAAAAAGTCTGAAAAAATTCTGTGGTACTTATTGTCGTCTATTTAACGAGCAAGTGTTACTTTAGCTAGATATTTAACCTGTTAGCAATAAACGTAAAACATCAAAGAAAAATTATGAAGAAGTGAAAATTCGTCTGGAACTTAGCGACTCAGTATGTCGGCAAAGTATTAAATTCGCTAAATGTTTTTAATGTTTTGCATCTGATCTACACAGTTCTACCATAAATGTAGAATCTCGATCTACTACAGTATAATATATTGAAAAATAAATTTTTCTTTGCAGTTTGTGATATTAAATATTAATCTAGTTTTATGAAAACTCGTATGTGTGTTTTATAAATGAAAATATGGATATGGGTTTTTGGAATTTTATGTTTTTACCATATAACAAGAATTATAACATATGTATATGTATATTGGTTTTTCCTACTTCGCGCGAGAAGTAGTTTTCATCATGAAGTTTTATAATGCTTTCAGCAACTATTCTATACAACAATGTCATTGATAGACTGCGAATCTTTATGCATTCATGGCTTCTGAAAATTTTGTGAAAATATTAGAATATAAAATTCGACAAAATTTAATACCATTTTTATTTACTTCAGACCTGCAAAGGTTACTATCAATAAAAATAATGTTCTATTTGATTCCACTTTCTTAAAATTCATCAACAAAAATTGCAAAGTGCATAAACATCCGCAATCTAGTCATTAGTTATCCCTTACCCATCAGAAAAGGTACAAATGCTGGGCGACGTTTGCGCTAATATAATCACTGTCACATCCGACTGAGTTGAACGCTTGGTTTCAAGAACATTTATGTTTTACAAACATTTTCATTGAATTTCACTACTGCCAAAAAAATCGTCAATACAAAGTTTAAAATAAGGAAAGCCCCTTAACAGAGAGCATTCGATAAAATATCAGTATTAGTATTTTCAGTACCGTATTTCTTAGACAAAATTTTGAAATAACGTATCATTTTTTACATTGAAGTGAAAGATGATCAAAATAATTTCATATTTGATATAAACGAAATATTTTTAGTCAATAATTATTGAATCGTTAAATCTACGTTTGGTGTACTTATAAATTTTTTATTTGACATTATTTTATGAGTCGAAGACAGGAAAAGTTTGAAAAGAATAGCTAATATCTTATTGACAATGCCCTATGAAACATAGTCTGTATTTTCTTCTTCGAAACGTATGGAAATATTGATAAACATTTTTTCATCTTCCTCTAATTTCAAAAAAATACAAAAATTCCTTCCAAATTTTCTGTACACACAATCAAAGAATTGTCTTATTTCTTCTTTCCATCACAAAAATTCTTAAACATTTTTAAAATTGTCACTCATCTTGTAATACGTCGCAAAGTTAAAGAACAAGAAAATCTAATTGTAAGCACGATTTGAGCGTTACAGTGTGTATATCGCAGGAGTATTAGAACACTGCAAAGTAGTGTGAACATGAATCTCTATGTATAATTTGAAATAATACCTTTCAGACTTTTAAAAAGTCAAATAATTGTTATTTTCCAAAAATTTCACTAAAGATTAAAAGAATTCTGTCAAAGTTTATTATATGTAGTTTTGAAGACATAGTAAATAACTTCGTTTTGATATTTCTTCAATTTCCCAAGCTTTTTGCATTGTATATATACAGGGTGTTTCGTTTAACATGGATTCCTTAATACCTTCGTTACTTATGATGGATATAAAAAATTGTAAAAGGACAAAGTCGTTTGATACGAAATGCAGAATATTTTGGTGTATGATTTTACTTCACGATCATTTCCACACCGAATTGTTGTCCGCAACAATATTTTTGTTTATAATTCACTTTTCGCTCTGTTTCCTATTCGATAGTTATTTATGCATAATGGTTGTCTGCTTATGTTACACCATTGTTTTTAAAAACGTGAAGAAAATTAATGTTGCATTTCATACTTATGAATGCACTGATAAAAATATTTTTCATTGCTACACTAAATGGTGTTAATCCTGTATTAATCAGTGTTAAATATGGGTAGAAAGGTATTTTTTAATATTTCTTATATCGTGTTGATGTAAGTGAATATAAAATTGATTATAGATTTCAGTTATCTATACCAAACAGTTTCTTCTATTCACTTATTCATCTACAATGTAAGCTGCAGTGACTACCATTAATATTCAAACACTCTTTAAAAAATTACCATATGTCGGAATCGCGAAGAAAATACTAAAGATTGTTTTTTACAAGAGATCCTGAAAAATTCGCCGAAATTGGTTGGCGCAGAAATAAATGACAGGTATTGAAAAATGTAAGAATCTGTAGATTTATGAAAGTTATCTATAAGCCATAAATTGCGAAACCTTGGATTTTCGCCATCTTTCACTATTTGTAACTTAAATCAATGTCAATCGGTTTCTATGAAACTTTCTAAGCGATGGTATGCGATAGCAGATTATTCATTTTATCCTCTCATAAAAACTCATATTGTTTGGTCTAATTATTTGACAATTATCCTTTCTGAAAGAATATCCGAATATTGGTGCAAATTACTGTATAGTCTAATATGTTTGAGTAATAAACAAATTTTGTTTTCCCGAAATTGTATTATGGAAACTCTGAAAAATGTACCAAATTCCAATGCTTTCATAGAATTTCCGCAGGTTCTGTAGGAAATTTTGATAACAAATTTTAGACGGATCAAACTGGCTTCAATTATTTATTTTTCAACTAACAGTCATTCGGTAGAAGATTGAAATTTTTAGTGAGTGCAAACACAAGTGAAATAAAAATGAATAATCCGAAGCCTCCGAAAAATTTTCTGGTTTTATATATTGAATAAATAAAGCGTTTGGAACCGCGTCATCCATTCCGTCAACCTAATAACGAAAATTGTATGGTTTAAAGAATGTATGCATTTTTTTCTACTAATGGAGTGACGATAATGATTATTGTATTCCGAAAATCAAGATAATGATATAGAGTCTAAGATAGGTGTATGTTCTGGCGAGGATGACAATTTAGAAAATTCTAAGCCCAATTACAGTTCTTCTATATCCAGGTAGATAGATATTGATTATTATAGCATATCGTAGGTATTAATATAATTACAATCATATAAACAATCAGGAAATGTAGTCGCAAATTGACGATGAAAATTTGAAAATATCGTTCTTCCAAAATCAATAGAAATGATAGAAGACACATTGTTCAGAATTTTGTAGTTGGAAAATAATTTAGTAATATTAATTCATCAGAAGAAGAAGAAACTTTAACGAAATTTACTTTTTAGTTTATTATAAACATATTGTAAACATTTGATATTTATATTTGTTAGCACTGAAATGTTTCGTAGTACATAATGCAAATAATTAATAAAATAAAATTGCATAAATCATTTGACTTTTGTAAGAATTTTTTGCTTTTTAGATATTTCATCTTCTCATACTATAGATGTATATAGCTTTATTAACATAGTATAACTACATTTTCACATTTGTACTCTACTATAATCTTGTAATACATCAATAAAACACTCATTTCTTGAATAAATGAAAGTTAAAATTACGCATGGTGATATACACAAAAAATAAACATAACTATCTATTTCATTATTAAAACTAAATCCGTCAACGTACATGCAAGAGAAGAGATTATACAGGATTCCACAGGATTTAACGTTCAAAATTCGTCAGTATATTCTGTGCCAGTAAACAAGAAACAAATGATATATAAACATAGATCACATAGAGCTTTATTAAAAGGTTATAAGAAAAATACGGAATAGAAGTGGAATAGTAACCGACTTGTTGTTACTGTGATCATTGAAACAAAATTCGCACAGTTATAAATTCGATCTTCGATCGCTGTCAGTCATGTATTGTCAAGAACGATAGACATTTTGAAATGGAGTATTAATTAACTCTAGAAGTGACGATGTCAAGTAGTAAATACATTGATCTATTCGAGCCAATGCTCGCAGTAACTGCAAATCGGTCACTTTTTCACTTGTATTCCGTATTTTTGTTATAACTTTTTAATAAATCTCTATGTAACCTATGTTTACATAAATTTTTTTCTTATTTAGTGCCATAAAATATACTGACAAAGTTTGAACATTAAAACCTGGAACACCCTACACAAATAATTTCTGTAACGGGTGCTTGGATTTCAATTTTGTTTTTATGTCAGTCACATTTAGAGTGGTTGACGTGTAAAAAAGAGAAACAAAATACAGTTCGTTAGGTGTAGATTAAGTTCAACGAGTCCACAGCGACTGTTAATTTCTGATCTCATATTTAAGTGGAAAAGAGTTCGTGCGACGCAGACGACGCGCTTTCGTATTTTTACGAGAGTGCTAATGGTGTCGAAAGACCCTCTCTCGCCTTGACGAGAATCTACCCTCGCTTCTTCGCCTGTCTTAATTGAAAAAATATGAACTTTTTTGTCGTCGCCGGAGAGTACTTTGTTCCCTCTTAATACCGCCGCTGTCTTACTTGCCGCGTTATTATAAAACATTGTAGTTTTCCACGCGAAAGATTAAGCTCAGTTCTTTCGTGCCGTAAAGGAAAATTGATTTAAGTCGTCCCGTAAAGAAAACAATTTCACCAGTATATTCGTATACTGAATTTTTAATTACCAATTAATCACATGATATTTCAAGATAATATTTTCACCGTTTTCACATAAATATGGTTTGACAACGAGTAAGAGAAATTACAAAAAAATTGAAACATTGATTGTATTATTTATATAAATGATTTTCTAAAATTCGCTTATGCAACTAAATTCTCTATTCAAAAGTATATAATTTTAAAAAATGTTACTACCCTACACCCTCGATGTTCCAAAATATCGCAGAACATGTGTCTTTAACCCTTTGAAAACACATGTTGCCATAAGGACGATATCAAGAGTGTACATCTAATTCCTGAAGTTATAAACATACAATCTAATTATGTACGTAAGAAAAGACCAAGTACACATTATTAATTTTCACATTAAGACTGATATGTGGTTTAGTTCTCTGAGGAAAACATTTTTAAAAATCCTCGGCCCAAAGGGTTAACGACCAGCATTGAGGACTGTGTTCACACTGTCAATGTGAACGGCGACTGATATCGTGAAAGGAACTCGTTCTTGATCGGGCATTAATTCTTTATAAATCCATGAAATAAATCATTCCTGTAAACTTATGCGAACAAATAATTATTTGAAATAATTTTTTCAATGAATATTGGCAATTTCATAATATAGTTGTTGCACGTGAAATCAGTTAATATTGTGAGTTTTCATGGAAATAAATGTGCAGGTAAAGCAACACATTTACAGAGAACTCTTCTTAGATGCCATCTTTTACTGATCGGAGTAAGAGAGCGCTATTGGTAATGCTGCCAATTTCATTGATACCTTTACGATTGTTAAAAGTATTTTCATAATCGTTTCGATCCTTACATAAATTTTTCAAAAGATAATAAAAGAAGTAAAAATATATGAATGCTTCACAATCTGTTTCGTCAACATCGAGTAAATATGACCCGAGGAATACGTATGTAACAAACAAATTTTGGTTTTAAATTTAAATATTTTAAACTTACAAATATACAATATACAATATTAAAGAAGTAAACGTAAAAATCACATACACTAAATATGATGATGCAATATTTAAAAGCATAGTATTTATGATAACGTAAATTTCATCTCCAGTCATACACACCCGAGGCGGACACCATGGTTTTAAGTTTTTATTACGATAAAGGCCACTAGTAAAACCCTCTAAGAGGATAAAAAACTAGTTCCTTAACGGTATAAGAAAAATACGTGGCATATATTTCTAATAACTCTCCAACATATTTTTCTAAAATCTTGAATAACTTGAAAATATTCTTTGATGGGTGATACACTCCGGGACAAAATATATCTTACATTTTTTTAATGTTTTGTAACAAAAATTCTTCAAAATACATTACTAGTGTCGTTACTATGTAGTTTTGGGTATGCTTGTATGTACAATAATCACCATACTGACCTCAATATTAAGTCCGACGAAATTCTACGAATTCAAATGTAAATTTTTGTCTGCAAACAGGACAAAATGATAGTACAAGCAGTTGTGCATTTTGTGAATTTTGCATGACCTACTCAATAATAAGTATCGAATATGAGACATAGTTAATAAAATGTGTAATAACATTTTGTGATTTGTATTTGTTAAAAACAACAATATATATAATATAAAAAGTAACAAAGTGTTCGTGAAATATACATAATATCGAAACTAGAAAAATGAATAATATTCAGGCAGAAATATCAAAAGTCGCAAACAGAAGAAAAGATATAACGGATTTATTGAAAGATCTCATTAAATTCGTAGGTGACTGCGAGACACTAATACGGGAAATATGTGACACATTTTAAAAAAGTGTAAGCACTTAGTAAGAAGAAATTGCAGAAAAATACACATTTGAGTGAGCAACGTAAAATCAATCGTCTTCAATTAGCAAAGAAGAAGAGAAAATGCGGTCATATTTACGAATGAGAAGAGAAACAATTTACAACGTGTTAGATGAACCTGATAATCTCAATTATTATTATCATGATTTGAGACTGGAGCAAAAATATTATTTTTGTCAAATAAAACTAAACAGGCTGATAAATCTAGTTTGATTTTACTAATATGTATATATTATTAAACGTATTCTGAAATAGTGTGTAGAAACAAATTTTAGTTGCACTGAGAAAATATTTAAAATAATGTAAATCTTAATGTGTGCTATCTTTTTGTACCAAAGTGTAGAAGGTTGGGCGTCAAATATTTAGCAATAACAATGTATATTCACGTTGTTACCACGATAGGTTTCGATATCCCGCGTTGAACTATTATTTTAGGAGCTCCTTAAAGTTAATCCTAAATCCCAATTGCCGCGGCAGTTAAAAGTCGACGTGGCGTGGCAGCAAAAACACAACCTGGTCTCCACTAATCAAAGTGTTTGTCTTGGCTTAATCCTAGCTTAGCGGAGACTTAAATATTCCTTGTAAACTTCCGTCCAACGTCGGGGATTACTAAATGGGAGCAACGGAGGGTCTTGTCTTCGACTTAGCTAGAAAGTGCCAAGCTTGGCTGTAATAGGATAAGACCGCCGAAGAGCTTTCTTTGTTGGTTTACGTACAAAGTGTGTCATGTATTGCTAAAGCAAGCATTTTCCAGAATCTTTCGCAAAAATACTATGAATACATATATATGTTCAAGTCCTGTTATCATACTACCTGTAACATTAGACTAATTAATTATATCACATAATCATTATACGTTCATACCATTACTAACTTTACTATTATACTATGCGTTAAGCATATTTGCTTAAAATATAAAACAAAACTACAGAGCTTAATTCACTTAATTAAATTTCTTTTTTTTTTCACATGCAGGTATACAATTTCAAAAAGAATCTACGTGTTCGTTAAAAGTAAAATAAATATTCACACGTCGAATCATAATTAGTAGGGTATAAATATTATTGTAAAATTAAAATGCTTGCATCAATTGCCAGACACGGAAGCTAAATAGAAATTTCTTCCATTTTTTAAGCTTTTTAATAAGTAGGAGATAGTATATTGGTATTCTTAAAATTTCATCTTCTTACTGTTTTAAATTTTACCATCTCATTTTTATAGTAAATGCAATAAATTCACAGTGCAATCATTACTAATTGTACTAATAATATTCCAATTTCAATACCTTAATAATGCACAAAACTACTTTTACATTTCTGCTAATTAGGAATTCAAGATTTCTTGATGTTATACAGAATTAACACAATCCTTAATCCATGCCATTTACTGAATGATGTTTTCAACAGTTATGGATATCATTTATCTTTACTTAAAATTTTCAATTAATGAGAATGTCAATAATCAATTATTTTCAATTACGTACTTAACTGTACTCATTTAATGTATATATTATTTATTCAAATCAATATGTTCGTAACATATATAAGACAAATAAAAAGGAAACATATCTGTGAAAGATAAAATAGGAATATGAAGAAAATCTATATATTCTCTCAGCGAGGTTTCGTTATTAATCATATCATACTTTATTTAACCAGTTAACAGCGAAATTTAATTTTTAGAATCTCTCATGGCATGCGGAATTAAAATCAAGCACTGTGCAACAGTGCAACTCAAGCAAAATGAGAAAGGATTAAATTTTCGTTCAATAAAAAATTAACAATTCATTATTGAAAAGGACCGCATTAGAGCTTTGGATTGACGTGTATACACGTCGAATGCAGTTAACTGGTTAAACATACGCATACATACGTGTAAGATCGTTTTTATATGTAGTCATTTTCATGAAGACTTGACTGCTTACAACACATTTTATCAAACATACCAAACATTCTCTTATAATACCTCAATTATGAAAACAAAGACGGAAATATATGAAGAAGGAATAATGTTTCTAAACATTTTTACCTTATTAGATTAAAAATAATATACACTAATTGGTAAAGAAATATTCGAACCTATGGTATACAACGGGAATGCAAGCGTGGGATCTCCATTACTGTGAATTATAGCCTTTTTCATAAAAAGCTATTGTAAGAAAAATTTACTCCACAGAAATAAAAAGTGTATGGGATTAATTATCCTGCGAATAACCACTAAAGAACCATAGGAGAGAACCGTAGCTGATGGAATGAACTGGAGGAAAGGAAGGGTAGAGTGACAATTCACAGTGACGGACATTTGACACGCAAGACCGAGAAACCACCTTATAATTAGTCGCAATACAGGACAATGACGTGCAGGGAAACGCGCAATAGTTGAGTGGTATGAGGTATGAGGCTGCCGAGGTACGACACCACACAGGAGTTGAGCGAGAAGGTGGTTGCTCGGAGGGTTGCGGGTCAGTCTAGTAAGGAATAATGGACATCTGAACACGTACAGAAAAAAGATGATATGAAACGTGAAACACGTTGTTCTACAATGACGTACGTTTATTATAAAACTGAAAAATTATAACTAGGTTTTGTGTTTTAAAATGTTACATAAATTGCGATTTTAAAAATAAAATAGTCCTCGAATAGTACTCAGCAACATTACAAATATTTAAAAACTAAGCAGATTTCTTAAATGACTTACATAAATACTTTTCTCTAAAGATGATATGCTCGCTAAATTTTTAGCCATCCATCACTCACTTTCGCATACATGCGAAAAACAGATATTTATGTACCCAAGAAACTTTTTGGGAACAACAGAAGTAATAATGTAACATTTATATATATATATATATATATATATATATATATATATATATATACAGGGTGGCCCACATAACTCTGAAGAGCTCAATATCTCGAAAACTATGCCATCGATTTTAAAGTTCTTAGTCTTCAATTGCATGGAACTGAAGGGCCTTTCTGACTACATAAACGTGAAATGGCCTCCCTTCCCCTTTAACGGGAGAGGGGAGGTACCTTTGTAATTTTAAATTTAACCCCCTATAAAATGTTACATATTTAGATTCTACCGGAAAAAACAAGTCAATTTTGTCTGAAACATTTTTTTGTCAGATACTTCCATGATGAGATATAACAGTTTGAAGTTTCGAGTTGTAGGTACTTGAAGCGCTCGGAAATAGCGTTATGGAATTATACGCGCTTGGGTTTGCCACGGCCCAATAATGCAGATTATGTCTATTTACATGCCCTGAATTCATAAAAGTGACCTCATCGGAAAAAAGTATTTTGCACAAAAAGTCATTTTCCACAACACCCTGCAGCCACTCACAAAATCTTACGCGGTGATCGTAATATGCTATCGAAAGCTCTTGTGATAAAACCATGTGATATGGATGATACTTTTGCCGTTTCAAAATTCGTTGAATCGATGAACGACTAATATGTGATGTTTGTGCAAGTGTACGTTGACTAATATGAGGATTTAATGTAATTGCAGCAAGAATACTGGCACTATTATTTTCATTAGTGACAGCTTTAGGTTTATTGGGAGTTTTTTACACAATTCGCCGTGCTCGCAAAGCCGCTTTTCTAAATTATGGAATGTTGCATGACATTTTTTGATCCCATAACGTTCAAAAAACATCACTGCTGCACGCCGATAATTTTTTTGGCATTCACCTAACGTTAATAACATATTCACTTCTGTGTCAAAAGTAGCCATAATCACAATGTTACTGCTTGAATAACAGCTCTAAACTGAAAACGTTTTCATAGATAAGTGAGTCACACTCAAGAATTGTAAATATTATTGTTTGTGTTTCTTCATGAATAAGCAATGGACTCAAGCGCGTATAATTCCATAACGCTATTTCCGAGCACTTCAAGTACCTACAACTCGAAACTTCAAACTGTTATATCTCATCATGGAAGTATCTGACAAAAAAATGTTTCAGACAAAATTGACTTGTTTTTTCCTGTAGAATCTAAATATGTAACATTTTATAGGGGGTTCCATTTAAAATTACAAAGGTACCTCCCCTCCCCCGTTAAAGGGGAAGGGAGGCCACTTCACGTTTATTTAGTCAGAAAGGCCCTTCAGTTCCATACAATTTAAGACTAAGAACTTTAAAATCGATGGCATAGTTTTCGAGATATTGAGCTCTTCAGAGTTATGTGGGCCACCCTGTATATAACATAATATATATATATATGTACACATGTATTATATATATTTATACATTGTTGTAATGTATTTTGATTTATTACTTACGTTGGATATTTTCCGAATAAAATTTTGGACAACCTATCTACACGTTTCTCCTTGTAAAAAGAGGAATGAAAGTAAAATTAGTGAACATGACTTACCTGTAGTTTTGGATGACAGATAATTAGGTAAAATCAGAATTAATATAAGCCATTTTTTTAATTGTAATATTATTAATACACGCTACTTACATCTTCATATATCAAATCAGTGTAACAAAGACATAAGGAACGTGTATGTGTGTAAACGAATGGAAAACTTTTTCGTCTGTTCGATCGAACATGGTCCCGTCTGTTCGATCACTCAATTCGTTCTGCTGGAATTTATCCCATGAAAAGTATTGAAAGTAAAGCTTATACGAATGTACAACTGTTGAAACTCCTAAGTATATTTTACAAAATTCAGAAACTTTAGGTTCAAGGTAGTAGGTAAATATTGTACTACATTATCTATAATGAAAATTACACAAATGTTTGACTAACATTTGCCACCATTTTGAGTACATTCATTAATATTCTATTCTTTTGCAATAATACCAAACAGATACGTGAATATTTCGAGCATATCTTGCGTACTTTAAGGTACTATCTTACATGATCACGATTTAATACTATAAAACAAGAACTCAGGAAAAATACCATCTATCTATATGTATATATAGGGTGTAAATATGTTAACCCTTTTAAAAAAAATATCAATGACAATGTAATCTTATAAATAATTGAACATGCTGCTTTCACTTCGTAAAATATTTCAAGAGTTAATAATAGTGTTAATTGATTATAAATTATGCTTTGAATCTGGATTAGCTATATATCTCTAATAATAAACATACTTACAGTATTACTAGATGTAGTACTTATCTATGATTTATAAATTAGATACGGCCTAGGCGGAGTTCCAAATTCGGCTACTCTCTCCTAAGTAGGCTGCGGATTTTATACCGTTATGACAACAACGTAGCTGCAATTTAAATAGCAGAAAAATTGAAAGAATTTAAGTGTTCTGATGTATTACTTTAGATCTACTAGAATTATCGAAGAAAGGAAAATATCGTTAAGTGGCACCTTTTCTTGCAAGAGGTAAGGACAATTTTTATTTTTCATAGAGATCCGCGGTGTAATAGGAATAAGTAATAAGGATTCACGCTTTCATTTACCAACGGAAGTGCTGTAAACAGTCATTATTATAGCCGCCGCTAAAATCTCGAAGAACGCAATGCGATATACCTCGGAGACTTCCTCAAGCATAGAAATTGTTCGCGATTCACAAATCAATTACAAGCTTGATCCCAACCCTGCAGGTTACGTTTGGCTGTGCAGACTCGCGAGACGGTTGTGTAGGCAGCGTATTGTTGTACCATAGAGAGACGGTATAGCTCGAAGAACCCCACCTACCCTAGCCAGGCTCACTCCCCGGCGTGTGCCTGGCTACACACGTTAAGAGAACAGGAGAAGTGTGTATGTTTTGAGAGCGGTATTATATCGAGCATAAAGAGCGGCCTCGTCCCAAGGGAATGCAGCGTGTGCGTGCTTGCATGCTCTATTCGCGACCCCCCCAACTTGGGACAAACCCCCTTCTCAACGACCCTCGCAGCTCGCAGTTCTACCTCCTTTTCGACCCCTTCCAACTTTCCTCGCTCCGGTACAAGCGTCCCCCTTTCGGTGTATGTGCCATCACACTGACTGCCCCCTATACCCCCTTTACAACCTCTAACCCCACGCCTTCGCCCGGTGTACCCTCGAAATGGAACCGAACAGGTTGATAATCTTCGTATAATACAAAAACTCGTACAGCCACCCTATGTTGATGCAGTATCGCTCCCTTGTATTCTTCTCCTAACCACTTCAAATCGCCCGACTGTATATCTCTATTCCTGTCGTCTTATTAACACGTTCTTCCTTGTTCTTTTATGCTTACATTAGACCAAACCAAAAGTCGCGTGTCTTAATGACACTTCCGTTGTACATTGCACATAGAAAAGAACAAAATATAGTTATCGCAACGATCACTGAAAAACAATTGTTACTGCGTGTCTTTGTTAACCTTTCGGAGATGACGTCTATACATTGCGCTATAAGTTCCTATTGAATGTCTCAGGATGGGTGATACAAGCGAGAATGGGATGATTCTTATATGAAAAAATAAGTAAAAATAAATGATAGCATTTCTATTATTGACGCTTCGTTTTTTAATAAACCAAGTTTCAAAATTCGACGGATTCGCATGTCCTAGCATTCACAAGAAGTAGAATTAGTTGGTCATGATCAGACGAGCCAGCCGATTTCTATTCAACACCACGCGTAACTGACGAATTTTCAAACACTATTTTCTTAGAAACAAAGCGTCAACCGATATAATGTTATTCGTTCCTTTCTCCTTATTTCGGCATCACCCTAGGCTCGATTGTACTTTATACGTATGTATGTATGTATGTACGTATGTATGTATGTATGTTATATAGTATAATAATGCGTGTATACAGTATACGTGTATGACTAATATTTCAAAGTATACTTATTATACAAGGTCAGATTATTAGGGGCCAGTCACATTTTTATACATCATTGTTTACTTTTTAGAATTCCATGATAGCTTTGAATATCAAGAAGTGTAAATCCTCAACAGATTATGGCAGTGTTGGGCAAATATTATTTATCTAATAAATAAGAAGAAAATTTCATCAGTAATTAAAAATGACTTGTTTTATATACATAAAAGTCATTTAAACGATGCCAGAAATAGATTATTTATTATTCCTTACTTGCAAATATAATTTAATTTTTCATTTGGATGTAATAAAAAATTAAATACTAAATATTTTTTAGCTTTTTCTTCCTTGTTTTATTTTATGTAATAAAAAAATAATCAAATTTTTTTTAATTTTCAATTGATAGATCACAGTTCATGTTTGCTTTCAAAACTACTTACTTTTCAAACAAATTATCCAAAAGTCTATTCGATATTGGGGTCTTTTCATTATAGTTTCCACAGAAAAAATCGTTCTATTAAAGCTGACGACGATAAGGGTGTGTTATATTTTTTTAATTCTATGTTTGGATCTCGGATCTCTTTTATTAGATGTGCTGGCCCAACTATTTTCAAATTTTCGTAAATTTCTTGGTTTCCAATCACATTCAAATCTCAAAACTCACCAAGTTTACTATTCTTATTATTTGAAGTACATAATGAGAATACTTTTTTATGGTGTAATTTTATATATCAACCTGGAAACAACATTTTTCAAGTAAATGTGTAAAATGTTATGAACATTAATGGCAACAAA
Source organism: Sphecodes monilicornis (assembly GCA_913789915.3). Lineage (NCBI taxonomy): Eukaryota > Metazoa > Arthropoda > Insecta > Hymenoptera > Halictidae > Sphecodes > Sphecodes monilicornis. The sequence goes on from OU565292.1 coordinate 3,494,371, forward strand.
TTCATCGCTGTCGGTAATACAAAATAAATTTGTCCACTAAACAATAAATAATACCTACAAAGAAAATTGTAAATAACAATCAATTTTATTATTCATGTAATGCATTTAGACTTGTTCAATTCACAAATAATTTATTTCCGTTTCTTTATTGAACTCTCAAATAACAAATAAAATTATATTTACATAGATATTTAAATAAAAACTTATTATGATTATCTAGGTAGTCTACAAAGGGTTAAATATATACTTTATTTGAGAAAGGTTCGATCTTGAATAAATCAACAGTTAATTTAAAATAACATTAACCTCAATGTATTGTCGTAATGTATTGTTTAACTTGTATATTACTAATCCAACTTCAAATCGAAAATTAATTTAAAACGATCACAGCTATTGTAAACATTTGTACACCCATCGCACAACTTACGACGAAAATTATACACCTCGAAAAGGCATGTTTTTGAAAAAAGCAAACAATTGTTTTTGAACATGATTAAACATGATTTCATTTATCAAAATGAACATGAAGAATACAGCCCAGTGTTGCATTAATCAGGAAGAGCGACGTAATTTTTCGTTGCGAGCCTTAAATTGTAAAGCTACACGAATAAGATTTCCATAATTTATCGAGAAGTATCTCTGTACGTACATAGTGATATTGTGACAATCATGTTTTTTATATTGTGTCACTTTTGTCACAAGCGTTTTGCACGTTTATAAAATAATACATTTCCTTAATGAAATTATAATGTTAAAGAAAAAAATAAAAGTACCAATTACTTAACACGTTAAGTGATACGAGAACCATCGCTGATTGTGAGTCAGATTGGACTTCCTGCATAGGCCGTTATGATAATTTCATACCTACAAAAAGAAATGGTATATATTTTTTTAATCGTAATCAAAGTATAGAAGAATAAAAATATAAATTTTATTTCATAGCGTATTTTCTATAGTATCCCGTCATGTTGCTAACAATGATGTAGTCTCCAAATAACTCTTATGAAATTATAAGTAGACTCTGGATTTTATGCATTTATAACAAAACGAATGAATAAAATATAAAATTGTAAACATGCTAGAAGAATGCTAGAATATTATTACATTATATTTGCCTTATTAAATTTTGTAGGAAGCATCCGGTTTGTTTCGACCATAGTCTCCCGCACGTTCATCTATTTGCGCTTAGCCTGTTTCCTTGGATGCCCCGTTGCTGGCCCTCGGTCTGCTTTCCTCCCGCGCTCCATTGTAGGGCCCAAGCGCCGAGGTGTGATACACCCCTACGCACACAGGCTGGTCGTCCCGAGTCTCCATCTCGTAGGTGTTGAGACCTACGCGGTGTCTCATCACGTACGATCCATCTCTTTTTGGTGCGAACTTTGATGTATAGTTCCTCTCTCGGTTGCTAAGAGTGTAAGTGGTTACCCACACCAGGTCTCCTCTCTCGTATCCACGGTTGGGCCGACGGTGTTTATCGGCGTACTCCTTCCTCTGCTCCTTAAAATTGGTGGAAGTACCAATATATCGTCTAAATAAATAAGAATATTGTGGCCTCCCAAACCAGCTCTCATCCGATCCATGAGACGTTGGAAGCTGGCCGGCGCGTTGCTCAAACCGAGTGGCATCCTTTTGAACCGGAAGATCCCTAAAGCTGTTGTGAAAGCGGTCTTGTCTTGATCTTTATCCCGTACGCTGATCTGTGAATAACCTAATTGTAAGTCTAGCGCCGACATGAATCCCGTTCTCTTGGCAGAGTAAAGCAAATCATCAATTCGTAGCAAAGGGTATGAATCTGTAACAGTAGCGTTGAGTTTGCGATAGTCCACGCAAACCTGAATACTGCCGTCCCTTTTGGCCACTAAAACTACGGGTGCAGCCCATGGTGATTCGCATTCTTCGATGATGATGTGACCCTGATCATTTTCTTTATCTGCGTATGAAGCAGTTCCCTCTTCGCCGGTGATAGACGATACGGTGGCATAGCATTTGGAGCGTGACCCCCGGTGTCTATCCGATGGATAGCCTCCGCCGTTGGTGGTGCTTCTCCTCGTCCTCTCTAATAACAATGATAGCGACAACGGAGATGCCCACCCTATCATCGAATGTTCGAACGCACTGGTTAAACAATATATCGATATCCGGCCAATGTGTGTTCGCTATTGGTTCCTCCATCTTGTTGGCTTCATCTAGGAGTGCCTGGAGTCCACTCGTATCCTCCGGTATCGGGCTCGCGCATCTTGGTGGAGGTTTCGAAAGTTCCTCCATCTCGCGAACCAGTTATGTCTCCAATGATAACAGAGGGAAACCTCTCTCCCCCTTGCCGGAAGGTGTACCTCCGAACGGTACTTCTCCTTGGAAGTCGTGTAGGTATCCCGGTGCATCCACGGAGTGCCACGTCCGCTGCGGAACGTTCAACAGGACTCCTGCGTTTTCGATGAAATCGACACCAAACAGCGTTCTGTTGTCCATTCCTTCTGGTAGAAGTGGTCCGGACATGGTGACCGCGAAGCTCTGCCTCTAGCTGAGCGGCTTTGACATTCTGCATTCGCGGGTTCCCGTCCGCCAATGCAACTTCCATTCTTTGCTCCTGGAAAATGTGCCCAATCTTCTACAACAGGCGATACAAGTTCTGGCTTGCTGCCACGCTGCATTTTGCTCCCGTGTCGAAGAAGATTTGTCCCTTCTCTCCGATGATGGTAACCTCGATTGCTGGTCGCTACCGTGGTTTTACTGTGTACTTAATGTGTAAAATGCTGCGTACGTGGGCGGTTTCGTTGTTTTTGAGCAAACCGGGCATTTGCTGCCTACAACTCCTGGTTTGCTGCTTCCATAGCATTGCAACGGAGTGCGATTTCCTGAGGGCTGCGTGAAGCCTGGTTACAGCATGCTTGTGTTCCAACACGTTCGGCGGCCGGTTTGTTTCAACCGTCCTCTCCGAACGTACCGTAGGCACTAGGTGACTTCACTCTCAGGCGGCCTGGAAATTACCCTGTTCTCTCCTCTCGGAGGGCGACCGGCCTCCATGGCTATCCTCTCCCATGTATCCAGAGAGGCGACCATGTGTCGTCTCCTGGGTTGCTGGGCGTCCGATAGCATTGCTTCGTACTCTTCCATTCAGTGGGCGGCCGTGGTCTTACAGCGTCCACTCCCAGAGGTGCAGCGAAGTACTCGGTCCGCGGTAATCCACCGATATTTATATCAAAGCGTTGCTAATCTTATCAATAACGCGTTACTAGGGGTCGAGAAGCTTCTTGCCCCATGATGTTCTAGAAGATTCGCGAGGTTTCGGCCGCGTTGACTATGCGCGACTCTTTTGTTGGTCGTTCCTCGTCACGTTACAAGGATGCTCGTTCCTCGTCACGTTACAATGTATTAAAAGAAGAAATATATTTTCACTCAATTCTTTCTTTTTACAAGTAACTGGAAAAATTTGTATTTTTTTATGAAGATTCGTAGTCTAATTATAAGACATTTTCCATTCAATATCAGGCGATTGAAACAGTATTGTTGCAGACTATGAATTATGTTTCTTTATGTCTCCATTATGTCAAGTCGTCGAAGCGGACCGATTGCTAGCAGTATATAAAACTCGAAGGAATGGTCAATTGAAGCAACGGCGGCTTACCCAGGAAATTACTGAGGGTCGGTCACTCAATACTCTTAAAAAATTAACGTGTTTCTTTTCTAGGTAGTAGCGTGACTTTAAAAGAAGAGGAACTATGTTGGCTGCCGAAGTAGTTGGCCGTTCGACTACCCGTAGTACCCACTGTTGCTTCCTGATTTGTTCATCTAGTTTGTCGTACTATCGGCAATCTTGGCCAGGTTGGTTAAATATTCACGTGACCGGTCAGTTCTCCAGCATTTATCTTTTTCCTATCAACCTATCCTGCCCATTAACTGTCCTTCTTAGCCGAACAATAAAGATTTTCATAAACCAAAATGAACTCAGTTCGCAAAGAAATATTCCACCTTTGCTCAGGCAAACACTAATTTCTCTTAAGTTAGTATGCGAGTCTGGAACGATGAAATTTGTTTCACTCTCCAAGGCGTTTCCCTCGCTATCACTCGAAATTTGTAACTCAAGAATAATGTGACAAACACGGGAGACTTCATAAAAGTAGTTAAGAATTATGTTACTCTACATGATATTATCCTATCATATAGAGACCACAAAAACATGAAAAAGTGTTAAGTAAAAGTGGTATGAACTTGTCTTCTTCCACAGACCAACTTTTCTGCATTCTTCTGCATTCTTTGTTTAATTAACAATAAATAAAAATATTTGCAGTGGTTGTGGAATACGTCATGATGTATATGTTTAGAGATACTAACGCGAAAAATTTCTATCATTACGTTACATTATAGGATAACAATGTCTGAGAAATATCTTCTGTTGCTGTAAAATATTTATGTTGGTTCTAGGAGTCTATCCATGTAAACAAAAATGTTTATTTAACTGCCAATACGAATATCGTGGCGGACAAAATAAAGGTTAAAATTGGATTTCTGTATGTGAGTACTAATAACTTTAACACCAGATGGTTTTTCAAATATTAAAAACATTTACCTAATTTGAGGTATCCTCACCAAACTATATGACATCAAACTTCGTTTGGTTATTGGTCTGTTTTCACATAATGCGTTAACAATCCAATTTACTCGACACATGCAGTGGACAAAAGTAAGTTTTAAGTCTTTTGCATTGTAATAATATTAACAAGTACAAAACACGCATTTATCGATACTTCTATTCATTTCCGTGAATATATTGACATTAACTTACATCTGCATTCTTAATTGCACAGATGAATATGAATAATAGAATTGATCAAGTCATTTATCTTTCACTAACATATCGAGCCCAAGCGCATTTCAAAAGTGGCATTCAATTTTTTGAAGAAAACAAAATTCAAAAGCTGGAGTGCCCACCACAATCCCTAGATCTCAATACCATTGAAAATCTCCGGACAATTTTAGATAAGCATATTCTCTTAAGTGCTCATACTAACAAAGAAAGTATTATTTTGAGAACACTTCAGAACACCTCAAACCAAATCTACTAGTATGAACATTATGCCTTTCTTTTAAAACGAAATGGAATTCTATTCTTTTGTAACCAATATTTAACCATTAAAGTAAATTATCCGTGTCTTATGAGACCACGTTATGATGTGGTACTCGAAAGGAACGCGAAAGGAATTCACAAAGAAACCGTTTGATTGGTCAGGTGCATACAGTTGAGTTACACGCATTCTCACTATTCGCGGAGAAGATTACCACTACTACTTCAGGTGTATCGCATCGCTTGACAGTGAATTCGCTCTCCTTGCTCTTGCACCGTCCTGAGTACCACGTTAAGAGACGCGGCCAATAGACGTACAATAAATATGACTTTTTTTCTCTCTTCTGCAAAATTATTACAGACAAAGAGGTTCTAATTATTGTAATCATGAAAATAATCGTATGGTAAGGGGTTAATTGCAAGCATACCAAGCAGGCTATAATTGGTAATAGATATCAACGGAGGTCCTACAAAGTAATAAAACTAATAAAATGTTTGAATATTAAATTTCTTTACTTGTTTCATTGTTTTAAATAAACTATCAATTTTCTATCCACGTTTGTAGTTTAATTGCTTCCTTTGTTTTATCAGATGCCGATATTTATAAAAAATTCATTGCTCCTTTAAAATAAAATTGTGGTTGTTATCATATACATTCTTATCTAAACTTTCTTCTGTTCGTCACTGTATCTGTTACCGCTTTCTACATTTCACCTTTCCCTATTTTACCTCACTTCACCACTTTCTTTATTATCGTTCCGGTATTTCTCACATTCGTGATCCACTTTACCCGTTCATCCCCCAGATTTTTCTCACTTTGTCTATCTCTACGATTCCCTTTCTCGCCCTCTTCTTTTCTCCCTTGTATTCCCTTCCCAGCGGCAGTCGGGTTACTTCTCTCCGCTGCCTGTCGTCTGTCTGCACAGTTAAGTGCCCCGCTTTGATTTCCGTCGGCAAACACTGTAAATTCCTATTGACCCGTCTGCCGCCACGTTATCACGTTAAATTAGTCGAGAGTAACGAGTATCGACTCGGTGTGGTTCTATGTATATTCTTCCCCATTGGCCGATATGGGTCTGCCGAGGATGAAGTTCGCAAATTGTACCACCTATTGTTCGCAGTGCATTTTGATTGTTCGAAAGCGATATTATTTACAGCACATAAACAATTTTACTCACTAATATTAACATTCTTGTGCTCCTCGTTTAAACCTTGGGGGACGACAATGGATTGTCAATTTTCTTATGTATGGTCGACGTTAGATGATGTTTGATGTTACAGATGTTACAATAATCTCTTGATAATTTAGACTGTTTGATATTTTCTCCAGTTATCTTCAAATTCCAGAAAGCAAAAACAATGTATGAAAACACATCGCATCGAATAACACTGACCAACAGTATTCATGACATTTTGATTCTGCATTTCAATTTCATCTTCAGTTTCCAAGCAAATCTCCTGGTCAGAAATATTATCATTATCATCTTCATTGACGTCTTGTATACTCATGTTTGCATCTTCATATTCACTCCTGTCATACTCTTCGTCTTCAATTTTAATATTTTCTGTTGGTTGTTCATTTGTTATTTCTTCACGTTCATCTAGTCCTATTTGAATCCATTCTTTATTTATATTGTCTTGATTTTCTGAATTTATATTGTGCAGTAACTTTGATCCATTTAAATTTTCATTTAATTTCACATCGCAATCACATCTTATTCGGTCATTCTTTGGAACATAAGCACGATAGGTATTATTAACTCCATAACCTAGAAATATTTCACTTATGGTCTTAGGATCAAACTTTCTATTTTTACCCTCCTTATTCAATACATATGCCATGCATCCAAAACGCTTCATATGATCTATATTTGGTATCTTGTTATTCCAAACTCCATATGGTGTCCTGTGATGTGCCGAGGATATTACCCTATGGCTGATGTATACCGCAGTACATACTGCTTTTCCACAAAAATATAAAGGGATTTTTGTGAATCCGACATCATTGTTCTGGTCGTTTCGATGATGGACCTGTTGGCTCTTTCAATAATTCCATTGCATGGCGGTGTCAACGGAGGGCTTAATTCATGATGTATACCTTTTCTTTCCAACCAGTGTTCAAAATCACTACTTACAAATCCCCCTCCATTTTCCGTTCTTAATGCCATCAATTTCATTCCTTTTTTATTCTCCTGTATCCTAATTAATTTTATTAATTCTTCCGATGCATCGCTTTTACTATACAGTAATTGTACAAACATGTACCTGGAATGATCAGCAATCACTGTTAACATGTATTTCTTTTTTCCATGTGAAAGAGGTTTAATGGGCCCTACCAAATCCGCGTGCCAAAAATCCATTATATTTTTTGATTTCCTAACTCCTAATCTAACATGAGTTTTCCTACACTTTTTTGCTTGCATACATGCCTCACATTCATTCTTTACTCTCTCATTGTCAGACATGCCAATTACAATATTTTCCTTTTTCATTTCATCAACTACCTTATTATTAGCATGTCCGAAACGCTTATGCCATATCTTTTTTTCAGATATCAACGCTACTGACTCATTGTTCTCGACAAATGTTTTTACAAAGTATCCATTGTCTATACGCACAGCTGTTAATTCTATTTCTTCTGGTTTTCTATAAATAACCGCCCCATGTTTGTTAAACGTTACGCTATAGTCATGATCGGTTATTTTTGCAACAGATAATAGGTTTGTATTTAGCTCTGGTACGCATAAAACATTGTTTAGTCTTACATTATTTTTGTTAGATTCTTGTCTAATTGCTATATCACCTATACCATTAGACAGTAATTTCTTACCTTTATTTGCCAATGTCACTTGTCTTTCATCATGATTTAATTCATTAAATACATATACCTTTTTCACAACTCATGTGACTTGTTGATCCAGAGTCTAGCAACCATAATCGTACGTCATCACAGTTTCTTACACTTGCGTCTTTTACATTTACCGCAAACACTGCCTCTTCATGTTCTTCATCTTCAGATGATGATTTCCTTTTCATTTCTCCTGTTGATGATTCCTTTGCCATCATTACAGTCTCATCTGATGTCCTCTATCAGGATTCATTCCTGTTGTGGCCCCGTCCAGCTGATCATCCTCGTAGTCCTCTCTGATTTTATCTATGTACTCCTCTTCCTTGTGAATAATTGTGATATCTTTTTATTTTGCAATCAGCAGCTATATGCCTATAACCTTGGCAGTTATAGCAGCGTTTTTCTTTGTAGCATTCATGGACTGCATGTCCCTTTATGCCACAATTGTGACACCGAAACTCAATTTTCTTCATATTCCTCACATTTCTCACCTTTTCATATTCCCTATGAGATCTGTCATCATTTCTTTTTTTATTCCTTAATTCTTCTTGCTTTAAGGAAAATCTAATGTCGTTTATTATTAATTCTCGTTGGGTTTCCAATATTCTTACATTATTGTCGAACTCAGCTCTCAAGCTCTTCAATATATACATTTTTATTTCATAATTTTCAACGTCTTTACCTAATTGTAGACATTGATTTCTTAAAGCTTCCGCTCTATTAATATAGGTATCTACATTTTCTTCTCTCTTCATTTCTAGATTTGTCATCTCATTTAGCACTTTTGCTTTTAATTCTTCTGTTCCTGCTGCCATGTTTTCTTTGATAAGTGTTCACAATTTGTCTGCGCTTTTTTGATCGTGATCGCACGTGCTGCGTAATTTTCATCATCCCAGGTATTCCACACTTTCAATTTTTCATCGTAGTTTTCTTCATCTTCTTCAGGTTTCGTTATTGGTTTCACACCAATTACCTTTTTCCATAGTTTTTTGCATCTAAGTACACCCTCTATTTCCTCGCTCCACAGAAAGTAATTGCCATCATTAAGCAATTCAATGTTCGAAATATTCCACGATTTTTAATCTAGTAACCACGGACTGCGACCAATTGTGAGGCCGCACTTAGTTTTTTGAATAGACTGTTTATTCAAATATAAGAAATATAATTGAGATATAAGTACTTCATGTTCTAACATTATTATATAAATTTATATTCCCGCATGTGCACGCTCTCGCACGTTTCTCTCACATCTCACACACACACGTACACACTTGCATACTCCTACCGATGCGCCACCTACCCTCCGATCTCCTTTCCATTGAATATAAAACTATTCTAATCTCCACATCTCTGTACCCATCAGAAATCGTAACCACGCCTCAAATATTTCCCCTAAGTAGAAGATATTAAGCCCTTAAGTGACTAGTCCGTGACAGTCACGGTCTCGCGTAACGCATGCAGGCAAATTTTTAATACCTGAAAATGTTGTAAAACATGTAATAAATACCATTCATATGTTTTGCACTCCATTTTTTATTATTTTAAAATAAAAAGCTATTATTTGTCAATAATGTCGACTTTTTGGAACACTTTCTTCATTTTTGTGGATCACTGAAGGGGTTAAATATTGTAGCAGAATTCTGCAGACAATTTTTTACAAACGTTAAGTAGTCATATAATGATTGCTAGCAATTAGTTGGCCAAACAACAAATTATATCTTTAAACTAACAATACGAAATCATGTACTTTCATATCGCAGCATTCCGCTTTGCAGAATCGTATGTACATTTAGTACGTGTAATCTCACAATTTGTTTGTTATATTTAAAAACCATTTATTTATATAAAATATTATATTAAAATTTTTCTACAATTTTATAGCAAAATATGTATGATACATGTAATAATGGAACATCTTCAATAACTCTTCAGTATTTCCAATTAACGTACTATTAACACGTTGACCGCCATGTCATCCATATATGGGAGACGGAATTATTTGTCCATATATAAAAATTAAATATTACGCGGGTAGAATCACTGTACCTGCCACTGTTAATATCTGGAAAATACAAGTTTAAAGGACTATTCTGTGTCTTACATATTAATTTTTTAATAGTTTGATTGAAAGTTTTGATTGCGTATAGCATATGATTTTAAAAGGAAAAAAGCAACAAAGATTTTTTAAAGAAAAATTGTGTTTTTGTCGAGAATAGGTTGTGTACGTGTGTGAAAATTGTAAACAGTTACGCTAATAATTATTTATTTATATATAATTTTCCTCAAATAATATTTTCATCGCATCTCCATCTTACCCCTTCTCCACAATCACTGAATCATAAGTTTGCAATTACCTACATTCTAAAATTCATCTGTTTTATTCGAAATTTGAAATTCATGACTTACAAATCGATTAGGTTAGTGGCGATATAAATGTTACTTGGTTCAGACATGTCTCAAAACAATTCATCTTTCATATACTAAAGTCTGTTTATAATTTCTTTATAAAATAATGTTTTATTCAGAGCCAATCACTGATTTAAAAATGTAGATTTATTTTTGGAAGGAATGAAAAAAATTACTCGTTTGAATCCTGTACTGTAAACGTAAGATACGTTGTATAAAACATGTATGTTTACAATCGTAGTAAACTTTAGGAAATAGACGTTTCGCGGGGGATGAAATTTATAAGACACAAAATGAACCATCATAATGCGTATCGGCAAAGGCTATAGTTATATACGAATCTCAGAAAGTTAAGGAGAAGACGGGGCATAACGGTACTGCGTGACAGTGTCTCCTAAATATTCAAGCGGAGCAGGTACCTAAAACTTGGCAGCTTTATCTCGGCATTACTCGAAAATTTATTCATATATAATGAACGGCTGAATAATGTAGGAGGTTAACCCCTTGTTCTGCCTCCACAAAGCCTACACGAGGAAACTGGGAGCTTGAATACTGGCGAGGAGGAGATGGAAGAGTAAGAAGTAACAAACGCGGTACCAGATTATATTTAACAGGTTGGGTGGGGTCTTCAGATTGGGGGAGAAATATATTTTCCATGGAATTATGTAGGGATACAAGGTAATTAACTATACCATATTTGATTATTACCCTTTTAATCTGACTGTGGGCCAAACATTTTCCAACCTAAATTGCAATCGATTAATTATAGCACGATAGATACCTTTAACCAGTATCTTCTGAAATGAATCATGTTGCAGTAATTGTAATATAAAATATAGTTGATGTACCTATATGTGCATGTATAGTGTATAATGCTCAAAATTACTTTAGTCACAGCATTATTGGGGTGAGCCAATAAAAACTACCCAGTGAAATAACTCGTTATCTACAGCTTTATCAAAAAAATTTTTGAAAATATAGAAAATTGAAAATTAATCTTCACGAATTTTGAGGATCAAGATTTACTAAAGTGGCTACTTACTTGTCAGTAGCTACAGCGGAGTATAAGATGAAATTCTAGTTCTTAATATCTCACAAAATATAAGGCATTAAAAGAATTAAAATACATTCATCTCATTAGACTCATTAAATACAATGTTACTTCTAATTTCAATAATTTCAGGTGGCAGTTTTTATTGATACACTCTGCAATTTGTGTAATTATGTACTCACTTTCAGTTATATTACAACTTAAAATTTTATACACTCTTTTCAATTCTTATTTTACGGTGGATAAACAATTTTGTATAATTTCTTTTTAATTCTACTCTACACATATAGTTTTCCTGAAGAGTGGCATATTGCTAGCAAATACACTTAACTGTTCTATTAGATAATTGCAAAAATTCGTGCCAGATTTTCAGAGACTTCAAGGTATTCTTTGAAGGGAAATCACGGAGATTTTATAAAAAAGCAATCTAACATTTTCATATCTGTACCTACATGTATGCACCAAGAATTCTATTTATAAGCCACATATACACATATGTTTATAACTATGACTTCATAAGGTAAGCCTTTGCATGTTGTTACGAAGTGCCCTTTCGGGCAATTCTTTGCTATCTATGTAGTATGATAGAAATCCTTGTGTGGAAAATAACTACGTTTAAGACCAATGATTACAATCATAAATGGTTACAAAAAATTAAAAGTGATAATTAAAAACTTGAAAAGTAATGAAAAAATGAGCGAAAATTTCGGAAAATTTGTTTATCTAGAATAGTGGTTTAGGGTATTAAGAATATGTGTATCAAATATTACAACATAAATGTTACTGATTATATGTAATAAAACGATTGAAGTACTTAACTATATGTATGAGGGGCTCTCGTATGTATCTCAATTCGTGTCTTTACTACATCTTTTCATTAAACCTATGTATACGTTCATCTAAAAATATATTTATACTTAATCCTTGCACTTTTTTATACTAACTTATATTAGTCCTTACAGTAGTCGTGTACCTCATAACTGGACATTTTTATAAAGTCATTGTATGAAAATTTTATAATTTATAAATGCATTTATAAAAATACATAACAGATCACTGGAACTTTACTAAACTAATATACCATCAACATACATAGTTAAATTTTCTCAAACCAGATTGCATACTCCGTGATAATTCGACTTATTCTGTGATCATTCTTCTTATTGTTAATTTGTAAAATGTTTAGTAATTGTAAATTTAATTTTTAATTTTGTTCACACAATATTCGAGTTACTTTCACACTCACTGCTCCAACTTTATTTTTGATAGCATACTTTTCCATTACACTTTGATTGTTACTACACCTATAAACTCCAAAATTAGTCTCCCTTCTGTACTCCAGAAAATGGTATCTTCGGATGGAAATACTCCCACATTCCACCAAAAATAGACAACCGATAACGTTTTCAGTCCTAATTAATTAGGAACATCAACATTGTTTATTACATGATGTTATAAACGATGAAAAACATTATAGCTAACAAGAAGCCGAATTTACCCTAATAGAAGTATCAATAGTTGGATTCTAATTTATCTAAAACTTTAGTGGTATCATATCCGCTTGAATGCAGTAAAATCAGGTCCAAATTGCAGTATAGTAGTACATTTGAGACGCATATACGGACTATTAAGGATGCTATACAGTAAAAGAGGGCGCCGAAATAAATCCGTTCCCGATACCCTTTGTAATTTGAGATGATCGGCTTGCTTCAGCCGTACTGGGACCCGAAGCCGTCTCTTATATGTGTCACCAGAAAGCAGTCGTAATCTGTGATGTGATCCGCTAGGTGAAGAAGGTGCCGAGAGGACCAGTTCAAGTGGATTGTGAAGGAAAAGGAATTATAGACGATACTCAAGGGAAGAGCACTATGTCAATTTATCAATAACTATACAGGGTGATCGGTAACTGGCGGTACCACCGAAAACAGGGCGACTCCACATAAAAAAATAAGTCAAAAATGTAGAATAAAATTTTGTATACGAGGCTTTGTTTTCGAGAAAATCGACTTAGAAAATTCCGCGAACACGCGTGCTATTGAATAGGAATCGTGTATACGACTGTTCATCACCTACGAGTTCTATTCCTTACAAATGCTAAGCACATGAACTTGACGGGTTTTCAAAGTCGATTTTCTCGAAAACAAAGCCTCGTATGCAAAAATGCTATTACACATTTTCAACTTATTTTTTATGCAGAATCACACCCCTTTTCGATAGTACGACCAGTTCCCGATCACCCCGTATATTTCAATTGAAACTAATTATTTACAGTCTTCCCTGTGACATCAGATGTGCATTTTAGGTGATACGATTTCCAATACTTAATAATGTAATAAAAAATAATGGAAAAACATATGTATGCATTCTTAAATTTGTTACTTAGAGAAAAACTCAACAACTTCAAGTGTAAGTTCTATACTGTTTAATGTAGCACTGCTTTGTATAAACTTCCAATTCATTGTAGCATTTAATCACACTATATGATTAATTATTCATGAACACCTACATTTCTTTTAAGAAACCGAAACCATTTAAACAAAAATATATCACGGAAATCCTCTTCTGACAAAACAAGTCTCTGTCCGAGTCACATTGTTTTATCCATTAAGTTGTCCCAAAAGTTTGTTTCATTTTCGATTAAGGTGCGCAAGGCTAATTCAGAGTAGTTTTTAACAAACAAATGACGTGGTTAAATAAGGGGAAGCTTGAGGAATAATGAAACATTAATGAACACATGATCGCATCGTGTGTGTGGCTGCTGTATCATCTAACAATATGAAGTGTGTACATAGCGAAAGAGACTTTTAGATGAACCTAATATTTTCATAAATATAATATAATAGGTACTTATGCAATCGCGTAAATGAAGAAACAATCTTTACGAGTCTGAATTTGTTGAAATAATGTATTCATAGCTGTGTAAAGTGATGTCGAAGGACTTATAGCGATTCGAAGAGCGGAGATTCGTACAACGACAATTGCACGAAAACACCCGCAGTATATTTCAAAGACGGACAAGGAGCAAATAATGGCGCTCATGGGAAGAAGAACTGTGCGTGGCTTGCCGCGCACGATATAGTCGGAACATAATGGTTAGGGTAGTCATGTTGGTGGGGTTGGTGCGGGGTAGGAGACTCTACAGTGATCGGTGTAAAACTGCAAAGCTTCCTAATGGACGTCCATTGCTCTCGTCACAGATATGTCTACTTATCAGCTTAAATGCGCACGCATTTAAAACAGGAGCAGAGTAATGACTGTCGTAGCGTCTAATTAATTTGGTGTGACGCACGACAATTTTGGCATCATGCGTTGAAAATTCAAAATAAAGAAAATCACAAAAAATATTAAAAATCAATGAACGGTAAACCTACGGACCACTAAAAGTTACTGTTTTACATTACGTCGTAGGAATAACAACAGTATAATTATTCAAATTTTTAGCGATTTTTGTTATAATATATGTCCAATAGGAAAAGTTTATACAATAATGTCCCATAGATTCAACTGTTTAGTTCTTTATACTAGCGCGTTAAACAAAAAAAATAGTTTTCAGAAATATTTTCAAAAGTCTACAGGGAATTTCATTACTAGATGGTCATAAGTAGACCGTGAATTTTTATGCAATAAAAATTCTCTGTATTAATTGCAAGATACAAGAGTTACATAGTCATTTAATTATTTTTTAAATAATTTTAGACATTTGAAAATAATACAACAGTACCATTAATTCCTTTAGATATTTTTACTGTTTTGCATTTGATCTATTCATTTTTGTGATATATGCATGAAATCCGTGGTCTAGTCATAAGTATATTGTAGTACATTATGTATTTATGCCGGACATAATATTTTATAAACTATTAAATCTTAGATCTTAACTATTAACTATTAGATCTTAACTATATAATCTTAAGACTATTCATAATGCAAATGAAATTTTATTTCGTTTCATTTTTTTTAAACAAATCTTAAGAAATTTAACTTACATAAACTTCTGAGGTCTCGTTATGGAAAATTACACAATCAAAGGAAGAAAATAATATCTCTTCTCATCTTTTTGGGTGTCAAAATGGATGAAGAGTTTTTAATTTAATTGTATACATTGTTCTGCTATAGTAATTAAACGGTACATTATCGCAAATGAAACTAAAAATTGTTTCATATAAAAATACAAATAATAATTTCTATCTGCTTTAAATAACGGATTTTACAAGTTTTTAAATAACTGATTTTTGTAGTTGAAATATAAACGATTTCACTGATATGTTTAATGAACTGACAAAGGCGAAGAGAAGAAATGAATTTTTAGAATTTTATCTATTCGAAACCAAACATATCTGTCTATAAATTACATAGTCCAAGAAATCTTAAACTTGCGAAAACATTCAAAATTTATCTATACGTATACATTGTTAATTACCGCACTTATAATATCCATCGAAACTTATAGCGCAGAATTGAAACAGAATTTAATCGATTCTACACCAGAAAATGAAAATTCAATGAATAGCATAAGCATCATTTTTGAAGAAGTTATTTGCGCACATGTTAAAGTCGAAAAATACTATCGTTTAACGAAATAAAAGACCGAGGACTATAATGCAAATGAAGAATAATATATTTTCATATATGTTCATCGGTATATGAAGATTTTTAAAAAGTTATTAATCGGCGCTACGAAGTATTGGAATACTTTGAATACCACGAAACGGAGAAAGATAAAAGCGGTCAATAAATTATCTGAACGTCTGTTTTTCGAATCGCTGCTCAGTTTTCATGTTCTGTACTATGAAATGAAATATATTCGTTTCCGACATTAATATTCCATTCACGCAGGGAAAACAGCTGCGATACATAATTAAATTATTTATTTGCAACATCAGGAATTAAGTACACAACCCTGGAGTCAGCACTATGTCGACATTTGCCCCAAAGAGTTTACAAATGTTTATAACTATCAAGATTGTTGCTAAAGCAACCGTTAGTGGTGGCCCTGTTAATAAAAAACGAAAAAAAATTTCGGGACAAGCCAATTCTATCCAAAGTTTGGGCTACATCTAAATGTCCATCGAACACAGAATTACCGTTCTTAGTAATGAAACAGGCATCGCATAGAATTGCAAAAGACAGCCATTGGAGAAGAGTTAAAGCAGAAACCGCAACGTGATGAACGTTATTCTTCGGAATCGAGAGGCAATCAGAAATAATGTCGCCTAGAACGTCACCGACGACCGAATCGAAAACGGTTCATCGGGAATAGAAAGGGGAAACCAAGGAAGCGTGGAGGGGTTGAAGAAGAGAGAAGAGTCTTGCTTGAAATCCCCGAGACGATGGGAAACGATGGTAGAGAAAAGAGACAGAGAAAGGGAGAACGCGACGAAGGCCGCGCACGGATGCTGCGTGCTTCTCCATTTTGTCTTAACGTGGTGTATGCGGTTGCTAGGCAACAGCCCTTACGCTCCATTCATTTATAATTCAGCAGCCAATGCGGGCCACGCGAGTCCGCACCCTCGCTCAGTCATTCGGCTCCGGTCTGCTCTGTGAAACGCTGAAACAGTGCGCCTCCGCGGTTATACAGCGCACGCACCTTCGCCTCGCTTCGTTCGCATGCACGCATGTTCCTTCTTCTTCTTCTACTGTATACATATACTCTCCCTCCCCTCTATCCCTATTTCCTACCTTTTTCCTTGCCATTCCCGCTTATTTTACCCTTAACTTACTCTCGCACTCTAACCCTCGTCTGTATCGCCAACAGCGTTCACGATCCTGCTTTATGCACTTTTCCACGGTTTACAGCCTTGAACAATGCCGCTCTGCAGCCTCTCCCCCCCCCCCCCCACCCCAGGCCCCTTTACCACGATCGCCACCCATCATTCGCAGTATTCACTATTTTTGCATTTTCATTTCGTTTCATTTATTTATGGCTAACACTCCTTAATGTAACCGATGCGGTGCAGTAGGATCATATCTAAGAAGAAAAGAAGAACACTTTCATATTTGAAACAGTCGTGTTTAGAGTGTAGCAGACTATACCACTGATATTTTGTTTTAGAAATTGATTTCAATTTATTCAAGATGTCGATGTTTTTAGAGTTTTACTTTAACCCTTATGTTAATATCAAACATTTTCTATAGCGTTCATTGATGAACATTGTAGTCGTTAGACTTCATGACTTTGACTCGTAGCTTTATTAACATACAATAAACTTTATCATAATCTAAAACTATGACACACACACACCAAACGTACATGCCAATGGCAAATGAGCAAGGTGCATGCGCCCGAGCCAAAACAGTCATCTATAGACTGTGGGTTTTATACATTTATGACAAATATGAGTAGATCACATACAAAATACTAAAAGCATTTAAATTATTAAAAGAAAATATAGATGTCTATTAAGCTTCTGTATCTTGAAATTGATACAGAAAATCTTTATTTTGATTCAACGACACATAGATGTCAGACATATGTAGAATGTATTTCCAACATATTTTCATGCCTTCAGTGAACATCAATTTATAATTATCCAAGGAAGTGGAAATCTGCAGCAATTTTGCTATAAATTTTGATAGATCTGTAAGAGCGTATACATTTATACTTTCGTAGTTTAAAGAGCTTAACTGTTTCGATAAATATTTTAACGCAACGTTATTAAGACTTAAATTAGGAATTAATCGGGAGAATCTGTTAACATTAATTATTAATAGCCGTATTAAAGATCGTGATTCTATTCAAGTTTACAAAGTTTACAGTCACAAGAGAATTTTTTGTCCATACTGTATTAATCACCTAGTTTAGGTAAAACTACTGTTTGAATACTGATAAGTAAACCACTGACTTTTATGGAAAATGAAAACTGTCTAAGGCAATTATAAGAAACAGGAATTAAATGGAAATGAATTTTTTGTCATAAATGTAAAATGTCCGCAGTCTATTGATAAGAAACACTAAAATTAGTCGTTGTTCCACAAATTGAATCTAAGCAATTATATCCAAAATCATAATGGCATTTTAAAATTGATAAATTCTAACGTATGTTTCTCTTGTCACTGATTCATTTGTTTCTTTTCGTTTACTGTCTTAAAATTTTGACTAATAATATCCATTTCTTTGAAATCTATGTATCCAGATATTTAAATACTACCCCTAATGAAAACGTTCTATCGAATAAACCAGACGTCTATCATAATGAGTATTTATAATATTGGACATAGAAAATATTTGCATTAATGCTGAAGGCAAATACAATAATAATGACGTCCAAATAAAATTTTAATGTACAAATGTTTCCCTACAAAATACAAAATGGGAAAATTGAACGCCGATTCAAAGAAGCGTTCAATCATCTCGGGACGTGGGGGAAATTTTCTAAGAAGCTGTACCGTTATCTTCTGCGTTCATAGTATTATTGTATAATATGTATATGTATAAAAGTGATCCAATATTTTATCGCGCTACTTATTATTTTATGTTTGCTTAACAGACAAAAACGATTATTTTATTAATATTTTTTCAAACGTCGCCATCTCTTCTATTTCGTTCCTATAGTACACACAATGTCATTTATGTACAAATAATTAATATATACATATTACGAATAATTCTTTCAGTAATCATATTCACGATATTGATCGGATATAATCCGCCAGTAACAATGTCTTAAAACACAAACTTTGTTCTCGTGTCATTTTAACCCCTTGCCTTACGATTTATTTTACAGTTTTAGTGATTAGAATTTCTTTGTAGTTCATAATTTCTTAGAAAAAGGAGAAAATGTATATCTATTGTATGTCTGTATGTTCTCCAATGGCTGTACATTAACAACAACAAAATACAATTATACTTCGGTTTAAAGGAAATTAATAACATACATCTTTATTAGACTCTGTTCAGAATCTTCATCACGTCTCTCAGACGATATCGTAAGCGAAGAGGTTAATCTATGTAGGGTGACCAGTCTAGTGAATGAACATAATTCGTATTGAACGAAAAAATAACATTTATGATGGCGTTCTCACGTTAAAATGTATACAACAATTATATTGCATATAGTAAATTAATACTTTATTGATATCGACTTTATATTCTAATGTTAAATAGTATACTCTATGAGCATGCACATAATTTCATGGTGTTCATACATGAAGTATCGTGGCGATCAATTTAATCTTTAAAACGTGTTATATTTATTCTCGTCATTAATCAATTGTGAAATATGTAGTATAATAAATTGTCCAAACCAATATACAAATCAATTATATCGAAGTATTTTAGTCCAAGTTAAACTGTTCAATTATTCTAAACTAACAATTGATAAACTATATTTGAATAATAATTGAATATGCAACAATCAAATCAAAATCTAATAGCGAAGCCATTTATCACGCATATAATTGTAATTTCTGGTTTTATTTTCATTTTTTTTTGCCATGTCTGATTATCTTAATTATTTACAAGTATTGTTAACACTTAAATCTAAAAGTAAGCCTTTTTGTACCAAACATTATACCTATGAATAATAATGAAATATGAATAACAAATTTCATTCATAACGTTTATAGATACTGAGAACGATTTTAATCGGATTGTCCTGAACATTGATTATCTTACTCTAAACATCGATCATTACTTTGAAAGTTAACTTTGAATAAACTGCCAACCTTTCAAAGTAACGTCAATTTTTATTATGTCTCACATTCCCAAATCTTTAATAAACGAAAAAAAAACTTTTAATTATCGTTTCATAAATCTAATAGAGTATTCAACTAGTGTTGAATACGTATTGGTGTGCAGCTGAAGCAATTGAGGTTTGCAACACGAGGTACAAAAGTAGCTATAAAATACTAATAGGCAATAATACGGGACGTACAGTACCAAACAAAAAGATAGCACATACGTATTTTCAAAGTTTTGAGCGATATATAAACATTACGTTGTCCGAATATTTTCGAAGTATCTTCCTACAACGTACACAAATCGCGATAATAAAGAGGTATACTATCGTGGCACTTCTATTAAAAACGAATTTAATTTCCTAAGTACGGTGGCTGCTGGTATCATAATATTTTTTTTCAAGCATACATTTAAAATACAAGATTAAATATTTCATTTTATGACACAAATTATTAAAATATTTTACCTGATCGTTTGCTTCCTATTTTAAATACCATTTTATCGAAGCCGTATAGCATCTGATATTTTAATAATGTTAATAGCATCTAATAAAATGTTTTCCTACCTTATACTCTCTTGTAATCTTATTTTCCTTGTAAATTCTTTAATAAGCAGCATCAACGTGTATAATATTCAACAACAAGAAATCTGTCGACCTAATCATTTACTTCATTATGTAAGCTTCGTTATTTATAGCAGAAAAACATGATTTACTGCTGTAAGACTATTTGAAATTTCACTCTTCTATCGAGCGTCTGTTCGAATTTTTTATAGTGAATCTTGGACTATATTTGGAACGTGAGTCCTAGCAACTTTTAATATGATGAATAATACGTTGCATAAGTATATATAATATTCAGTAACATCAAATCTGGTGACCTAACCACTTACTTTATCATGTATTTACCGTCATTAATGGTGAAAAGTAAAACGTGATTTTCTGATATAACTAAAACTTTCAACCCTCCATCGAGCGTTCATTTGATTTTTCATAGTGAATCTAGGTCTGTGTTTGGATGACCATGAACGGTAATTATCTGCCTTAGCAACGACTTGTGATGTAAATGATGGTCATGGGAAGTTCGATACCATACCGGCAAGGCCAGTCTGATGCATGCATCGAAAAAGACTTTAATCCGAGCGTCAACAGAGGTATTACCGCGCATCGGTGGCCCGACTCTTCTCATCCCTTCATATTCCCACCTCAACTCCCTTTAACCCCGACCATTGGCTACGGTATGGAGCCTAGCGAGCGAAGCGAGGAGTTGCCGTCCCCAACTCACTCGCCTCATGCCGTATTCATGGTTCATTATCATAGCGAATCATGGCCCATCAGCTTTTGATTGTCCGCCGGTGTTGTTAGTCCTAACTAATGCGACTGCAGTGACCACGCTACCTAGGACATCCGGAATGTTGTATTAGAGGATAAGCAACATCCCTCCCTCGCGATTATCCTGTCCTTTCTACTATCTTCATCCTTCCCTTTAAATGAATCTTCTTACTTTTTTTTAGTTATAGACCACGTTTCGCAGTAGACAAGTTCGAAAATTCGACAACACTTTGACTATAAGAATTAATATTCTTGTAGCTATATATGTATACTGAACTCGCATTGTCTCCTAAATGTACAAAATGAAGAAAAAATGAAAAAAAAATGACCGCCATGCCCGCTTAAACGATGGCAAGGTGTGGCATGGATCTCGCCTGGATTTGACATGAGCCCTTGACTTGGTACTGGGCATTCAAATACCTACCCTGATGCGGAAACAAATGGGTCCGTATTTGACGTCAAATTCATACCAAATCAAGAGCAAATTGCTAACTGGGTAAATAGTCCCGCAATTTTGCAAATGTGAATATATTCAAACCACATTCTCCCATATAATTATGCGATTTCAATTTTAACAGGAAACTCTTTTAAAGCATTATTTAGGTTTAGTTCTCACATTAGTTGTGAGGAAAAGAACTTTAAAGGAAATAAATTAAAGTGCATTTTAAAATACGTAAAACTAAAGTTAGTAAAGAAGATTGAATAACCTTTTAATGTGAGTTTATAAAAAATCGTTCACATATTCATAACTAAACATATAAGAATATACATGTATTAAAAAATCATCTTTCTATACAAACAAAATACAACTTTTTGAACTATTTCCACAGTTTTCTTCACTGAGATACGTAAACATAAAGTCGAATACATATTTTAAACACAAGAGCAACCAAAGCAGTATCTATTAAATAAGGAAAACATGATTACGTCTTGCATTCTTTTGGTATTCCTCAAATGCGGATTACATGGGTTCGGTTGCAAAATCTCCATTAATATGTAAAATCTTTCTTTTGTATTGTGTTCAATAAAACGACATCGTCATAAAATCGGACAGCAAATTTCCTTTATATCAACGCATTATACCGATATCTATATATTATTCTGCTAATTCTGATTTCCAGTATTCTCTTTAGTTTCCCTTTTACTTTGCCCAACGTGCTGTATAATACATTTACAATGTACGATATTATCCTCACAGTTTAGAAAAGTATTTTCAAATATATTTGTCTGTTGCGACAATTAAGAGGTAATATTAATACTTACGGCAATATTTGGAAGAGACTTATTCACAATCTGTATTTTATAAGTCTCCCCATACTTTTATGTAAGTATCTACTTTTTGGACACACATGTGTGAGAACATGAGATTGCTGTACTTTAATTTAATATTTATAGACATTACATTTTCTAGGTTATGCTTACACAGCTGAATTCCTTATTAAAAAACATATCAACTAGCAATTTACGTTTTTCTAGTGCTATGTAGCAATATTCAAGGTATTTAACCAAATATACAGGGTGTCCCAAAAATGTCTCGCTTCCTTCAAAGGGGAGGTTCCTGAGGCCATTTGAAGCGACACTTTTTGCTTTGCAAAAATGGCCGTTTCGGCTTTGTTAAGGAGTTATTAACGAAAAACACGGACCAGTCAGAGCGCGACCTAGAGGCGCATTGGCAGAGACGGCCGCGCGCGACAGAAGTCGAGCGATGGTGATACACCGCGGTCGAAAGCAAGGAACAAACAAGAGAACTAAAATTTTTCGAGTCGTCGGATAGTTCAAATTTGAATATGTTGTAGTCTTTAGTAGCCTATGAAGGAATCTCGAAGGATTTTTCGAAATCGTAAAAAATGTTGGTTTTACAGACGTGTAAAGAATTTTTTTTCATTAAATTATAACACTAGAACTAACGTACCGAGGAAAATGAGTTTTTTGGAGCTTATAGTGAACACATAAGAGTATCTATTGAAAATATTTCGATTTAGAAAAAATGGTTATTTCACCATTTATTTTGCAAATGTTTTAAACAAATGCAATTTTCCTATAGCCGGGACTGTTTTAAAAATTCGAAAAAAAAACGTGGTGACAGCTTCAAGTCTCCTCTTTACGGACCTATTTTTGAAAAGGCAGACACTTTAAAATTGACGGAAGTAAAATTATGTAAAGCGAACGCTGCACCGCGATATTACAGTCGCGAACGGCCTGGACGCGACGGCGCGCGGCACGAACAGCTGTTAGATACGCGACCACCACACACTCTAACACCGTCAATACTGAGAAAGCCTTGCTTACCTTGGTTCTCATGTAGAGCCCCAGCGAGGTGAAAGTGATTCCTGTATTCACAAATTATTCGGTTTGCAACACTGAACCTGCCTACTCGTAAAATTCACAAGAGCATTTTAATTATTCGCTCTATGAAATTATCGAGAAGAAGGGGTCAATGTCCATTCACTGCACAATCCGGCCCACTTTATTAATTTATTCACGATCACAGTAAAATTATTCACACATATCCATTGGGTCCACAAACGTTGAATGAAATCCACACAAATGATTCACAGAAATCCACATATCACGCACAACTAGTTCACATTTGAGGAAGACTAGTTCAGAACAGCTGACGAGGTTAACGGCCTCTCAACAGCACACTGCCGATTTTCATTTCAGCAACTGTTCGATGGAAGCTTGTTTTCAAATGGAATGGGAAGAGTAAATGACCGCCCCCAAATCAGGGATCACACGCAGGTACGCATGTACCCCCGAGCGGGGAATCCGACTGTTCCAAGGGGGCACCGTAGCCATGAACCAGCGTCTTGACTCGAACAAAGCCGGCGGAAATGAGGAACTCGACAATGGCTCGACTTCTGGTTACCAAATGTGTACAATAGGTCAATAAAATGCTAAAAGTTTTAACGAAGAGTAACTCCTTTTTAGGAATATTGTTACTACCTTTTCTTACACCGGTATACCTAATACCGGTATTTCGTGATAATTTGCAATTTCGTGAAACCGGTATTTGCTAAGGTAAAATACCGGTATTTTCGGTATTAGCTATAAATAATAAATATTTTTTAAGAGCATCTACTCTTATTTGAAATATACAAATTAATTTTTCTGATAACGGAGTGGTGGAAGTATTATGTCGGAAGGATTCCAACTTATTAACAGCGAATGCAACAATAAATTTTATGTTGCAATCACTTAAAGATCAGGACACGCCACTGTACAAACACCGAAAATGAAAATCTTAATGCGCGGAATTCATTAGTTAAAAAGTTATGCGCATATATTTGCTAGGTAATACACACAAAATAGGCTAAATACTTCCGAACAAATCCCTTAGATGGCAGCACAAACACGTACGTGATACATAATAACACATTTACTAAATCAAAATGCGAAACATTATACAATGGTCGGGCCGGCCTTCTCCGCTCCCTCGACGACCTAACCCCAAACCATCTTGGACCATACCTTCTTTTTGAAATCCTGTATGTAATTCTGTATATTTTAATTACTGGACACCGAAAACGATCGATTCCATGATTATTGTTATACATTTTCATTTTGCATCGAGGAATACGACATTTTTTAAGTTTCCGCAACAATCCACAATTCTGAGCCCAAGTAATTGCTTCTTCTTTACTACTTGGCATGTCCTTCTGCTCGATAATTTCATAGAACGAATAATTAAAATTCTTTTTGTTAATTTTACGAGTAGGCAGGTTCAATGTTGTACACCGAATAATTTGTGAATACAGGAATTATTTTCACCTCGCTGGGGCTCTACATGAGAACCAAGGTAAGCAAGGCTTTCTCAGTATTGACGGTGTAAGAGTGTGCGGTGGTCGCGTATCTAACAGCTGTTCTTGCCGCGCGCCTTCGGGGCCGTTCGCGACAGTAATATCGCGGTGCAGCGTTTGCTTTAAATAATTTTAATTCCGTCAATTTTAAAGTGTCTGCCTTTTCAAAAATAGATCCGTAAAGAGGAGACTTGGATCTGTCACCTCATTTATTTTCGAATTTTTAAAGAAGTCCCAGCTATAAGAGAATTGCATTTGTTTAAAACATTTACAAAATAAATGGTGAAAAAACCATTTTTTCCAAATCGAAATATTTTCAATAGATACTCTTATGTGTTCACTATAAGCTCCTAAAAACTCATTTTCCTTCGTACGTTAGTTCTAGTGTTATAATTTAATGAAAAAAAATTCTTTACACGTCTGTAAAACCAACATTTTTTACGATTTCGAAAAATCCTTCGAGATTCCTTCATAGGCTACTAAAGACTACAACATATTCAAATTTGAACTATCCGACATAGGACTCGAAAAATTTTCTTCTCTTGTTTGTTCCTTGCTTTCGTCTGCGGTGTATCACTATCGCTCGACTGCTGTCGCGCGCGGCCGTCTGTGCCAATACGCCTCTAGGTCGCGCTCTGATTGGTCCGTGTTTTTCGTTAATAACTAATAATAATAACTAACTAATAATGTCGCTTCAAATGGCCTCAGGAACCTCTCCTTTGAAGGAATCGTGACATTTTTGGGACACCCTGTATATACCCTATGTACCGCGATTACTTTCGTCGGTAACATTTCAAAAACGAAGATAGCAACACCAACTGACGATATGAAACAATCGTATCATTAGACCATATGATGCTATAACTCAATAAACACTAAAAAGTGTATCACATGTACTTGTCGATCGAATACGCAAATGTACTAATTGTAATGGATAACATTTTGAGCGCTACTGACTTTTCACACCCATACCCTCATAATTTTTATTCAGAATTTAATTCTCTCTTCAAACACAAGATTAAAATTAACCCTTTACAATAAAGAAGCTCAAAGAGACTTTTATATCTCGATGAAATAACAAATCAGAAAAAAATTAATTATTACACGGTATGCTACACTTGAAAATGTAAAGATTTCATTTCAACCATTTTCTCATATACCAAATAGTTTACGCGTAATATAGATGGCACAGTTTTCTCTATCACCCTGTATAACTGCACCGAATTCTCGCGCAGTTATAAGTCCGAGTGCTCATATCTCTCGTAAATAACGTAATTTTAGGAAAATGTTGTAAACGAAGGAAAATGTCGATCGTACGTTGCATGTGATGTACCGTGTGAAGTCGCCTGGTTAGACGGTCTAACTAAGTTGGCACCTCGGACGGACGGCAAACGACCTTTTCCTCTCTGTCTCCCATCACTGCACCTTGACTCCTGCTCGACCACGGTTTCACATTAATTATTCACGTTGAACCCAATTTGCGTGCAAGGAGTGTTCTAGGAAACTGAGACCACGGTACCATTTCGAATTCACCGAATTCCAAAGAGGAGAACTTACCGAAAGTCTTTTTGGAAATCACCTGCCATTTATTGCCAAGGACTGACAAAGGATATTGGAAAATTCTCCATCAAATATTAATAGGTTCTTCTCCAGATTATGTTTGTAACAAGTACTTCAATACTGCAGTTAACGCTGTGAAACATATGAATGAACAGATGAATATGTGCACCAGAGTGAGCAGAATATAGTTTTAATTTTTAAATGTTTTTTTCACGCTGACCACGATTCACGCTTGGGAAACGTTTGCTCAACAAAAAAAATTGCGAATTTTATCTCATTACGATACAGAAAAAAGAGGGAAATAACGGTCCGACCAATAAACAATATTAATAATATAAACCTCACCAAATTCTTATAAACAAAAATGTTTAATATAATTGAGGAGAACAGTAGTTTACAATAGAATAAATTATTTTTCATGTCCAGCGTATCACAGAATAAATATATATTCTTAAATAACTAAAGCCTTCGCAACAACAATTTGGAAATAACAAATTAGTATATACTACAATGAGGATCATAAAACCATATAAAACTTATTTATTTGAACTCAAAAATTAATTTAACTTTGTTCATATGAAAATATTTGTACAATATTAAGTCTAGAATTGTGTTTAAATGTACGTATTAGCAATACAACTAAAAGATTATCGAAATTTTTATTTTATGTTTTAGCAAAATCTCGTCAATATACAACTGATGTTGCACATTATGATTGATAGATACTGGTATCATTTCCCACCACCTGAAATAATATCCAGCTGCAATTTTCGTCTGATTTCTGAGAGGGTTCGAGAGTTGGGATTTTCCTCGCTCATCCCACTCGAGTCTGCACTCGAAGAACATCCCTAATGGGAACCGGCAATGGGTTGGGATGGGTTGACAATCCTCTAATTACTTTAAAGTAGTTCTCAATTCTACGAACGCTGTCACAGTTATCGAGGGTTGCCGGCCAGAAATTTTAGTATTTTACAAAGCACAGGGAGTGGTGTGGTCACACGAAACTGTAAATTACATATATTTCTTCATTTTTACTAATCCAGTTTCTACGGTTTTATATAAACACTTCGAAAAGTAAATATTAATATATGTGATGAAATGAAATTTTACATAATTAAACAAAATTTAATTTAAAAAATTTGAAGAATCACAAAAAGTCATTATAAATACATGTCTGTCAAACTGTTTCGTTCATAAAGAGGAAAGGAATGTTCCAATAAAAATAAATATGAATTCTATTTGCAACTACCTCTTTCTTAAATGCAAATTCGATTTTTAAAATTTTTGGTCGTCAATTGATATTTTATGTGTTTTGTTATTATATTTTTTTACAAAAGAGTATATACAAAGCTTTTTCCAGCTGAATATAGTGTTTTTATTGTTTTCATTTATCTTCATCCGTGTATCTACTAAGATTTTATTTGTTGCAGAAAGAAGCTTAGGAAATACATTATATAAAAACATGAATGCATGGACTTCCAATTATTATTAATGAACACATTTCCCGCCTCTTGAAGTTGATGGTGCTTAAAATGAAAGCAATATATGTAGGTGCGCTAAAAATCAATAGAATAAATCGAATTTTCTGTTTTCCTAGTTCTCGGTAAAATATCTTCTATTTGTTTCCCGAGGCGTATCGCATAAATTTATGCTTAACGGGAACATAAAGGTCTGACAAGGAATGAGTTCCGAGACCTTGACTTAAATGGAGGCGAGCGTACGGGTAGTTGCTGCTACTCGTTGATTATTTATTCAAAGGGTATTACGGGCTCCACTAATTATAATTTATATCGTGGCAGTAACAACATCACATCGACCATACAGCTTCAGGTATGGCAGCATATACGTGAAAGTGCTAGCAAAACTTCAGCGACACCATACGCGATAACTACGCTACTGTTTATAAATATCGTCCACCTTACAAATGCATTTAGTGAACAGTAGGATATTTTTCGAAATATAAACGAATACGCTACTCGTTTTAATATCAACCCATATTTTTCCATTTCTACTGCTTCAAAACCACATTGTTCGTGAACATATATTTAATACGCTTCAAGGTGCTTAAAATTTCAAATATTTGTTTTGAAAATGTATTAGCACTAGAATCTCCGAACACTAAATGCGACTGGCGTATATTGTGTTATAGTAACAACAAGATTGCACTTATTCAAATTTCATACAATTTTTGTTTAAATATGTACTTCAATAGAGAAGTTTATTAAATAATTACTCCTGAAAACATATTTATAATTTCAATATTTGTAAACGAAAAAATTAGAAACCAGTCATTTTGGCTGGTCGTGTAGTTCTAGTGTTAAATATTCATACTAACAAACTAAGTTCATAGAGTTTTATTCATTGTATCTAACACGAAATATATAATTAGTTTTCTATTCATTTTTTATTATCTTCAGTTTATTGTTTTTGATATTATTTGTTACCGAAGTAACATAGGTACATCCCACATAAAAGTAACTTAATTTTTAAGATTGTAGATATGCATGATAATAGGAAATGCCACAAATCTACATTCAGTCCACTCTGCTTAATACGTTACCTCTATCAATACATTAGCTTCTCTTTATTTTTGTCATTTAGATAAGAAACATAAACTTGGGCACGAAATATTTACAAGAATAAGTATAAAATAAGTAAACATATAATCTTTAAAAATTAAAAAAGATATGTACCTACATTGCAAGTCTGATATAATAGGAGAGAGGTGGATAATTACAACTCTTTCTTGCATTTAAATTTATCTACATTATTCGTCTAATATATCTATTTACCTTGTCTAATCTGTATTCGTCTGAATACGTTTGCTGCTCCGTGTAGGAAAGAGATATTTATTGCTTTCATATACTAGCTACAGTGATCTTCATTGCGTAAGTTCAGATTTTTGGTCTCAATAATTCTAATCTATCGTTAATTACAAATTTCTTTGCTATTTCAATGCCGAAAATAACTATGGTCAATTTTCAAAGAGCAATATATTCTTAAAACCACATCGAGAGAAACATGTAAATGGCGGCAAGCTAATAAAATTACAAGCACTCGACTCAAATAGACCGGGAGACTTATTGGAGAGGATCAGTTCAGCCGACTTCCAAAGCCCGAGTCCGAGTTTAGCCCAATGATAGAGAATATTTTAAAAGATATTGGGAATTCAACAAATTCAGGTTCTCCTGGAAACACGAAAATCAGCCCCGCCGTACAGCTTGATTTCGATCGAGCCCCGCATAGGTAGACACAGAGAATGTGACAGGCACGAGAGCCAGGAACATGTATGTACAGCCAATCAGCGGTTTTTCCTAGACTGGCTGTCATTCAGTCAGCCAAGTGGAAGGACAGGAACGGCTTGTGGTTCGGCTTTGGCATTATTCATTATGCAGCTCACAACACGCCGTCACCTGCCACCGCAGTCCTGCATACACAGTCAGCCTGCCATTGACCACATACGTGTACCTACGTATGTGCATGCCTCCTATATCAGCTACGTCTAACAAGAATTTTTTTAGGTAACACTCTGATTTCCCTGTGGCCTGTATTGGCCGGCGTCGTAGCATTACTAAAACTCATTACCCATGGATTTCGATCAAAATCGATTAGTTTACCAGATTTTCTCGTTAAATTAAAAAGAAACGTGTTCACCGTAATTCGTTGCTTTAAAAAATAGATCGTCGAACTAAATATGGTTCTTAACGCATTGTGGATGGTAAGCTATCGCAGTCGTATCGTTTTAATTCCCATAAGTTATCGCAAATTGAGAAGTAAATTCATGAGTACATTCGAAAGTTTTAAGAATTTATTGATCATACTATTTTGAAATGTACAAATACATTTAAAGATGATGCTATCGTTGTTTCTTGTTGCGATTGTTTCAAAACATGTACCCTTATGAGATAATAATTATAATCATAATGATCAAACACGAAATGTGGAAGACGCGAATCAGTGTCTCCCACCATTAGCGCTTGAAAACAAAAAACGTTAATTGGCGTCTCCCGTACATAACATGTTAATGTGTAGTTATCTTTAGTTTTTTTGTGAAACATCGGACATCAATATGAGTTCTTGCTAATTCTTTCTTATATTATGGAGGGATATCATAATGTGATGTAAATATTTTTGTTTTTATGTACGTATTTAAGGAAGAAGATAGAAGAAGCTTGTTGAAGTTTCAGTACCAGCTATCACAGAGCCATCAAAGCGAATGACCTTCGAAGACTAATATATTTTATTATAGACTAATAAATTCATTATGGAACAGGTCTCACATCTACGTAAACAAAACCATGCAGTTTTGTATAAAAAACGAAGGTCAGCTTAAAATCTCGGGAACCACATCAAGAAGTTTTATTGGCCACCATACTTTTTGAGAAATAATTACGTGCGAAACTTTAAATAGGATACCCTGTATATAATTAAATTTTTTATTAAAATCACGGAGGAACTACACTGTTAGTAAATAGATGTTAAAAAAATGTACCGTATATTCGTTTCTAAAACACGAACTATAATAAAAAACGCAGAGTTACTTTATGATTCAACGTCAATTGTTCAAATACTTATTATGGTTCGTTTAGATTACACTCGCCCCCCCCCCCCCCCCCCCCATTTCAACAAATTCGTGTTCATTTAAATGACAATCGTGAACGAATGTTCGTCGCGAACGAAGTGAATGTATTAAAATAATATGATTACAATATTATAATAATAATATATATTATATTATAATATTGTAATCATATTATTTTACTACATTCACTAATATATTCACATATGTATTGAGCTGAACGTTCGGCGAACGTAGCATTTCTAACCATATATGTATAAAATCGAGTAAGCATTCTTCGAACATTCTGAACGATCGGAGAATACTTTAACGAGCATATAGACTTTATTAAAGCAATACTTTACCGAGCTGGTTTGAGTTTCAATTTTTTTGAAATGGGAGCAGAACGAGCATTTGTTTGTTTGGTCTACACATGCCATTAGAGATAATATCTATTGATAATGCATTATAATCTCTTCCTAAAGTAGCAACATTCGAGACTAGTGAAGCAATTAGTGGAAATGGTTTACACGTTACCATAATCGCTTCATTGATTAGTGATTCGCTTTTGACTTGTTTCCTCTCACAGTCCTTCTTCCAAGCTCATCAATGTCAGCTGATTCCATGATATTAGGCAGGGATAACAATGCTAGTATAAAGAGATCGACATAGCATAATTATATACAGGGAATGCTGAATTTTAAATTATTCGCATGCCGAGAATGTAATTTGGTAGCAATTTTGCCGTTCAGCTCAGTCCAACTCGAAATACTTAATTAACTCGGATATTTAATCTCTAGCTCTATTTTTAGACAGACGAAATGTTTAATGTAGTACGTGAGAAATAGTAGTATCCATTTATTTACATAGTTTGGATTAGCTTTTAATCAGTAGATAATAAACAAATTCTATACTACAGACAATTCCTTACGAAGTTACTAAATATCCTGACATCAGTATGATTTTGATTTTCATAGTCTTATATTTTGTGTAATTATAAATAATCATACTATACACATAATAAATACAAAAAAAATTTTAAACTGGTATTATATTCGAAAGTTTAATGATAACATAATTTAAGAGTTAAACCCTTCAAGGTTACTGACACGTACAAAGTGTACGGTTAATTTCTCTTAAATTAAAATTATTCTATTTTAAAAAAGGATTGAAATCTATTGGAAAACTATTCGCTACAAAATCTCGTAACAAAAAAAACAATCAGCTGGTCGTATAGAAGCACTGATAAGGTTTATACAAGGTTAAAATATCGTAGGGTCCAAGATAGTAAAAAAGTAATAGCAATAGCTCAGAAATTGTAAAGTTTCTCTAATTATAAGGCTGCGTTACTTAAACTTCTTAACACAACGTTGCGGTAGCGCAACATTTCTCTCGTAATTTTTTCCGTGAATTCATATATACTATCAAAGTAATTATTTTTCATGTTGTAATATAATAACGGATTTCAAAGATTTACTTAATATTATTTTTCATTACCATTTCTTGCTGCACCTGAATCTCATAATATTTTGAAATTTGCAGAAGTTGAACTATTCATGAAGTCACAATAAACCAATTTCGTCTTAAATCATACGAATTCATTTTTATATGTACATATATCTTCTTGTGTAATAAATTTTGATATGTAATATAGTATTATAATACAATCTCTTTATTCCAACATCGTAGTATGTATGTATTTTACATTATTATAAGTAGACTGCGGATCTTTATGTAAAATAAAAATCGTTTGCATCTATAACAACAAACTGTAACCACCTGTAATTTTCTTCCTGTCTTTAATAATTGTAGTAGATAGAAAATAATATATTGATACTCTTCGATTCATTTAATCTTTCTCCTGTTTCTTTCATCTACTCATTTTTATCATAAATGCGCATAAAATCCTGAGTATAATTATATGTAATTTTCTTCACGTTTATTCAATATATCCTATACGAGAGTATGGGTCCAAATATTTTTTGGTAGCATTTGCACGCTTCCCTGCACTCAAATAAAAACAACAAATAATGGTTCATGTAAAAATCGTATTATTTCATTGCTTCGGACTGAACGGGTTAATAGAATTTAAGGTAACGGTTCTCACTTGTCGTATTGACTAAATCCCAAGTTTCCATAAGCTGATTGACATAAGAAAGAATCGTAAGCCGTGGAATAGATATTTGGTCCGGGGAGACAATGGATAATAGGTAGGAACAGAACACGGATGGATAGCGTAGCTTCCGTCACTGACAGCGCCTCCCTGTCCCGATTATAGTGGCAATATGTTTATACTAGACTGATAATGAATTCATGTTGTGCATAGGGCAACCTACTTGTGAACAGGTTGCAGCAGCATTACAGATCGGATTGCGCAGATGCTCTTTTGTCGGCAGATGAGTGAAAGCCCTGGGGATGGTGGTGGATGATATCAGATCTGTCGGGGTCGAAGTAAGAATCAAGGGAATCGGAAGATCTCCGTGTGCGTGACGTTTGTGTGACTAGATCCTGTCGAATGTGAATGCGCGTACTAGTGCGTAGGCACAACCGGGGAGATCTCACGGGTCCCAATGGAGGACCATCTTCGGGGGCTTAATGACAATTCTGACTATTCTATGCCGCTCAAACGCTCGTTTGCGCTTGTTTGTATGTATTATGATCATCTGTATTTAAGCGGGTGTGCCCACACTGGCCCGATCGCAAGAAGGTTTCCGTCATAATTTCGCCTAGCGAAACGAACCGACACAACACATAGGCAGTGGCTAATGAAAATACTCGTTACAACAACAAGTTCAATACGAGTTGACTCGTCATTCCTTTTCGATATCACTTTATTGCATTTATGTTGACTATGGCGAAATTTGTATTATGTTTGAATTGTCTTATGTTATGTGTCTTTAAATATTCATTACTGAGTCACTCAGTTAAAAGGTTAAGGGGGCAGTCTCGTGTAAATGGGTCAAAAAATTGATTTTTTTACTGTTTTTCAAAAATTATGGAGACTTAACAATATTCTCCAAACAATTTATACTTATATTCTTTGGAACGACAAAATTGTGACGATTCCAGGAGAACGATGCTTCGCAGTAGCGGTGGCGTTAAAAAACTTTAAACGCATTTTTCTCTCGGCGTAGATAATATCTCAAAAACTACATGGTTAATTTCTCTCAAATTTTGACAAGCCTGTACCAGAATTATATTTTTACGTTAAATTTATCATAATTTTTGTATTAAAAAATTGCCGAAAAAGTGAACTTTTGGAATATGCAATTTAAGCGTTTACCATTTTGCCAATTTTCAAAATAAATGATTTATTTTGGTAATGGCGATAATTATAAACATACTTTTAAGATTAAGAATCTTCTTAATTTTTTGTTTTAATCCACCCTGAAATTTCTAATCGTCTATGCCAGCAAGATGCGACTTTTCAACATGTATTTATTGCGGCCGAGATCGAACCAAGAAACAAATACCAGAAATATGTATAACTGTACAATTATTTTGGTAGTATCATATTCCCAAAAAAGTTGTATTTAAATATGTCAATTATTATAAACAAAAAAACAAAGTAATTTAATATGAAGTTTTTTTACATAAATAAGATAATTCATACTATTTTTTATGATAACGTGAAATTTTTTAAATGTGTGTCATCTATTGATCAATTATCTACCTCAATTCAATTTACATTTTAACGGTAAACAAGAATTCTTTAAACTCTCCCAAATACAACAGTATTTTTTTATAACATTACAAATATATTTAATTAATGTTTAAAGGAAACAAGACATTAACGCACCAATTTTTACAGACATTTTATTTATATTGCAAATTGAAAATCTAAAGTAAAGTCAAAGATTGAAACCATAATAAAAATTCAATATGCATTTAGAAGAAAAAGAGTAAATCTTTAAATTGTTATAAATGATAAACATACACTGTAATGATACACATACATAATAAATGATTAGTTTGGAGATCAAATTACACTTAAAACATAAGCGACAGATTTTATGCATGAACTTAATACATCAAAATTTATTTATGATACTTTTTGGAAAAATAACATCTTTACTAAACTACAAATATTTTTTCAACATCAATTTTAGACATGTATGTGGAAATAAACAATTTTTCAGAAAATACTCAACGAGAAAAATGATATATTTTGTTATAACAATAATTCTTATAAGAATTATGTAAGCAAAAGAAGTATGTAAGTATATAGTTTCACTGCTAAAAGTGATTAGGAAATATCATATAAAAATTATGATAATAAGAGTTTGATTTATTAACGAGAGTGTGACGCCGTACAAAAGTTGTTACAAGTGTTTCAATAGTTCCAACTTAATTGCATATATATAATTAACACGATAAGATTCATTTGAGTGTGGCGTAAAAATCTGAAATTACTTGACATTATATTGACGAAAGGAAATTTAGTCCTTAATTATTTTGACCTGTCTACGTAACAATGGGATTATTTTCTTTACGTATTCCCAGTATTCGCTTTGTGACATGTCTGTATTATCGATACTGCTGAAAATGTCATATTATCACAGACGAGATATAGGAATAGACTGGACATGCAATGTATTTCAGTGGCCGTCGGTTTTATGGTCCTAGGACCCCAGAGTGACCTCATTACCATTCAGTGTCAACACCCAACGTTACCGATAAAACACACATTCTGAGCATTATTAACACGAAGAAAAAATTGTATACTCAATTCGCATTGCGTGTACTTAATATGAATCGGCGGGAGCAAACAAACGTGATGCTTCGGTTTAAATGTTGAATATGACATTTATAAAGCCTTCTTTTAATTATCGAAAAATTACTTATTCTATATGCATCGTTAACAGACAGTTTAGTAATGTTAATTTTTACGCCTTCCTAATGTTTTCGTTTTTATAGATTATTATTACATTTCGTCATAATATGCATATTTTATAGCTTTTTTATTACATTTCGATCTAATAATGCATACATAGCTATATAATTACATCATAATGTAATAAACAGATATAAATAATACGCACAGATCTACTGTCATTTAATAAATTTTTACCCACCGATTATTTACAATAACTTTATTTATTGTTAGAAATTAATAAACTAGTAATAAACTAAATGAATAATCAACTTTGATATCATGTAACCGATTTCATTGTTTCTACGAGGCAGTTTTAGTTACACTATAATGTTTATTGTTATAACTGATTTCACTGCTCAGCTGCATATAATCGAATTAATACTTGATTTCGGAACTATACATATAAAAGTTATATTAAACTTAATACCTAAAGACCACCACAGTGAGATTCTACAACTTTGAGCCGTTAGATATTCGCAGAAACATATATGCATAATTGTTTATAACATTGATAATTAATGTTAATTTTTTTTACATTAACGCATTCCACGCATTGAGAACAGAAAAAATTTGAGAAAAATTATATTCTGCAAACGAACCGTTTAGTCAGGAAAAATTGTTAAGGAGTTCATAACGTTTTGATTGTGTAGAGTTACACAGAGAGGCATGGACCTACCACTACTCTGCCGCTTGGGTAGGACCTACCTGAACGATGAAGCGTGGCTCAATGGTGTGCGTACGTATTCTTACATGAACACAATACGACGTTTAAAGGGACAGAAAATCTAACAATGTGCATTTTGACCTGAAAATAACAATAGTTTACAATGTCACAAACAATTTTCCGGACGAATTTTTAATTTTAATTTGTTGCGAACGCAAAGTTGTGTTCTTGTGTATTTTGATACACAGGTTCTTGGCATAAATGTTTTCCATCGTCGCGAAATCGAAAGGGTACGCTCGAGGTGTACGCTCGAGGGGTACCTGCTTGGTGTTGCGCGAGGCTACCTTAGCATGGTGGTGCATAGGGATTACCAAATTACGGGGAAATCCACTATTATTCTATTCAATTTGTGGTTTCTATAGACAGTGACACCATTGAACTACATCTGGCGACATATGTACATTTGTTGGAGTATAGAAGTTATGTTCTAAATGTTTATCACGCTGATGCTTTTACTATTATTTGTTTATATTGCTTCATAGTTTTATAAACGTTTATTCTGGGATTGCAAAGCCCCTTGTTCATACCTTCACGTGACCAGTCCTGCTAACATTACTAAATATAAGGTAAAGGCACCAGTAGTTGACCAGTTAAAAGAAGTTTTCCACGCGAACAATAGTAACCACTTGCTCTGTCATCAAATAGCGAGAGTCGATATCTAAAGACACTCTTTAAGTCTTCTAAATTATGTAACAAGACCACTTTTTAAAAAAAGTTTAGTTACACAAATTTAAAAAAACATATTTAAAAATTCAGTAATTGCTTCAGAAGTTGACCACTCTTAAAAATGAAGAACCTAGTAATTGACCTTCTGTTCATTAGTAGTTGACCACTTATACTAGAAAGAAGGTTAAAGCAATAATGTTAGAAATCATTTTAGTATCATTTAGTTTCAACAATTACCAGCACAAATTACAATTAAAGAATAAAATAAGAAATAAAACAAATCAATTCTATAACAAATTCAATTCAGGAACAGAGTAGATGTTGCGAGTCAATATTTGACCGTGGATGCAATCAATAGTTGACCATGTGGCCATCCTC
This sequence comes from Sphecodes monilicornis, assembly GCA_913789915.3. Classification (NCBI taxonomy): domain Eukaryota; kingdom Metazoa; phylum Arthropoda; class Insecta; order Hymenoptera; family Halictidae; genus Sphecodes; species Sphecodes monilicornis. The sequence continues at coordinate 3,532,307 of OU565292.1, forward strand.
TAAAACACAGTATGCTACAAAATTTAGAGTTATATTTTGTACTCCTAACAATCTTAGATGTAAAATGGACACATTGTAAATCGTAAACAAATTTAAATGAGTCACGTCAGTAATTGACGTTGATTTATTGAGGGGTCAACTTCTGAAAATTGTTCAAATAACAATATTCAGAATGTGGCCCCCCAATAAACTATTGTTTTTGAGGTTAAAATAACAAAAACGATGCATTTATCACTTATAAAACGCTGTGAGAATTTAAAAAGTAAATAATTCAGTCGCGAGAAGTTCACAACGTATGGATTTTTTACCTGAACCGTACAGCTGTCCTTAACAGAAACGTTAAGGAAATAGAAATGTATCGGCATATTACTTACCTTAATGAATTTAGACGTCCGTTGTTACTATGCATATATGCATATTTCACTTCGCATGTAATTGTTTTAAAATTTAACCAATAGGTAGTGTGGCATTCCAGGTTTACTTTCATCAAAAGTGCACAACTTATAATAACCTTATTTTTTATGTTTTTCTAAAAACTGGTCAACTACTGGTGCATGGTCAACTACTGCTGCCTTTACCTTACGTATTGTTTGCATTATACAGGGTGGCCCACATAACTCTTAGCAGCCCAATATCTCGAAAACTATGCCATCGATTTTAAATTGCGTCCATCTGAAGGGACTTTCTAACTACATAAAGTTGAAGTGACCCCTCTTTCCGTTTAAGGGGGGGTGGGGCGGGGGTACCTTTATAATTTTAAATCGAACCCCCTATAAAACGTTACATATTCAGATTCTACAGGAAAAAAACAAGTAAATTTGGCCTGAAATATTTTTTTGTCAGATATTTCCATGATGAGATATAACAGTTTAAAGTTTCGACTTGTACATACATAGGTACTTACTTGGAGCGCTCGGAAATAGCGTTATAATTTCCGAGCGCTTCAAGAAAGTACCTATGTAGAAGTCGAAACTTTAAACTGTTTTAAATAATAACCTTGATGTTACTACTTGATATAAGCACAGACGAGATATAGGAATAGACTGGACATCTTAAGGGACTTGGTGTCCATAGGAATCTGTAGTACCGTCACCTTAAAATGCCAGTGATTTTAGCGTGCTCTACGCTTTGAGAACGGTGAATTCGATAACGAGATCCAGTGCGACTCGGGTTCGACTGGTCAAACTTCTACAACTTTGTCAAGTCTATATCAAGCAGCGTTGTTAGATTATGAGTTTTCAATACATCCGAAAATCATAGGAGAGCGCGATCGCAAAGAGGCTCCCCTATGCCCGTTCACAATAAAGAGAGCTTATTGGAAAGAAATCTCCTTACGTTAACAACCTTACGCTAGCTTATTTTGAACTTAATTTCTTTTCATTTAACATTGTAAAATGTGTGTAATGATTCTATTTCTACCTATTGCAAATTTTTTTATTGCATTATTCAACATTTTATGCTTAACTTATGCTTAATCTCAAATTTATTTTCAAACAATACAAATCGGACTTCAATATAAATGCATAACATTAGTCGTATTAACAAAATGGAGGAAGTGCCTTTTTTCATCTTAGTTCCATTACTACCATATATATTTTGTGACGTTGCCCTTTTTCGGCGCCAGGTATCGGAAGGATACCACGCGAAACGAGACGGTTTCCTACACGCGGAGAATCGAAACGATAATTTCCGTTACCGAGTTTCGAGGTACGTTACGCGACTCGCGAAGGGTAGAGGTTCGGACGCAGGAAGGACGTGGACGGCCCTTACGGCAGGGCGGATCTCGTAGGTTGAGGAACGACAATCCACTTGGTCTCGAGATTAATTTTAATCGTTGTCACATTTTACAAATTTGGCCGCGACCCGAGAGCCCGCGCTCTTCATACAAAGAAACGAATAGTTGGAGGTTCGCAGAGCGGGGTTATCAATTCTCTAATAATCGCGAGTATACGGTACTTCGGTATTAAATTCGACACAGTCGATACAATTTCTCGCGAACGCAGGTGTACGGCGTAATTACAATAAGACTGTCGCGAGGCTTCCCGCAACGGAACAAAGCGAGCGTGCGACGGCACGCGATCTTTTCTCTCGCTCGCTCGTGCGAGCGCGCTACCCCCGTCGTCGCGATTTGACGCGACCGAGATCCACGAAACGGATCACTCGAACGTCGCGAAAACTACATTCACTCTCTCGACACGGCTCCTCCGAGGAAAACTCCCTTATTTTGAGAAAACGAAATTCGACCTTGTCTCAAAACGACGGCAAATGGCGTGAAATTCGGACACGAGGCGGGACGCGCCTCTGCCCGCACGAAACCGAGGACGAGACGCGAAATGTTTCGTCCTCGCACGAAATAACACAAATCACTACGCGTGAAAAACGTACGGGAAGGATCACTGAGTCTGACTTACCGCTTCTCGTGGCGGATGTTCGTCCTCCTTCACTCGGGACGGCTCGGTATTCCGGCATCGCACGGGACGCACGCGTTTTCGCACACGGAAACCGATACGGTAGCAAACGCGACAGTAATCCTTCGCGCTTTCAACAACGACAATCTACCCGGCGATCCCCACCCTGCTCATTACGCGGATTACCTAATTGGTCGGACTCGCACGCTAAACTTTCAAAATTGTGGATCTCCCACGGATGGTCCCTGGCCCTAGACGACATCCGAAGTTTCCATAACGACCATCTCGCGGCGACCGGGGCGTCCTAGACAGTCCCAGGGCGCGTCCACACCATCCACGCGTACGGAACCCCTTCCTGCGGGATGAGACGACGTCAGGACCTTTTGAGTGGAGTTCCTCTTGCCGGAATGTCCGATGTTGGTGGGGTTCATAGGTCTGAGTCGTCTCCGGATTGTTTGGCCCGTGTGTGTCAGCAGCCCTTTTTGAACCAGCGCGCTGGAGAGATCCCACGGAGGGAGCCGCATTAGGTATCCTGAGCGGGTTGGTGGTGCACGGGGCACGTTCTGAAACTTTGTCGTACTCGGCGCACGCGGTTTGAATTAGCCGCCGATTCTTTAATTCTACGGAATTCCCTCGGGGAGCGCTCTCGAATTTCGTGAATGTGCGTTCGTCTCGCGGAAGGGCGGTCCGGTCCATACAAACTGCCGTTTTGGCCGTGAAAAATAACGAAAAAGTGACGTCTCAAAATCTGCAACGTCACAATTTATACAAACATATATTGAGTAAGGTTAACAGGATTGGTCGTGTGAAGGCGTGAACAATAAAGGTCTTTGCAATCCCAGAATACACTCAACGTTTATAAAATTATAAAGCAATAGAAACAAATAATGGTAAAAGCATCAGCCTGATAAACATTTACAACACGACTTATATACTCCATCAAATCTACGTAAATATACCGCCAGATGTAGTTCAATGGTGCGAGTGTCTTTAGAAACTACAATTTCAATAGAATAATAGCAGATTTCTCCGTTATTTGGAAAGCCCTATGAGTCACCATGCTAAGGTAGCCTCGCGCAACCCCTAGCAGGTGCTCCTCGAGCGTACCCCTTCGATTTCGCGACGACGGAAAATATTGTTACGCAAGCGTAGATTCGGCATTCTATATCTCTAATATCAAATACTCTGTTATAGAAAACTATATTCCCTTTATTGGGAGAGGAGGAGTACTTGTTTCTCTGTCCGTCAAGCTCGGCGTTCGTCAACCGACTCTCCTTTGTCCTCGTTATCGATACAATCAAACCTCGTTCCTGAGAGAATCTTTCAGTTAGCGGTATCTATGTGAACGGTTTTTTTAACGAGGATGCACGGAAGTTTGTGGTAGACACTGGGTCAGCGGTGTCACTTGCGAAGGGTACGTCTTATACATACCTAAACTTGATTACAGTTACAGTCGAGTTTGTCAGAGTTTTTGGAAAAAGAAAAGCTCAAGTGAGGATCGGAAAGTTTAGTGCGGAGCACGAGTTTTATTTTGTGGGTATTAAGGACGATTGTATTTTGGGTCTGGATTTCTTAACAGAACATAATTGTTTGTTATTTTTTAAGGGAAGTAAGCTTTCTTTTGGAAATGGTGGAAGCGTTGATTTTGTAGGTTGTAGAACGTCAAAGAAATCGATTACAGTCGAAATCGATCCAACAGTTATAAGTGAATGTATAATGACAAGCAGGCGAAGGGGAAATCTGAAGTTGGCGAACTGGATGCTCCGAATGTAGGAGATAATTTTGTTGAGAAGGGAATTGAAGTTAGTGAGATCGATGAGATCAATGTCGTGAATGAAGGGAATAATTTGGATGCATTTTCGAAATTCGATGAAATAGCCTTAACCGGTAACGAGGAATACTTCGATCTGCCCGAGCACTTAAAATCGTTATTTGAGAGCAATTCAGTGAATTTGAATGAGGCAGAGAAGCAGGAGTGTTTCGGCTTGATCGATAATCGAGAGCCTGATGCCGGGACCGCTCAGAATTGAACGCTGAGGGAGTGGTGACGGTTGGAATCGAGCAGATGAACACAACTTCACGATCAGTAACTTTAATAAATATCACAAGACCATACACGTCGATACACGTTAATAGACGACACGAACAATTTAACGATAAAGAAAACTTGAAATAACGACGATGCCGCGAATAAACTTAGTGTCTTTGAAATTGTGACGATGTCACGAGATGTATGAAAATGCGAGCGAGTGCTGCGACATTCGAACGAGAAGTGGTCGTTCGACAGCGCACGGTAACGCACGGACGTTGGAAACGATCGGCTTGGGGTTGCGCTGATTGGTAGATTTGATCCAACCTTTGTTCTTGGCATAAGATTCAAACGGAGGAGTTTGCCGTTGGTGACGATGTTTATCGTACAAAGAAGAAAACGGTTGAGCGGGCGCACGCTCGCGATACAAAACAATAACGTGCGAACAACGGCGTTCGACCCGGGTCGATCGCGGTTGAGCTGCCTCCGTTTGAACTCTTAAGCTAATACAATACCGAACAAGGAGTTCAGACAATTTTTAATCTCTTTTCAAAATGTGTTCGCAAAAGAGAAAACTCAGATTGGGTGCTGTAAGGTTGTTAAGCATACAATCAATACTGGAGATCATTCTCCAATTAAACAAGCTCCTCGCAGAGTTCCTGTGAATCGGAAAGAGGAAGTTCGTAAATTAATTGCGGAAATGGAGAGACAGGGAGTCATCGAAGGTCTTCTAGTGCGTGGACTTCTCCGGTAGTATCAGTTAAGAAAAAGGATGGCTCGACGAGATTTTGTGTAGATTAATGGTAGGCACGGGTGGAGCCCCTCAAACGCCTGCTTCTCCCACCAACCTCTCTTTCGTGCAGCGCACACGTTCGTTGCATACGCTGATGTCTCGTGTCTTCGTTGCCCCATTGTACCGCGCTTGCTGGAAGGGCGCAGAAGGCGCTATGGTGTGGACGGTTTTGCCTCAATTGCGGCAAAATTGCCCATCCTGATGTAGATCATCGTCAGCTCAATAACAACACAAAAAGGATTCTTATCCGCTGCCGCGAATTGATGATACTTTAGATGCTGTCGCGGAATCTTCGCGGTTCACGACCTTGGACTTACAAAGCAGCTATTGGCAGGTAGAGGTTGAGGAGAGGGATCGTGAAAAGACGGCTTTTTCAGTTGGCGAAGGTTTATGGCAATTTAAAGTCATGCCGTTCGGCTTGTGTAACGCACTGGCTACTTTCGAGAGATTGATGGATAATGTCTTAAGAAATCTGACTTGGAGGAAATGTCTAGTCTATTTGGACGGCATTATTGTTTTTGGAAGAACCTTTAAGGAGGAATTAGAGAATTTACGGCTGGTATTTAGCGAGTTGCAGAGAACAAACTTGCTAATTAATCCTAGAAAATGTTCGTTTCTACAAAAGGAAGTGAGGTATTTAAGGCAAATTATCTCGAAGGACGGTGTTAGAACAAATCCAGAGAAGACCGCTTCAATTGAAGGGTGGCCTAGGCCAGGGGGATAAATCTAGCGTAAAGAACTTTTTGGGCTTGTGTACTTATTTTTCGCGGTTCGTAAAAAAATTATACTACTATCGCGAGGCCTCTCTTTGATTTGACAGAAAAAAAAGATTTCGTATGGACGCCTAACTGTGAGGAAGCTTTTGAAGAATTGAAACGTTGTTTGGTTTCGGCCCCGATTTAGTAGTTTCGGAACGATTGGCTAAATATTACGAGGCATAATTTTTTTTTATTGAATGTGAGCGAATGTGCCGAAGGTGTGCTTGGAGGGAAAATAGTTTTCTTGAATGGGAAAATAGGTAGGCAGGGTTACCCACGCCATTGGAAGGCGAAGGTGGAAAGTGGGATTGGGTTACCTGACCCTTATGTCGTGGAGTTATGCCGTCGATTTTAACCTTGAACAGGATATAGACGGCTTGGCGTCAAATTTAGGAGTGTACATGTTAAAATTCCACTTACTCCCCACATCCTATCCGGAGACATAGGTGCTCATCGATACAATCGATCCACACTCGTAACAATATTTATGCCGAGAACCTGTGTACCAAGATACACAGGAACACAGCTTTGCGTTCGTAACAACCTTGCTAGATTTGCTGTCCCTCTAGACGTCGTATTGTTCAGGCAGGTCCTACCAAAGCGGTAGAATAGTCGTAGGCCCATGCCTCTATGTGTAACTCTACACCAGGCATGTCCAGAAGTAGCTCATTTGGACGCAAATTCGAGGGAGACGCCTACTTCTCCCGCCCGCGTGTCTCGCTCCCCGTGGCGGCCGTAGTCCTCCGAGCTCCTCAGACCCGTGCCTACCGCTTGCGGCACGTACTGCGTGTGGCGCGTTGCGGCGACTTTCGGACCCACAGTAGGCACGGGTCTGAGGAGCTCGGAGGACTACGGCCGCCACAGGGAGCGAGATGAGCGGGCGGGACAAGTAGGCGTCTCCCTTGAATTTGCGTCCAAGTGAGCTACTTCTGGACATGCCTACTCTACACAATCTTAACGTTATGAAATCCTGAACAAATTGTCCTGACTAAACGGTTCGTTTGCAGAATATGCTTTCTCTCAAACTTTTTCTGTTCTTAATGCGTAGAATGCGTTAATGTAAAAAAATTAACATTAATTACGAATGTTATAAACAATTATGCACATATGTTTTTACAAATGTCCAACGGTCCAAAGGTATAGCATTCCACTGTGATGGTATTTAGGTATAACTTTTATATGTACAGCTCCGAAATCAAGTATTAACTAAGTAAATAACCGGTGGGTAAAAATTTATTAATTGACAGAAGATCTGTGCGTATTATATCAAAATGTAATAACAAACTATAAAGATGAATACATTAGATAGGCGTAAAAATTAACATTACTAAACTGTCTGTTAACGATGCATATAGAATAAGTATTTTTTCTATAAGTAAAAAAAGGCTTTATAAATGTCATATTTAACATTTAAACCGAAGCATCACGCACATTTGCTGTCGCCAAATCATATTGTGGGATCAGGACCCCCCAGACCAAATACTGTATGGAGATTAGGAAAAGTAGGAGGGTTCCGTGGGTATGTGTAAGAGTTGATCAGCTACAACCGCGAGGGTCCCGGGTTCGATTCCCGGCGCGGAATTCCTCATTTTTCCTAAGATCCTACATTTGGGGTCTCGTCCGGGATGGGGGGAACACCGATGCCCGCATGGCGACAGACGACGAACGCAGTGAGCAAAAGCGTTGCGAAGACGGTCGCACGTGAGCGAAAAGACGACGATGTGAAATAAGGGGCACATCCAGGGAAAACTGCTAGAGAGGGCAGTAGGATGGTGTTCCCGAAAAGTGACGAAATTGATGACGAGTTGTGTTGACGGCGCTGAAGCCAAAAAGACGATGGCGCTGCGCCGGACATTCGAGGGCGAATGCCGGAGCAGGATGGCCGAGTGTGGGACCAGGACCCCCCAGACCAAATACTGTATGGAGATTAGGAAAAGTAGGAGGGTTCCGTGGGTATGTGTAAGAGTTGATCAGCTACAACCGCGAGGGTCCCGGGTTCGATTCCCGGCGCGGAATTCCTCATTTTTCCTAAGATCCTACAATATTAAATACACGTAATCTGAGTGGGGTATGCAATTTTTTCTTCGTATTAATAATGCTCAGAAATCGTGTTTTATAGGTAACGTTAGGTGTTGAAACTGAATGGTAATGGGGTCACTCACATAATGGGGTGCTAGCAACCTACAACCGACGTACACCAAAATATATCTGATGTCAAGTCTATTCCTATATCTCACCTGTGCTTGAATGGCACAGTCGGTGAACTCACAGACTTAAGACTAATACATTGCATCTTATGGACTTTCCTGTGTAGGCCTCGGGGGGCCGCAATGGACCCCATACTATTTCGGTGTCGCGCTCAATATTACCGATACGAATTTAGGCGTATTAGCAAGAACTGAATATTCCGTATACTTTATTTTTACTACGGATGTTTAATATTTTGGCGCCTCTTTAAAATATGTTAGAAGAGGGAAAGGAAAGGGAGCGTTTCGCCCTGGGCTAACTAGAGGACCGTCAGTAAGGCTATCTAGCAGGCCCTGCCTTAGACACAGGGATATCGTAAGGGCAGCTTAGGACGGTATACATAGGAATCGGCGACGGATCAGGTACTAGTGGGAAAGGCGTTGTTTTGTCTGTCTATCCATCTGGCGAGTGTAGGATGTAGCCGCCACAATATTAAGGTCTCTGCACACCCATCCGGGCCGGACCGGATCCGGTTTTGGCCCATGCACACTTGGCTGAGCCTACTCGAGACGGCCGTGTCTCTTGAAATCGTGCCGCTTGCTACCGAAACCCGAGCACTTTCCTCTCCCCTCTATACCCCAGGGGGTGCCTATGGTTGAACCTTCCGGTGCTCGGGCCAGAATGCTCGGCGAGCAACCGTTTCCAGCCCCGGACCCGGGTTGCGGCAAGAAGGCAGATAAACATTATATATATGTTGTATTGTTTAAGAAGCTATGTCACCGAGTGTTAAAGTAGAACTTTCCGGATTTTGTTGTGGTATATAGTTGGTGTGGAATACGTTGTTAAGGAATTTAAACTTTATAAGAAACAAAATAACAATTTACGGCTATGATAACGAAAAAAAAACCATAAACATCTGACAATCGGTACGGTGAAATAATTTGTCAAACTCAACTAAACATAGCGGAGGTTATGGACGTTCAGCTGCTTTGCCGTCCCGAAAAACGTTGACGATGGACGCGCAGAAAAATATCGTACCAAAAAATTTTCCGGTTCTAGTATTCTTGTAATATTTGATACTCGACAAGGTGTGTTGCAGATGGCAATAATGAATGTAGAGAGTGCTGTACCGTTTGTCCGTTGGATTAAGGTTTAAGCCTTAAGGCCATAAATTGTATGACCGGCAAAGTCAAAATTCCGGTCAACGGTAAAATTAAAGCTAGGGTAAAAATTAGTTTCCGAGACGATTAAATTACTTTATAACCACCGACCAATGAAAACAAGCAGGAAGACACCCGGTCAACACGTGCTTGATGAGACTTCCTCAAACAAAGTCATAATAGCGCATTTCTTGCTCGAAAAACGTAGCAATAGATACCAGGTATATGACGCACAGTAGAGTCGATGCAGCCCAAATGGCACGGTGTGCTACATAGCTTTACTATTGAGATTTGTATGTAAAAAATTTAAGCATACACTCTGAAGTCTGATTTTGAATATTGAATATTCAGGTAATTATATTGCAATGACGTAACAGAATCTTAGTTCCTGGCATTTATCTCCTTCCCCGAAATTAACGGGAGAAATATCGTGAAGAATTTGCTTGATTGAACCTATGTACCTAAATGCATTTTTCCAAATCGAAATATTTTCAATAGATATTCTTTTGTGTTCACTACAAGCTCCTAAAATCTCATTTTCCTCGGTACGTTAGTTCTAGTGTTATAATTTATTGAAGAAAAGTTGCCACTTTTCTTTACACGTCTGCAAATCCAACATTTTTCAAGATTTCGAAAAATCCTTCGAGATTCGTTCATAGGCTACTAAAGACTACAACATATTCAAATTTGAACTATCCGACATAGGACTCGAAAAATTTTCTTCTCTTGTTTGTTCCTTGCTTTCGACCGCGGTGTATCACCATCGCTCGACTTCTGTCGCGCGCGGCCGTCTCTGCCAACACGCCTCTAGGTCGCGCTCTGATTGGTCCGTGTTTTTCGTTAATAACTCCTTAACAAAGCCGAAACGGCCATTTTTGCAAAGGAAAATGTCGCTTCAAATGGCCTCAGGAACCTCCCCTTTAAAGGAACTCAGACATTTTTGGGACACCCTGTATAATGTACCTATGGATAATAATGTATAATATAATAATAATAATCGTGTAACAGACCTGTCTGTTACGCGCCCCCTCGTACCTCAGCCGCGACCGATATTCCTCGCACCCCGCCGCGAGAGGGCCGCGACCCTGATTATCGCGGCACGTTTCTCGCCGCTAATAATTGGACACAACGAGAATATAAACCCCCCGCGAAGACGAAAACATTACCTTACCGGTCCTCTGATTCTATTACGAATTCACACCAAACGTACACACCACCAACCAACGATTCTATCGCCGACGCAGATCGTCACCGACCGGACTAAACATCCGTAAGTGTTCCGCACCGCACCGCGCACCGTCCTAGCGCGAACAGGGAGTGCCCTGTTCCCCTCCTCACCCACCACACCGATCAGGAAGTACCCTGCTCGCCTCTTGCCCAAAACCCCTCCGAGCGGGGCGTCCCCCGCTCTCCGGCGACCGCGACGCCGAACAGGGAGTACCCTGTTCTTCCCCCCACCGACCGTCTCCAAGTTGGGCATCCCCTGCTCCTCGACCAACGCGACTCCGCGATTTCCACCAAGTCCGCACCGATCCTCCGCGACGCGAACACCGATACCGCAAACGGCAGCTCGTTTATAAAACTGAACCAGCACGTGTCTTTATTTATCGCACCTTAACCTCACCGCTCCACGCCGACCGTTCTCCTCGCCGCGAACCCTGGCTCGACAAGCTACTCGGCAACGAGGAGGGACGTCGTCGAGACAGTACTATCGCCACCGTGATAAACCGAACCGTAACAATCGTAATAATAATGCATATAGGATACAGTATATGTATATAGTAATAATAGTAATAAAAATATAATTATAATATACATCACTGTTACTGTTATTACCACGTTTTTATTAGCTCGCTTTCTTGTTTGTTTGTTTGTTTGTTTGTTCGGTACAAATCTTGCAATTGATTTTAAACTAACTTCCCGATGAGCTAGAGACTTGAAATTGGAAACGTAGCTCAGAACTGGATGACAATGCAGTATTCAAAACAATTTTTTTTCAAAAGTCTATCCGTTTAAGAGAAATAACAATTAAATATTTTTACCGTTATTACCGTTACACCGCGGTCATCGCGTTCAGCGATCCCCACTCCGCGCGACAACGCTCTCTACTTTACTATGCGTACGCACTCTGACTCGTCCCCACTCCACGAACCACTTCGCCCCGACGGAGCTCAGTATATGATAGACGATCGGTAGTACATCATCGCTTTGTTTACCAAGTGAAAGAACCGTTACACCTTTCTGTTATAATTTCATCAAAATGTTTAAAATCGATTGAAATATTCGTGCAAGAAGTAGGAGAGGAAGCCTTTTGACGTTGGGGAGCATGTATGATATAGGTAATAATAATATCGTGTACGAGATTAGAAATTAACAAAAATCTGTGTTTGAAAGTGTCAGAAATAATGTCTACAAAAAAGAAAGGAGCAATTCGTTAATAATGATTTTCACAGGGAAGCCGCCAAATCAACAGGTATGTCATTGCATATTTTGCGTTAAATATTTTCTTGAAAATTTCACACACACAAGATTAAAAAGCAGAAAATAATTATTCAAATAAAAATAAATTTTTAAAAATACCACGTTTTTAAAACGGTCTAAAAAGTATAAAATAATAATAAATAAATAAAAATAAAATGGACTAAAAAGTATAAAATAATTTTTAAAAAACGGACTAAAAAATATAAAACAATTTGAAAATAAAAACAAAAATTTGAAATTGTGAATTTTGAATAGCTGTGAAAATACTTGTAAGATTTAAAACGGAAAACGTGGGGCGCAAGATAATGGTAAGGAGTGTAGGGAGTAGCAGCCGTTGAGAAAACTCACACAACAGTTTATATCATTTGCGGAGCAATAAAATTTTTAATGATTTAGGTGAACTATTCATGCATCAATTATCTATTGCATGCGCCCCACGTTTTTCGTTTTAAATCTTACAAGTATTTTCACAGCTATTCAAAATTCACAATTTCAAATTTTTGTTTTTATTTTCAAATTATTTTATACTTTTTAGTCCATTTTATTTTTATTTATTTATTATTATTTTATACTTTTTAGTCCGTTTTAAAATCGTGGTATTTTTAAAAATTTATTTTTATTTGAATAATTATTATTATATTCTACATTATTATACATAATTACATTATGCATTAGCGATATTAAATAGATTTTTATAATAAATTAATTTCTTTGTACAAAAGGTCTTTTTAGTACGAATTATACTATGAACAAGAGACTAACATGGAAAAAATACATAAAATAATTTATACGTACAATGTACGTATAATACCAGAATGTGTGACGCTTTTCCACCAAATGCCGGAAAAGTATCCTATTTCCATGATGTTGTAGAGGAGAGATACCGATAGTTTACTTAAGAAGCTGTGGAGCCCCCCTGAAAACATTTTTTTTTTGTGCCATGCACTGCAGGGAACTGTCAACGCGCGCTCGAAAAGGCAAGAATAATCGGCTCGGGGAGAGAATCGGAACCACACCGGATCCGGTGCGTTCACACTACACTCCCTATACCAAAGCTATGTAAAAAAAACTCTCCGGGGCCCGGAACGGATGGGTGTGCAGAGACCTTTATTTGGAGGCAACAAATACATACGGCGCGTGTATTTGAACGGTGAAAGTAATATTTGTGAAGAATGTATTACAAAAATACGAATCATAGTAAAATTAATTTGGTTTCTATACATAACATTATTTTTATTACTCGTGTCATTAAAGAATGTATATTACAATAGTTTTATACACTTTAAACCAATGGTTTACTTTATTTACACTTAATCAATACAAATTCTATGCAGTTAATGAGTGCGTACACATTAAACATAATATATTAACTATTCTTGTGTTTTCTTTCTTTTAAAATAAATACTTGCATTCTTTTCATCTATAGAGAAATGTAGGATTTTAGGAAAAAGAAGGGATACTGCGCCGGGAATCGAACCCAGGACCTCGCGTTTGTAGCTGATCAGCTTCTGCACATACCCACGGAACCCTCCGACTTTTCCCAATCTGCATACAGTATTTGGTCTTGATTCCACAGAAATAAGAATTCATTAAATTTTCATAAATTCATTAAATTAAATTTTCGTTATAATATTTCTAATTAAAATGTAAAGCAATACAAATTTTCTATTGTATTAGTTTAATTCTACTCTGTCTAAAGAGACATTGCTTTCTTATACAATATGTAGAAAAACAATATATTTGACTAAAAAGATATAAATTTTTGTTTTTACTCATGCGTCATTAATTCTTATTAAAATTTTATTAACGTGATTTATTATTTCAATTTACGTCTCGTTGCGACTCAGTGTCCAGTTTTATTCGATTATACATATACATATTTAGCTACAATGATCTTGTGTGCGACAACAAATGTTGTGAGCAACAGTGGTCACGTACAAGCACTACCGCATTTATTGAGGTCAAAACTTTTCAAATTCCGTCGGCTTCTGTAGACTGATTCTGTCGTCGAAAATGTTTCGCATGTAGTTTTCAGTGCAATGTACGCTATATGTCCAGATAGCACTCGGATGTTCCATGGACGTCCAATACGTTCTGTATGTCCCAGCGACGTCCGAATAACGTCCGTATGTCCCAGATATGTATGTCCGATTTACGTCCCAGGTAGGTCCCACAGAAATCCTAGTTAGATTGTAGTACGTCCATAGGACGTCCCGCGCGAACATATTCAGGACGTTAATAGGACGTTAACAGGACGTTTGTAGAACATTTAAAAACCTATGTACGAAATGTTTTCCTATTGTTTAAGAGATTTGAGACACCTGTTTTTGGCGATTCCCAGTATCACGCTCGCAATGCGTGATCACGTGATTTCCGAGAACCACCGTTAATCGCTCGCATCACCGTATCGATTAGATTCGTTCTAACGTTCAAACGCCATACATGCTCTACATCGCGCCCATTGTTTATTTTGTCTTCTGCCGTTCGGGATTGCCAGTACACGCTTCTCGATCGTGCCTTTTCTTGTCGTTCACGCGAGTGAGTGTAATAAATTGGTTCATCATCCACGTGCAACGAAAATCTCAATTTCTTTCCATCTCTTTTTCCGCTCACGCTTCCTACTCGATTTCCCATTCCCGGACTCCCTTCTGTGTTCATACCCGATCCACTAGCATCTTTCCCATACAGTCCACTACCAATCCTACAATAGTCCCGGGTTCCCGAACAATGTATATAAGGTGAAATGTGATAAAAATTTATAGGAATATATTTATTTATATTTGTTTATAACAATATATTTATTTATACATATTTTTATTCATTTATACAAACATATAGTATTATGTGTGTATATGGCATTGGCATTGGTAATACCTGTTAATTCTTGGGCCTGCAAATTAATAATTTATTTATAATCGAGTAAGAACTTTTAGTTAGGAACCGTTATGGTTGTTTTTATTAATTACTGTATTTTTTAAATTGTCGTCATCTTTCAAATGACTCCAATTTTTGAAAATAATATTTTTGTGAAAAATAGATGTTTTGGTTTCCCCTGATCATGGTTCTTTTTTTATCAGTTTTTCGATATTTTCCAACCGTGTCAACACATCTGTTAATAAACATCGTAGCAGATTGTTGAGTAGCAGTCGTATGATTTCTGCTGCTTTTTGGCCTTTGTGCGGCGCCTCGCCGCTTTGCCACTCGAAGTTTTTGCGTGACAAAACTATATTTCACATATACATATATAATAGAAAGACATATATCGCATCCTAGAACGTACGAAATTTAAGTCTCACGAACGTCCTTGGAACGTAAACAACGTAGGACGTAGGACGTAAACTGGACGAAAACGGACGTCCTATAGACGTACGGTGCTATCTGGATGATAGTCCGATTTATGCAGTGTTTGGGCTTATTTTGACAAGACAAACATTTTCAATCGGTAGATGATTATACCATATTATAAATAAAATTGGATTTATTTATAGTAAATGCTAATACATTGTGTGTTACAATGTTGCCTCTGATGCTGAATCGTATTCATATCGTACGTAAACGTTTCACTAACGTGTATTAATAACTGTTTAAATATCGCGTTAGTTTGAAACGTGCTTGAATTTCGCGATTATCGCGATCCAAATTCGTTGGCGATTCCTCCGAGGTTATTTGTTCGAGGGGCCAATAACCCATAATAATTTAAGTAAAAACGGCGTGACTTTCTGGCTACCAGCTAATGTCAGCCGATAAACATTGCAATACGTGCAAAACGTTTAAATCAAAATCGCGTCGCGAAGGTATAGAGAGACAAAGAGAACAACATACAAACATACGTTGAACAGAGACAGGCGAATAAAAGAGAGACAGCGCCGCATAGCGGATCAGCTGGCACTCTCGCGACGCTTCGTCGCCGCCGTACAGTTCGCGTAGTCACTTGCTTACGAGACGAGCGAGGAGTAACTCGCTCACGAATCGTGCTAGCGAGCACTTGCTATTGAGACGCGCTAGCGAACACTTGCTATTGAGACGCGCTAGCGAACACTTGTCCTACGAGTCTTCGCAGCTGTAAAAGTTCTCCAGTCGAGCTGTTGGATACTTGTATCAAGTATTTGACGGCGAGCTTTGACACGACTGTGCGAACGGAACCGATCTCGTTTGCGAGATCGTTCCACACGCTATAAGAGAGCCGACAAGCAATAGTGTCGAGCACCGGTATTGACCGTGCTTCGATCACATAAAAAGTGCATGGTTGTTGTTTCACCGCGCACAAGTGTATTTCGGTGTGATTGACGCGAGATTCGTGTTCGTTCCCCGAATTCACTACCCGCCGTTCCAGAGAAACTCTTGATTAACACGCTTACGTTATACGCCGCTTCTACTGTACGCAGATAGTCGATCTTGTGCGTGTAAGCGTCCATGAGAAACTCTTGGAAGGAATCGTGTTTCCGTTTCCGTACGGCCACCCGTGTAACACGGAGGACACTCTTTCCGAGTACATTTTCTCTGCCATAAGCTCTGGCATACGCTTTGACGTCCCAGTGCCGCAGAAGAACGGATACTCGGATTGTGACAAGGTCGATTCATTATATGCTTTGCGGGAATTGATCGATTCAGCCACAGGTCTTGATTGGTAAGTCCTAGCCTTGTCATCCTCCTTTGAGAGAGAGCGTGACGACGATCTCGGCAGACTTGACCCGTTCAACCACCATAGATTGTGACTGGTTGAACAACACTTACAATATACGACCCCTCTATATATCTCTATATATAGTGGCTTTTGTGCGTGTAAGTGGTGAGTTGGACCACGTCTTCCACCGAGATTCCTATAGCCGCGTGACGTATTGAGTCACGCACGAGCTTTGAATCAAGGTTTGTTAGAACGCGAAATTTCCTTATTTGTACTAATCGCGACATCTCTTTGTCATTAGCTATTATTTGTACCGTGGGTCAAATCGTGACGTGTTGACACTCGACAACACACCTGTGTATGTGTGTGCGGTGCCTCGATGGGTACGCGCGTCGCCGCTGTAACGCGACTCCTTCTTCTCCATGTGAACCTTGTACCGTAAACACGTGTCTATATAATAAAGTATTTGTTCTTATAACGACTGTGCAGATAGATTATTCTACATAGCTCAAAACGCCACTGCAAGCTATACGCACACTCTCCAACAAGGTTGTTGAAGCACGGGTTAATTCGGCTGGATAATCGAGCTTGGAGCCTTACAACCTCCTTGTAAGATTAACCTCCACCCTTACGCTGACGCCCACGCAGTAGAATCGGTTTAACCGTGACTACGCCAGTGCGAGCGGACGGATTCTCGATTATCGATATACGTCAAAAATATACAGTCCACTAACTCTGCGTTTTGAGCAGTTTGGCTGTATTCCCCCTCCTTCGATAACAATTATCGCAGTCAGGAGCGTACGGGAAACAGCGTCTCAAACGGATACGTATCATATCGAATAGGTGTTTTCACACCTTCGTTCGACCAATCTATTTTTCAGACGCCAACGTCGCTAGACGTCCAAGGGACAACCCAGAGGAGACAGAGGAGTCGCGAACCGCCGACCTTCACGGGGATATTTTTGATATAATAAACGGCCCACCATTAGGTGGGTCACTGTCAATATAACCTCGCTGTACAACAATTTACTTTCCCTCAAAACTCCTATCTCCTCATATTCGAGCCACCGTTTGAAAAGTTGTTGGATTGTATTATACAGTCCGTCTTTTTAACAATAACAATAAAATGTTTATTATAGTTCATAATTCTGCCATGGAAACATTATTAGTCGAGACTTACGACGACGTACATATTATAATCTGCTTAATTTTTAATATATGAATATCAGTTTACACATGCTCGTGTACACTGCAACATATAATTATCGCGCCGCGAATGTTATACATTTCTTAATATTTTCATATCGAAAAATGATGCCATTCGTATTAAAATTTAAATTAATTATGGTGATAAGTTAACCCCAGACAGAACGAGTTGTCGTAAAGACGTCGTTTTTACGCCCGTTTTAAGTCTAAACGTCTTACATCCCAAAAAGACGTCTTTAAGACGTCTCTTTGAGGCGTTCCAAAGACATCCTGTTCCAGACGTCCTTAAGACGTCTTAAAGGCGTCTTCTTGGAGACGTCGCCTTTACGTCTGAAATAGGACGTTTTAAAGACGACTTTTCGAGGCGTTCCATAGACGTCCTGTTTCAGACGTCTTTTCGGAGACGTCGTTTTTACGCCTGAAATAAGATGTCTTAAAGACGTCTTTTCAGAGACTTAACAACTTGAATTTTTTTGAGATGTTACGACAGGACTTCCGTTTCCGGGAATAAAATGAATAGACGTTGATGCGAAGAGCAGAAGTCAGGAAAAGGATAGAAAACGAAGGTGAAGGTGAAGTGAAAAGTGGCAGAGGAAGGAGAGAGGAGGGGGGGAAGAGGTGGGGGCGCTGATGACGAAGGAGAAAACAGGGAGAGTGAGAGTCATGAGTATGTCAGAAATAGACAGTGTAGGTAGAATAGGAGATTGGTTGAAAAGAAAAAGAGGAGAAGCGGGAGGAGAAGAGGAGGAAAAAGGAAAAAAGGAGAAAGAGGAAGAATGAGTGAAGAGAAGCCGGAAGGTAGCGGGATCAACAGGAAAAGGGAAAGAAGGCGAAGCGGAAAAGCCAGGGGAGGAAGAATGAAATGAATGCAGGGCTGAAATGAGGGAAATGATAAGAAAAGAGGTAACAGGGATGGTTAGGGGGGAGATAAAGGCAGCCATAAAAGAAGCACTGAGGGAAGGAATGGAAGAAATAAGAGACATGAAGAGAAAACTAGAAGAGGAGAAGAAAGAGTTAGAAAGAGTGAGGAAAGGTGTAATGAAGGAGGTACTGAGGCTAAAAGACGAGATAGGAAAGGAGAGAGAAGAGATGCGTGTAGAGAAGGAAAGGATGGAAAAGAAGATGGAAGAAATAAGGAGATGGGAACAGGATTTGGGAATGATAGAAAAGAAGGTGAAAGAGATAGAAGTTAATAAGAGCAATGAGAAAGGGATGACAGGAGGAGGAGATATAGATAAGAGGCTAAGAGAGATGGAAATAAAATGGGAGAAAAAATGAGAGAAGAAAGGAGAAACAGTATAATTATTAAAGGGGGAGCCATAAAAAAAAGGAGGAGACGGAAGAGAAGAGGTGGAAAAAATACTAAAGGAGATCGGAAGCGAAGCGAAGATAGAAGAAATAAGAAAAAGAGAGAGGAAAGAAGGAGGAGGAGAATGGTGTGTAGTGAAGCTAAAAACAAGGGAACAGAAAAAAGAAGTGATGGAGAAGAAAAGAAAATTGACAGGGAGGAAGGAAATAATACAGGGTGACCTGACATGGGAGGAAAGAAGGATAAAGTGGAGGGTGAAGAAGGGTAAGAAGGTATCAGAAGGTTACATGAAAATATGTATAGAGGGGGAAAGATGGGTATGGGATGAAAGGAGGGGGAGGTTAAGGAATAAGGATGGGGAAGAGTTGAAAGAAGAAGAGGAGAGTGGAAACGGAGGGAGGTAGGAACAAGGGAAAAAGAAAAGGAAAAAAGAAAAAAAAGAGAGAGGAACAAAGGGAGAAAAAAATTAAAATAGGGTTCTGGAATGTAGCAGGGATAACGAATAAAGACATAGAATTTTGGAAAGGACTGAAAGAATGGGAAGTAATAATATTGATAGAAACATGGCTAGAAGAGAATAGATGGGAAAAAATAGAAACGAAGCTGCCAAAACGATACGAATGGAGGAAACAATTTGCGAAGAGGGACAATAAAAAAGGAAGAGCCAAAGGAGGATTAATGATGGGGATAAAGAAAGAGCTAGTGGAAGGAAGAGAAGAAGACAGAGAAGAAAGGGAGGGCATTATAGTAGGAAGAATAAAGATAGAAGACGAGAGATGGAAAATAATAGGAGTGTACGCGACTGGGGATATGAGAAAGAAGATGGAAGAATTAAAGGATTGGGGTAACAAGGGTGCCGAGGAGAAGATGATGATTGGAGGAGATTTCAATGCGAGAACGGGGGAAGAAGGGGGGAAATAGAGGGAGAAGGGCAAGAAGAAGAGGAAGGGAAAAGAAAGTCAAAAGACAAGACAAAAAACAGAGAAGGAAGGATATTATTGGAAGGGATGAGAGAAATGGGACTGGAAATATGGAATGGTAGCATAAAAGGCGATGAAGAGGGGGAATTCGCGTTTATAGGACAAAGGGGGAAAACGGTGATAGACTACATGATAGGGGATCAAAGGACAAGAGAGGGGATAGAAAGAATAGAGGTAGAAGAAAAAATAGATTCTGATCACCTACCAGTAGTAGTCACAATGAAAAAAGGAAGAGGATGGACAAAAAATGAAAAAGAGATGAAAAAAGAGGAAAGAAAAATGCAGTGGAATGAGGAGAAGAAGGAGAAGTTCAGGAGGGAGATAGAAAAAATGGAAACAATGGAGGGAGTGTGGACGAAAGATTAAAGGAGATAAAGGAGAAGATAGAAGAGACAAAAGAAAGAATAGAGAGGGAAGAAGGAGGGAAAGGGATAAGAAGGTATGGTTGGTGGGATGAAGAAAGCAAAGAGAAGAAAGAGGAGGTAAGAAAGGCGCTAAGAGAGTGGAGAAAAGGGAATGTAGAGATAGAGGAGTACAGGAGGATAAAAAAAGAATATAGTCGTATGTGCGAATAGAAAAAAGAAGAGGAGGGAGAAAGAATAATAAACGAGGCAGGAAGCGCGAGGACAGAAGGGGAAATATGGAGATTCCTCCAGAAAATGAGAGGGCAGAGGCAGAAAGTGAACGAAGGGATAAGAGAAGAGGAATGGAAGGAATGCTTCATGAATTTATTAGGAGGGGTGGAAAGTAGAGTGATGAGAGGTAAAAGGAAAGTAAAGATTGAGGAGGAGGAGAATAGGATAGAGATAAGGAAGTAGAGAAGGCGATAAAGAGGCTAAAACCGAATAAAGTAACAGGGGAAGATGGGATTGAAAATGAAGTATGGAGGTTTGGGGGTGGAACACTGACAGAGGACATATGGAAGATATGTGATAAGGTATGGAAGGGAGAGGGTTGGCCAGAAGAGTGGAAAGGGAGGATAGTAGTGCCAATAAAGAAGAAAGGAGACGGAAAGAAGGTCGAATGTTATAGAGGAGTGACATTGCTGAATTCGACGTACAAAATTTATGCCATGATATTAGAAAGTAGATTAGAAGAGGAAATAGAAGGGTAGAGAATGATACCGGAAAACCAAACGGGATTCAGAAAGGAGAAAGGGACAGCTGAAAATATTTATGTACTAAACTACATAGTAAACAGAGAAGTGGCGAAAAGGAAGGGAGGAATGGTAGGTTGCTTTGTGGATATCAAAGCAGCGTTTGATAGTGTGGATCGGAATAAGCTATGAAAAGCGATGGAGTTAAGAGGTGTAAGTGAAGGGATAAGGGAGAGGGTGAAGGAAATTTACGCGGAAATGACGGCGATGGTGAAAACAGGAGGGGAGAAAGTTTCTGGCTGGGAAGAGGGGTAAGGCAAGGTTGCCCATTAAGCTCGAAATTGTTTATACTATTGATAGCTGATGTGGAAGAAAGGATGAGAAAAAGATTGAAAGGAGGAATAGAGATCGGAGGAAAGATGGTGTTCACGCTACAATATGCAGATGATATGGTGTTGTTAGCGTAGGAAGAGGCGGAAATGGAGTTAATGATAGAGGAGTTTAGAAAATATATAGAAGAGAAGGGATTGGAGGTAAACAGAGAAAAGACGAAAATAGTGAGATTTGGTAAGAAGAGAAGGGAAAAAAGGAAGTGGAAATGGGGAAGAGGAGTGATAGAAGAAGTGGACGAAATAGATTACCTGGAGTTCAGATTCAAGAGGAATGGGAGCCAACAGGCGCATATAGACGAAAGAGTCAGAAAAGCAATGGGAGCGATGAGGAATGTATGGGGAATAGGGAAAAGATATTTTGCGAATGATGTGAAGAGAAGAATCTGGTTGTATGATACGCTGATTTGGCCGGTAGCAGCGTACGGAGCAGAAGTCTGGGGATGGGCAGAAAGGAAAAAAGTTGAGGCGATACAAGAACGGTATCTGAGATGGGTTTTAGGGGCAGACTGGGTGACACCGGGGTATACGGTGAAAGAAGAATTGAAGAGAGAAAATGAGGAAAAGGAGTGCTAATAGGGCATGGAAGTTCGAGGAAAAGTTAAGGGATGGAAAAGAAAGTGAAATAGCTAGAGAGTGCCTACAAGAGATTGAAGCAAGAGCAAGAAGAGGAGGAAAGGTATCGAAATGGGAGGAAGAAAGGAAGAAATATATCGAGAAAAGAGGGGACAGGAAAAAACTGGAAAACGAGAGAAAAGAAGTAAGAGCGGAGGAATGGCATAAGATAGAAAAAAGAGAGGAGGAAATGCAGGAAAATGAAAATTGGGAGAAAGCGAAAGAAGGAAGATACAACAAATGGTTTAAGGAGATAAGAGAAGAGAAAGTACCGGAATACTTAACAAAGGGCTGGAAGGAAGAAAGATGGAGGAGAGTGGCAAGGTTCAGACTAGGAAACGAGATGAAAGGAGGGAGATACTGGGAGAAAGAGGAGAAGAAGAAGTGCAGGTTATGCGGAGTGGAGAAAGAGGAATGGGAACATGTTTTGGGATATTGTAGAGAGTGGAAGGAAGAGGAAGGAAGTATGTATGAGAGAGTAACAGAAATATTAGCAGGGGACGGGAGGGGAGAAAGATGGTTAAAAAATTTAGAGGAAGAAAGAGATAGAAAAGGGTAGAAGAGGAAGAGTGGGAGAGTAAGGAGGGGAGAAAGAAAGTGGATGAATGAGGATGAATGTGAGGAGAAGAGATAGATGTAAGTCGAAAGAAATAAAACAATGTAAGGGGACGGAGGCCCGTGTAACCCGAAAGGGATCACTAAATAAATACATACATACATGTTACGACAGGGATCAGTTTGCTGTGCAATGATTAAAGTACTGGTTCTTAAGTTTCCTATTTTTTGGAATGATCGATAATGAAAAATTACGTTATTCGATCGGGAGCGCATGTGGTTTCAACATGATGGTTGTCCAGCGCATTATTCTAAAGTTGCTACAACGGTGCTAAATACAAAATATCCTGGACGGTGGATTGGGCGACGAGAAACAATTCCATGGCCAGCCCGTTCTCCGGATCTGACACCATTGGACTTTTATCTATGGGGCAAGATAAAATGTATTGTGTACAAAGATAAACCCACAACACCAGAGGATATGTGGCAAAGGATTACTGCAGCGTATGCTTCAATTACGTCTCAGGAAATCGACAATGCCTACAGATCATTTAATGCAAGATTGCAATTTTGCTTAAATGAGGATGGTCAACATTTCGAACATTTATTATAATTTGTAAAGGTCAACGTTGAAACACGTTCACTTTCACGTTTCGAATTCGAATAATGCAGAAGGTACAACGTACTTATTCTAATCGATTAACCTTCTGTTAACGATCTCAATGATACATACTCTAACATAAACATACGCTGTTTACTATAAAAAATATTTCAAACATTGATTGTGGTTTGTAAAGGTCAACCCAACGTAAACAACGCGTAATCATTGCTGAAACACGTAAATTTTAAACTTCCACATTTTATCCGCTCCAACATGATTATTCTTGTTCAAGATCATTTCAAAGTCAAAAAGGTGGTATCCACTAAATTCAGTTTTTTATTGTCTATCATGCTATCGTAAAAAATATACTATTCCATTTAAAAAAACATCGGTGACCTTGAAATTTCATTAAAAAACACGACATAAACAATTTTTTTCTTTACCATTATATTTGCCCCCTGCAATAGTGTCACTTTATCCTCTGAAGTTTTCTGATAGGACTGTAAATATGACAGATATTTAGGTATTCCCATTTATGTGGGACACCCTGTATACCGTCCTAAGCCGCCCTTACGATATCACTGTTTCTAAGGCGGGGCCCGCTAGATAGCCTTACTGATGACGAGTCCTCTAGCGGGCCCAGGTCGAATCACGCTTTATTTCCTTTTCCTCCTTACTCACACATTTCAGCCGCCGCCAAATTGGAGACCCCGACACCGAGAGCACAACGGCGGCAACAACCGTAGCAGACGACAAACGTATAACCAGGAAGCCCCCTGGCAGGTGCCAACAACTACTACCGATCTTACTCGTGCAGGCCGCCGCCGTCGATACGACTTTTTTTAAAATTCCAAAACAGTCGTCTTTTAGGCGCCTTAGACCCTTAAAAGACGCCTAACAGACCCCCAAAAGGCGCCTAACAGAACCCCGAAAGGCGTCTAAGAGGCGCCTCAAAGGCGTCTAAGAGGTGCCTCAAAGGCATCTAAGAGGCTCCTCAAAGGCGTCTGAAGGGCATCTAACAGGCGCCCCAAAGGTGTCTTTAAGACGTACCGTTTTGTAACAAACGACGCTCCAGCGACGCTCCAACGACCGTCGAGCGACCGTCGAGTCGTCTTTAAGCCGCCTGTGTCTTGCGGTAGGCGTCTTAAAGGCAGCTTTGAGGCGTCTTTGTGCTATCTGGGTATTGTAACGCACAGCGTATTGGCATTTACTAATTGCAGTGTTGTCGCGATATAAGTGAAGACATCAGGTCAGGAACTGCACAGATATCACGTAGAGAAACAATTCCTCGAGATTTCTTTATCTTTTGCCACCAGCATTGAGCCGAGTGACCAAACAATCGGCAACAGCGTTTCAGTGAGACAATGACAATACTAATCCAATTTCAAAACGTTTTTGTTTCTAATTATTTTGTTATGAAACTTATACCGAAATATTCGTGGTATTTTTCTGTTTAAAATGAGACTGAAATATGACACAATTCAGTGCATATTAATGTTTAATTGGGGATAATATGTTTTTATTATTACAAATTTACACAAGCAAGTATGCACAAGTATCACATTTGATCCAATTTTAATCAGAAGAATGTCACGAATGTGTTGGTAAATGTTTCATAACAAAATAATGAAAAATACAATAGTTCCACAATTGAATTTATTGTTTTAGCGGGCAATGCTTTGTGTTTGTTGACTACTCGACTTCTAGCCTTTCTTTCTTTTTCATTCATTGTTTTCATTTCGCTGGAAAGGGTATAACCGGATAAGATGGTCAAAAATGCCTTTGAGCCGGATAGTATCGCGGATGAGTCATTCGATTAGGCACAAAAAACATACTGCTTAAAATTTTAACCCTATATCTCGATCCGGAGGGTAGTTAGGGGGTAAAATTGAAAAATCAGTTTTTGGCTTATTTTCCCTACGATGTTTAGAAATTCTGAGAATAATCTGGGACATGTCAAGCAGTCTGTTGGCGACCGAAAGCGAGTTCGGAGGCGCCTGACACCGGAACCGCTATAGGAAAGAACGCGCGCGGCAGGAGAGGTGGTATGAAGAGAGAAACTCTTGATTTGCATCCGAAAGAACACAACTGCGTTTATTTCCGTCAGAACACAAATGCGTTTAATTTTCTTCCGTTCGGTACACGTTACAACGGGGCAATACGCCGTGAACCGGACTCGCTCCGCCGCGTGAGACGGATATCTTCTTTCAGAGGCCGCGACGGAAATTTTGAGACGGCACGTGAACGCGAGCCGCCCGCGACGGAAATCTTGGACGCGACGACGGTGATCTTGTCGCGAAATGGTGGGCGCGACCGCGAGATCGGAGCGAGCACGTGGACGACGCGACGGAAAGAACGCAACGGAGCCGAGCGCGAATCACAGAAGGAACTTGATTAGAAAAACGCGAGCTGAAAATTACTGTGCGAGGCGCGAACCGAGCGGAAAGCGCGAACACGAAGGAGAGCACTAGGAAGCGCACGAAGAAGAGTCACGAAGAAGGAGCACTACGAATAGCACGCAGAAGAGAGCGCAGAAGAGATCACGTCGCCCGGGGAAAGACCTTAAATAGCTTTTCCCCGGCGCGCGGAATTTGTCGCGATTGGCTCAGAGTGGATCGTATGATCCTTCTGATTCGTTACATTTGAAGGATCGAAGCAGTGGAATTCGGCCAGTACAAACACCTTGCTGTTGCTACGCGGTCGAGCAAAGACAGCACGCGGTTTTAACTGCGTATCTAAACAAGTACGATAACCGTTTGACGACATTGTCGACGGTAGAACAATAGCCGCCGAATTCCATGGCTTGAATCCTGAACACAGTAGAATACACACTCTGCAAAAAATCGAAAAAATGCAGATTTCACATGGAAGTTCCAGAGTGACTATCTTCATGTTTTCACAGTACCGATATTGTTTTACACTTATGGAGCTTCAAAAAATGAAACCTTACCGGTCAGTCTAATGTACATGCGATAGCGTTTGAATCGACGAAACTCTTACTGATCAGACGGATAGAAATCAATATCACGTAGGAACTGTGGTTGTGTTGTCAAGAGACGAACTGTCCGTCCCCCCGTCGCACCCGCGAGCCACGAGCTGCACGATCCACCCGAGGCGCTCGCTGGGAACGAGGGCCACGGTGCGGGGAAGACGGTGCGTCGACGCTGGTAGATCGATAGATCGTTGTCTGTATTTATTTGTCGATATCGTACATCGTCATACAAATGTGAATTCGGTAAACTGATATGTGTGAATAATTAGTGTAATATGTACAATGTTGAATAAAACAAAATAAAATGAAATAAAATCCCTAACATGCCGCCCGCCTCGGCGTGATGGTATCGCGCCGAAATTGCTCTCGGTGATAAATAACGCTGCATCGGGCCGCATTACCCACAGTGTAACGGCGTGGAGTGGGGCGCGTGCGATCTAGTCCGTCGCGCCGTGAGTGGAACGAAGTAGATCGTAGTACGCCGCCCGCCATGACAGCAGTGATGCGATCGGTTGTATACACGTGTGGAAATTGTTACGGAGATCCGCGTGCATCGGAGTTTTCGTGCACGGGGGTGCAACCACCTTGGTGACAGCCCTGCGGAACGTACGGGAACCCGATCGCTGGGTCACAACGCGTACGAGGCCGTCTCTTTCCAGTATAACCTCCACAACACGTGCTAACGGCCAGCGGGTAGGCGGGAAGAGGTCGTCTTTCAATAGAACCGTCATGCCAGCGCGTGGATTCTCCCGTCGATTCTGCAATTTCGTGCGTTGCTGAAGGTTGTTTACGTACTCTCGGCTCCATCTGTGCCAAAAGTGATCGTGCATATTAGTGATTAGACGTCACCGCGAAGTGAGGTTAAGAGTGACGTCAGAGATCGGTGCATCCGGAGGAGCGTGAATGGGTTCTCCCACAAGAAAGTGACCCGGGGTGAGAGGGGTGCAGTCCTGCGGATCCTCGGACAGCGGCGTCAACGGTCTGGAGTTCAGGCAAGCCTCAATACGACTCAACAGCGTGGCCATTTCCTCGTAGGTGAGTGTTGCCTCTCCAATGACTCGTTTCAAGTGCAATTTCATGCTTTTGACAGCCGCTTCCCACAAACCTCCCATGTGTGGCGAATACGGTGGTATGAACGTCCACTCGGTCCCGTCGTTCGCTAGTTCCTCGGCAACTGAGGCATAGAACTGCGAAGCTGCGTGAGACATCTGCTGGAGCGTTGAGTCAGCTCCTTTGAAAGTAGTGGCGTTGTCGCTGTAGAGGTGCTGACAGCGGCCGCGTTTCGCTGTGAATCTCTGAAAAGCGGATAAAAATGCAGACGAGGTAAGGGCGTCCAAATGAACGGCCTTGGTGGCTAGACACACAAAGACGACCACATAATCCTTCTGACTCTTATGCCCTCTGCCCTTAGCAGTCTTGAGAGGAATCGGTCCGGCGTAGTCGACTCCCATGTGCCGGAACGGTTTCGACGGTTGGACCCTGGCCGGCGGAAGATTCCCCATTTGTTGGCGGCCGGTGGTCGCTCACAGTCTCGTGCAAGTGAAGCACTTGTGCAAGAGCTGCTTCACTCGGGGCCGTCGACGTGGGATCCAAAATGCTCGTTGGATCGTGGACATCGTGGCGTTGATTCCACCATGAAGAGTCTTCAGATGCGCATCTCGGATCACCAGCGTGGACAAGTATGAATTACGGTTTAGGATGGCTGGGTGGCGGCGTGGCTCCGGTAATCCGGAGATTAGGAGGCGACCGCCGAACCTGAGGATTCCATCGTCGGCGACGAATGGCGCCAGAGTTGTAAGGAACGAGGACGTCGGAATCGTCTTAGCGTGACGAATGGCGTCAAGCTCGAGTTGAAAAGACCTCTGCTGCTCGGATCGCACTGCTGCATGGAGCGCCTTGCGTAGTTCCGACGTCAAGAGCGGACCCGCTGCTCGATCATTCGAGGCTCTGCAATTGGATGCGAAGCGGCACACATAGGCAGTGGTCAGAATCAGTGGTGACAAGGTCGAGAACCGCTCTGTATATGAGGATTCAGTTTCCGGAGATTGTACAAGGGCCACGGAGATATGACTCCGGAGGATCCTCTGGTACTGCAAGAACCGCTGTCGTGATTGGCCAATCAGAGCAGGGGCGTTGAAACCAGAGAGGGCTGTTCCACCAAAGGGCAGAGGCTCGGAGTTCGCCAGCTGATATCCCTCTAGTAGCCAGATCTGCGGGATTGTCCAGGTGTCTCCATCCTACGTGTCTCCACGTTGCTCCAGGAAGAATGGTCTGCAACTCGGTCACGCGATGGGCAACGAAAGGCTTCCATCTTGATGGATGTGAATGAATCCAGGCCAATGCTACCGTTGAATCAGTCCAGCAATGCACCGGCGTTCTTCCGACGTCCAGAGAGTCGCGCATAAAGGCATAGCTCGAGCCGTGGAATACTCTGCGTCTTGATCGTACTGGTTCGAGATTTCGCCAGCAGCAGCGACGTCGTCGTTTCAGACGTCCGACGGACCGTAAGGTATACTGCGGCGACGTACGCGCGTTCCAAGGCATCGCAGAAGCCGTGGAGCTTCGACTCGCAACTGTGTGGAGAGAAGTGGGTCCACCTTGGAATCTTAACCTCTCCCAACTGATAGAGTTCTCCCATGAAGGCGGCCTAGCAATGGTCAAGTGATGAGTCAACGGGCTCGTCCCAGGTCACTCCTACCAGCCAGAGATCCTGCATCAAAATTTTGGCACGTATTAATACGGGTGCCAGCCATCCCAAAGGGTCAAATAGGCGGGCGATCCCGGAGAGAATCGTCCGTTTCGTCCAGGGCGACACCGCGGACAAGGATGACAACCGAAGTCCTCGCACGGCCAGCGACTCGCCTCGCGTGTCCCACTGGAGTCTTCAGGTCCGAATCGATCGAATGGAGCTTTGGGTTCGAACTGGCCCACTTGTCCAACGGGAACCCGGCCGACTTGAGAATGCCGGTCAGTTGTCGACGCACTTCCCAGGCCTGATGGAGATTGTCCGCGCCGGCGAGGATGTCGTCCACATAGGAATTGCGTCGGAGTGCCTAATATCGGTCTTCCTCATCTGACGCCAGCTGTTGCAACACCCTATGTGCCAAATACGGGGCAGAAGCGGTTCCGTATGTCACCGTTGTCAGCCTAAAATCAGACACCGCTTGAGAAGAGTCGTCTCTCCATAAGATGCGGAGCCAATCTTGGTCTTCAGGGTGGACCGAGATCTGCCTGAACATCTTGTAGGTTCGTCCGTCGAGAATGCCACCCTGAAGAGCCGCCAGCGGTTAATGATCGCCCAGAGGTCACTCTGCAGCTTCGGTTCCGCCAACAATTCGTCGTTAAGGAAGAGGCTTGCGGTCGACGCAGCTGAAGCGTTAAAAACCACACGGATCTTATTCTTCCTGTCTGTCTCCTTCCAGACCGCTTGATGTGGAATGTAAAATCCCTGATCTCGTTCCTGGAGAGGAGCTCGTGCAAGGATCATATGTCCAAGGCGGTGGTACTCCTGCATGAAGTCCACGTAGTGTTTTCCTCAGCTGATAGTCACGCGCTCGTCTGGTCTCAGCGCTGAGAAGCATCCGGAATGCGTTCCCCCCCTGAAAAGTAGCCTGACAACATACCGTCCTGATCTATCCCGAAACGTAGTGTCGTTGAACAGTCTCTCGCATTTCAGGTCTTCCGGGGACAGCGGCTGCGACGATGGCACGTCTTCGATCTCCCAGAACCGTTGGAGATCTAGGAGCGCATCCTGGCAGCTGACCTGATGGACCCTTGCGCTCCTTGTCGGAGCATGATCTTCTCCACAAGGGCCGATCAATATCCATCCGAAGGGTGTTCGCACGGCGACCGGAGATCCGACCAGTCCGACCCTTCTCTCCCGGAATAGAAGGCCGCAGACGTCGGCTCCTAGCTGAAGGTTCACATGTGCCGGATTGGCGAAATCAGGATCAGCTAGCGACAATCCTCGGATGTGCGGCCACTCCTCCTGCACCACGTGCTTCGAGGGCGTGGGAGCCTTGAAGAAGTTGGTTACCAACGCCTTGCAGATCCACCTGAAACTTGGAATCGATCGGAGAGCTTAATCTTACCCGAACTTCTGAGCGAGCAGTCCCGACGTTGTCCTGATAACCCGTCAAGAGCACTCGCACCGCCCGTCTTCTTAACCGCAGCGATTGAACAACCCACTCGCTCAGAAACGGCGACTTTGAGCCTGAATCCAGGAGCGCTCGCACCAAGAGCATCCCCTCATCTGGAGCCTGCAGCTTGACCTTCGCGGTAGCCAGGAGGATTCCTTGCTGGGTCCTGACGGCGTGGATGGCGGCTGTGTCGGACGAGTCCAGGCTGGCCCTGTCCTTGACGACGCAGGCATCATGACGCGTCGTATGATGCTGCTGACCGCAAAGCCAGCATCGAAAGGTGGAGGTGCATTGCGGGAGTCGATGTCCACTCGCGAGGCACGAGAGACAGAGACCCTTGCTGGCGACGAAGTCAAGGGCGTAATTACCCGAACAGAGAGAGCACTAGCGACCGCTCTTTCCCTTCGGCTTCGATTCCTTCACCTTGACGGCCATCAGACGGCGGGTGGTGGTGGAGGAACCGCCACGTCCGGACGAACCGTCCGTCCTCGGAGCCTTGATGAACCCTATGGCCCTCATGGACGAGAAAGAGTGAGCCCGGTTCTCCAAGAAGACCTCCAGAGACTCGAACTGTGGTACGGTCGTGAGATCGTCGAGGATGACCTCCCACGCAAGCCTAGTAGCGTCATCCAACTTCTCCGTCATCAGAAAGACGAACCATTCTTCCCACTCCTTGACGGGTTTCCCAAGCGCCTAAAAAGACTTCTGCGTCTGCCGGAAATCGTCTATGAGGCGCTTGAATTCAGTAGGTGACGGTTTAGTAATCGACGGGCAAGTGATTAAGAGTCGCATGTGTTGCTGAATCGTCTCTCCAAGGACGTCCAAGCCCCGTCATAATTGCCCTCCGTGACGGGCGTCATGGCGAGCATTTTGGCGGCATCGCCTGTCAGACACGACTTAAGGTACTGCAGCTTACGTACCTTCGACAAGTGAATCGAATCGTGAACTAGCGGTTTGAATTGATCATGAAAACTTTCCCACAGCAACAGATCACCGGAGAAAGACGGCAGGATCATCTTCGGCAACTTCGGTTCTGCTTCCATACCCGCATTCGACGCCACTGAACCATCTTCCGGCGTCGAAGTCATCGACGGGATCCAGGAATCGATGCTCATCGCCTGTTGGTCATACTCGTCCTCGATAATGGTAAAGAAATCAGAGGTGCAGTATTCCTCCTTCTCCCTGGCCAGCGAACAAATCCTGCGATGTTGGACGGTGAATGCCGTCCAGTACTCGTCGAGTAGGGCCCGCCTACGCTTCAGCAACGCAAGCGTGACGTTGTCCTTCCCAACCTTGTTCAAGTTGGCAACGAAACGAGAGATGAGGCCCCCAAGTTCCCGTTGATCGGCAACGATGCTTTTTCAAATCATTCGACATCTTTTATCGAAGCTGACCGATGACATTTTTCAAAACCGAACGTTGGGAGTCAAGAACAAAAACAAAACCGTCCGCACTGATCGGAAACGTTCCTTGTGGCGGTTACGACGCCCGGGGTCACGCGCACCTGTTTGTGTCACGCGCGGTCGACAGGGGAAAAAACAAACACGGTAGGAATAGCCGTTACCGCGTTCAAACGCTAAAAACCGTTGGAGATATAATTGCAGCTCCAATTTGGCAGAAGCTCGGTATTCTCGAAGCGCGATCGACAGACGGGTTACAACTATTATCTTCTCGATGCAGCACTTTCAAGAGCGCGAAATTCAGAAGCCGAAATTCCGGCTCGAAGGACCAATGTTTTAGACTTATGGGGCTTCAAAAAATGAAACCTTACCGGTCAGTCTAATGTACATGCGATAGCGTTTGAATCGACGAAGCTCTTACTGATCAGGCGGATAGAAATCAATATCACGTAGGAACTGTCGTTGTGTTGTCAAGAGACGAACTGATCGATCAGCTGTACGCATCGATCCGCCGCGTCCCCCCCCCTCCCACCCGCGAGCCACGAGCTGCTCGATCCACCCGAGGCGCTCGCGGGGAACGAGGACCACGGTGCGGAGACGATGGTGCGTCGACGCTGATCGATAGATCGTTGTCTGTATTTATTTGTCAATATCGTACATCGTCATACGAATGTGAATTCGGTAAACTGATATGTGTAAATAATTAGTGTAATATGTATGTTTAAATATCGCGTTAGTTTGAAACGTGCTTGAATTTCGCGATTATCGCGATCTATATTCGTTGGTGACCTCCTCGATGTTATTCTTCCGAGGAGCCAAATAACCAACAATATTTCAAGTAAAAACGGCGTGACTTTCTGGCTACCAGCTAATGTCAGCCGATAAACACGGCGATCGGTGGATCAACGTACAAAACGTTCAAATCAAACTCGTGTCGCGAAGGTGTAGAGAGACAAAGAGAACAACATACAGACATACGTTGAACAGAGACAGGCGAGTAAGAGAGAGACAGCGCCGCGAAGCGGGTCAGCTGACACTCTCACGACGCTTCGTAGCCGCTACCAGTTCGCGTCGTCACTTGCTGACGAGACGTGCGAGGAGGAACTCGCTCACGAATCGTGCTGGCGAGTCACTTGCTATCGAGGCGCGCACGCGAACACTTCTTCTGAGTCTTCGCTGCTGTCAAAACTCTCCAGTCGAGATATCGGATACTTGTACCACGTATCTGCCAGCGAGCTTTTGCACGACTGTGCGAACGGAACTGATCTCGTGGTCGAGATCGTTCCACCCGCTTTGAGAGAGCCGACAAACCACAAATATATGTAAATCGAGCTCCGAAGTTTCCGAGCTTCGTACATACAATAGTGCACCGTTGCGATAGCTGCTTAGACACATCTAACGTGGTTATCGCTTCAACGCCTAAAAGTGTATTTCGGTGTGATTGACGCGTGATTCGTGTTCGTTCCCCGAATTCACTTCCCGCCGGGAATCGTGATTTCCGATTCCGTACGGCCACCCGTGTAACACGGAGGACACTCTTTCCGAGTACATTTTCTCTGCCATAAGCTCTGACATACGCTTTGTCGTCCCAGTGCCGCAGAAGAACGGATACTCGGTTTGTGACAAGGTCGATTCATTATACGCTATGCGGGAATCGACCGGTCCGGCCACAGGTCTTGATTGGTAAGTCCTAGCCCCGTCACCCTCCTTTGAGAGAAGTTACGCCGATCTCGGCAGACTTGACCCGTTCAACCACCATAGTCGCACCCATATACGCCGTCGCTAGTGCTATATAGCTACTACCAGAGCGGGGATCGTGACTGGTTGAACACACTTACGATATACGCCCCCTCTATATATCTCTATATATATTGGCATTTGTGCGTGTAAGTGGTGAGTCGGACCACGTCTTCCACCGAGATTTCTCTAGCCGCGTGACGCGTTGAGTCACTCGCGAGCTTTGAATCAAGGTTGTTGGAGCACGGGTTAATTTGGCTGTATAATCGAGCTTGGAGCCTTACAACCTCCTTGTAAGATTAACCGCCACCCTTACGCTGACGCCCACGCAGTAGAATCGGTTTGACCGTGATTACGCTAGTGGGGGCAGACGGAATCTCGATCCTCGAGATACGTCGAAAATATACAGTCCACTAACGCTGCGTGCTGAGCAGAGTGGCTGTATTCGCCCTCCTTCGACAGCAGTTCTTCCAGACGCCAACGTCGCTAGACGAAGCAAGGGACAACCCGGAGGAGACGGAGGCAACGCGGACCGCCGACTTCCACGGGGATACTTTTGAAAAATAAACGGCCCACCAATAGGTGGGTCACTATCAATATAACCCCGCTGTACAACAATTTACTTTCCCTAAAAAACTCCTATCTCCTCATATTCGAGCCACCGTTGAAAAGTCGTTGGATTGTATTATACAGTCCACCTTTTTAACAATGTACAATGTTGAATGAAACGAAATAAAGTGAAATAAAATCTGTAACAGATATATTATTATAAGTATCGCTTATGGATTTTTTCAGATTTTTAAGTTCGCGGCGCCGTTGTGAAAAAAAATAAAAAACAATTTTTGACGTTTTTTCCGTGGAACACTAAGCTAACCTTCAAACTGTTACATTTTATTTATTCTGTAAGCCTACACTTCTTCAATATTTACATAAACATGTAAATATGATCTAAATTATATCGTGTTTGGTTTAATTTTAATCAGAAAAATGTTACAAATGTGTTGGTAAAGGTTTTAGTGATACCATGCTCAACGAAAAATTATGAAATAACTCATAAATATTTTACCTAATAGCATGCAGGACTGGGATTTTTCCAGAATTTTTGGTTGGAAACTCGATTCTTAAAAAATTCGCGGTTGCCGATTTTATATAGAAGTTTCCAGAGTACCTCGTCTATATTATTGTGTTAGTTGTGTCTCATCGTAATTATTAATTTATATTTTTTTCAGATTTTTCAGATTACGCAAAAATACGTAAATAAATTGGCAATCTCTAAAAAATCGCAGAAAATGCTTATTTCGTATTGAAGTTTGGGAGATACCAATTTTATAAAAATTCACTAACGAGATATTATCGAAACCATTGTTCTCAATTTTTTCAGAATATTTTATAAATTGTATCGTTGTTAAAAACATTAAACAACCATTTTTCTAGATATCTCTTTATTTTTGTATAGCTGATAATGAACACTTTTATGACAAGGAAATTTAATGTACAAATTTAAAAGCGCAAAATAATACATATAATTTACATTATATTTCAATGTATGAATATTGTAAATATAGGTGTCCGGCTGTGAGTCTTTTCGCTCCGAATTGAATCCCGCTCCTAATGGTTTCCTTTGTTTTCTGAAAACAAACACTTTGTTAAAGTGGTAATTACAAAGTACATAATACGATATGAATGCAAATGCGAACTTATCTTTTTCTCACTAAATTATCCTTTACGTCCTTGGTCGTTATTTCGCACTGCCCGAAAATTCCGCTGAGTCAGCACCCATACCCCAGGACCTCTGGCGAGAACGGGACTCTTAACAAATATCTGACATACATAAGAATCATTGTAGCTAAATACATGTATGATTTAATAAACCATGCACTCGTTAATAAAATTATAATAAGAATTAATAACACATGAGTAAAAAGAAAATTTATGTCTTTTGAGTCAAATATATTATTGTGGGATTAGGACCCCCCAGACTACAAATACCGTAGGAAATTAGGAAGAAGGGGGGAGGGTTCCGTGGGTGAGCGCGTTAGTCGATCGGCTACCACCGCGAGGGCCCGGGTTCGATTCCCCGGCGCGGTGCCTTCCTTTTTCCTGAGATCCTACATTATTTCCCTACATATTGTATAATAAAACCATGTTTCTTTGGGCAAATTAGAATTGCACTAATACAATAGAAAATCTTATAACAAAAATTAAGAATTCTTATTTATGTAGACATAAAAATAATGCAAGCACATTCAAGCTTATTTTCTTAGAAAGAAAAGACAAGAATACGCGAATAAATACGCAGTCAATAACTGCGTAGAATTTATATTCATATAATTGCAAAGAAAGTAGAGCGTTGGTTTAACGTATGAAAAACTATTGAAATACATATATGTAAGACACCTCTGAACACCAATACTCCTCCCCCGCACTGCGGCCTACCGAGTTCGGGAATACCCTGGTCGTGTGGAAAACCGAAGGACTAGGGAGGACAGAATATTTTGGACATTGCTGGTGAAAGCATGGGCAAACCCCGAGCGAGATTTTGTATTGCGACGCGTTTCTCCTTTTAGTTTTTAAACGTTTAAAATATTGCGGCTTCGTAAAATATTTTTGTGTCTTACATATCAGAAGTGGGATATAGCCACGTGCGTGATTTAATCCTGTGTGAAATACTACGATTGATACACTTGTGCGATTGTTGGACGTTTTTGCGCGAATTGTGCAAGTGGATGTTAAGACAATAGTGTAGGACTCTTTCATTAGATGCACGAACTAATTAGACGATCTATCATGGGTCGCTTTTGCGGATCATTTAGTGCTGTGGTTTTACCTGTCAAAAGATGATGCGGATGTAGAAAAGAGGGTGTGCGACGCGGATCGGATAACGACATCGATGCACAGCTTGGGGAAAACGAATGCCGTCCAAATGGAAATTAGACGCACGACAGACGTGCCGATTGTATACCGGTCGTATCGCATGTCCGAATGCGAACGGACTATCACACGAGACATGATACAGGAGCTGTTGGATAATGGAATCGTTCGGGAGTCAACGTCACCATATTCCTGTGTTTTCTTTCTTTTAAAATAAGTACTTGTATGTGGCGCGTGCACAGAAGAAGCAACGTAAGGAGCCGATAGTACGTCAGAGTGGGGGGCCGAGCCGGCTGAGCCAAAGAAAGGGAAACGTCATACGTCCCACGATTCTGGCATCACTGGTCGGGGCGGTCTTGTCTCAATTGAAACAAAAGTGCCCAGGCCTGATCGTCGCGTCGAGTGCCTCCTGAAGGCAACAATGTAAACGTTTCACTAACGCGTGTTAACAACAATAACATGTTTATTATAGTTTGTAATTTTGCCATGGGAACATTATGAATCGATTGCAAATGTCTTTTTTTATGTAAACAAGACTAAACATGCCACATATCGGATAAGTTAAACTGTGTCAGTGTGGAAACGTTCCTTCGAAGTTCAGGAATAAATTTTATGTGAGTCTTTCGACGACGTATTCTAATCTGCATACATTTTTAATATACGAATGTCAGTTTACACATACACGTGTAGCACTGCAACAATTATCATGTCGTGATTGTTTATACCTTTCTTAATATTTTCGTATCGGAAAATGATACCTTTCGCGTTAAAATTCAAATTAATTATGTTGATAGGTTCACATTTGTTAATAATATGCAAATGATCGATGGAAATAATATTAAAACTACACTTTGAATGAGTTTACGAATGTGTTTACTATTTATATAATCTGGTATATATACATGTTTAGATTTTTAACGTGTTCGGAAATTATTAATTATTTAGGTGTATAAGCAAACTTTATTTTAGATTAATTATAATAAATGGAATTATGTAGGTCAATTATTTTATAACTTTATTAAAATTCAGGAGTAAAATAAAGTAACTGTTATTATAATGAAAATTAGAAATGGAATGAATAAAAGAACAGATTAACAGAAAAACAGAACATCAAAATGTAACATTTATTTCCTCCTTCTCGTGGCGCCCGAAGCGCCAAGGCGGTGCGCGGGAGAAACCACGTCTTGTGGAGGCGCCACAACCACTCCATCCCTACAGACCTTCGCAGGCAACGAAGGGAACGAAACTCTTTTTTGGGAAGGTATGGAAGACTGCGACGGTGCGGCTAAAGGAGGAAAGGGCTGTTGTGAGGATACATGTGGCGGTGAGGGATGTGGGGAAGGCCTCGGCGACGACTCCTCCGGCAACGAGCGATACATTGAAGGGTCGGCTGCCTCCAGAAAGGCTGGTTTAAGTCCATCCGTTGAAACTATTTTTTCCATCCCGCTGAAACGAATCACGAACATTTTGTCGTCTAACCTCTTCACGACCTCGTGCGGACCGATATACGGCGGGTCCAGAGGTTTACAAATGGAATCCACCCTCTTGGTGTATTGTAAAGGGATGCAGTATATTATATTATATATAATGTATTATATATTATATATCCCTGAGGCAGTTATATTGGAGTCGAATGTACAACGATTTGTTTATTTTTACTGTTTATTTATTTTATCTTTATTTTTTAGAAAAGTGTTTTAGTTATAAACTATTTTGTAATAATACAATGTAATTTTTGTTTTGTGAATACTGGTAAGGTTTTGGTGTATATATATAGTTTATCCTACCAATATGGCCGCAGTCTACCTTCCCTCCCCGCTAATGGTACGCCCCCTCTCGCCCATAAACCCACTTTATGCACAGTGCTTTAGGTCCGTGACGTCGTTGCGGGGTTGGCAAATTTAAAGACGGGGACGAGGTAGATTTACGCCTAATTTTCATTGGCTGTGTGCGGAGCAAGCGCAGTACGTCATTATGTATGCAGCGCCACGCATTGACACAGCGTCACATAACCTTTCCAAGCGTTTGTGAGCATCAGTGAGCATCTCCAAGCGTCACCAAGCGTCTCATACCGTTTCATTTCAGTGTCGTGTTTCAGTATTAAAAAAACTATTTAGTATTAAATACTTCAACAGTGTTAAAAGAAGCTATTAAAATGAAGTGCTTTGTGCCCCCGTGTAATAACTGATCTGATCTTCAACATTGAAAGAAAAGGAATAATGTTGTGAAAGTTACATTTCGTAGGTATGAAGATTATTTTTATAGTTAATATAATTATAATCTTAGAATATTTTATTTTAAACTTTGATTCTGTTTGCAGTTGTCCAAAAGATTCTGATACTCGTAGTTTATGGTTAGATCTTTTAGGCATCGGAGCATCAGTAATTCCAAAGAGAGCTTGTATTTGCTCAATGCACTTTGAAGAAACAAGTTTCTACACAAAAGGTTCTTATGTGTGATTGAGAGCAAATGCATTACCATGTGTGTGTATAATAATGAGTATTTTTAATTTTTATGAGTATACTTTCGTTATATGTATATGTTCGTTTTATTCCAGGAAACCCTTAAAGAAGAAGCGGCTTCTTTCACTGAGTCATGTGAAAATAATGTGGACACAACATTATCACCTAACACAAGTATGTATATGTTTATAGAAAAATTACTTTTGATAAATAGATTCATTGTCATAATAACAACATAAATTGATATTACAGTTACTTCTAAACTAACAATATTTGTTATTATTACAGCACAAGTTTTAATCCCTAAAACCGAAGAGATTGAAAGTCTAGCTGATACTTCCAAATCGTTTGATGACTATCCATTATTACCAGAACCGTTCACATCCAATAAAGAAGACAAGGCAACAATGGTATTGCCTAAATTCATATACAATTCTCCAGAGAAGCTGATAGTAAGAGAAAGAATTAAATTTGTGGAAGCAGATTCATGGAAAAAACTGTTCGAAACGTGGCGACAGTTACAGAGGAAATCAAAACAAGTTTGTGAACTACAAAACATCATAGAGGACTTGAAAAGTAAGCAATTATTTAACCCTGATCAGGCAGAGATGTTAAATATGCTTGGTGGAATGGGTGGCGAAATTTTTAACTGCATGTACAAAAAGGATACTGCATGCGTATCGAAGAGTTATAATGCAAAAATTTGTTACTTTGCACTTAGTCTTCATTATTATTCTCCACGTGCATATGAATATGTGGGTGAACAATTGAGTAATTGTTTGCCACACCAGAAGATTATTTCATCATGGTATAGAACGTTAAATGGAGAACGAGGCATAAGTTTAGAAGCATTGAGGTCCATCAGTGAACGGGTAAAAAATACAAATTACCAATTAATAGGTTGTTTAATGTTCGATGAAGTAGTGATTAGAGAACATGTAGAATATGATGGTACAAAGTTTAGTGGATACATTGATTTTGGAAAGGATATTGCTTGCGAACACAAAATTGTAGCAAGAAAAGCATTAGTTTTTATGCTTGTGTGTGAATGGAGGCTGGAAAATACTGGAAAAAAATGCTGGAATGGTGTGGAAATCTATTGATACATGTTCAGTTAATTCCGAGGCCTGGTATTAGCCTATTATGTTGTAAAACCGAGTCCATTTCTTGGTCAAAACGCTGAAATAAAGATATACATACATATAAGCCTATTATGTGTAAAAATTTATTGTACCCTATTTTTAATTATATTATAAGAAATAATATGCAACATTTATGTTATCCTTATTAATTATTAGATGTATAACACGTCTTTATTTTATAAAAATAATGATTTTAAAATATAAGTAACAAACTATTTAAAATTAGTATGTTCTTTAATTCGTGTTACACGTTTTAATTTGTCTTCTATATCCTCTAATTTTAGTTTTCTTTAATCCCTCGCCCTACAATTTTTTTCAGACTACAGATTTATGAATTATTTGAAATTGTACATTAGAACATGAAATATGTAACTACTAATTGCATAAAATCAAAAATGTAGAAGATTTGCCGTTATTTCTTCACTTTTAATTATTTAACAACGTTCATTACAATATTTGGGACATAATTCGTATCACGAGTGTCACGTTATTATAGAATAAAAGGTTAACTATCACTTTTCTAGTTTCAACTTGTGAAATATATGTGAGCAATCTGTAAACATTTTTCATACTTGGCGGTACAGAGTATGCGTAGAAATGCCACCAATCAAATTTAGGCGTAAATGTGCCCCTGCCTCCTCCGCAATCCTGAACACCCCCCTTGCCTAAGATGCTAGCTCATGCTTCATCCCTGTATTGCTGTCAATTGCTGTATTCCTATATCTATGGTAAATACTGGTAAATACTTTGTGTCTAAATTAAGTTTTAGCACAATATTAAATACTACATCATAAAATATCGACATGAGTTTTTT
The DNA here is from genome assembly GCA_913789915.3 of Sphecodes monilicornis. Lineage (NCBI taxonomy): Eukaryota > Metazoa > Arthropoda > Insecta > Hymenoptera > Halictidae > Sphecodes > Sphecodes monilicornis. The sequence goes on from OU565292.1 coordinate 3,573,055, forward strand.
ACAGTAATTAAAAATATCACAGTCTTTTAAATATTCTATTATCTTTATAATCATGGATAGATTCTTGAATATCGATTGGTAAGTATAACATAAACTTAACCTCTCCAGTTAATACAAAGTTTCACATTTGATATTATATAGTAGAACGAACTCAGATCTTTGTACATTAATTTATCTCCTTTTAATAATCACATTTCTGATGTAAAATAAAATTATTCGTGGACGTATTTAATATAATTTAATTTTAATTTACTTTTTCTTATATATTATCCGATTATTATGTTTTATTTATTAGGCACCAGCCATTGGAAGATATAATAGACAACACTTTCATTGAGGAAGAACGATTAGAAAGAGAGAGTGTTATGCATAGAATGGTAAATGGAAATTTCACTGATCCATTTAAAAATATTGAAGAGGATTATAAAGAAATTAAAATTAATTTGATAGATGGCATAAAAATGGAATTAGATAAAATAGATGAAAATGATAATGCTGAAAGTGTTAAGAAAAAAATAAAAATCCAAAAAGTAGTCGAAGCTAAGCAGACAAAGAAAAATGCAAGTTATGTGCCTGGTATTATGAAACAAATGTTTATGTTTCCTAGAAAATCTACATTAAATGCACAACAACAAGCATTATGTTTAAGAGTCTTGTTAAGATTTTCAGAGTCCAATAAACCTAAACTAACTCAAATTGAAAGGGAAGAACTAAAGAAGTATATGGTAAACATATTTTATACTCATCTGTGTCATAGTATCATATATATTCACTTCATTTTTTGTCCCAAATTATGGTATATTTGCTTCTTGTTGGTGTAATTGCTTCATTTTCGTTCACCTATTTCTCTAATTCTTTTTTTGTTTAAATATTCTCTCTTGTATTGTTCATTAAGCCTGTGTCAAATTCTAGGAACAATTAAGTAACCTTCATTTTAGTAGCAACCCCTTTTGTTACACAATTTTTTGAATTTTGTTCTAAAGAGTTAATTGCATTTCTATAGTTCTTTTATTTTGCGAAGAAATGTATGCCTTCCTAACTACATATCAATGCAATAAACTTCATATGAAACAGCTACCCGTTCATCCAGTTAGATTAATTTATATTAATTTAGATTAATTTAGATCAATTTATATTAACTCATATAATCTAATGAAAAAATCATTTTATTCAATAGTTGATAGTTAGAAAGCTTTTTAGAAATTGATACCATGATATGGGACATAAGAAGTGATTTATACTACATTAAAAATTATTAAATCTTCAATTGGTTGGGTGATGTGTCTCTGACACCATATAAATCTTTTTAAATAATTGATAAAATATTTATATATTATTTATAGCAAATAAAATTTTAGTAGCAGTATGGTTTTCCTGAAGATATTAGATTAGTTTGAATGTTTTGTTTGAATGTCAAAGTGAAGACAAAAATATTATTATATAACATTATATATATAAAGGTATTAAGGTGCAGTGTTAAACATTTGACCAATTAAAGGTTCATTGTACTTAACAGTACATATTTTCTAAATATTTTTATAATTATGCTAGTAACATACATTTTACTGTTTCAATTCATAGGATTTACAAAAACACATTACCGAAGAACAAACTGAATTTTTAGAATTTGCAAAAAGTAAATGGAAAGAAAGATTGCCTTCACTATTTGTGATGTCTGAAGATTATGTAGACAAATGTTGGAAATCGAAGTTACAATATATTCATAATCTTCCTAGGTATTATAGTGAAGTTACAAATATTCCATTTGTGAGAGACAAAAATATTGAAGTAAAATTTGATTCTGTTTGTTTACAAATGGTAAGTATAAAATTTGTAAACATTGAAATACATGTACTGGGTAGAACAGTTAAGTGGAAGCATTTCAGTGTCTATTTGAGGCCATACTGGACAATTTCTCAGATCAAAATTATACTACTTAATCCATAAGTGGACTTTCAAAATAAACTTAAAACATGTGATAACTTAATGTATTTATTTAATATTCATTTTTTCTAAATTCGTAAATGAAAATCAATTTTATTTTGCAACAATAAAAGTTTTATTCAGATTTTGGTCTCAATATTTCACTTAGGGGTTAAAGAATATATGTATTGCTACAGCAGAAGATTTCTTTAGAATCATTTTGTAACTAGATTTAAAGGTCACCAGTGTTGTTTTAAAACAACATATAATTAACGAAACCTTTTTTAAAGCACAATTAATGCAACATTTTATTTTTTACAAAAAAGGATTATTAATCTATTTAAGATATTTGTTCTGATAATAAAATGTCTACCTTTTTAAAGTTGGTATTTAATAGTATATCACTCAGTCAGAATACTGGGATTTTGCTCAATATTCATATTAGAATCATTAGATATCATTTGAATTAATAGCTTTTTGGTGTGAATAGCGTAATATTTTGTCTTAAGGAATGGCAAATAGCATTGATAGTATACACACATCTACATATGTGTATAATAATGCATGTAGTACATATTAATAGTAATGCTATTGCACAAGTCTATTTTCGTGTAGTAGTATTATTCACATGCTTATTCAGCTCTACCTTTTAAATACTCAGAATTGTAACAAATACATATACACATATATTTAAGAATGCATCGGAAAATAAATCAGGAAGGTTCAATTTTGTTTACTTAAAGTTTCTTATGTTCAATAATATTTACAATATTATTTATATGGCACAACAAAATTAAAACATCTTTTATTTTTAAAAATTACACCATTAAAAAATTAACACATACTTTGGATGATTATACCTACTTGCCTGTTCTGTTTTAGTTAGGCCAGTTTGCTTACATATTATAAGTAATACAAATTTCTTATTATGTAGGGTGAATTGCCACAAATTACATTGCCAAATTTGACCAGCCCTTATCATCTGAATGTAACATTTTGGCAACTACAACAAAGGTTTCGTCACAAAAATAATGGTTACAAAATATCATCAATGTCTTACAAATTACCAGTAAGTGAAGATGTAAATTGTCAAAAATTGGCTGAAAATAATAATGCAGATATAGTAATTTCATCCAGTGGTCTTAATTGCTTAGTAAATAATATTGGGCCGAATTATTCGAATTCCTGGATTTTGCCAATAGTTATAAAAAGGCACAATGATAAAAATGTTATCTATATAGATAAACCCGGACCACCTCCAGCAAACACTATACCTGGAAAAAACAATTGGGTATATAAATACATTCTTAAGTACTTTCTTATAGAATCACAAGATTCTACTCCAGACAGGTAAGATAAGAAAAATATAAGTTAACAATACAGGGAACCTACTATATAAATATATTTTTTATTGTATAATGCTCTAATAATAATTTTAAATATTCTGTAGTAATATTTACAATCATGATGACGATAATATATTTGATAATGTTACTTCTGAAGAAGTTTTAAAGCTGGAAGAAGAATACGATAACGTCTTATCTTATACTGGTGATAACGTCCATTTAAATCAAATGGAGGAAAGTGAGAATATTGATAAATCTCTAACAGAAGATCCAAAAATTGACACAAAAATTCCCTTAAATGTAAATATCAATAGTGAATTACCTCCAAATGACATTACAAACTGTGTTATTTCTAATATTGCTACAAGCACTAAAGGTAAGAATTGTTTTGTCAGATATATTTATACTGTTAAAAACCAATTCGCTATTAAACCAATTGTAAATTGTAATTGAAATGTAAAAAAATAATAACTTACAGAATAGAAAATAATGCATTTTATGAAATAGGTGAAAAAACTAAAACTGGAGATAATGCATCATATAAACTGTTTAAGATTGGACCACAATCTTCAGAGAAAAATGAATTAATGAAAAACGTTATTCACGAGTACAAAATGCTGGTTAGAACAAAAACCGATGGATTTCAGGTTTGTATGTGTAGAACAATTGTTTTTAGGCACGTTATCTATAGGTATACATTATAACATGTAAACATAGTTTATTATGATTATAGAATTTTTCAGATGATGAACAGAAATTATTAGTATTAGCACCAAAGTTAGAGTATCAAAATGATATTGGTGCTGAATCTGTGACATTAGAGGAAGCATTGAAACAATGGATATCTCTTGTATTTAGACCCCATACATTTCTTGCAAGAGGTAAACAATTAAAATTGAAATTTATTATTATTATTATTATTAAAATTTCGCGACACCGTGATTTAGCGTCTTGGATCGCTGACGAGCGGAAATAACAGCGGCCGGGTGACTATGTATATAGTCGCCGTAGGATTTAATATCGTCTTAAATTATTGGGAAAACTCACGCTCTACCAATGATATTAATTTTTGGAAATATTTACTATAAACTTCTCACAATGGACATCACCACAAAATGGTGAATACGTTCCAATGGGACATGGTGGGATAGAATGTGATGGAAGTGTAGATTAAAGATTTAATCTTTCGTTACATGTACAGTAATTCCTCGATCTAAGTCCTTTTTCGGTTCCCTGCCGGGACTTAGATCGCGAAGGGGCACTATTCTTTTATGACCGCGCCGAACGTAGAAAAGGACAGCATGCAAACACGGTCCGCGCGACCGAAGGCGCAACAAAAAATAGCGTATCGGTGAGACAATACTAGTGCAATAATAAAACTACTTTATTTTTTTATGGAACTTTCACGAACATATTCGTGGTATTTTTCTAATGAAAATGATACCAAATATGATATAATTCCGATGATATTTACTTGTGTAATAAACGATGAAAGGTTTGGACGTATAGAAGGACAGCGTATAGTAAAGAAAAAGACGCGGCCACCGGCATAGTTCTAAGGCCCGCGTCCTTACAATGTAATGCCAATAAAAAACTTCCATCGTTCATTACACAAGTAAATATCATCGGAATTATATCATATTTGGTATCATTTTCATTAGAAAGATGTCACGAATATGTTGGTGAAAGTTCCATGAAAAAATAATAAAAAATAAAGAAGTTTTGTAATTGGATTAGTGTGATTCACACCGATATACAGTGGGGGACAAAAGTATTCGTACACTTGGAATATAGAAATAAAAGCAACAATATTTTCTATATTATTAAGTATATTCAAATATACGTAACTGTATATTATATATTACACTTCTAACAACAAATAAGCAAAAAACAAAGACAATAACATCACTTAGTAACTTGAAATGAATTCGAAATTCACACTACCGTAAGAAATTGCCAGGACAAAAGTATTCGTACACTACCATTTCTGTTGTTAAACACAGCAGTTACGGAGGAATCACAATATTCTGATCAATGTAAACATTACTTTAGAAGATATCATGTTAGTTTCCTTAGTTCTAGTCGTAGCGAGTACACGTTATTAGTGAATATTTGCAATATGGGAAGAAAACGCAATGAAACTACGTTGGAAGAACGAAAAATTATTATACAGTTATACAAAGAGGGCAAATCATATAGAAATATATCAGAAATACTAAAAAGAAGTCGATCAACTGTACAGAGTATAATAAGTAAATATAAAACAGAGGGAACATTGCAGAATAAAGAAAGAACTGGCAGACCGCGGAAGCTAACTGTGAGAGAGGAGCGTCAAATCGTCCGAATTATTAAAAAAAAATCAGATACCAGTGCATCGGAAATCGCTACACACCTTCAAGAATATATGCACAAGGAAGTTCATCCGAAAACAGTACGAAGAGTGCTACACCGGGGAGGATATAACAGCAGAGTTGCAAGAAGGAAACCACTCATCAGCAAAGTAAATAAAAAAAAGAGATTAGAATTTGCAAAATAATACATAAACGCTAGCGACGACTTCTGGAAGAATGTAATATTTTCCGATGAGTCGAAATTTGGAAAGCTAATACTGAATTGGATCCCAAGAATATGCTACCGAGGACGAAACACGAAGGCGGAAGTGTGATGGTGTGGGGATGTATTGCTGCTTCTGGAGTCGGAAAATTAGTAGTAATAGATAGAATGATGGATAAACATTTATATTTAAATATTTTGAAAGAAAATTTACAAAAAAGTGCAAATAAATTAGGTATTGGGAGAACATTTTACTTTCAACAAGACTGTGATCCAAAACATACAGCCCATATAGTGCGTCAGTGGTTGTTATATAATACTCCCCACATGTATGGGCGAAACTTGAAAAGAATGTACGAAAATACGACATAACATCAAAAGAATATTTAAAAGAAACATTAAAAAGAGAATGGTGTAATTTAGAACCTGACTTCATTAAAAGTTTAGTGTTATCAATGCCCAATAGATTACACGAAGTAATTCGTCAGAAGGGCTATCCTACTAAGTATTAATTTAGAAAATTCCCGTTAAATTAATTACAACATTTGTAATAATGAAATGTACGAATACTTTTGTCACTGCAGCTCCTCGCCATTTTGTGAAATTTTTGCCATTGTAAGTTACGAAATGATGTAATTAAGATTTGTTTTTGCTCATTTGTTGTTATAAGTGTTATATACAATATACAGCTAAATATGTTTAAATACAATTAATAATGTAAAAGATATTGTTGCTTTTATTTCTACTTGCAAAGTGTACGAATACTTTTGTCCCCCACTGTACCTGACCCAGGATCAGATTATGCGGCATGTTTACACTGCTCGGCGACCGAAGCAGCTCGAGCTCCGCAGTGGAAGGAGTAGGCCAAGGGACATAGATCGCAACGTTCCGTTGAACTTAGATCGCGGAATTACTGTATACTGTTTTCTGATGAATAACTAAATAGATGATTTACCCTAAAATAATCATTTAACTCATAATTGTATAATAATTGTATAATTACTGATTTTTCTTTGTATGAGTGAACTTTAGCAGTTGAGTGGGATACGATGTCATATGTCCTATGCCATAGGACCTATGATATAAACTATAAACGAATGGAAAATTCATGATCCATTGTACTAACTAGTTCACGTAATGTTAAGGGTCATAATTAAATAATTTCTTCATTATTTTTATTTAGCTTTCTGTTAGTCTTTGTAAACTGGCTCGAGATGCAAGTCGTTTCGAAGAGCTACCTACACCAACACACCGAATATTTAAATAAAATTTCAAATAATAATAATAAATGATATATTATCGAAATAATCATATTATTGTTGGTTATTTAGTTAATTTAATAAACATAAAACATTATACAACGAAACATTATGTCTTTATTCTACAGTTCCATCACGTTCTATGCCATCATGTCCCAATGGCATGTATTTACCACTTTCTCGCGATGTCCATTATGAATAGTGAGCAGTGACAGTAAATGTTTGCAACAATTAATATCATTGGCAAAGAGTGGATAATTCATAACAGTATTAAATCGTGTGGAGGTCGCCTAAATGGTATAAGAACGACCGATATAGCCGCCCGGACTCTGCTAGTTCCGCGCATCGGCAAGACAACAAAATCGCTATCAACGTCCATTTAAAATAATTTTCATCACATTTGTAAAACACAAATGGTGTCCACATTTTTAAAAACTGTCCCGTAAATGGGCCACTTGAGGCTATATACTCATTTTTCACCTGCTATGAAAATATTGCATTCATTTAAAACAATTGCAAAATAAATGATAAAAATATTTTTTCAACTGAAATAATTTTTATTAAATACTCTTATTTTGTTAGTTTAGCCGTTATAATTTAATGAAAAAGTTTAGTACTTTATTTTACATGTCTGTAAAACTAACAATTTTTAAGATTTCGAGACATCATTTGATATACGTTAATATGTCACTAAAGGCTACAACATATCTAAAGGGTATAACCTGATAAGATGGTAAAAATGTCACCAAACGAAACTGATTTTTGGTAACACCATTCGATAGAGCTCCCAAAGAAAACCCTCTGTTACAAGTTCCAAGTCGGTACCCCTATCACAAGGGTAGTTATAGGGTGAACACGGTTTTAATGAATTCTGCTCTATTTCTTCTGTTCTACTTAACAAAAAATTCATGAACATTCTACCTAATAGTACATACAACTGCAAATTATTTCAGAATTTTTATTGAAGTTTTCAGTATACATGAACATATTTAAAAAGATTGGAAATCCCCGAAAATTCGAAAAACTGTATATTCAGTAGTGAGATATTGTTGAAACGATTGTTCTTAATTATTTTCAGAATTTTTTATATAATGCATTGTAGGTAAAGAAAATAAAAATAAATGTTTCTGATAATTTTTTACATTTTTGTAGGTTTATTATGTGATATTAAACATTTTTATATTAAGAAAAATAATGTACAAATGCAATATAAAATATTTGATGCGTACGTTACATTTACATATATTAGCAAGACTGTCGACAGTTCTGGTTGACGCAGGAGGTAGAGTTTCCGGCTGCTATTATTTTGTCCCCAGATCGAATCCCACACCGAGTGATTTTTTTTATTAAACGCTCTTCTCTGTTCTTTCTTGATCATATTTTGTTATATTATTAAATATAAAGTTATATGATTTCTGACATAACTATTATTGTTATAACGACATTTTAAATATATTTTTAAAGAGTCAAACGAATAGCAGCCGGAATCTTTACCGCCAGCACCAACCAGAACTGTTGCGAGTCATGTATACTTAAAACTTGAATAAAAAATCCGCAAAAATTCTGAAATAATTCGCAGTTGTGTGTACTATTAGGTAGAATGTTCGTGAATTTTTTTCGTAATTTTGTGTTGAGTAGAACAGAAGAAATAGAGCATAATTCATTAAACCGCGCTCACCCTATAACTACCCTTGTGGTATCGAATGGTGTGACCAAAAATCAATTTGGTTTGGTAACACTTCTGATCATTTTATCCGGCTGTACCCTTTGTACAAAATCCCAAACAGTACTCCGAAAAGTGTCCGATTTCACGTGGACTAACCTATTGTCTACAAACATAGAATATTTGGATTAATTGATATATCAATGGCAATTTATTTGTGTTTTCATTTATACATTTTAATGGAATTAATGATGTTTCCTTTATTTTAGTTCGGATATCTGCGGTAAAATCAGAAGTATTGCAAATAGAACAACGTACTGCAATGTCTATAAACAATGAAATAAAGCGGCTCTATAATATAAAGGTTGAAGATTCTTTGGTAGTTTTACATAATGCTATTGAGTCGCTTTCTAGTTTATCTCCAGGACGTTATATTATGAGACACACCGCAAGACAAGGAGCATTTGCGGCTGTTTATAAAGAAGTGGACAGTCCTGGGTAAATGTGTGCAATAAATTAAACTGGTATAATAATTTACTGTTTCTAACTGAAAATCACTATTAAAGTCATATTTAAGTAATTTTTTCTATTCACAGGAAGAACATTCTTGATTTACACACAATTTATACAGAAAAGTTCTGTACATTACCCAATCCTCCTTGGATTCCACTTGATAAGATAGTGCCAACTCCTATGCAGAAGCATTTCGAAAGAATGCCAGTTATGTTTTGTCCACAAAATAAACCGCTTCCTCGAAATAAAAACCCAACAAAGACAAACAATATTGGTACAGGTAATTATACGTTCACATTTATGTCTTTTTAATGATAATTTCTTAGTTTCATTATTGTTCTTATTTTAGAAACTGTACGAAGAAGTTTAAGGAATAGAAAGAAGAAGAATTTCGATGATTAATTGAAATGTAAATTATTATCATTTTAAATAGTATTAAATCTTTGATTTTATTTATTACTGAACATGTTAATTTGTCTTCATATGAAAAATCTAATATCTCTGATTTTGAAATGATCACTTCTGCTTTTGTTTCTTACAAAAAACATCACGTTAATTCAAAGTTACTCTCAAATGAAACTTAGAACACGTAACTATCGAAGAATATTATTTTTTATAATTGCCTGTTTTCATGTTTAGGGGGTGATAGAGATTCATAAAAGGCATTTATTTGGCTTATGTAGTCTGTTTTTATGTTAATAATTCTTATACTATTGAAAACTTGTTAATTTTGTAGCGTCTGGTCGTACGCACAAAAAAGAGTTTTTTCTTTCGTGCAAACGGCCAACGTAATTTACGACTCTCGTTCGTCGAAGCTATTTTTGAGTTGACAATTTCCAGGTTTCGATATCGCATGTCTAGTAGAAGTTCTTTCCAAAAGTCCTCAATAGCAAACAGAGACCGTCGTAAATTAAGGGATTAACTGAAGGGCACTTGGCCGAACTCATCGGCCTGTCGCCACGTGGGCCCGGCGCGGGTGGCCTGAAGAAAAGTCCCACGACAATTTCATCCCCTCCGATCACCTCGCCGTTCCGAAAGCAAGCACGCCAAGGGTGTAAGGAATAGGCGGTGAGCCGGAAAAACTAACAGCTCTGATTGGTAGGATCCAACTTGTGGGTGAGCCAATCAGGGTTGTTTAGGAATTTTACCAGGGCAAACGCGGAGACGAAAATAAGAGACGACTTCGCCGCGGTTCGTCAGAAGATTAAAATCGCGAGGAGTCGAGAGATGACCATTTTGTACATATAGAAATAAAGTCATTCATTTCACTCCGCAAAAAATAAGTACAGTTTCATGTGAACAACTACCCACATTGGTGACCCCGACGTGATACTTGTGCTGTGCGATAGTGAGAGACAGTGGTCGTGGACAGTTTTAGTGTAGTTTAGAATAGTTTTTTTTTAAAGAAAAGGACACAACGTGCCAATAGACACTAAAATGAATCCCGGTGGTGACGATCTCGCGACGCCGGAAGTTTGTCGCGTCGGTATTCGCGTACCGCCGTTTTGGCCAGAACAACCAGCGGTTTGGTTTCACCAAATCGAGGTACAGTTCGCGCTGAATGGCATCACAGTAGACGCGACAAAATTTTACTACGTGATGTCACAGCTAGAACCGAAGTATGCACTGGAAGTTCAAGACATCTTTGCGACGCCCCCGGAAAAGGATAAGTACGAAACGCTGAAGCGAGAGCTCATCCAGCGTCTGTCCACGTCGCAGAGTAAGAGGATTTTGCAATTGCTGGAGAAAGAAGAGATTGGCGACCGTACGCCATCACAATTTCTTCGTCATATGCAGAACCTCGCGGGAAAAACGGTGTCCGACGATTTCCTGCGATCGTTGTGGGCCAGCAGGTTGCCGGCAATGACGAAAGCGATTGTCAACGCCCAAGCGGACCTGCCGCTCGGAAAACTGGCAGAGATCGCGGACCATATCCAGGAGGGAACCGCGCAGACTCAGGTGGCCAGTGTATCAACGGCGCGGAAGGACCCCACCAAAATGTTGATCGACCGACTTGAGAAGCTAGAGTTAAGGATATCCGAACTCAGCCGATCACGTTCTCCACGAAGACGGGACGAGTTCAGTTACCGCAGCGGTCGCTCGAAATCGAGAGGTCGACGTCGAAGTTTGTCGCCGCGAAATAAAGAACATTGTTGGTACCACCAGGTATTCGGGACGAATTCGACGAAGTGTCGCCCGCCGTGCACGTTCGGGTCGGGAAACGCGAAAGCCCTCCACTGAATGCGGCAATCAGTGACGGCCCGCGTACCTGCCGCCTCTTTGTATTAGAGCGGACACGCAACGAGGAGTACCTAATCGACACGGGATCGGACCTCTGCGTGTACCCGCGGTCATATATAAAGGGTCGCCTTCCCAAGGATAAGTACGAGCTGTCCGCTGCCAACGGATCCATCATACACACTTATGGGTTGAAGCCGGCGAACCTCGATTTTGGACTTCGACGAGCATTCGCATGGAGGTTCGTCATCGCCGACGTGTCGAAGCCCATCATCGGAGCCGACTTCCTAACCCATTTTGGATTGCTGGTGGACCTCAAAGGAAGACGACTTCTGGACGAGACGACAACCTTGACGGCAACAGGGAGGATCGCAGCGGTGGAGACGCTGTCGGTCAAGACGATCGTCGGGAATTCAAGATACCAAGAGCTCCTCGCGGAATTCCCAACCCTTTTGCGCCCGACCACACGAAGCGAACGGCAGGTAAAGCACGACGTGGTACACCACATTAACACGACATCGGGTCCTCCTGTATTTTGTAAACCGCGTCGGTTATCACCGGAATTGTTTAAAAGCGCCAAAGCGGAATTTGAGGATCTATTAAGTCTCGGTTACATCCGCCCTTCTAAGAGTCAGTGGGCTTCAGCCCTTCATATGGTTGCTAAGAAGGGTAACGGATGGAGACCCTGTGGAGATTATAGATTACTCAATGCCCGCACAGTCCCTGACCGTTACTCGATTCCGCATATCGAGGATTTTTCGAGGATGTTATCCGGGAAGACAGTCTTTTCGACAATAGATTTGGTTCGGGCTTACCACCAAATTCCAGTCCACCCTGACGACATCCCGAAAACTGCGATAACGATGCCGTTCGGATTATTTGAATATTTAGTCATGCCCTTCGGATTGAGAAATGCCGCGCAGACGTTCCAGCGGTTTATAGATACCGTGATAAGGGGACTCGATTTCTGTTACGCATATCTCGACATTTTAGTGGCGTCGAGTTGTGAGGAGGAACACAGAAATCACCTGCGCGCGCTTTTCTCACGTCTTCAGGAGTATGGCGTAATAGTCAATCCGAACAAGTGCGTGTTCGCGGAATCGCAGGTAAAGTTTCTAGGATATGCGGTCAGCGCCGAGGGTACCCGACCATTAGCCGAGAAGGTAAAAGCAATTCAGGAGTACCCAAGACCCACAACAGTCAAGCAACTGCGAGGCTTCTTGGGTATGGTCAATTTTTATCGCAGATTTATACCTGGCGCGGCAGCATTGCAGGCTCCGCTTAATCAGCTGTTACGGGGACGCAAGTTGAAGAGCAATGCGCCCGTACAGTGGACGAGCGAAGCAGAGTCTGCCCTAGAAGGGCTTAAGACTGCCTTGGCGAACGTAGCACTATTGGCCCATCCGTCGCACGATTCGCGACTCGCGATTATGGTGGACGCGTCAGATTTCGCGTTAGGCGCTACTTTGCAGCAGCGACAGGGCGGTTCGTGGCAACCGTTAGCATTTTGCACGAAAGCCTTGTTGTCGCCTGGACAACGGAAATACAGCGCATACGATCGCGAATTGTTAGCCGTCTATACCGCGATTAGACATTTTCGACATGCGATCGAAGGGCGCGAATTCACAATCTATACGGATCACAAGCCAATAGTGTTCGCGTTTAAACAGAAACCGGATAAAAGTACTCCGAGACAATTTCGATACCTCGACCTGATCGGTCAATTTACAACGGACATTCGACACGTCAGTGGGAAAGACAATGAGGTCGCAGACGCACTTTCGCGCATCGAAGCGGTGACCGAACCGCTGAATTATTTGGAATTAGCAAACTCGCAAGAGCGTGATGTAGAGTTGCAAAATTTCTTGAGTGCGTCTGGTACCTCATTAGAATTAAAACGTATACGCGTAATAAAGGACGATGCACCCGTTTACTGCGACATTTCGACCGGAAACCTGCGTCCGTACGTTTCATCTCCCTTCCGACGCCAAGTTTTCGACGCCGTACACGGATTGTCGCACCCAGGTGCAAAGGCGACAGTTCGTCTAGTAAAACAGCGTTTCGTTTGGCCGTCAATAGAGAGAGATTGCCGAGAATGGAGTCGAAATTGTCTCGCTTGTCAACGAGCGAAAATCGGTCGACACGTCTCGAGTCAGGTAGGCACCTTCGCGCCGCCGTCGAGCAGGTTCGAGCATGTGCATCTCGATCTGGTAGGACCACTACCTGTGTCAAGGGGCAATAAATACTGCCTTACCTGCGTCGATAGGTTTACGCGTTGGCCAGAAGCATTTCCACTCGAGAATATTGAGGCCGAGACTGTCGCGCGTACCTTCGTTTCGGGGTGGGTCGCGCGTTTTGGAACACCGGCGAGAGTTAACACAGACCAGGGCCGGCAATTCGAGTCACACGATTGGTAGGATCCAACTTGTGGGTGAGCCAATCAGGGTTGTTTAGGAATTTTACCAGGGCAAACGCGGAGACGAAAATAAGAGACGACTTCGCCGCGGTTCGTCAGAAGATTAAAATCGCGAGGAGTCGAGAGAAGACCATTTTGTACATATAGAAATAAAGTCATTCATTTCACTCCGCAAAAAATAAGTACAGTTTCATGTGAACAACTACCCACAATTTAAACTGGGTTATTCCACGCGAAATTGGACAATTTTCCGAGTACTCTTCCGGATTTTGCTCAAATGTGGATATGTTGTAGCGCTTAGTGGCGTATGAACGAATCTCAAAGGATTTTTCGAAATTTTAAAAATTGTTAAATAGTTTTACAGACGTGTATGTTAGCGCCATCGTGTTTCGAGCCAGGTCAAGGGCTGGTATCGAGGCGATTCTTAGGCCTGGAAGGATTTATGTATGATCTTGGCCTGCATGAGGTATGAAAGAGGGATGCTTGAGACTAGGGCTTGCAATCCCGCAGAGTGGGATCCCGCGTCATTTTTTGGTCCCGCAATTCTTACATAGGTGATGCGAGATCCCGCAAATCTTCCGGGACTATGCGTGTAGGGCTTGCAATCCCGCAGAGTAGGATCCCTCAATCCCGCAGGATCCCGCGTCATTTCTGGTCCCACATTTCTTAAATAAGTCCCGCGGGATTCCGCACCACCTGTAAGAATGCGGGATTGCAAGCCCTACTTGAAACTAAACAGAACCGTCGATGGACGATGGCAGGCGACCGCGCTGGGTCTTCCGGCTATTGGCCATCACGGGGATGTTTATGGGAAACAGATGAGTGAAAGTTTGGAATGACATCGAGAGAGGAAGAGAGAGAGAGAGAGAGAGAGAGAGAGAGAGAGAGAGAGAGAGCGACGAGTGTGTTGCACAAAGATAGGGACTGTGTCCTGAAGGATCTGGTCACGGAGTGGGGAAGGTGGCTGTGCCTTCTGGTAAGAGCACTGTAATTGATTAATTGTAAGAGCACTGTGATTGATTGACTTCAGGACTTACCCCAGAACCGTAGAGGAGAACAGTCGCCCTTTCTTTAAAAAATATCTAACATGTAAGATAAAGTATCAACCTTTCTTATTCAATTATGACGGCTGTTTAAATATCGCGTTAGTTTGAATATGTTGTTCGAATTTCGCGAATATCGCGATCTGTATTCGTTGGTGATCCCTCCGAGGTTACTCGTCCGAGGAGTTCGTTAACCCACAATAAATCGAGCAAAAACGGCGTGACTTTCTGGTTACCGGTAAAAGTCAGCCGATAAACACGGTAAGCCGTTGTGCACCGGTCAAACAATGTTCAAATTAAACTCGTCCGCGATGGTACGGTGAGAGAGAGAACAATGCATATATACAGACAGGGAACCGAGACAGACAGGCAAGAGAGAGACAGCGCCGCGTAGCGGCTCAGCTGACTCTCGCGCGACGCTTGTCGAAGCCTGGCGGTTCCTCGTCACTTGCTATCGAGACGTTCTAGCGGGCGCCTGCTCCCTAGTTCTTCTGGCTATCTTTCAACTCTTCGGTCGCGCTGTTGAATTCTTGTTTCAAGTCTTCGACGGCGAGCCATTGCAACGACCGCTCGAAACGAACTGGCCTCGCTTACGAGATCGTTCCGCTCGTTAAAAGAGAATTGATTAGCCTAGCGAGTTTTATCGAACTCTGGATTTTCCGAGTTTCGATAATTAAAAGTATTTTATACATTTTTCACTGCCGTACGACCTTTCGAACCGGGCTGAGCTCGCATACGAGTTCGCTCCAGGAAATTCGAACAGCGTTGTACCGGCAATAGTGACACGATCAAGCCACGGCATCCCCCGGGCTTTGATAATATAAACAGTGCACGGTTGCGATAGCTGCTTAGACCTTTCTAACGTGGCTATTGTTTCCCCGCACGACAAGTGTATTTCGGAGTGATTGACGCGAGTTACGTGTTCGTTCCCCGAATTCACTGCATGCCAATCAAGACATATTCTTGCAAGGAACCGTGATTACGCTTCCTTACGGCAACCCGTGTTTCACGGGGGACACTCTTTCAGAGAACGTTCTCTGCCATACGCCCTGGCATACGCTTTGACGTCCCAGCGCAGCAGACGAACCGATACTCTGATTGTGATACGGTCAATTCATTATACGCTTTGGCGGAATTGATCGGTCCATCCACAGGTCCTGAATCGTAAGGCCCAGACTAGTCACCCTCCATAGACTGAGACCGTGACGACGAGCTCGGCAGACTCGACCAGTTCAACCGATATAGTTGCACCTGCCATATACACCGTCGCTTGTACGACGGAGATAGTATTCCGAGTGGGGATCGCGACTGGTTGAACAACGCTTACGCTATACGCCGTTATTATTGTGCGCAGATAATAATTAGTGCGTGTAAGTGGTGAGTTGGACCACGTCCTCCACCGAGATTGACAGCCGCGTGACGTATTGAGTCACGCTCGTGCTAGAAATCGAGGTAGCCGGAGCACGGGGCAATTCGGCTGGATTATCGAACTTAGAGCCTTACAACCTCCTTGTAAGATTGACCGCCACCCCTACGCTCACGCACACGCAGTAGAATCGGTTTAACCGTGACCACGCCAGTGCGAGCGGACGAATTCTCGATCCTCGAGATCCGTCAAAAATTATACAGTCCACTAACTCTGCGTTCTGAGCAGCTTGGCTGTACTCCCCCTCCTTCGATAGCGATTACCGCAGTCAGGAGAATACGGGAAACAGCGTCTCGAACGGGTACGATACGTATCCTATAGGTGTTTAACATCTTCGTTCGGTACTTTTGTTTTTTCAGACGCCAACGTCGCTAGACGTCAAGTGACAACCCTCCAGGGAGAGCGAGAGAGGGACCGGCACGCGGACCGCGTGCCCACCTCGGGTTTTTGATTTGAATAAACGGCCCACCATTAGGTGGGTCACTATCAATATAAAACCGCTGTACAAAAATTTACTTTCCCACAAATTCCTATTTCCTCATATTCGAGCCACCGTTAAAAAGTCGTCGAATTGTATTATACAGTCCAGCTTTTTAACAAACGGTCCTTCGAGCCGGATATTTGAGGTTAATAGGAGTGGAAAGTAATTGTACAGGTCTCCTCAAGTGGAATTAATCCGTAAGGTTCGTCGAGTAGATTTTGTCTCTCGAAACGATCGCCATGTCTCTACCGCCGCCAGAACCGACCGTTGTTGACAACGCGATCGAAGATCTGACGGACCGGCTACAGATAATGAAAAAGGTGATCGCGAACCTTAAGAAACAAGGGCGCGCGCGGTTTACTGAGGCGCTCCTCAGCCAAAAACTGGCGCATGTTTCCACAAGTTGGACAGATGCCCTACAACGTTGCACAACGTTGAAACAGCTCGTCCCACCCCAGAAACGTAATAGTTACGATTTCTTCAAGTTGGGGTTGATGGATAAAGCATTAGACGAGTTCTTGCAATTCGAGGACTACGTCACCGCTGAAACAGCGAAGTTAGCCGAGGCTAAGAAAACACCGGTGCCCGGAGTACAATTTCAGGCACCGATCGAGCTTCCAAAAATGCGTCTGCCCATGTACGGAGGAGATCCAGCGGAGTGGCAACACTTCAAGGATCTATTCACCTCCGGGGTAATAAAAAACGCAGGACTCTCTGACTTGCAGCGGCTGCATCAGCTGAATGCTTGCTTAGAGGGAAGCGCTTTGGCAAAGATTAAAAACCTCAAAATTGAAGAGAAAAATTTTGAGGTAGCCTGGGCAACCCTGAAGAAGGAATTCGGGCTCCCACGCATAATCACCGCCAAGCTGCTCGACCAGCTCACTCTGCTGGAACCGATCCGTAATGATGACCTTGCTAGCTTACAGCAGGTCACAATCGGATTCAAGCACGCTCTCGCTGCCCTAGACAATCTGGGAACAGCGACAGAACAGCGTAGCTGGCTGCTCGCGCATTTAATAAAAAGCAAGCTTGACAAACGGTTGGAATGGGAATGGGAGAAATCTCAGAAGCTCTCGACGAACTATCCCTCGTTTGACGAGATAATGGAGTTTCTCGAGACGCATACACGCGCTATGCTCGTAATAAAAGAGAACCGACGCAAACCTGAGAATCATTCCCCGCAAAAACCACGTGTTCGATCATTGAACACGGTGGTGGCTCCCAGCCCCGTTGCTCAGAAGACCTGCGAGCTATGTGGACAATCTCACGAGTTACTGCATTGCAGTAATTTCCTACGATTGACCCCACAATTACGCTTCGAGGTCTTGAAGAACGGCAGGCATTGCATACTTTGCCTGTCGTCCACGCATACGGTCAAGCAATGCCAATGCGCGACAATGTGCAACAAATGCAGTGGCAGACATCACACTCTGCTGCATATGGGTCAGGTGGAAACTCGCAAGAAGTTTACAAAGCCTGCAAACGGTGATCGAAATGGGAAACGGCCTACCGTCCCACCGCACCGGCAAGCTAACGTAAACAGAGCTCCAGCTGATTCTCCGTCATGCTCGACGTCACACTGTACCGAGCTCGGTGCGTGTGTACCGCGGCAAGTATTGCTTGCCACGGCAATCGTTCGAGTGTATGGGAAGAACGGCACGACGCGTGACGCGCGTGCACTTTTGGATCAGGGTTCCGAGACGTCCTTTATCTCTGCGAGTTTAGCGAACGACCTAAACCTCGCTAGGAGAAAAACCACAGCCACGGTTACTGGCTTGGGGGGCGGTCGGACCCAGACCATAAAACATAGCGTCGAGATGCATCTGGGAGCTATCTCAGGTGAAACACCGACCTATAATGCGAGCGCATTCGTGGTTCCTAGAATCACGAATTACGTATCGCCGTCGGTGAGCGCGCTTACGTACGAAGCGTTACGCAACGTACAGCTCGCCGATCCCGACCCTGCGTCGCGTCACAACATTGAGGTGTTGATCGGCGCGGATTTGTATGCGAGGATTATTCGGCCGGGATTCCGACGAATAAATACTCACGGCCCGATAGCACAGGAGACCGCTTTCGGCTGGATACTATCCGGGGCCATAAACGCAGTTAATCCTCACCCAAACAGTATAAGAACGTTGCATTGTAGCGTTCTCGAGTCGCTCGATCAGACGATTCGACGTTTCTGGGAAATAGAGGAAATTCCCACGACTTCGGTATTTACCAAGTCCGAGGAAGAGTGCGAAGCGCATTTTATAAAAACCGTCGCACGAGATGCGACGGGAAGATTCGTTGTTAATCTTCCCTTCAACCATACAAAGCCGGATACGGTACTCGGAGATTCTTTCCAAATATCGCTTTCCGCTTTGACAAGGTTAAGGAAGAAATTAGACACGGATAAGACACTCGTGCAAGAATATAATGAATTTCTCGCGGAGTATGAGTCCATGGGTCATATGACGCGCTTGGCGCCCATAGACAAAACCCGACTCTATATTCCTCACCGAGCGGTAATCCGCGAGGCGAGTGCAACCACTAAGCTGCGAGTCGTTTTTAACGCTACCAGCCGAACAGCGGGCGGCCGCTCGCTGAACGACATCCTACACGTAGGTCCGAAACTACAGAACGACATTACCTCGGTGTTAACGAGGTGGCGTCTGTACGAATACGTATTGGTGGCTGACATTGAGAAAATGTTTCGACAGATTCTCGTCGCCCCTCAGGATCGTCGCTATCAATGCATCCTGTGGCGCACGCCGGAAACCGAACAGCTTCAAGCTTTCGAATTGAATACCGTGACGTACGGCACGGCCTGTGCCCCATACTTAGCAATGCGAACCATCCTCGAGTTAAAGAAACAGGACGGTGATAGGTTCCCTCTCGCCGCGCCTATACTCGAAAAGGACATTTACGTAGACGACGTGTTTATGGGAGCACCCAATAAACAATTGTTGGAGCAAATCCGCACGCAAATGTGCGGGCTCCTACAAAGAGGTGGGTTTAACCTGAGAAAATGGGCTGGAAATTCGTCAGAATTGCTACGAAACATCCCCCACAATTCTCACTCCCACGCCGTCGACCTTACCTTGTTCGACGATTCAGAACTAAAGGTACTTGGATTGCGATGGATACCATCAGGCGATTATTTTTATTTCAATCTGCAACGGTTTAAACCGTCCGCAGAACCGATCACAAAGCGCACTTTGTTTTCGGAGATTGCAAAATTGTACGATCCGCTCGGCTGGCTTTCGCCAGTCGTGATTCGTGCGAAGATTTTGATGCAGTCCCAATGGCTGGAGAAACTCCAGTGGGACGATCAGGTCTCCACGAATACGTTAAGAACGTGGAACACGTTCTGTACGGATTGGAGCAATCTAAATGATTTAAAGATCCCCCGATGGATCCGACACGGAGCCAACACGATGTCTGTGGAATTACACGGATTCTGTGACGCTTCACTCGCAGCTTATTCGGCCGTTACGTACCTACGCGTAACGTCGAAGAACAATGACGTCTTTACGACATTGTTAATGGCTAAAACACGAGTAGCTCCGATAAAAACGCAGTCCATCCCGGTTCTTGAACTGAACGGGGCTGTTCTCCTCTCCGAGCTGTTAGTGCACGTGAAAACCTCACTTGATATACAAGTAGAGCGGATAGTTTGTTGGACAGACTCCACGATTGCACTCGCTTGGCTGAGGAAACATGCATCGACATGGAAGGTTGTGATTGCCAACCGAGTGTCAAAAATCCAGACCATGCTTCCGAACGCCGAATGGCGTCACGTTCCCACACGCTCCAACCCTGCGGATTTAAATTCGCGAGGTGTGGAAGCTGCGGAACTCCTTCAGTCGGAGCTATGGATATCTGGTCCGACGTGGTTAAGACAACCCGAAAAAAGCTGGCCGATTACGCCAGCTTCGATCGAGACCGAGGACGGGAAGCGCATCGCGCATACCCATGTAACTACTCCCGTAAAGGAATGGGAATTTTTATTCCGATTCTCGACAT
This sequence comes from Sphecodes monilicornis, assembly GCA_913789915.3. NCBI lineage: Eukaryota > Metazoa > Arthropoda > Insecta > Hymenoptera > Halictidae > Sphecodes > Sphecodes monilicornis. Next base: position 3,593,927 of record OU565292.1, read on the forward strand.
GGAGCAAGCTACTTCGCGTCACCGCATACTGTCTCCGATTACGGAAACCGATGCAAGGTGCCGAACGGTCATTCGAAAAAAGGGTTGTCTGTGCGTCAGAGTTGCGTAGTGCAACAGAAAGAATTGCGTGTCACATCCAGCGCACGCACTTCGCGGAGGAATACCGGTGCTTAAAGAATCACCGAAGAATCCCCGTGAAATCTCCATTAAAAAGTCTAAACCCGTTTCTCGACGATAATGACGTCATACGAGTCGGTGGACGATTGGAGAATGCGACGCTCGCATGGGAAACAAAGCACCCGATTATCCTGCCTAAACATTACGTGTCTACACTAATTATTAGGCAGTGCCATGTAAATACATTACATGGAGGGTGCCGGAACGCAGCACGTACGGTCATCCACCAATGCTTACGTTGCGTAAGGTGGAAGGCCAGGGTGTCCTCGCAGATTATGCAGGACTTGACCCCTCAACGCTGTCAGCCAGCGAGAGCTTTCTCGAATTGCGGAGTCGATTACGCTGGTCCATACCGCGTACGTGACTCCGCTGGCCGGGGAAAAACAGCGCATAAAGCGTACATAGCAGTTTTTATCTGCTTCGCCACGAGAGCTGTACATATCGAACTCGTCCATGATTACACGACGAGTGCGTTCCTTGCCGCGTTAGATCGCTTCACTGCACGACGAGGTATTCCGTCCTGTATGTTCAGCGATAATGGCACCAACTTTGTCGGTGCAGACAGAGAATTGCGGGAGCATTTCAACGCGGTGTATACCTCGCAAGAAATGCAAACCCAATGCGGTCAAAAGGGAATAAGGTGGAGGTTTAACCCACCTAGTGCCCCACATTTCGGCGGACTACAGGAAGCCGGCGTGAAATCGGTGAAACACCACCTGAAGCGCATAATTGGAGAATTTACTCCCACGAGCGAGGAAATGCAGACGTTACTCTGCAAGATCGAAGCGAGTCTTAACTCGCGACCGATCGCCGCTCTCAGTGACAGCGCAGAGGACTACGTGCCCCTCACGCCTGGTCATTTCCTGACTGGAGGCCCTCTAAATGCAATTCCAGTGCAAACTGTGGAAAATGAAAACCTCTCGCGTCTCACGCGATGGAGAGCCATTCAGAAATTCCATGAGCAGCTCTGGAAGCATTGGAAACGTGATTACCTCATATACCTCCAGAACCGCTACAAGTGGCGCAACACTGAACTGCAGTTTAGACCAAATGACCTGGTCTTGGTGCAGAATCCGCTTCTCCCCCCGAACCAATGGGAAATGGGGAGAATCGAAGAAATTTTCCCGGGTAAGGACGGCCATGTACGGGTGGTAAAAGTACGTACGGCAAAGTCCACATACACACGTCCGATTACGAGACTGTGTAGATTACCCGTGGAGAGGTCATCCTCGGCAACGGTTACCGAAGCCGAGGATGAACCAGGACACGTTCAAATTTCGGTAAACACGGGAAACTAATCGGTGAGAGCTACCGTTTGAAATAACAAACGGTTGACTCCGCGAACCCGTGTCCCCGATGGGTGAGCCGAAGACGGGGAAAATATTGCCATCTCGCTCGCTCCAAGGGAAGGAGGCCCCCCCCGCGTTACGCGGGACCCCCTGAATCGAAATTTGGATCGTCAAGCCATAACCGCCAGGAGTCAGTTCCAAGGCAACCATGGAAGACGTAGTGTCCCATCAATCTTCCCCGTCGTCCGCGAGTACCGCCGACACGTTGATCACCGGGGATCCCCAATTTCGTGAAAAATTCGAAGAAATCTTAAATATTGGGGAAACAGCGAGACGGAAGGCGAGGCCGGAACTCGTCATCCCCCTCGGACAGGACACCCTCCGGGTACCGGGGCATGTGCCGTATACAACCCGGAGATACCGGGTAGGCGTGCCCGGGGGGAAGTATGTTCTGCGATGGAATCGCGAGGGGCGACTGCAGAGCTGCATCCTGCGGACCGGCCAAGGGGTGGCCCCGGGCACACCCGTGCCCAACCCGGTCCCTGAGGCCCCTCCGAGGAGAAAAAGGGCCAGCAGAAGGAAGCCGCAGGCGCGACCGCTGCCGTCCACCCGGCAACCACCTGCTACACCAAGGGGTCCACACAGTGGCACGCCAGTAAGGCCCGCAGACCTCCAGATTCGCTCGGTCATCGACCAAGCGATTCAGTCGGCGCTGGGGGTGCTGCAAGGGCAAAGGCGTCCGAGCCCACCTGCGAGGAAGTAAGTAAATTGAATTTACCCTCCACGCATATTGTTCTCTCTTTCATTCTCTCGTCATTTCGCATGTTGTCAAACTACCGCGCCTCCTGGTCATTGCACGATTCGTGCAAGGGGGGCGGTATGTTTAAATATCGCGTTAGTTTGAATATGTTGTTCGAATTTCGCGAATATCGCGATCTGTATTCGTTGGTGATCCCTCCGAGGTTACTCGTCCGAGGAGTTCGTTAACCCACAATAAATCGAGCAAAAACGGCGTGACTTTCTGGTTACCGGTAAAAGTCAGCCGATAAACACGGTAAGCCGTTGTGCACCGGTCAAACAATGTTCAAATTAAACTCGTCCGCGATGGTACGGTGAGAGAGAGAACAATGCATATATACAGACAGGGAACCGAGACAGACAGGCAAGAGAGAGACAGCGCCGCGTAGCGGCTCAGCTGACTCTCGCGCGACGCTTGTCGAAGCCTGGCGGTTCCTCGTCACTTGCTATCGAGACGTTCTAGCGGGCGCCTGCTCCCTAGTTCTTCTGGCTATCTTTCAACTCTTCGGTCGCGCTGTTGAATTCTTGTTTCAAGTCTTCGACGGCGAGCCATTGCAACGACCGCTCGAAACGAACTGGCCTCGCTTACGAGATCGTTCCGCTCGTTAAAAGAGAATTGATTAGCCTAGCGAGTTTTATCGAACTCTGGATTTTCCGAGTTTCGATAATTAAAAGTATTTTATACATTTTTCACTGCCGTACGACCTTTCGAACCGGGCTGAGCTCGCATACGAGTTCGCTCCAGGAAATTCGAACAGCGTTGTACCGGCAATAGTGACACGATCAAGCCACGGCATCCCCCGGGCTTTGATAATATAAACAGTGCACGGTTGCGATAGCTGCTTAGACCTTTCTAACGTGGCTATTGTTTCCCCGCACGACAAGTGTATTTCGGAGTGATTGACGCGAGTTACGTGTTCGTTCCCCGAATTCACTGCATGCCAATCAAGACATATTCTTGCAAGGAACCGTGATTACGCTTCCTTACGGCAACCCGTGTTTCACGGGGGACACTCTTTCAGAGAACGTTCTCTGCCATACGCCCTGGCATACGCTTTGACGTCCCAGCGCAGCAGACGAACCGATACTCTGATTGTGATACGGTCAATTCATTATACGCTTTGGCGGAATTGATCGGTCCATCCACAGGTCCTGAATCGTAAGGCCCAGACTAGTCACCCTCCATAGACTGAGACCGTGACGACGAGCTCGGCAGACTCGACCAGTTCAACCGATATAGTTGCACCTGCCATATACACCGTCGCTTGTACGACGGAGATAGTATTCCGAGTGGGGATCGCGACTGGTTGAACAACGCTTACGCTATACGCCGTTATTATTGTGCGCAGATAATAATTAGTGCGTGTAAGTGGTGAGTTGGACCACGTCCTCCACCGAGATTGACAGCCGCGTGACGTATTGAGTCACGCTCGTGCTAGAAATCGAGGTAGCCGGAGCACGGGGCAATTCGGCTGGATTATCGAACTTAGAGCCTTACAACCTCCTTGTAAGATTGACCGCCACCCCTACGCTCACGCACACGCAGTAGAATCGGTTTAACCGTGACCACGCCAGTGCGAGCGGACGAATTCTCGATCCTCGAGATCCGTCAAAAATTATACAGTCCACTAACTCTGCGTTCTGAGCAGCTTGGCTGTACTCCCCCTCCTTCGATAGCGATTACCGCAGTCAGGAGAATACGGGAAACAACGTCTCGAACGGGTACGATACGTATCCTATAGGTGTTTAACATCTTCGTTCGGTACTTTTGTTTTTTCAGACGCCAACGTCGCTAGACGTCAAGTGACAACCCTCCAGGGAGAGCGAGAGAGGGACCGGCACGCGGACCGCGTGCCCACCTCGGGTTTTTGATTTGAATAAACGGCCCACCATTAGGTGGGTCACTATCAATATAAAACCGCTGTACAAAAATTTACTTTCCCACAAATTCCTATTTCCTCATATTCGAGCCACCGTTAAAAAGTCGTCGAATTGTATTATACAGTCCAGGTTTTTAACAACGGCAAAACTAAGAAATCGACGAAAATGAGTTTTTAAGAGTTTATAGTGCAAACATAAGAATATCTAATAAAAAGATTTTGTTCACCAATTATTTTGCAATTATTTGAAATAGATAACAACCCAGACAGCACGAGTCGTTTTAGAGACGTCGTTTTTACGTCTGTTTTAGGTCTGAGCGTCTTACGTCCCAAAAAGGCGTCTTTAAGGCGTCTTAGAGGCGCCGTTTTTACGTTTGAAATAAGGCGTCTGGGAGCCGTCGTTTTTACGTCTGAAATAAGGCGTCTTAGCGGCGTCTCTAATCTTTTTGGAGATGTTATAACAGGGATCAGTTTGCTGTGCAATGATTAAAATACTTCCTATAAATAAATACTACAAATAAGTTTCCTATTTTTTGGAACGATAATGAAAATATTTTTCAAAATATCATTTATTATAAACACATAGATGGCCCTTGACCGAGGGTTTATGACTTCCTGTTCAGGCGAGTTTTGGTCTACAAATTTCTAAGAGACTGCCTAAAGTCCTCAATTAGTCTCGCACATCAGGATTACATATAGCTTTTCCGTGGGAACTCTCTCGTCGTCTCTTTACTTATTCTAAGCTATTCCATCTGCGATGAAATATACAACAAATCCGCGATTCTGGCTTAGACATTACTTTTATATTCAAATTTCCCTCTCATCGCCGTTGTAACTATCGTAACTATGTTAGCGTGATAACGCAACAGTACAATTAATATAGGGTGTGTACCTGCGCCGCTGCAATAATAAAAGTGATTGCGCCAGTTTGGGGAGGTCATTTTTCTACTTCCATTCATATGTTTTTAACGAATTATCTGAGGCGACCGTAACATATCTTTAATATAATGTGGCGGCTTCCTCCTACGCTCGTCACCAGATGGACAGAGAGACAAGACAACGTCTTTCCCACTAGTACCTGATTCGTTGCCGATTCGTATGTACAGGGTGACCCGTAAGTGGTCGTTCAGCCGAGCAGGGGGTGATTCTACATGAAAAACTGAATCGAAAATATAGAATAAAATGTTTTGATACAAGGCTTTGTTTTCGAGAAAAGTGAGTTTGAAAATTTGTCTAGTGCGCGTGCACTCGGCTTACTTGCGGTTCAACGGACTTTATTCTGAGTTACCTCAACCTTTTTTCGCAAAGGTTTTCGAGGTTTGTATACATTGAATAAATCGAAGGTCGAGGTTACAATGTTAGAATTACCTTTGAGGAATTCGTTTAATTCATAAATTGCTGGAAGTGCTGTCCACGTTGTTGTAGACATAATTGTGCTCTTCGTATTAAATTCCTTCGAACCTCTTGTAACGTGCAATTATTATGTTGCTTTAAGTGTTCAAACGCTATCACAATTTTTTGTTGTAATTGTTCGATGCTCGTTATGTCATCACGATACACCATCGATTTCACCTGATCCCACAAATAAAAATCTAACGGTGACAAATCCGGAGATCGTGACTGCCGAGGTACTCTGCCACCGCGACCGATCCAGCACTCATAATTTTCACTTAAAAAACGTCTTACTTCGCAACTGTCTTGTTCTTCGAATCCCAAGAAGCACATTTTCCAATAATTCCGGCAACACGTTTCGAAGAATAAGGAAAGAAATAAGGGCCTATAATTTGGTCACCTACTATGCCAGCCCAGACGTTTACACTCCACCTTACTTGGAAATTTGTTTGCAAAATGGTACACGGGTTTTGATCTGACCACCTGAGCGAGTTATGGACATTAAACATGTCGTCTCGCGTAAACTTCGCTTCATCCGTCCATAAAATTTTTAGTAAAAATTTGGCGTCGTTACGGTGTTGTTCACACAACCAGTGACAAAATGCCATTCGGGGGACATAATCACGTTCTGTAAGCCCTTGCACTCTACGAACCTGGTAAGGATATAGCCCATTTTGATGTAGTATTCGACTAATGGTAGACCGGCTGATATCGTATTGTGAGGCAAGGTTCCTGATGCTGGTGCTTGGATCGTCGTTTATGTCTTCCAAAATCCTCTCTTCCACCCTTCTGTCAATTCTTCGGACACGTCCTCCATGCTTGCGATGTTTTTCAAAAGACCCGTATTCTGCGAGGGTTTGTTCGACTCTTTGAATGACACTTCGATCAGGATGTCGACGATTAGGGTACCGATCTCTGTAATAAGTAGCCGCTGCTAAAGCACTACCATTACACGCACCCAACGCAATAATCATATCGGTATATTCTCGATTGTTATAAGTTGCCATTTCGACGGTATAATGAGAACTGGAGGCGTAATTTCATAAGGATGGGAAAAGAATAGGAGCGATAGAAGTGATATCATTATGCTGACAATGTTTGTAAACATATCTAGAATTACGAAGGCAATTTCCGAGATATCCAGACGTGAGGCAGTGGAACCCGTTGAGTCACAAATAAGCCGAGTGCACGCGCATTAGACAAATTTTCAAACTCATTTTTCTCGAAAACAAAACTTTGTATCAAAAAATTTTATTCTATATTTTCGACTCAGTTTTTCATGTAGAATCATCCCCTTCTCGGTTGTACCACCAGTTACGGGACACCCTGTATATCGCATCAGCCCAGAGCTACCGCTAATATCAACCTGTCCGTGAGCTGCCGAAGCTGCTGTTTTAGTCTCCTGAACAGTCTCCGCCGCAAGGCTACACAAGGCTACGACGTTTGCACCACCGACGAAGTCGAGTTCGACCTCCCGTCCCCCTACTCTTCCTTCCGCGGGCCGCGAGTGGACAGTGGTATCACAGTCCCTCGAAAGTGTACTCGCACTCGCCTGTGAAACCGTGCGGCAATGAATCGGTCCACAGGCACCCTCCTTGCCCCGCTCGGACCGTCTAGAGCGTGTGCTAAGGCACCGAGCAGAAAGGGGTATCCGGCGGGGCCCTGGTCGTTGAAGACCACACCAGGGCTGCGGTATCGCCTCTTATCCGCTAGCTGGGCGCCGTAAGAGGCTTTAGCCTAGACATCCAGGACAGCACCGTAGTCTAAGGTATAGGTTAAGCTTGGTTAAGTACATCGTTGTAGTAGCATGTAATTTAGTCTGTAAGATAGCTGTAAGCGTTCCGTCCGACACCGATTGTATCGCCGATACCGTCTGCACCGCCACCGACCGCATTCGCAGACCAGCGAATCCGGCGTACCGACTGAGCCGGCAACTCGTCTCCCGAGTCACCGTCACAATTTTTTTCATTTAACCTATCCGTTCTTTTTGCAATTCTTCGTCTTCTTCGTCTCATGCGCTATCCACCATTTTGAATTATCTCAAACCGTGACTCGTGGGCACCAGATACTCTTATATCTCAAAACACTGCATTGTATGCACACACTATACCTATGCCGGGTCTATAAGTACATATGGTCTAAGGTTCGGTAGCGTAATAAGACTAACGAGCCCCCGCGCTGGTACATACAATTACTCAAATAATCACATACAATTTATATCAGTATAACTTTTTTACGAATGGACCAAACGACTTCAGTTTCTCTGTAAGGCTAGAAGAAAGTTTAGCAATTGACGTTGTAACGGTCTGGCTTCGCGGCCCGCGATGGTGGACGCGAAGGGTCCCTCCACTGAATGCTCACAGAGCTAGTCCAGGGTACGGAGGAGGGATGTAGGAGCGGAAGAAATAAGAACCGCTCGAGTATGGTCACGAAGAATGCTTTATTCAATTTCGTGTCGGTCGGTGACGCTCGAACAACCCCCGACGGGAGGCAACCGTCTCGGCTTGGCCGCGAACGGCCCGCGTAACATACAATTGCCTATGGTAGGCGCGCGGTGCCGGTAACGTAGGTGGTGGTACGATCGGCGCGAGGCCGCGGTGACGGGCGCGGTCTAGCGCGAAGGCACGCTACAATTGCAAGCCGCAGTATGTACACGATGCAGAGAAGGCGCGGATGCGATACAGGGCGCAGTACGGACGCGATACGGAGCGTATTATGGACGAGACGCGGACGCGATATCGGCCGCAGCACGAACGCGATACGGACGCGGTACGGACGCGGTAAGGACGCGGTACGGAGGAGACGCGGACGCGAGACGGGACGCGGTACAGAAATATGCGGGCGCGATACAGGATGCGGCACGGATGCGATACGGACGCAGTACAGGCGCGGTACGGAAAAGATGCGGACGCGATACAGGGTGCGGCGCGGCCGCGATACGGGCGCAGTACAGTCGCGGTACAGAAAAGATGCGGACGCGAGACAGGACGCGAGACAGGACGCGAGACGGACGCGGTACAGGATGTAGTACGGACGCGATACAGGAGGTATTACGGACACGATACAGGACGCAGTACGGTCGCGGTATGGTCGCGGTGTAGACGCGATGTAGACGGGCGCGTTACTGTGTTGCGACGGGGACTCACGCCTTTGCCGGCTGCCGCTCTTACCCTCAGAAGGACCTGCGGGGCGAAACTGCGACAGACGCCGCCGTACAATGAGCCGACCGAAGATACGGTGGCCGCGATAACGACGGAGCCCCACGCCCTTTGCCGGCTGCCGCTCTCACCTCCAGAAGGACCTACGGGGCGAAACTGCGACAGACGCCGCCGGACAGTGGAACGACCGGCGATAGCGGTCGCCGATTAGCCGTCGGTGGGGAGTCGTGGAGCACGAGGTGCGTTACGCCTCTATAATGTAGCCCTGAGAAGGACTGCTCCGGGAGACTCCGCCGAAACATTTTTTTTTTTTGGATGTTGTTCGATGAGTTTGAAGTCGTACCTAGGGGCAGAGAAAAGCTCCTTTACCGACTAGAAATGATGTGGTATTTTTTTTTAGTGGTATTACCAGCTTGAGGTGGGTGGGAGTAACATGAGGTTTAAATATGGGAAAATTTGCAAAAACCAAAAGACATGAGTAATGCATAGGGATGAGTATCATGCAGGGTTAGTTAGTAGGCATGCAGGAGAGTGAGGGGGGTAGAGTGAGAGTGTGGGGGCTTGGGGAGGCGTATAGTGGAGGGGGTGGAATTTGACCCTGGAGTCGAGGTGGAGATGGTGGTGATAGGGAAGTTAGGGAGTGATTGGATCCCGCGCTAGCGGGGATCGCAATTTGGTGGTGTGAGTGCGTGTTTAATGGAGAGCGGAAAGCGTTTGGTAGCTTCGTATGGGATTTGGTTAGGTTGGTATTGACCAGTAAGTTTGACTAAGGGATTGGTGCTGTCTGAGACGTTGTATTTTTCGAGGATGTCGTTGATGTATGGGATAATTTGTTCGATGTCTAACTCACTATGGAGGAGATTAGTCGGGTAGTCTAAGGGTTTGTTGGAAATGATTTTGAGGATTTTATTCTGAGTGCATCTGATTTTACGAAGATGGGAGGGGGCTGCCGCGGACCAGACGTGCGCACCGTAAGTGAGTACCGTTCGGAGGCAAACCTTGTAAAGGGTTAAGCGAAGATTTCTATTGAGTCTGGAGGAGGAGCATAGGTGAGGATGTAGGGCAGCAGCTGCCTTGCGGGTTTTTTGGATGCGATCCATCACCGCCGGGCCCCATGTGAGGCGTTGATCGAGGATGATGCCAAGGTATTTAACTTCCTTGGACCAGGGTATAGTGATGCCATCGATGGAGAGTGATGGAATGTCGGTTGGAATTCGTCGTCTTGTGAAGAGTGCTGCGAGGGTTTTTGTGGGATTAACTGTAAGCTTCCAGTTTTGGAAGAATGCAGTTACCAGGTCAAGGTATGCTTGTAGTCTGGTTACGAGGGGCTTAATTTGTTTGGATGCGGAGAGGAGGAGGGTATCGTCAGCATAGAGTGCTAGTTGAGAGGACGGGTACTTTGGGATGTCGTTGACGTAGATGTTGAAAAGAAGTGGACCGAGAATGGAACCCTGGGGGACTCCCGCTTCGACTTGATGAAGCGATGAGTCGGTTCCATTAATTGAGACGTAGATTTTCCTGTTAGAGAGGTAAGACAGAAGGAGTTTAAGGATGTTAGTGTCTATTCCAGTTTTGGCCAGTTTGTAGATTAGTCCTTCGTGCCATACGGTGTCGAAGGCTTTCGATAAGTCGAGGAGTACTGCTCCGGCATATCTGCGAATATTAATTTCATGTGTGATTAATTGGGAAATTCTGACTAGTTGGTGCGTGGTGGAGTGTTCTGAGCGAAAACCGAATTGCTGATCAATGAGGATTTTGTTGTCGGCTAGGAATCTAGATAATTTCTTGTGTAGGCATTTTTCGAGGACTTTGCCTAGGAGAGGGAGTAGGCTGATAGGTCTGTAGCTGTCTACGAGGCCTTTGGGTTTGCCGGGTTTGGGAATAAGAGTGATTTTGCCTATTTTCCAGATGTCGGGAAAATAGGAGAGTGAGGTACAGCTTCTGAAGATGTAATATAATTGGAGTATTATTTTTGGGGAAATGTTTTTGGTTTTGACCATTGGTGCAGTGATGCAGTCGTGGCCAGGGGCTTTGTTATTCGGTAGGTGGGCGAGGATTTCGGCTATGTCTCGAGGGCTGATAAATGGTTGGAGATTTGCATCTGTGGCTGTATGTTGATTTAGGGTGTGTGTGAATGCACTAACTGTAGGATCGAGAGGAGAGCTTAGGTTCTGGGAGCTGGTGTGAATTTTGGCAAAGGATTGTGCGAGTGCGTTGGCTTTGTCGCTGTCTGTAGTGAGGGAGGAGGCGGTAGGGTGAGCTGGGTCAAGACGTAGTGGAGGTATTGTAGTTTTCGTGTTGGTTAATATTTTGTAGCTTCTCCAGAAAGTAGGATCCGCTTTATTGAGGAGTTTAAGTCTAGAATTCCATGATTCTTGTTTAATAACGGTGATTCTACGTTTGATTTCTGTAGAAAGTTGTTTGATACAGTCGCGAAAATAGAGCGCGTTTGTGGCCTGATATTTTTTCCTTAATTGACGGCGGTGGTTAATAAGGGTTTTTAGGGTGTTGTCATCGGCAAGGTTAGGATGGTCATCCCGAGCAGTGAAAAATGAAGCTTTCCTGTAGCAGGCAGAGAGGAAGGATTGGAGAGTGGAGATGGCTGAAGTGATTTCTTCGGGATTGTTCAATTTCGTGTGTACTTGGTGGTTGTTTGTTAGTTGTTTATATCTAAGCCAATCGGTAGTTCTAACCATTTTGGGAGATGGGAGTTGTCCGGTAGTAGCATGTAGGATTACAGGTTTGTGAGAGGTCACTGTGTCTGTGGAGGTGGTGCATTCGACGATTGCCGGATGGTTGATGAGGAAAAGGTCGATGGTGGAGGGACGTTGATTGGGATTTCGGTGGAAAGAAAAACTGTCTGGGGAGATGATTCGATAGGGGGCTTGTAGGGAGTGGTCGAACAGGGTACGGCCACTAGAGTTAGAGTTGAAGTTATTCCAGGATTGGTGACGGGCGTTGAAGTCTCCTCCTATGATGTAGGGAGACTGGAGACGAGATAGTGTGTCGATGGCGGTGTGGCTAAGTTGAGTCTGAGGCGGGACGTACACTGAGGCGATGGTAATAGAGGGGTATTGGAGTCGGATTGAGACTATTTCAATGCCAGGAGTAGAGGTGGTTGGTGTAACTTTGTATTTTAAGGAGTTGTGTACAAGGATAGCGACACCTCCGCCACGAGTGGGAGGGGGGCGGTCACTGCGGATAATGGAGTAACCAGGTATGTGGAAGGAGGTTTGGGGTGACAGCCAGGTTTCGGTGAGGAGGGCGATGTTGACGTTGTATTTTTGGAGGAGTAAGGAGATTTCATTTTTCCTGGGAACGGCCGATTCGACGTTCCACAGGAGGATTGTGGGAAAACCACTTTTTAGTTGAATGAAGATGAAACTTCGAGGAAAGCAGCGAATTGTTCGGCTTCGCTGCTGCATGTTTTTAGTTTGGCTAAGAGGAGCTTAGCTGCGGTTAACATTTTATTGATGTTGCAGAGTTTGGATATTTCTTTGAAGGTATTTAGGGTTTCTTGGATTGAGTTTGTGTCCGGGGAGTTCGGAGGTTGGTTCGGAGTATACGGAGGAGGTATGTCAGTTTTTTGATTTTTGGTCAGAATATCTCGATATGAGATGTTGGGAGTTGTCTTGCTGGATGTAGCCGGAGGGATGTTAAAGGCGAGGCCGTTAGGTGAGGGGAGATTTGCAGGTTTGGTCCTTTTTTCGAGATATTTTTCAAGGGCCGGGCATTTTGAGAAGTTGGCAGTGTGGGGACCGTTGCAGTTGGCGCAGGTGGGGGTGGTCTCAAGTGGTTTAGTGCAATCGGAAGTGAAATGAGGGGCTGCGCATTTTACGCATTTAGGCGGATGGCCACAGTTGACAGAGGAGTGTCCGAAGGCTTGGCACCTGAAGCATTGGGTGTATTGCCTTTTTGAAAGGAATTTTTCCCAATAGATTCGGGTGTAGAAAAGGTATCCTACACGTTTGATTTGATTGAGGGTGGTTCCGGTGTTGAATGTAACTTTGTACATGCAGTGAGCTGATTGGGAATTCTTGCCACCGAGTGGGGAACATGATACTGGTTCCAGGCCGGATGCCTTTATTTCATTAAGTACTTCTGTTTGGTCCATGCGCGGCAGACCTTTTAGTATAACTGAGATGACTTTGTCGGAGTTTAGCGTGAAGGTGTGGAAGGCTTTATTTTGCGATGTGAGATTGTTTTTTAGATCGCGGAAGTGGGTTTCGTCGGTTAGTTGGACGCGGACTCGGCTTCCTAGGAATTTCAGCTTGAAGTCCGAGCCGTAGGATTTAGACAGGTTTTGTGACAACTTCTGAACATTGCCATCAAAATTTGGAATATAAATTGGGGGAGGTTTGACGGTCCTAGGTGCATGGGGGGTGTCAGTTTTGCGATTGTTGGAGGATGATTTATTTGCCGGTTTAGCTGTGGATGTTATTGTATTGTTGGAGTCGGAAAATGAGTTTAGGATTTCAAACCGGTTGGTGAGTGGTAGTGGAGGGAAAGAGGTTGGATTTTCTGTGTCCATTGGCGTGTCCGGGTTAATGGGGACCGGGTTCGCGGAGGAGGGAGTGGGTACGCGAGAAGGCGTGGGTTTGAGACGCTTGACGTTTTTCATGGCTTTAGCCGTGGTGTTTATGAAGAGATTATTGACATTGGGAGGGTGGGGAGCTGGAAAGCTCATGGGATTGATAGCTGACTTCGTTACCTTATCTGGCGTTGCGCGAGTGGTTGACGGTTGAATATGTGGAGCCTGCTGCTTAGTCTCGGTGACGGCGGCTGGGTTGATTTGGCTCGTTCCCGATGGTGGAGCGAGGTCCTGTGCTGGGTGTTGCAGGACTGTTGCTGGTTCGGATATGGCCTTTAGGTAGGCCGCCAAGTTTGCTGAGCTGAGGTAGGTTGGTGGTTGTCGGAGCTTGGCTGGATTGGCATTCTGCTCCTGTGTTCCTTGGAGGAGATTCCTGATGTTGATGGGTTTTGGGGGCGACAGCCCCAAGGATTGTCCTGATGTTGTTTGGCAATTACTAGTACCGTGAAGCTTGAGTGCGGTAAGTAATTGATGGCGTCGAAGTGTTGGTGCGTGGAGTTCACACTGTGGGTGAGCGGCGTGGCGGCGGACAGGTATACAGGTATACGTCTGTTCGGTGCGGTCACTCAAGCACGACTGGACGAATGATGAGCTGAATGAACGGAGAATGCAGAACGGAGAATGTGGACGAATGCTCGTAATTGAGACTCCGCCGAAACAGTGCTGCGGCCGGGTTTACATATCCGCCGCCGTTTACTTCTTGCCGCGAGAAGCCCCTTCGTCGCGGTGGCCCTCTCGCGGCCGCGGCGCGAACTAGGCCGGGGGGGTCTATATCACCGCCGCTGTACGTCTTCTCTTGTGAGAGACCTTCTTGCCGTGGTGGCCCTCTCGCGGTTGTGGCGCGGATGGGAGTGCGCGGCGCGCGGTTACTGTAGCGCGAAGGGTCGCTTCGTCGCAACGTCTAACAATAAACATGTTGAAAAAATGCATTTGGTTGGAATTGCCAAAAAAAAATAATAAAAGTTCCAGACAGCACCGTATAGTAGTAGGGCAACAGGGATTCTAAATCAGGAGCAACGAGGGGGGGTGAGGCGCGCGAGGGCATCCACTGGCGGGGGGTATTGGGTTACCGCGGGGCCGGCGATTACGGCAGCGGGGGGGGGCGTGATGACGGCGGCAGGGGGGGCTGCGGAGAGAGAGAGAGAGAGTATTATTCGAGAGTATTAACAACGAACAGGAACGAACAGGAATCGACCGCGGCAGGCTGGACGCCTTTATCTCTGAAAAGTCAGCAAATTCTGAATGAAACACCGATTAGGGAGAGTGACTAACGTAGGACAATGAGATGAAAGAGCTATTATATTTTTTAAAGGAGGGAGAAGAAGAGAATACTATTGTACAAGTCCTAATACAGAAAATCCTCTGCCTTGGGAATATTATACCGATTGGCTTTTTTTATTTCAGCAGCTATTTATGCACAATATTGTTACATTCTTATTAAGACATTTGTTGGGGACTCCGCTCGAGATTTGGCGAGAGCTCCAGAGGGTCGCCGGAATCGCACAGCGCTGTGCGTGCAGCCGGAAGATGGAAGGTGGAGGTGAATGTGAAGCGCGGTTACGCGAACGAATCGAAAGAGAAGTGGACTGTATTTATGTGATTGGACTAGAGATTTAATAGAACTTAGTGCAACTATAGGTACAAAATTAAACAAAAGTAATAAAGAAAAGAACAGAAACGGAACGAACTAAATATACGTGAAGAGAACTTGCAAAGAGTTGAGGGGAAGCAGTCGCCGAAATAGAGATATGAGAGATCGCGTGCGAAAATCGACTGCTTCCTGGAGAGACTTGAATCGAAGTGGCCGTTGCCAGGGATTGTCGTGCTCCTCCGAAATTTTCGACAATGCTATGATTGGCTAATCTAATGAGAATTTTTGAAGAGAGGGAGTGCGTGACAATCCTTGGGAGCGGTCGACTGTACAAACATCGAGTATAAAAACTGTGCGCTCGCAGTCGAACAGGTGCGAAACAATGCGCACGGTTTTTGTCGCGGACGCAAAATTAGAGCGAAGCGGCGAGGCCAAGGTCGAACACGAGTTCAACCACAAACAACTCTTGAGACATATGTTCTCATCTCGAATTACAATTAATCCAAGATTTATACTTGAATTAATCCCGAACAACATTAAACCGATTTGCATTTATTTCAGGGGCTAATTTCTATTTAAGAAAAGAAACATACAACTCTTGTAGAATAATATTGTTATACTTTATTCAAAAGCATGGTTCTTGTCGCTCATTATATAATTTACACAGTTTAAATACATTTTCCATGGCACAAACACCAGTATGGAATGCCCATCTATGCAATCCTTTTTTGCAGCATCGACTATCTTAGAACGTCTTCTTCTAGATCCGTATCCGCATCAAGAGCTTCGACTCCAGTTATTTTCCATAACCATGTTTTCTTTTCCAATCCCTGGACAATGGCCTGCGTATTTTCCAGATTCAGTTTCAAACAACTTTTGGCTTTATTGTATGAGACATATCCGTCTTGCCAAGCAATTCCATGATGTTTCCTCGTTAACCACCGAACCTGACGTATTTCAGCAGCAGTCAATCGATGAATTCCAAATGAAGGCTCAAATATCCAGTGCAATAGTTTATTTCCATCCCGTAAAATTGCCGCTTCTTTTACAATGAAATCGTTTGACTCGGTCTTGAATCCTTGTAGATCAACGAACGTTACACGAACCATTATGTGCTGCGTTAAAGTATTCTACGCACTACGTTGGTCAATGGGCTGTACTCGACTATACGATCGTGTATGATTAAGCAGTAAGCAGTTGTGTTGACTGGCACATTATCTCTGCATTCGAAATCTATGCGCACATCAATGATTGCACTTTTAACAGACTCGTTTTGACGAGAGCAGTCTATGACCACAAACGGACCACGTGATAAGAATTCCAATTCATCCAACAGTGGTTCACTGTATCCGTTTCCATAATATGAGTTTTGAAATTTTGCATACATGTCGTAAAGTACTGCATACTTATTTTTTTCAAAGTCCAAGTTCAGGTCATCACATGGGTACGATTCCGAATTTAGGTACAGCCGTATGTTTGAAAGTTTACAATCGTCGAATTGATTAACAGTTGTGTTCAATTTATTTTTCCTGTCATTCTGCAATGCGAATATGATGAAGCGAGGTTTCTCCAATTGCGTTACTGTCTTTATGGCCCACGTGTGCTTCGTAGTTGTCTGTAAATGTGGATATTCGTATAGATCCCAAGAGCGAAAACTCATAGGTACGAATTGTCCTGTCTCGAGAATGCGCAATAACGACAGTTTAGTTACTTCTTCCAGGTTGACATGAGGCATTCGCCACTGAACTTTGAATAATTCGAGTTTAGGTTTTAAAGTATCAGGACCAATCAAAACGCTTAGATCGTTCCGTGATCGAATTAAGACCAACTCTTGACGCGCATTAACGATAATCTTGTTATAATCTTCGCCGAAACCAAACAGCATATTGAATGGTATACAGAAATTGAAATCTGTAGCATTCAGCTTACGATACCAGCCGGCAGTACCCAATGCTTTACTTTTTCCGGGAGAAATGGATACATGCGTTTTTAACGCAGTCGTTATTCCAGGATTTTTACAGCGATCTATTTCGACTCCATTCAGTTCATATCGAATTTCATCAAACATGAAAGTAGCGCAATTGGTGTCGAGAATAACATTGTCACTTATTCCTTGAGCTGGAGTCTCTGTTAAAACGACTTTTCCTTCGATGTACAAGAAACTCTCGCACGGCAGCGTATACAGATACTGCTGCTGTATCGGTATCCTTATTTCATCACTATTTCCAAGAGTCGTATTTGCATATGGATTATATGTGTGCATTTCTATCTTGGTTATACGATTATCAGAGGTTGGCGCATTGCCAATTGCCAAAATGTCAGACATTATTGCTTTACAACACAAATCCCAAAGATTGTAGAAAACGCACGTTTTGCAAACTCGGGTTCTTCTTCCTCAACGTAGGTGTTCCAATACTAGGGTAATAATTTGTCCGACTCACTTTGTCGATGAACGTATTTGTTGTGGCGGTCGCGATTAGAGACCCGTTTGTTTTATTATACAAGAGCATAATACACTTAATCGTAGGTGTTACGGTCTCGTTGTCTTACATGCAATGTAACGGTTATGTCTTCTCCACGAAAATCAATCAGGCGATTGTTTTGATCTACCAAACGTATTTCTAAATCATCTATTCTTCGCACGACGATGGCAAGATAAATGACTCGCTGCGGAGTTTCCGAGATCTTATATCCAGGAGGAAGCCGAAGTGAAAATTCATGAATAATGTGTACGGGTTTGTCATTACTGTATGATCCAGCTGTTATGTTGCATTCCACTCTGATCACGTTGATGCTTATGATATTCACAGGAGCATCAGATTCATACCAAGTTTTAGGTGGGAGTATACGGTTTGCCGAAAATCCAAGCAGCGATCCTATGATATTAGGTTTCTCAAAATTAATCTTATAGGAGCAGTACATTTCACTCTTCATCGTATTATTGTTAGCACGTATGATGAGGGGGTATTCGTCGTTGTCCTTCGAATCATGTCTGTCGAGATATCTCCTCAGGATTTCTCGTTTCAAGTACTTATCGATTGCGTCCAGTTCATATGATCCTTCAGGAATTTCAATTTCTTCATCATTTTCACCAAAATAAAATTTATTGTTTCGCGCATCGACGTTGGGTATTGTGTGAAACGTTTCAAAATCTACGAGACCCAATTCGTAGTCATGATTACTCAAATCTATCGAGGGAAAGTACTGGACCGAGAGCATGCTGCTCTTACCCGATAACGTTAGCGTCAAAGATGAATGTGCCATGTTTATACAAAAAGGTTAAAGTAAGTAATGAAATGGTATGTATCGATAGTGTACTTTTATATTGAGTTTTCCTCAAGAAATTTTACACACAGTTGTCCGCATATGGTTTGATTGAAATTTTGAAAACGTGTATGATTGTAAATAATTTTTGCGGAGGATCCAAAGTATGCAATAAGTTCCGCAGGAGGTCGTAGATTACCAAAGCTGTCAAAGTATTTTACGGTACGATTGCGTTTCACGTACGCGACCCAATGTGTACCTGTACCGCTGCTTTCATCCAAGTTTACTATACCACTCTCATTTACATTTACTCTCGTTGGAAGACTATCACGCATGTAATCTCCGCGGAAATTAGGTATATTCTTTCTTCCTATATTCTCAAGCTGAACATTTGTCATTGGTTGTGTCCCTAGTTTTTCGTAGATCCCACTTTTTTTTTTCTTTTAAGCCGGTACCCTTCTTGTAAGGTGCGAGATAAAGTCCGCGACTTTCCATTGCAAGATTATGACGTTGCATTTCCTCCAGCTGTTTTCGCGCAGCCTTGGCATCGTTCACAGCCTTCGCTACGCCAGCAGCACCGCCGGTCAGAGCCCCAATAGCTGACAACGCAGGTAAGAGGAACGGGAGGAAACCGCATCGCTTTGCTATCGGTAGAGTTCGCTTCCTCTTCTTCTTATCGCTATTGCCATTGCTCTTTTTTTCTAGAACACCATTCCGAGCTTCGTCTTAGTTTTTATCGCCGCCCAAACCGCTGCCGCAGTTGCCTTCTCACCAAAAATGTAGCGTCCTTTGCAGTTATGCGTTGACGTGCTCGATCAGCTAAAATACGATCTGCCGCGTGACGATTTGTCAAATCTTTGTTCTGAGAGTATGCAATGTCGTGTTCTCTACAGGCTGAGTCTAATGGATTCACACCTCGGTCGCCACGAGTCAAACGATTGTGCAAACGTGTGCCAGGACCACAAAATTGATATCCTGGTACATGCAACTCGAACAGCAATTTATTTATTAGGGTATTTATTAATCCTGCCCCCGCTACCGTACACATGTTACGAAAGCCATTAATACACTGACTGACACCTCTGTGTCGCAGTCTTATAAATATTCCCCGCACCCGATTATCTGTTATTTTTACAACAGCGGCGATGAAGTTCGTAAGACAACGCGTAAACATTCAAGTGTTCTCAGACAGAAAGTTTGGTGATGTCATGCACCATGTTCTGAGACATGGACCATTATTGCCTGACACTGTTCACGGTATAGTGTGCGGCCCTTCCAATTGCGGGAAAACTAATGTTGTCATTAACTTACTGGAAAGTCCCAATGGTGTGCGATTCGAGAATGTGTACGTATATTCAAAGTCGTTGCTACAACCAAAATATCGATATTTGGAAAAGCTGCTCTCATCCGTGGAGAACGTTGGCTACTTTCCTTTTTCAAACAATACCGACGTCGTTCCACCAAACGAAGCTCTACCGAATTCTATATTTATTTTTGATGATGTGGCATGTGACAAGCAGGATGTGATTAGAGAGTACTTTTCCATGGGAAGACATTCAAAAGTGGACAGTCTGTAGCCAATCGTATACAAGAATTCCAAAGCACCTGATTCGCGATAATGCCAATCTCTTAGTTATATTCAAACAGGATAGTATGAATTTACGTCATGTGTACGATGGTCATGTAAATACTGACATGACTTTTGGACAATTTAACGAACTGCGTGCGAAATTTTGGCAACAAAACTATGGATTTGTGGTT
Organism: Sphecodes monilicornis; assembly: GCA_913789915.3. Lineage (NCBI taxonomy): Eukaryota > Metazoa > Arthropoda > Insecta > Hymenoptera > Halictidae > Sphecodes > Sphecodes monilicornis. The sequence goes on from OU565292.1 coordinate 3,613,828, forward strand.
GTAGACAAGGATAGCCCAATGCATAGAGGTCGTTATCGGCGAGGATTTAATGACTACGTCGTATTATAACAACATCATTTGATCAGCAGCCTGCGTTGTGATTGGGAACATCGAACGGGGTGTCGAATGAGCATTGAGCGAGCATCGAACGGGTATCGAACAGTATCAAACTGGTGTTGAACGTCATCGAACAGGTGTCAAACGGCATCGAACGGGTGTTGAACGGGTATTGAACGGCATCGAACGGCATCGAACGAGCATCGAACAGGCATTGAACAGGTCTAGAACGGCATTGAACGGGTATTGAACGGGTATTGAACCTCATCGAACGGGTATCGAACGGCATCGAACAGGTATTGAACGGGTCTTGACGTTTCTAATTGAACATGGGGCAAACTTCCGTTGAAGAGAACAGAAAAAAAGAAGTGTTAACAAAAGAGATTGCCAAGACGAGTGAAGCTATACGAAAAAAATACTTGGCACTAAAAGCTGGAAAAATGGATACCGACGCGGTGTTGGAGCAAAACTTGCAGCCATTGATTACCCCCTTGAAACAATTGGTTGAAAACACGAAACCATTACCCGACTCAATTTCTCAGGTAGCATCATCTCCAGAATTAGCATCTCCACTGCAGCAGCAACAACTGCCTATGCTGTACGCTACACCTGAATATCGTGAGTTGAAGAGAGTATATCCGGAAACACCTTTAAAGCCAACACCTTATCGATTACCGAAAAGACGTTGCTCAGATACCGAGCCCTCTGTTGAAAAAGCATGGACAGACGAAGCAGACACATCTAAACAAAATATTCTCGAAACGTCGATGCGAGAGATTACTGAGAATCCTGAGCAACACGAAGAAGCCACTACCTATTTGAACCAGAATCGCGAACCACTGTCGCGGGAATATCTGAATTTCTTTTTCACAGATAAGAAAAAACAAGCCGACTACGTTTATGGTGCGTATTATAAAAACAATGAGATGATGCTTGGGGATAAGAATTTTGATGTAGATATGGAAGATAATATAATTATAGATAATGTAAAGTACAAAGGAACGCCAGGTCTTTTCGAACTAATTTTCAAGAGAATTCCCGACGTTACTCTATACACGGATGTTGACAAACAAAAATATAAAATTATACTGCTGACAACAAATGCGTACAGACGCAGCCATAAAGCTGCAAATCCCCTATTGAGTAATAGAGGATACAAATATAAACATATAATTGCACCGCTACTTGAAATGCGTGGTGGAAGAGGCTTGCCCCAACCACAGTTGTCAAATACATTACCTAAGCACATGACGGTTACTGATAATGCGATTGATTACGTACATTGGGATGGCCCAAACGAGCTAGTGGATAGAATAAGATTGTTGTCGTCATCGCGAGGTGCTGGACATACAAGTCATGATAATGAAATTGTTTCAATAATAGAGGAGCTCCGAGAAGCGGGTTTGATTATAAATTAACGACCGCTTCAATCATCACCGTCAATACCTTTTACGATGTCGATCAACAAGTTTGGTGTTACTTTACGAAACGCGTCAAATACGGATGTCGTAACATGCAAGAATTATATGCGACGAAGGACGCTTTGCCTGGATGGTGACGCTTTCGACGCGAGAAACAGAAAGATAAGACGTTTAGCAGACGCGACCAATGATGACGATGCTGTGAATAAGGCATACTTGGAAAAAAATGGTGCACATCTTCAACATAATTCAACGAATCGAAAATAGTATGAGCGGGAAAATTAAGCAATTACAAACTCCATAAATTACAAGAATATGTTGAATTCAATTTGACGCAAGAAAACGAAGCACGCATTGTCCCTCAGGCGCAAGACAGAGAGTAGGTTGTTCACGGAATGATGGGAGTAATTATGTATTTTTTAAAGCAATAAATCGGTTATATGTATAAACAGAATTTTATTTTTATTACATTTAATATTTTTGCATTACATTTATACGAACTTTTCATCTATCCCTATGGTTTCTACTCGCTAGGGTCAGGGAATGATAGGACAGCATCAGCGTCTAGACTAAACGACCACGTGCGAGCTACAAGATTGAGACGCGTGCGAAACGTTAGTATAATTATTGTTAATTGAATTTTTACCATGAGATACTAGACTATCGCAAATTCCTTGAGACGTGAGCGAAAGAATTTTTGGCTGTGTCAGCTTCATCATGTTATAACTCGTGTTAGCAGCTATAAATTGCATCACCCCATGAGTCAGATTTTTAGTTGTCGTTGTAACGTAGTGAAAAAACAGTGCAACTATGGAAGCAATTGTAGAGATGGAATGTCAGTTGCAGACCCAGTCTGATCGCATAAATTCGCAAGAAGAATACCTTGATTGGGAGGAAAAATGCGACGAGTGCCTCGAGTTGCTTGAAGAATATAGTTGAGCAAAAATTCCTCGATTATCGATCGGAGTTCGACAAGCGGTAATCGCTCGTATTGCTGGACTCGAGAGCTTGAAATATTCGTTGCGAAGACGTTTCGCATGTGTGGGTGCGGGACATTCGAGCACAGGACTCTTGTGGCGCGAAATAGACACCGCTTTCAAAAGTCGCATATTAACTGGTGTTGTTATCAATTCCAATTATATTGAACCTCGCAACTTCCTCTGGGATGCGAAGGAAATGGTACTCGAAAAAGTGCAGAGCGCTTTGGCAAAACATAAGGCCCTAAAACTGAACACTGTGTTTAATGAAGAATTTGCAGCATGCGATAAACGTTCAAACAAAAGCATGAACACAAAGAACTGTGAAATCTTCCGCACAACAGATCTCGAAGAGTTGTACGAGCGGTACATCGTGGAACCGATCCTAATATCGCTGGAAGAATTTCAGGAGCGGGAAAGCGGATGGGCATTATCGCGAATACTCAATCTTACAGTCAACATCAACAAGTATAACCCACTGCATGCGGGGTGCAATATTCAGTGACCGCGAGAAATAATGTTGAAGAGAGCAACAATTAATGTGCAATCCACAGACAATGCATGTTTTGCGTGGTCCGTGATTGCTGCTCTGTATCCCGCTAAAACTAACGCAAATCGACAACATGCATACCCACATTACGTGACCATATTAAACTTTGAAAACATTGAGTTTCCAGTGTCGTTGGATAAGATTACAAGATTCGAAAAGTTGAACGATATTTCAATCAATGTGTATGGTTTTGAAGAGATGAAGAAGAAAGGGGCAAAATCAGTCGTATTTTTTCCACTTCGCCTCACTAAGCAGAGGAGGGACCGACACGTCAACTTGCTGTACATACAAGACCAGGCCGATAGTACTATCGGGCACTATGTGTGGATTAAGAACTTGTCACGTCTCGTTGGTGCGCAATTGAGTAAATTCAAGCAAAAGAAATTCATCTGTGATCGGTACGTATAAGATTTCGAAAATATCAATGCATTTCATAAAAAAATACTGGTAAATTAAAGGAAATTGTGTTTTTGCAGGTGTATGCATTACTTTTCTTCCAACGAAAGATTACATGCCCATGAAAAAGACTGTGTAGAAATGAATGACTGCGCCATCGTGCTGCCCAGCGAGGATGATAAATGAATCTCTTTCGACAACTACATCAGGAAAGAACGACTTCCATTTGTGGTGTACGCCGATCTCGAATGTACTCTGGAGAAGCCAGAAGACTGTGGGAGAGGGGGGGGGGGGGGAAGAGGAGTGTTGAAATTAGTGATGGGCACCATCGACTAAAAACTATCGACTAAGTCGATAGTAACTAACTACTAATTTCAGTCGACTACTTTTTTGAATCATCGAACTATCGACAAAATTCAGTTGTCTGAAGCTGTCGCTTGATCCATACAATGCTGGAGCGCCGATCAACTGAATTTAAGCGGCGGAACTTTTGAATGAGTTTTACTATTAAATAAATTCATTCGTTGGCGAGTATCGAGTAAGTAATTCATTAAGCATGTGTATATTCGATTATGCACAACGCAAACTAATGCAAATATACTATAATTATACAATTATTGGTAGAATGCTATAATATAGCAACGTCAATCGATTATAATGAAATTTTCAAACAGGGGCGGATAGTATTTCTACCAAAAACAGAAGAATCATTCTTTAATTCTTTTACGAAGTTTTATATATTTTGTTATATATAAAATTTAAAAGTAATTAGTAATATTATTGTAATAAGGAAGGATAATAATGCAAATGAATAAGGTGTAAATATTTTTAATGTTGTATTTGTATCAATAATTTTAAGGAACACTGTCGATGCTCGCCAGCTAACAAGCTTGAAGTAATTTATAACGGTTGTAGCATCACACTGTCGAGGACTCGTTTTTGTTATACTATTCTTTCTAAACTGTTCGTTGTAATTTTCTAACATTATTCCATTAATTATATTTTATTATAATACTGTATACATTATATTCATGGCTCCATGGACACACAAGTGGACGGAGAAGTTCTGTCTGAAAGAAGAAATAGATTATCTGCAAAAAATTTGGATAAAATAATATTTTTAAATTGCAATCTGGAATAACTTACCACAGTTAAACTTTTTTTTAGATGAAATTCTTTTATTCTTAAATTCCTAATATAGCAATATTTCTATTTACTCTAGGAGAATGAGGAGAAATGGCAACATTAAACTATATTGATTACATTTTGATATAGAAGAAATTAAGTCTGTGTAGGTGGTCTGAGGTGGATCGATTTTACAGCGTTGTCAGCTTCAAAAGTGCAATGTTGCCGCATTACGTTCGTACAAGAAACTATCGATGCTCGCATCGAAAGCGGTTTCTATCACAAGCGATGTGATAATTGTTTTGTTCTGCTTTTCGCAGCTGTGGAAATTCAGAGACACGTTGCTTTTTGATCTATACCACAGAAATTCCAATCGTTGAAGATTTTATTGAACGATCATTTGAATATTCGATAACTTCTTCAAAAATCATTATCATTTTTCAAAATTTTTTATGCGAATATAAAATTGTTAAAAAGTTTGCAATTTTTAATTCGTGGTTTTTTTAATACATATATGTACGCCTGATTATATGGATATAAACCATGTTCACCAAAGCAATTCGCAGAGCACACGTGTAGTTTTAATATTATTTTCATCATTTTTATATTATTAACAAATGTTAACTTATCAACATAACTAATTTGAATTTTAACACGAAAGGTATTGTTTTCCGATATGAAGATATTAAGAAATGTGTAAACATTCGCGGCATGATAATTGTTGCAGTGTACACGAGCATGTGTAAACTAATATTCATATATTAAAAATTATGCAGATTAGAATACGTCGTCGGAAGCCTCAAATAAAATTCTTTCCTGAACTTCGAAGAAAACTTTTCCATACAAATACAGTTTAACTTATCCGATTTGTGGCATGTTTAGACTTATTTTCATCAAAAAGCATTTGCAATCGACTCATAATGTTTCCATGGCAGTATTGTGGACCATAATAAACATTTTATTGTTATTAATACGCGTTAGTGAAACCTTTACATTGTTGTCTTCAGGAGGCACACGTAGCGGCGACGTACGATATGGACGTGATTCAGCATCAGAGGCAACATTGTAACACACATTGTATTATAAATAAATCCAATTTTATTTATTATTAACAGTATCATAATGGTAAAATCACCTATCGATTGAAAATGTTTTTCTGATCAAAATAAGCCCAAACACGACATAAATCGGATTATCATGCAGCGTACATTGCACCACCGACGAGATACTGTTAAAGACATCCAGCCCCCGTGTATTCGGTTGCGCCGAAAAGTGGGCTCTGATGGGCTCTCAAACCGGTCGGTAACGGGTCCGATGGCATCGCCGGTGGTTTCGTGGAATGGATAAAGTAGACTTATGAAGTTCCACGGTGCTAAAAGTTCCGCGCTCTCTACCTACATAGAACATTTGCTCGTCAACTGCGCACGACTGCATGAGTGGCGTAGAGGTAAATGGATGTAATACCTTAGGTAATAAATAAATGAAGACTGTCATTATCCATTCTGTGATTTCTTGGAAAATAATTACATATTATTGTATAATTTCATTAAATTCTTATCGCCTACTTATTTTCCTTATTGTTCAGCATTGGAATCACTGTTTTATAATCGATAGCCTGTAACTGTAACCACTTAATTTAATTAATGGGATATTTATAAAATAATTTTTCTTAAAGAAAAAATATTCTGTAATAATTATAGAATAAAAAGGAAGAATAAATACAATCTACAAGAAACGATCAAATTCAATCGTTCTTATCGAGATCCTTAGTAGAAAGCAGAAACGTAATTTTTATTACTTATTTTTCCGATAATACCACTTCTAATGCTCGACAGCACTGTCTGCAATTATTAAATGCAATTATTTTTATCAGAGAAATATTACATATATGATGGTAAAAGTCTCCTAAAAGATTAACTAAAAATGAAAAAGTGTCATCATTGCATTACCGTTGCCTCACCGATGTTATGTACCTGACCTGTACATAATGACCATACACCTGTATATGATCCGAATTATATCGTGTTTGGTATCATTTTAATCAGAACAATTCCACAAATCTATTAGCAAAAGTCTCATAAAAAAATAAGTAATAATAAAAAAGCTATTCCTTGGTAATACATTGTGAGGACATGCGAGCCTTTGAACTGTGCCGCCGACTGCGACTCTCCGCGTCTCTTTCTTTTCTATACGCTATCCTTCCTCGCGCCCGAAACTTTAATTGTCTATTACACAAGTAAATATCATCGGAATTATATCACATTTAGTATGATTTTTATTAGAAAAATGCCACAAATATGGTCATCGAAGTTCCATAAAAAAATAATGAAAAATAAAGAAGTTGGAAATTCGAATTAGGTATGTTTACATTTCTCGGTGACCGTGGCCTCTCGAGCTCGGCTATCCTTCTCTACGTTCGGCAAACCTCAGACAATGATATTCCTCGCGTATAAACTAGGACTGTTACTTTTCCGAAGCTTCGACTCTTCGGAGCTTCGAAGGATTCGAAGGAACGAAGGGAACTTCGAAGGTGACGAAAATCGAAGTTTCGGACCGTCGAACCTTCGAACCTTTGATTCGTTTCCAGTTAACGGATAAAAGAAATAAATTTTCATAATTTGTTTCTATATTCGCCATCTGAATTATTTCAATAATTTATTGTTTAGATAATATATTTATAATTTGAATTATCTTTTCGATAGCACATTGTTAAAATAATTGTTTAAATAAATAAATTTTATAATTTGTTTCTATATTCATTATTTGAATTGTTATTTCAATTATTTATTGCTAAAATAATTGATTAAATAAATAAATTTTTACAATTTGTTTCTATGTTCATTATTTGAATTATTTCAACTATTTATTGTTAAAATAATGGTTAAAATGAATAAATTTTCATATTTTGTTTCTATATACATTATGTGAATTATTTCAATAATTCATTGTTAAAATAATTATTTAAAGAATGTACAAGTATTTACATAATGAATATAGAAACACATTTCTATAGATTATAAAAACTGTAGATTATAAATTTTTATACTCTATAGAAACGTGTTCCTATATTAAATATGTAAATACGTGTACATTGTCTAAACAATTATTTGAACAATAAATTATCGAAATAATTCAAATAATGAACATAGAAACAAATTGTAAAAATTTATTTATTTAATCAAATAATGAATATAGAAACAAATTATAAAATTTATTTATTTAAACAATTATTTTAACAATGCGCTATCGAAAGAAAAATTCAAATTATTATACTACAAATGTCCCTGCGCAGATCCGTGTTGTGGACCATTATCGATGAAATACTGTACATGGTAAAGTTGTGTGGCTTCGTGTAAGAATTACAGATGTGAAGACAGATTTCAAATATCACCTGTTGTTGCAAGAATACATTAAATATCATTCATTATTCACACGTTATTGTAATTTTTCAAGCATTTCCAGTGCTCTGACAAAAAATGTTTCTGATAAAAATTACTCGGTAGTCACTCTTCTATAAATTTCAATATAAAAAATTAAATGTAAAACGCCCCGCCCCAGAATTACGACCAGCCTAGGCGTCACGTTGACGCACCAGACCCCGGAAGGCGAAGCTCGAACCAAGGTGGAAGCCGAAGGACTCGGGAGGGCAGAATACTTTGACATTGCTTGCGAAAGCATCGACGAACTCCGAGCGAAATTATTTGTATTGATACGCACTTTTACGGTAGTTTTGGACACGTACGATCTGAGTTTTAAGACATCTGCATGCCTTACATAAAACAATTTTTTTTATTCGATAAAATTGTAAGGTCTCCTTGATTTTCTAATCGTCACTATATATTTTTTACTTAATAATGTTATTGCTGACGTCGGGCTGAATTCAACGACTACAATAGTTATGAACAGCTAATTCTTCGATTGGGACCATTGTGCGACGCGCGACGCGGCGAAAATCGAGCAGTCGAACGCGAAGGTTTAAAAGTAGGACTCTCCGCGTCTCTTTCTTTCCCATACGCTGTCCTTCCTTGCACCCGAACCTTTCGCCGTTCATTACACGAGTAAATATCATCGGAATTACATCATATTTCGTATCATTTTCATCAGAAAAATGCTACAAGTATGTTTGTGAAAATCCGATAAAAAAATAATGAAAAATAAAGATGTTTTGTTGTTGGATTAGTAGTGGTCTCACACCGATATACCCGACCCGTATTGTGTTACACTCCTCGGCGACCGAGGCCCTCGAGCTTTACTCCGTCCTTTTCTCCATCCGGCATGGGATCGCGGAACAGTCTCTCTTGAACGCTGAATGTCTTATTTTATATCTAATCTAATCTTATTTTATTTGTCAAAATTTAACTTCCTATTTAAAATATTTTTTTATAATTAAATTTGGAATATTTTCTCTTTAAAGGACCTACCTAGAGCAGTCCCGTTTTAATGGTTTTCGGCCAATCACCCGTATTTAATTGCATGCAAAAATATTGAAAATATCTGACGAATTGCGATTATCGACATATATATTTAAGAATTTTTGCCGATTTTTCGGTTGAAAATCTTATTTACAAAAAAGGAAAACATAAGAATTCGAAAATTTCAGGTTTCTTTGGAAATTGAAAAAGGACATCGAACAAATTTTTACGGTAGCAACATATCCAGAAAGAACTTCGATTTATGAGAGTTCACAGTTTATTCGATCCCTGCTCTGGTTATTGGGCGATACATTGTAACGCGTGTGCCAATCTTTGACTGCTCGGTCTTCGCTATAGTATTCGAACGCGGCTCAGAAAATTATTCGAAGTCGAATAAAACGTCGAATAAAGGTACAGATGAAAATGATAACTTTATTCACCGCTAACGATGAATAAAAAAATTATCTTTATTCGCCGAATAAATTTTCATCGAATAAAACTTTATTCGACGCGTGTCGAATACAGATAACCATAATCATTTCTTTTGTCGCGTGACAAATAATGTTTTTATTTTTTAATCGCTGTTTGCATCGATGCTCCTACAATTATATTATATGTATTATATTAATTTATCCTCGCAAGTCTCTTTCGAACTCTATATTATTCGATATAGTATGTCAAATAAACGTTAATCTGTTTTTCAACATATGTATGTTTCCAGAGATCGATTCTTAGAACAATTATTATTAAAAAGTGTAAGGAAATAATGTTTGTTTATGAAATATTTTTAAATTACAAAATGAGGTATTTCGTATGAATTCAGAGGTAGGAATTATTGAATATTGATTTTCCTAAATACGCTTTCATACTTTCTTACGTACAAAATTTCTAGGATTTTTTGTCTTTTATATTAATTTTACTTTTAGTATTTTAAGCCTTAAAAACCAACACCAAAATGTTTGTTCGAGAATGTAACATCTGATCTCATTGCTGTCTGCCGTCTCACCGTCTCAAGAATCTCCTCAGAGGCCTTCTGCACCGACGAAATATCGTCGGTGGCCTTCTGTTTCTTACACCAGCCAAAATATATCCTAGAGGGCGTAAGAGAACGCTTGAATTATTCGGGCACACGAACTCCCGTAAGGCTGGCTGTCTTTAACAGTATCTCGTCGGTGATTGCACTGAAAACTGCATGCGAAACATTTTCGACGACAAAATCTGTCTACAGAAGCCGATGGAATTTGAAAAGTCTCGAGCTCGACAAATATGGTAGTGCTTGTACGTGACCACTAGTAGCTTACGCTATTTGTTGTTGCATACAAAAATCATCGTAGCTAAATATGTATATATGTCTAATCGAATAAAACTGGGCGGTGAGTCGCAAAAAGACGTAAATAGGAATAATAAATCACGTTAATAAAATGTTAGCAAGAATTAAACACCCGTAGTAAAAATACAGTATACGGAATATTCAGTTTTTGCTAACACGCGTAAATTCGTGAACTATCGGTAATATTGAGCGCGACACCGAAATGGTACGGGGGCCACTGTGGCCACCCGAGGCCTAGACAGAAAAGCCCATAAGATGCAATGTCTGTAGTAGCACCGACGAGATACTGTTAAAGACATCCAGCCCCCGTGTATTCGGTTGCGCCGAAAAGTGGGCTCTGATGGGCTCTCAAACCGGTCGGTAACGGGTCCGATGGCATCGCCGGTGGTTTCGTGGAATGGATAAAGTAGACTTATGAAGTTCCACGGTGCTAAAAGTTCCGCGCTCTCTACCTACATAGACCATTTGCTCGTCAACTGCGCACGACTGCATGAGTGGCGTAGAGGTAAATGGTTGTAATACCTTAGGTAATAAATAAATGAAGAATGTCATTATCTATTCTGTGATTTCTTGGAAAATAATTACTTATTATTGTATAATTTCATTAAATTCTTATCGCCTACTTATTTTCCTTATTGTTCAGCATTGGAATCACTGTTTTATAATCGATAGCCTGTAGATGTAGGAATTTATAAAATATCAGAATTTACACTTAATTTAATTAATGGGATATTTATAAAATAATTTTTCTTAAAGACAAAAAAAATTGTCTATAATAATTGTAGAATAAAAAGGTAGAATAAATACAATCTACAAGAAACGATCAAATTCAATCGTTCTTATCGAGATCCTTAGTAGAAAGCAGAAACGTAATTTTTATTACTTATTTTTCCGATAATACCACTTCTAATGCTCGACAGCACTGTCTGCAATTATTAAATGCAATTATTTTGATCAGAGAAATATTACATATATGATGATAAAAGTCTCCTAAAAGATTAACTAAAAATGAAAAAGTGTCATCATTGAATTACTGTTGCCTCACCGATGTTATGTACCTGACCTGTACATAATGACCATACACCTGTATATGATCCGAATTATATCGTGTTTGGTATCATTTTAATCAGAATAATGCCACAAATCGCAAAAGTCTCATAAAAAAGTAAGTAATAATAAAAAAGCTATTCCTTGGTAATACATTGTGAGGACGTGCGAGCCTTTGAACTGTGCCGCCGACTGCGACTCTCCGCGTCTCTTTCTTTTTCATACGCTATCCTTCGTCGCGCCCGAAACTTTAATTGTCTATTACACAAGTAAATATCATCGGAATTATATCACATTTGGTATGATTTTTATTAGAAAAATGCCACAAATATGGTCATCGAAGTCCCATAAAAAAATAATGAAAAATAAAGAAGTTGGAAATTCGAATTAGGTATGTTTACATTTCTCGGTGACCGAGGCCTCTCGAGCTCGGCTATCCTTCTCTACGTTCGGCAAACCTCAGACAATGATATTCCTCGCGTATAAACTAGGACTGTTACTTTTCCGAAGCTTCGACTCTTCGAAGCTTCGAAGGATTCGAAGGAACGAAGGGAACTTTGAAGGTGATGAAAATCGAAGTTTCGGACCTTCGAACCTTCGAACCTTTGATTCGTTTCCAGTTAACGGATAAAAGAAATAAATTTTCATAACTTGTTTCTATATTCGCCATCTGAATTATTTCAATAATTTATTGTTTAGATAATATATTTATAATTTGAATTATCTTTTCGATAGCACATTGTTAAAGTAATTGTTTAAATAAATAAATTTTATAATTTGTTTCTATATTCATTATTTGAATTGTTATTTCAATTATTTATTGTTAAAATAAATAAATTTTTACAATTTGTTTCTATGTTCATTATTTCAATTATTTCAATTATTTATTGTTAAAATAATGGTTTAAATGAATATCTTTTCATATTTTGTTTCTATATACATTATGTGAATTATTTCAATAATTCATTGTTAAAATTATTATTTAAAGAATGTACAAGTATTTACATAATGAATATAGAAACACATTTCTATAGATTATAAAAACTGTAGATTATAAATTTTTATACTCTATAGAAACGTGTTCCTATATGAAATATGTAAATACGTGTAAATTGTCTAAACAATTATTTGAACAATAAATTATCGAAATAATTCAAATAATGAACATAGAAACAAATTGTAAAAATTTATTTATTTAATCAATTATTTTAACAATAAATAATTGAAATAACAATACAAATAATGAATATAGAAACAAATTATAAAATTTATTTATTTAAACAATTATTTTAACAATGTGCTATCGAAAGAAAAATTCAAATTATTATACTACAAACGTCCCTGCGCAGATCCGTGTTGTGGACCATTATCGATGAAATACTGTACATGGTAAAGTTGTGTGGCTTCGTGTAAGAATTGCAGATGTGAAGACAGATTTCAAATATCACCTGTTGTTGCAAGAATACATTAAATATCATTCATTATTCACACGTTATTGTAATTTTTCAAGCATTTCCAGTGCTCTGACAAAAAATGTTTCTGATAAAAATTACTCGGTAGTCACTCTTCTATAAATTTCAATATAAAAAATTAAATGTAAAACGCCCCGCCCCAGAATTACGACCAGCCTAGGCGTCACGTTGACGCACCAGACCCCGGAAGGGGAAGCTCGAAACAAGGTGGAAGCCGAAGGACTCGGGAGGGCAGAATACTTTGACATTGCTTGCGAAAGCATCGACGAACTCCGAGCGAAATTATTTGTATTGATACGCACTTTTACGGTAGTTTTGGACACGTACGATCTGAGTTCTAAGTCATCTGCACGCCTTACATAAAACAATTTTTTTTATTCGATAAAATTGTAAGGTCTCCTTGATTTTCTAATCGTCACTATATATTTTTTGCTTAATAATGTTATTGCTGACGCCGGGCTGAATTCAACGACTACAATAGTTGTGAACAGCTAATTCTTCGATTGGGACCATTGTGCGACGCGCGACGCGGCGAAAATCGAGCAGTCGAACGCGAAGGCTTAAAAGTAGGACTCTCCGCGTCTCTTTCTTTCCTATACGCTGTCCTTCCTTGCACCCGAACCTTTCGCCGTTCATTACACGAGTAAATATCATCGGAATTACATCATATTTCGTATCATTTTCATCAGAAAAATGTTACAAGTATGTTTGTGAAAATCCGATAAAAAAATAATGAAAAATAAAGAAGTTTTGTTGTTGGATTAGTAGTGGTCTCACACCGATATACCCGACCCGTATTGTGTTACACTCCTCGGCGACCGAGGCCTTCGAGCTTTACTCCGTCCTTTTCTCCGTTCGGCATGGGATCGCGGAACAGTCTCTCTTGAACGCTGAATGTCTTATTTTATATCTAATCTAATCTTATTTTATTTGTCAAAATTTAACTTCCTATTTAAAATATTTTTTTATAATTAAATTTGGAATATTTTCTCTTTAAAGGACGTACCTAGAGCAGTCTCGTGTTAATGGTTTTCGGTCAATCACCCGTATTTAATTGCATGCAGAAATATTGAAAAAATCTGACGAATTGCGATTATTGATATTGATATTGATATATATTTACGAATTTTTGCCGATTTTTCGGTTGAAAATCTTATTTACAAAAAAGGAAAACATAAGAATTCGAAAATCTCAGGTTTCTTTGGAAATTGAAAAAGGACATCGAACAAATTTTTACGGTAGCAACATATCCAGAAAGAACTTCGATTTATGAGAGTTCACAGTTTATTCGATCCCTGCTCTGGTTATTGGGCGATACATTGTAACGCGTGTGCCAATCTTTGACTGCTCGGTCTTCGCTATAGTATTCGAATGCGGCTCAGAAAATTATTCGAAGTCGAATAAAACGTCGAATAAAGGTACAGATGAAAATGATAACTTTATTCACCGCTAACGATGAATAAAAAAATTATCTTTATTCGCCGAATCAATTTTCATCGAATAAAACTTTATTCTACGCGTGTCGAATACAGATAACCATAATCATTTCTTTTGTCGCGTGACAAATAATGTTTTTATTTTTTAATCGCTGTTTGCATCGATGCTCCTACAATTATATTATATGTATTATATTAATTTATCCTCGCGAGTCTCTTTCGAACTCTATATTATTCGATATAGTATGTCAAATAAACGTTAATCTGTTTTTCAACATATGTATGTTTCCAGAGATCGATTCTTAGAACAATTATTATTAAAAAGTCTAAGGAAATAATGTTTGTTTATGAAATATTTTTAAATTACAAAATGAGGTATTTCGTATGAATTCAGAGGTAGGAATTATTGAATATTGATTTTCCTAAATATGCTTTCATACTTTCTTACGTACAAAATTTCTAGGATTTTTTGTCTTTGATATTAATTTTACTTTTAGTATTTTAAGCCTTAAAAACCAACACCAAAATGTTTGTTCGAGAATGTAACATCTGATCTCATTGCTGTCTGCCGTCTCACCGTCTCAAGAATCTCCTCAGAGGCCTTCTGCACCGACGAAATATCGTCGGTGGCCTTCTGTTTCTTACTCCAGCCAAAATATATCCTAGAGGGCGTAAGAGAACGCTTGAATTATTCGGGCACACGAACTCCCGTAAGGCTGGCTGTCTTTAACAGTATCTCGTCGGTGGTAGTAGTCTTAAGTCTGTGGTCCGGACCAAAAACCAACTCCACTTTTTACCCCCTCTAACGACCGAATCGGAACTAACTTTTAGTCGGGATCAAAACCTACTTATGGGGGCGGACTCCTGATCGAAGCGTTCCAAGCGGCCGCTAGGGGAAGCTCGAATGAGAATGTGTGGCACACACACATTCCGCTAGATTAGCCTATACGTATACGAGCAGAGAGGAACTCGTACGAGATTTCAAGCTATTTCAAGGTTCCGGGGCGCCGCTTTTGACGGCGAAAAAACGCAAAAGTAGGAGTTTTGAGTATACACGTCCACTAAATGAAAGATAAATCTAGTGCGCTTGACTATAGAGACAGCCTACTTTTGCGATATTGAGGCGTACTTTGGGATATTCGGCAGCATGTTGTCCATCAGAAATCGTTGTAGGCCTCGTGACGTCACGACATGTTGAATCTTTAAGTATCTGGAGATTTAGGGTTCTTATAGAGACACCTGGATGCACGCCCGGTAGCGAGGGCACATACAATGTTGATGAAACGTCTATTATGTTATTTATTAACGTATTTTAGGCGTAAAAAGTAGACTTTGAGAAAGTCATAGTTCCGGCATTTGTCGCTACGAGCGCTGATATCTGTATTCGATGAGCGTTGCCACCGACCAGTGATACTCTTGTCGATGCTGCTGCCATCGTCAACACAACGCCGCGACAGATCAACATAGCGACGCAGTCGATCCGCAGGTAACATACGTGTACCTACAAGGATCGCAAGGGTCTCGGAAATTAGATACCACACATCGACAACGCAAAGATGTGAATCTTTAGACAATACACGTGATGGATGAAACATCAATCTAGCGGACAGGATTCCTAAAACATCCAATTTTCCGTTTTCAAGAAACAGTTAGCAATATTCGCCAGCCCGTTGCCAGTCGAGAAGCTATGCAAAAGAAAGCGAGACGCTGGCGTAGCTTCTCTCTCGGTCAGCCTAGCCGTGCCGTGATACACTCACACCACTCGGCCGGCGTGTACGTGTGCCAACGGCGAT
Source organism: Sphecodes monilicornis (assembly GCA_913789915.3). Taxonomy (NCBI): domain Eukaryota; kingdom Metazoa; phylum Arthropoda; class Insecta; order Hymenoptera; family Halictidae; genus Sphecodes; species Sphecodes monilicornis. The sequence continues at coordinate 3,629,844 of OU565292.1, forward strand.
TGCAAGGGTCCGCGAGGATCCTAACTACGCCTAAATAAAGCAAAAGAATGATCTGTTTGCAGTCAAACGCGCTGGATAAAGGGTAAATCTAGTGCGCTTGACTAGACAGAAGTCATACTTTTGCGTTCTTTAGCCGCAGTTTCGGATATTCGGCAGCCCGTTGCCCGTCGAGAAGCTATGCAAGAAAGCGAGTCGCTGGCGTAGCTTCTCTCTCGGGCAGCCTAGCCGTGCCGTGGTACACTCACACACCACTCGGCCGGCGTGTACGTGTACTAACAGCGATTGAAATTATTTCGAATATTGAAAACCGCACCTCGACATGTTCAAGAAATAAACAAACTGTATTATTTTTGCGCGGTCGTCATTTACGCCGCCGGAAATTATCATACTCTTTCTTCTATACCGGACAGACTTTACTGTCCACTCGAAATCTGCGTTGTGTTACAGCCACATATCATCTGGACTGCTTCGTCTTCGACAACGGATCGAGCATGAGCTGATAATGTAAGATACTTTACTTTTTATATTTTCAAGTACATAGCAGTTTTGTCACATTTCAATAATATATTTTGTGATGTTTCACTTACAGTCACATATCATTTGAACTCCTGGATCGTCGAGAGGATGATGCAGTTCACGTAGAACGAGACGGCGAATGAAGCAATCTTAATTTATAGCAATCTCAATAAATGACATTTATTAACATAATTTATATATACATATATGTTTGGTATATTAATCAATTATTTGTACATGTAGTTTAATTTTCATTTATCTATATACACCCATCGCTCCGCGTTCCATGAGTAAAGTCTGTCCGGTATAGAAGAAAGAGTATGATAATTTCCGGCGGCGTAAATTACGACCGCGCAAAAGTAATACCGTTTGTTTATTTCTTGAACATATCGAGGTGCGGTTTTCAATATTCGAAATAATTTCAATCGTTTCTAGTACATGTACACGCCGGCCGAGTGGTGTGTGAGTGTTCGCGGCACGGCTAGGCTGGCCGAGAAAGAAGCTACGCAAGCGCCTCGCTTTCTTGCATAGCTTTTCGAAGGGCAACATGCTGCCGAATATCCGAAACTGCGGCTAAAGAACGCAAAAGTATGACTTCTGTCTAGTCAAGCGCACTAGATTTACCCTTTATCCAGCGCGTTTGACTGCAAACAGATCATTCTTTTGCTTTATTTAGGCGTAGTTAGGATCCTCGCGGACCCTTGCAATCGCCGTTGGCACACGTACACGCCGGCCGAGTGGTGTGAGTGTATCACGGCACGGCTAGGCTGACCGAGAGAGAAGCTACGCCAGCGTCTCGCTTTCTTTTGCATAGCTTCTCGACTGGCAACGGGCTGGCGAATATTGCTAACTGTTTCTTGAAAACGGAAAATTGGATGTTTTAGGAATCCTGTCCGCTAGATTGATGTTTCATCCATCACGTGTATTGTCTAAAGATTCACATCTTTGCGTTGTCGATGTGTGGTATCTAATTTCCGAGACCCTTGCGGTCCTTGTAGGTACACGTATGTTACCTGCGGTATCGACTGCGTCGCTATGTTGATCTGTCGCGGCGTTGTGTCGACGATGGCAGCAGCATCGACAAGAGTATCACTGGTCAGTGGCAACGCTCATCGAATACAGATATCAGCGCTCGTAGCGACAAATGCCGGAACTATGACTTTCTCAAAGTCTACTTTTTACGCCTAAAATACGTAAATAAATAACATAATAGACGTTTCATCAACATTGTATGTGCCCTCGCTACCGGGCGTGCATCCAGGTGTCTCTATAAGAACCCTAAATCTCCAGATACTTAAAGATTCAACATGTCGTGACGTCACGCGGCCTACAACGATTTCTGATGGACAACATGCTGCCGAATATCCCAAAGTACGCCTCAATATCGCAAAAGTAGGCTGTCTCTATAGTCAAGCGCACTAGATTTATCTTTCATTTAGTGGACGTGTATACTCAAAACTCCTACTTTTGCGTTTTTTCGCCGTCAAAAGCGGCGCCCCGGAACCTTGAAATAGCTTGAAATCTCGTACGAGTTCCTCTCTGCTCGTATACGTATAGGCTAATCTAGCGGAATGTGTGTGTGCCACACATTCTCAGTCGAGCTTCCCCTAGCGGCCGCTTGGAACGCTTCGATCAGGAGTCCGCCCCCTTATGGGTATTGTCATCGTCCACAATATGTCCAATTTTTCACATTTTTAGCTACGGTTACTATTAACAAAATGGATATCTCTGTTACTAATAATGAAAGATAAAATCTAACTTTTCCGATGAACATCGGTACACCTATTATAACCAAATGTTACGAATCTATTTTCAACATCGCCGATGGGTTCGCGCGTAGCGTCCCTGACTACGGAACCGATGAAAACTTTCTTAACATGGTTAGAGACTAGTGGGAGGACAGATTTTTTTTATTTCATGAATAAAATTTGTTTCCATCTTTTCTGGTTAGCACAACCATAGTATTTTTACTACATAATTTTAACAATATTTTTTAACTATTCTGAAATAGTTTTACGCGAAAATATTGTAGCTTACTCTTCATTAGATCCTTCTTTATGGGACTGCATTACTTAATATTCCTTGTACATGTATACAATATTCAGATCCAATATTTTTTTTCATATGAAAAAGTGTGGCTTAAAAAATATTTTTTCAATATTTGAAAAAGGTATTTATCCAATATTTTTGTGCTACTAGGGATAATTTACGCTATTCGTGTATGGACTAAACAATGCTTAAAAGTTGCCCGAGTTTCCTACCAGGGCAGGCCAGCGAAAGGCACGGAGTCCGATTATTTAGGTAATTGGTTAAATTGTCCTTCTTCGGCAGTCTTGGGAAAACCAATGTTCTTTACACCAGGGATAGTGTTGCGGCTGCGCGTGGAGGAATTCAGGGACTTTGGTAGGTTCGGGTGCCCGTGGAGCGCTGAAGCGCTCTGCTCGTGGAAGGTGGATGTTGGCGTAAGATAACACTCTTTCGAATAAAATTTATGGAAGATAAAAAGACTTTATTGATGAAACCTCGAGGTGTATGGTCTATGACTCCAGAATAATATCTGCTGATATCTGCTTCTCCGAGAAGGCTCCTCGTCCTCCTTCGGTCTTCCGCTCCCGCTTCATTTCCTTGGCCAATAGGAAAATTCGGCATCTCCAGGTGGACGTTGATTCGCTGGGTGGTCTCCGTCCAAGTTGTAGCTCGACGGTGATTGGCGGTGGTGGTACCGTGGAAGCGCGCGCATGAGGGCGGTGGCGTGTACGAGGGAGCCCGCCAAAACAAGGGATGTGGGGGTGTTTACGCGCGAAGATCTAGACCGCGGGGTCCCACGGTGGGACTGCGCAAGAGAGAGGTCCGAGGGAAAGTTCTAAGAGGCCCTTGACCGAGGGTTTATGACTTCCTGTTCTGGCGAGTTTGGAACTACGAATTTCTAAGTGAAATATGAGAACTCCTTCGAGGAGATACGTGACTGCGCCTAAATTCCTCAATTAGTCTCGCACATCAGGATTACATCTAGGTTTTCCGTGGGAACTCTCTTGTCGTTTCTTTACTTATATTCAAATTTCCCTCTCATCGCCATTAATCAACCTATGGCGCAGTAGCGCTATCGTAACTATGTTCGCGTGGTCACGCAACAATAGTATTCATTGAGTTGTAAAACATTGTAACCTGCGAAATGGGACTGTAGCAGTGTCCCTATGACTGCGACGATTTTGTTGGTCGCCAGCCTCGAGTACGCTGACCGAGCTCCAATCGGCATCGGCTCGTCGATGAGCCAATACTAATGCAATTCCAAAACATTTATGTTTTCAATTATTTTTCCACGAACCTTTTACCGATGCATTCGTGACGTTTTTCTGATTAAGACAAGACTAAACATGACATAATTTGACACATGTTTGCAAGCGTAACGAGCGACAATAAGTAGATTCGTAACAGTTGGTTGTAATACGTGTACCGATGTTCATTGGAAAAATTAGATTTTATCTTTCATTATTAGTAACAGAGATATCCATTTTGTTAATAGTAACCGTAGCTAAAAATGTGAAAAATTGGAGATATTGTTGATGATAATACCCATTAGTAGGTTTTGATCCCGACTAAAAGTTAGTTCCGATTCGGTCGTTAGAGGGGTTAAAAAGTGGAGTTGGGTTTTGGTCCAGGCTAAAGGTTAGTTCCGATTCGCTCGTTAGAGGGGGTAAAAAGTGGAGTTGGGTTCTGTGCCGGGCTAGATTTAGACTAGGGGGCAGCAGTATAATGGGCACGGGCAAAACCCGGGCGTGAGCACTCTCAGTACTCTCTGATTGAAGTCGGATTGACTGTTCTGGGTTCCATCGACGCGACGTGGAACACATATTTGGAAAAATAAGGGGTGTTTCAAGTGGACGTGCCTAAAGCTCGTCCTCGCATTTCGTTTCGCTTAGCCACTTCGCGAAGAAAACATATGTATGTATTTACAACGGCCCCCTCGCGAAGAGGGAAAGCGTAGGAACGTCTACTTAGAAATTTGAATCACTGACAAACATAATATAATTGTAAGAGGAGAGATAGACAAGTTTTTATTGAATTAAAAATTTCAAATAGCAAATAAAAGATAAAAAAATTATTTGTCACGCGTCAAATAAAAATAATTCAGGTTATCTTTATTCAACGCATGAAAAATAATGGTTTATTCAATGAAAATTTATCTTTTGGCGTTGAATAAACATTTTATTTTCATCTGTATCTTTATTTGACGGTTTATTCGACTTCGAATAATTTTCTGAGACGCGTCCGAATGCTGTAAGAAGGACCAAGAGTCAGAGAATGGAACGCGCAGTACAATGTATGTCAGTGGTGGGCACTGGTGGAGCCCCTCAAACGCCTGCTTCTCCCAGCAACCTCTCTTTCATGCAGCGCGCACGTTCGTTGCGCACGATGATGTCTCGTGTCTTCGTTGCCCCATTGTACCGTGCTTGCTGGAAGGGGACAGAGGGCGCTACGGTATGGACGTTCTCGCCTCAATTGAGGCAAAATTACCCATTACTGATGTATGTAGTCGCCCATTGAGTAGTGCTCGGAGCACTAGGCCGCACGGGGAGGAATGCCTCCGATCGAGCTACAAATTGGCCATGTCTGTTCTAAATCGTAGTTCTGTTTGGACTTTTTAACTTTTGCATCATTTGATTTTTCGTTTAATTTAACATTCCACATTAATATATTGACTCTGTTGTAAAAGTTTATTTCATAATAGTCATTTTTTTCTAAAAAAAATATGATATGATATATGAATGCTCTTTTTCAATTGCTATAAAAAAACTGCATTTATCGATTTTTTACGTGTTTTCATTTTTTTGTAAATAAGGATTTGAAACGAAAAATTGGAAAAAATCTGAAATTTCAATACAGTATTTTATCGATAATTATCCCCAACACAGGTCTGCCCAGAGATTATCCGCCAGGGATACTATTCTTTGACTTTTGTTGAATGTAGAAAAGGACAGCGGAGCTCGAGAGGCCTCGCTTGCCGAGGAGTGTAACATTGTAAATCGGGTCGAGTATATCGATGTGAGACCACTACTAATCAAATAGCAGAACTTCTTTATTTTTTTATAGGACTTTCAGTAACGTATTTGGTGCATTTGTTTTTATGAAAATGTTTGTAAGACGCGTACTTATAATATTACGAGCACGAGGATTAAACACGACTATGGTCTACAGTCTAGAGTTCAATAGTTCTGACGGGCAGTGATGCCAGAATCGTCTGTGGCTCCCTCTATATCGGTGTTCAGACGTAACCCCACTTTGCTTCCACTAGCCGCTACGCACACAAGGAAACTCTACCCCTATCGTGTCCTTGTGCGGTGGCTGGTCGGCCGGTAGGGCGTAGATTTCGAACGTACGGATCGTTCCGCGGCAATTCAGCTATTTCAGCTTACCGGTGTCGCGAACGGGCGCATTTGATTCTCGGTGCGGCACGGCACTCGTTTTGTTATAACTTTTGACCTAAAAAAGCTATCAAAGCAAAATTTGTATTAAAATTTTTTTCAAAAAGTCGGTTTAATACTGAAATATGTTTTGTATTTCTAAAATAATTTTTTCTTGTTCTTTTAAGGTATAGCTGCATAAGATAGCCAAAGGTTCCCCCAACCAAATTGATTTTTAGTCACACCATGCTCAACGAAAAATTACGAAAAAATTCAGGAATATTTTACCGTGTAGCATACATGAGTGAACATTTTTTTCAGAATTTTGGTTGCAAAATCGATTTTTAAATAAATTAGAAAGCATAAAATTGCCATTTTATATCAAAGTTTTCATTTCACCATGTTTATATTATTATGTAAGCTTTGTCTCATCATGATTATTTGTGTGTATTTTTTTTAGATTTTTGTCGATTATGCGAACACGTTCAAATAAATTGAAAATCTCTAAAAATTCGAAAAAATACGTATTTCCTATTGAAATTTTGGAGATACCAGTTTTATAAAAATTCAATAATGAAATATTGTTGAAAGAATTGTTCTTAATTTTTTTCAGAATTTTTGATGTTGTCCCTTGTTGTAACCGAAAATAAAAATAAATTTTTTCGATGCTTCTTCACTTTTTTGTTGGTGTATCATGTAATATTTAACGTTTTTATATTCGGAAAAATAATGTACGAACTTACATGGAGACAGTGCGGTCGACAGGAAACGGATTTTTCTGAAACTTGCGGGATTTGAAGAAGTCGTTTCCAAATTTAATTTGGCAAAGCAGTAGCGTGCACTTCTCCAGATTTTCCGAGAAAATTACATTTGAAAATCGTTTAACTTATTTATGTGGAGTTCGCGTTAAGTACTAAACAACAAGATGAGTGGCCGAGCGCGGAGCCCGATTCACTAGTATTTACCCAGTCGTCCGGTGACCGGAAAAGTGGTCGGTTCAACTGCATCGAGTGCACCGGTATTATTACGAATAATTCACAGCCTAGTGGTAGACTGAAATATCAAAATAACAAACAATACAAACAATAACTAGAGGAATATATACACAACAAAACCTGATAAAGAGACACGCAGGAAAAGGCATAAATTACAGCATAACGGAACATAACCTAAAACATAACCACATAATCTCTTCCAAAGAGGGACCAAAACGTAAAAATGACACAGCATTTAGTACGGTGATAATAAATGATAAAAAAAGAAAACTACCAGAGGGAGAAACAAATATGAAAAACCTAAAAAAACAGCAGACTCAAATCAAATGTAGCAATAGATATGAAATACTGTCAGAGGAAGAGAGTGAAAATAATGAAATGGAAATTGACAAAACGATAGAAACAAAACCAAAGAAAAACAAAAGGCCTCCACCGCTGGTGTTACATGGCACCATAGAAACGCATGCAGCATTCATGAAGACACTAAAAGACCTATTAAAAGAAAACTACTACGTAAAATACCATGAAAACTTCACAGAGGTATTCACAACAACGTAAGAGCAATATACATTACTTAAAGACATATGGATACAAAAGGAATTTAAATTTCATACTTACACAAACAAGACAGAAAAGAGAAAGACGTATGTAATACAAGGACTACACAATCAAACAGAAATAAAGGACATCGAAAGAGAACTAAATGAACTAGGATATACAATACAAAATATAAATTTAATGAAAAACACAAAACAGCCTAAACACATGGTAACAATTGTAGGAAATACAAACATAAACAAACTCAAACAGGAGATTAAGCAAATTAATAACGTAAGGATAACATGGGAAGACTATGTAAGTAAGAAAGGAATAACACAATGCCATAGATGTCAAGCATGGGGGCATGCAACAACAAACTGCTATGCCAAAATAATATGTTTGAAATGTGCAGGGGAACATTGGACCAGAGAATGCACAAAGAACAGAGAAGAACCAGCAAAATGCGCCAACTGTGGTAAGGATCATCCTGCCAACTCAATAAGATGTGAAGAATATCAGAAAAGAATAAATCTAATCAACAGTAAAAGACCAAGGAACCAAAACAATCACTCCAAAACACCAAACATAATGGACAGCAGGCAATTCCCAGTAATCAACGCCACAGCTAACACTAGTAAAGATGAAGGTCAACTACTCGCATATAAACACCCAAACACCAACATGGAAAACAGAAACAGCAACATTCAGTACAGCACAATAACCAAATTTGGAAGGCAAGAACAGGCAACACATACTAGGACACAGACTGGGACAACCGTCACCACCAAACATAGCACAGACATCAACCCACAACCAAGTACACTAGAAACAAGTATAATCCAGGAAAAGTCGAACCAAAACAAAAGCGAACTCTCTGATTTCATTAACCTAACAAATGAAATTAAGCAGCTAAACGAACTAATTAATATTAAGATAATGTTAGATCTAGTCAGAGAACTCAATAATCAAATAAAACACTGCAGCTCTAAAGTAGAACAATTTCAAATTTTCATAGAATTCTGCCAAAAAATAAATAATGAATAATATAAAAATATGTAGCTGGAACGCAAATGGACTTAGAAGCAGAATTACAGAACTGATACACTTCCTAAGCAACAATAACATAGATATAATGTTGATAAACGAGTCAAGACTGAATAGTAGCATTAAAATTAAAATAAGAAACTACCAAATAATTAGGAAAGATAAGGATAGTAACGGAGGGGGTATTGTGATACTAGTTAAAAACGGAGTGCCTTACAAAGAAATCAGAATTAACGATAATATAGCCCTAGAATGCATATGTATTAAGCTAGTTAGTAACATACATGTAATAGCAGCATATAATAGCCCCAACAAAAACTTCACACCAAAAGACTTAGATATGCTATTTAATGTGGGAAATAGAGTGATCGTGGTTGGTGACCTGAACGCCAGACATACAGCCTGGAACTGTCATATAAATAATGGGAGAGGTAGAGTCCTATATAACTACTCACTAAAATATAACTGCTGCATATTCTTTCCAGATGAACCAACGCACTATCCAGACAATGGTACGACACCAACAACAATAGATATAGGAATAAACAAAAATGTGACAGGAATAAGCAATATCCACACGCTAAACGAACTCTCATCAGATCATAATCCCATAATATTTACACTAGGATCACAACACAAAAGCACAAGCGAAAGAAAAATCTACGACTATGAAAAAGCTGACTGGGAAAAATTTAGGGATATACTGAATAGCAAAATTAAAATAACAAACAAAATCTGCACTGAAGATCAAATAGATACAGAAGTTCAAAAGCTCACAAAGAACATACAAGAAGCAATAGTTAAAACAATCCCACTAAGGACACTAAAAGCGTTACAAGACAGACTACCAAACAACATTATGAACATGATATCTGACAGAAACAGGTTAAGAAAAATGTGGCAGCGAACAAGGATACCAACACTAAAAATGGAAACAAAAATAAAGACCAAAGAAATAAGTGCAGCAATATTCAAACACAGAAATGAAACCTGGACAAAAAAACTGAAAAAGATAAATATTTATGACAAGTCTCTCTGGCGGATGACCAAAATCTTCAAAAATGAATACCAGCCAGTCGCAACACTTGTTAAGAATAATGAAGAAGCACTAACAGACATTGATAAAGCAAACATGCTTGCAACACAATTTGAATCGGTACACAATATAAACTTAAACAACAATAGCATTACACAAGAAAAAATAGTGGAGGAAGTAAACAGTTACATAAAAGACACAATACTAGACGACTGGGACAAATACATAACATCTACCAAAGAGATAATTCAAATAATCAAGAAACTCCCATCAAAAAAAGCCCCTGGCTCTGACAACATACAGAACATAATACTTAAAAATCTAGAACGGAAAGCAATAGTACAACTTACATACATAATCAATGCAACAATCAAACTATCATACTTCCCAGTTCACTGGAAGACGAGCACTGTAATACCAATACTAAAGACTGGAAAAAGTAAAGCGGATCCCAGCAGCTATCGACCAATTAGCCTCTTACAAACAATGAGCAAACTAACAGAGAAAATAATATCAAAAAGAATGAATGATTACGAAGAAGATAATAAAATAATAGTGGACCAACAATTTGGATTCAGGGAGAGACATAACACAGTACAACAGGTAGTACGCATAGTTAATGACATAGCCACAAACTACAACAAAGACAATGTGACCGTAATGCTGCTGCTAGATATTGAAAAAGCATTCGACAGGGTATGGATAGACGGACTGATATACAAAATGATACAATTTAAATATCCCAAAACATTAATAAAATTTATAAACTCATACCTAAGAAATAGAAAACTACAAGTCAACGTAAACAACAGCATATCAAATAAAAGGAAAATTAGAGCAGGCGTACCACAGGGATCAGTGCTAGGACCCAAACTTTTCAATATATATCTAAATGACATACCAACATTCCCCAAAACAAAATTGGCACTCTTTGCAGACGACACAGCAGTATATGCACATTCTTTTAATGCTATAATAGCAGCAAAACAAATACAAATACATATAAACATATTACAGGATTTCTACACAAAATGGAAAATTGCACTCAACGAAAGTAAAACCGAAGTAATCATATTTGCAAAAAAAACCAAGAGTATAAAAATAATACAACCCATAAAAGTATACAACCATATTACTCATCCAACCAAGAAAGTCAAATATTTAGGAGTACACCTTGACAGCAAACTGCTCTTTAAAGAACATATCAAACAAGTGCTTAGGAAAGCTTATGCCGTTCAAAAAAAATTATATCCGCTAATGGTCGCTAATTCAAAACTAACACCACAAAATAAAAAATTGATTTACACAATGATACTGAGACCAACAATAACCTACGCAGCAGCGGTGTGGTGTAGTGCAGCACCAACCAACATTAAACCACTACAAATTTACCAAAATAAGTGTCTCAGACTAATATTATCTGAGAACTACTATGCGAGAATTAAGGACATGCATCAACAAACGGAACTTCCAGAAATTTTGGATTATATTAAAACACTAGCAGAACATTTCTACGAGACCCAAACAAACAGCAATCCACTACTAAGAAAAATAACAGAAATAAGAAGCCACAACCAGCAATTTAGAATAAAACATAAATTACCGTACCAAGCCCTAAAGCTATTCCACGAATACAACTGATATAGCTCTATAATCTTAAAGCCCTAATATAGAATTAGTTTATAAGTGCCGTAGATAGGTTTTACACACTAGGAGTTTCCTATACATAGAAAATACCAAAGACTAAATGTACAAAACCGATAGAGTGCAATACAAAAATACCACCATCTGTAGACGAACTCACGCGTAATAGAAAGTAAGGAGCAGGTAAACCACACTAGGTAGGAACTGCGCAAAACAAACATGGTACCTAATAAGCATGTTTATATATATAGTCTGTTACTAAATGTATAAGGATGTACAAATAATTATAATAAATTCTTTATTAAAAAAAAAAAAAAAAAAAAAAAAAAAGTTTCACTAGTAATGACTAGATTGCTGGTTCGATTCACGCTGTCGACATTCTTTTTTTTCAACTGATATCTACCTCCATTTTAAGATGATACCAACAATTCATGAAATCTGTGCAAAATAAAAAGTTATTTTCATTTTTTAATAAAAAATGCATGTGTTTTATTTGTGGACATCGGAAAAAAAGTCGAACATAAACATAATACAGAATGTTATATTTACTTTATTATTGCATATTGTTTTTTTTAATTACATGCTAGTATGACACGAGCCAGGGTGATATCCATCCTAAGTACTGGAGAAATATTTATGAATGTAAACGAAGTTTGTTTTCCGGTTGACATCCTTGAAGAGGCGTGCTCTTGTACGAACGCTGCGTTGATAGTATGTGCTGGATGCCGTAAAGATTACTGTTTTCAATGCTTTTACGTTGAATTTCACCCTGGTTCAGGTCATACGAGCATGTAATTAAGAAAAACAATATGCAATAATAAATTAAATATAACATTCTGTATTAAGTTTATGTTCGACTTTTTTTCCGAATTCTGAATTTTTATAAAACTGGTATCTCCAAAACTTCAATAGGAAATACGTATTTTTTCGAATTTTTAGAGACTTTCAATTTAGACTTACATAATAATATAAACGTGGTGAATTGAAAACTTCGATATAAAATCGGCGATTTTATGTTTTCTGATTTATTTAAATATCGATTTTGCAAACAAAAATTCTGAAAAAAATCTCGGTCATGTATGCTACTCGGTAAAATATTCATGAATTTTTTTGTAATTTTTCGTTGAGCATGGTGTGACTAAAAATCAATTTGGTTTAGGGGAACCTTTGGCCATCTTATCCAGCTATACCTTAAAAGAACAAGAAAAAATGATTTTAAAAATTCAAAGTATATTTCAGTATTAAACCGACTTTCTAAAAAAAAATTTAATCCAAATTTCGTTTTGATAGCTTCTTTAGGTCAAAAGTTACAGCAAAACGTGTGCCGTGCCGCACCGAGAATCGAATATGCCGGTAAGCTGAAATAGTTGAATTGCCGAGGAACGATCCGTACGACCGACCGGCCGACGAGCCACCGCACACGGGCACGATAGGGGTAGAGCTTCCTCGTGTGCCTAGCGCTAGTGGAAGCAAAGTGGGGGTACGTCTGAACACCGATGTAGGGGAGTCCGTGGGCGCACGCCCACGTTCTGGCATCACTGCCGACGGGTGCGGGAGTATTCAACAGAATAAATGCCCGGAGTCATCCCTTGCTCGTCAAAGTCAAGGGTCCCATGGCCAGGGCTTGGCGAGTAAGGAGGGGGGGGGGGGTCGAAGCGCAGGTAGCCGCGGCCCGCGGTCCCGCTGCATGAGTTTCATCCCTGCATGCTACGTGACGTCTTACATGATTCCAAATATGATAGAATTCCGATGATATTTGCTTGTGCAACGAACGACGAAAGTTTCGGACGCAAAGGATAGCATGGGGAAAAGGATGAGAGACGCGAAGAGTCCTGTTTAGGATTGGACGAGGGGTCCTGTGCGACGCCTGCGCACTGCCACTTGCGATCCTTTCACGATCCCAGCGGATCGGCGGGATCGCGGCTATGAGGCACATGGCGAGCCATCTCCCAGGTAAAATGGGAATTGGGCGGCTTAAAGTCGCGCGTGAATTTGACGTCACGCGCGATGAGTCATCGTGCTTCACGGCAGCGAGCCCGTCGACCGTTGGATTCTAAGAAATTAATAGAATTCTCCGAACGCTTGTTCCGATCTGCACGAATTATCTCGCATCTCAAGTCGCGATCCGCGCAAACTATCTCGCTACCGTTCAACGTTCATTCAGTTTTAAGACAATTCATTTCATCAGCGTGTATTTCCGTGCATCATTTCATTTATTGCTTAAATTCATTACATTTCATACAGTGTTTGTTATCGTGACATTTTACATCGTTTTCTCTTTGTTACTCGCGTACATACAAGTGACTGTTGATCGATTTCGTTAGAATAAAGAACATTTACAAAGAGTATTCGTATATACGAGAATTCGTAGATACTGTGACGTTGCAGATTTTGCGACGTCACTTCTCCGTTACTTTTCGCGGCCCAAAGAGGCATTTCGAATGGACCGGACCGCCGTCTACCGTACCGCACCGACATTCACGAATTTCGAGAGCGCTCCCCGAGGAAATTCCGTATAAAATGACCGACTGGCGGCTAATTTGAATTGCGTGTGCCGAGTACGGCCGAATTTCAGTACGTGCCCCGTGCACCACCAGCCCCTTTAGAGGTACCTATGGCGGCTCGCTTCGTGGGATTCCATCGTCGCGACTTACTGGCCCACTAAAACGTCCCGTGCACGGGTTATGGAAAAGGGCCGCCAACGCACACGGGTCGAACGGCCCGGAGACGACACAGGCCTCGAACCCCCACAGCACCGGACTTTCCTCACAAGGAACTCCACCAAGAAGGTTCTGCTGCCGTCTCACCCCGCGGGAAGGGGTTCCATATGCGAGGGTGGTGTGGAAGCGCCCTGGGATCGTCTTGGACGCGCTCCGTTCGCCGAGAGGCGATCGTTAACGGAAATTCGGATGTCATCCAGGGCCAGGGAACATCCGTGGGAACCCACAGTTAAATACGTCGCGTGCGAGACCAGCCAATTAGGAAAACCCAATAATAAGTAGGGTGGGGATTGCCGGGTAGATCGCCGTTAGGATCACCGCGAAGGATCACTGTCGTGCCGGTTCTCGTACGGAAAGTTCCGAAATCTCGCATCTCGCGTTAAATTTCGTTAAAGACCTGAAGGTAGTGCCGACGCACCGAGGTAGCGAAGGAATAGCGTCCAGGAGAGGCGGTAAGTCGACACAGTGATCCTTCCCGTTGTGTATTTCGCGTAGTGGTTCATATTATTTCGCGTAGTGATTCATATTGTTTCGCGTGAGGACGATACGCTTCCCGTCTCGTCCTCGATTTCGTACGTGCCGAAGCGCGTTTCGCCTCGCATTCACGCCTCACGCTGATTACCGGCGTTTTGAAAAGGGCTTGTATTTCGCGTCCGTCACCAAAAAGAAGTTTTCCTCGGAGGAGTCGCGTCGAGAGAGTGAGTGTAGTTTTCGCGGCGTTCGGATCATGCGTTTCGTAGATCTCGGTCGAGTAACATGGCGACGCCAGTTATAGCGCGCTCGTGAGAGCGAGCGAGATAGAACATCGCGCGCCGTCGCACGCTTGTTTCGTTCCGTTTCGGGAATTCTCGCGACAGTCAAATTGTAATCGCGCCGTTCATCTGCGTTTGCGAATTCTTTGTAGCGGCACACGGTTGGCGACCGTAATAACCATTCAAACAGTCCGCTTGCAGATGTCAAGGTTTAGGCGAGAAAAACCTTCCCCGATATTTGCAAGCCCGGAAATGATTTTATTCTTTTACTGCTTTCACGTGCACAGCAGACTTCGCTGATGAAAACGTCGCCAGCCGTGTACCGTTACGGGACTTCCCGACCGTGCGGTCGAGGAAAGTCCCAAAACATAGGAGCCACCTAAATTGGCGACAAGGAGTCCCTTTCCCCCGCCGATCAGGGCGGTGTTTTAAAGGAAAAAGTAACTCCACCCTCGCGCCTTCAGGGAGCAAGCTCCACCCGCGCGTTCTCGGAAAAGGCGTTACCCTCTTCCGAGACTTTGTATATATACCAAAGGAAAAACGCAAAACAGACATTCACGTACATCCAATTCACGTACATCCACACTCTGTCACTCATCACGCTGTCAACTTCTTGCATTCAAATAAAAGTATCAGTCCAGATATTGCAATAATCATTTTCACTTGTAACCTCTCCATCCGTTACATCTTGTACGATAATTTCGTCTAATCTACCGTCTTACCGTAGTTTCGCAGAACTAAGAAAATTGACAACCCCGCGCTGCGAACCTACACCTTTTCGTTTCTTTGTATGAAGAGCTCGGGCTCTCGGGTCGTGGCCTCGTGGCCACTCTTTTTGTAACCACGGACACCGATTAAAATTAATCTCGACACCAAGTGAACTGTCGTTTCTCAACCTGCGAGATCCGCCCTGCCGTAAGGGCCGTCCCCGTCCTTCCTGCGTCTGAACCTCTGACCCATCGCGAGTCGCGTAACGTACCTCGAAACTCGATAACGGAAATTCTCGTTTCGATTCTCCGCGTGTAGGAAATCGTCTCGTTTCGCGTGGTATCCTTCCGATACCTGGCGCCCGAACATCGTCCGTTAGTATCGCTATCGAGTTTTCGAGTCGCGTCTTGTGCCGGGAGGACCTCGTCCGTACGGCCGGCCAAGGCCCGGTCTCAGTGCCTGTAAAATCCCGGAGTTGCCTCCATTTTTCGCCCGCGGAAGAAGCGCCGAAAAAGGGCAACGTCACAATACATACGAGTGAATTCCTCACCCAAACAATGTCCTACAAATTCACTCATATATATTTATCGATCCATTTTAGAGGCCTTTCCGAAACGTAGTTCTGAAAATTTGTTTACTTCTAATAAAAGAAATATACGTAATTTGCTGCAAAGTAATATGCAATTAAGAAAAAGTAAGTTCTGCAAGTTTTAAAAAATAATTACACATTTTTCGTTAATGTTTATTGATAAAAGGTGTCTTTTATCATGTCATAATCATGTTTATTGATAACATTGATAAATCATGTCACATTACGACCGAATATTTTCTGAATTTTTTACACGAAAGCTTGAATTTTTTATGATTTTTTGGTATCCGTGCCGGATCGGTATCGTATTTTTATTAAAAGTTACAGCACATAATAGATTTCGCAAAATGCGTACTTTGACCCCCTCCCCCCCGTAACCGTGAAGTCCTGGGAAAAAGTTTTTGCACGGAATCAATGTTAGACCCAAAGGGTTACCAATATGCAAAGTTTCAGGAAAATTGGTCTTGGGTAATTTTGGCCGATTTTGAATCAACGCCTTTGTCCTTGACCCTGTTTTCAAGGTCAACATTTTTTTGTATTGCATAGTATTGTACTCGTCGCAAGGAACAAAAGTCTCAAAGACATCACGGGTCTCAAGTCAACCATTCTCTTGAAAAACGACTTTAAAGTTTCATAAACTATTTTATTCCACATGTGTACAGGGTGTCCCAGGATGGTATAAATGTAGAGGGGGTGATTCTACATGAGAAAATAAGTCTCAAATATAGAATAATATTTTTCATTTGACACCTCGTGTTCGAGAAATTAGCGTTTGAAAATTCGGCGAACGCGCTTGATATTGAATATGAATCGTCTGACGTGTCTGTTCATGAGCTACCTGATCTACTTCTTACAAACGCCAGGAACGCGAACTTGACGGATTTTCAAACTCTAATTTTTCGAGAACGAGATATCAAATGAAAAATATTATTCTATATTTGAGACGTATTTCTTCATGTAGTATCAACCCCTCTACATTTATACCGTCTTGGGACACCCTGTGTACATGTGGAATAAAATAGTTTATGAAACTTTAAAGTGGTTTTTAATAAGAGAATGGTTGACTTGAGACCCATGGTGTCTTTGAGACTTTTGTTCCTTGTGACGAGTACTGCAAAAAACCCAGACCTTGAAAAAAGGGTCAAGGACAAATTTGCGGACCATTTTTTTAACAAATCTCCACCGATCCAGAGGTATAGAATTCTGCTATGGTAGTGGTGACATATAATTTGTATACACCCTGTACAGATCTTTCAGTTGTTTCGGAACTAATCTCTCGGCACAAGCTCTAATTATTCGGGTTTTCATGTTCTCTGGTGTAGTTGGTCGTTGACGATAAACTATTTGTTCAAATTTTCCCAACAAAAAAATCCATTGGTGTGAGGTCTGGTGAACGCGGAGGCCATGCCACAACTCCAGTACGACCAATCCATAGATATGGAATTTTTAAATCCAAAATATCACGCTCTTGATTGTTGAGTCTTGGTCAAATCCCTCAATCTCGATAGATATAAGTTTTACGTAAAACTTTAATTGTCGAAGATCAAGGTCATTTCAAGGTCATCTTATTATAAATATCTGAATGTATTTTTCAATTAGCTACACGCTACACGATACAATAAAAAAAGTAGTTACGTGTCAAAAAACACAAATGACCTTGATAACTTCGAAAAAAATGACCTTGAGAAAAAAGTATTTTTGCCAGATCCTTTGACACCATGAACATTACGTAAAAAATATTTTTTGCATCACAATAAGCTGAAGAGAAGTTTATGTGGCCTTATTTAAAAGGACCACCCTGTACATGTAATCTTGGTTTTTTACTTATACGTGCGTACTGCGTATATGAAATCTTCTTTTTATCTTTCGTACTTTCACAAGTTTACTTTGCTACAGCATCATCAAAGTAATAAAGCCTTTCTTAAGGTTCCTTAATTTGAATTAAAATACAATTTTAATACTTCCATATTGTATATTTCATCGATTTAATTTTAATTTTTTAATGATTACATTGACATAAATATAATTTTACAAAAAGTTTCGATTGACTAATATTAAGTGAATAAAAATAAAACCAGCACTATTATCGACATTTAGAAGCACACACATAGAAAGGGTGAGATAATGTTTATTTAGATTTTAGGTAATAATAATGATTATATGTTTTGTTTTTCTAATTAATTAATTATTATATCAAAATATTGTTGTAGAAACTACGATGGAATAATTATGTATATATCATAATACGTTACTACGTAAAACTAAATTAAAACATGCTTACGTCATCCTAGTATTTATGATACAACATAAAAATCGTACGAAAATATATGTGTAGATGTCAGTGTAAAGGACTGCAATTGTCGTTCAATGAATTACAGAGAAGAATAGTGTTCTTCGAATTTTAAATTTGTAAAGATGAGTAAGTGGATCTATACATTTATGTAGGTATACTATATGTATGTGTTAGTCTTAGTTAAATGCTGTCATTGGTTGCAATGTTGCCTTTTATATTTTACTTATTACTCATTCGTGTTCGCAGTCCGTAGGTATAGGTAAGTATGTAGATTGTAGATACTTCGACAGCTAGCGATGACGTGATGCCCAGAATGGTCGTTTGCAGTAACGTATCTATGTCAGTATGTGGGGCAACTATTGGAGCCAATAGAACTATTGACGCGAAAGTACCGACAGAATCTGGGATGAGACAAGTGTGTTATGAGTTTTCTGTAAGTTATTATTAATATTTGAATACATAATGGCAGTTAAAATTCGAAATTTCCAACGTTCTTATTTAGATAATGATATTTATAAAGTAGAATATAAAATTTGATAGAATTTAGCACGATTTTTCTTTATTTCTGATCTACAATTGTAATATCCTTTAAGGAAATAGCCTTTAAAGGCTATTACCACTGAAAATAAGATTTTATTTGATTCTATTTCCTTAAAATTGGTCGACAAAAAATGAAAATTGCATAAACATCCGTAGTCTAATTATTGCCTTTAAATAGTACTGATTGTTGCACGAGTAAAATTTTCTAAACTTTTAAACGTTTTTCAGAAGAAAAAGAAATTCCGATTAAAAATATTGTTGTAATGGAGTTGGAAAATGCATCCTTTATGGTTGGATATAGGTAATAATTTTTGCATGTCATACTTAAAAGTAGAAGTCTCGAAATTAATAATGCTAAACTGTCTATGTCATTCATCTCCGCTTATATCTAGCAAATTCTGTGATAAGTTAGCTGTAACAGTTTAATTAAAAGAGTTGCCAGTTACATTTCGGGTAGTGCAAAGTACTGCAAGTGATGTGCAATTTTGGTTGTTTCCAAAATTTTTTTGAAGTTCAATATCAACAAATTTTTAAATTGTCAAACACGAGATGGTTTTGTTTACACAAATGTGTTATTCTCTACTTCTCGATAATTCAGACGTTTTGAGAATATTTTTTATTTTCGCAACAGTTGAAGAGGAATTAAAGTCTACTAATGTCATTGTACAGTATTTGAATGATCTAATAATTAAAGCATATACATTGTTTCTAAAATATTCATTAAGTTTTTTTAGTAATTTTTCCCTATTTCAGTCTCGTAATCTTTCAATACACAAATTACACCGTCCAACAAATTTCAACTTTTTTCTTATGTTTCGATTTTCATTATGCGATTCTCGTAGAGTTTTACGCGCTGATTCCGAATCTGTTTTTAATTTTTCTCCTAGACGCACAGTTTTTGAGAAATTTGAATTTGAAAAAAGACATATTTTTCAACTTTGAACGAATATTGTGATGTTATTATAAAAGATATTGAATTGTTCTTTACAGCAAAATATTCCACTATCGCAGTCGTTCGACGGGATACGGCGTGGCGTAACGGCGATGCAGTCGCCTTAAGCGCGCAATTATGTCAGCTTATTTAAATGTTATATTTATTATTGTTATTTATTATTTATTATTATATTCCCGTTTTATTAATATATTCATTCTTTATTTATTATTTTATAGTCCAAATTGGAATTTACAAGATAGAAAACATACCTAAAACTTCTTTCTTCTTGACTGACGTTTATGAGATGTTTCCGCTTCTGTTATTAAATTCCAACAATAGTCTGCAAGCATGGTTGTATTATTTTTTCCCAAGTATTTTGTTTCCATAACCAAAATGTCTTCATGTAACCTGTATATAAGTATATACACCCTGTATATAAATGCATGTAAAATATTTTTTTTACTCGTGACCTTTGTGAGTTATGAAGGTCACCAGCGTTTTTTTAAATTCATACCCCCATTTATTTACAATTTTTTAAGTAGGAGTCATTTGCAGTCGAAATCATATTTGGTAAAATATTGATATTATCATTGTTTACGAGATAATCGGCATCTGAGATATCAAAGAAGTAAACTGGATTTTAAGTATTTTTGAATTTGATTTCAAATGTCAAAGAGGTTGAGAAAGTATACAAATAATTTTTTTCTGAAACATTAATTATTAATTCATAAATTGCTCGAAACGTTTACCATCATGTTCGATACAAGAAGGATATCGTTCAAAACGTTGACCACAACATGCGTTCTCAATCTCTTTGACATTCCAAATCAATATATATATATATATATATATATATATATATATATATATATATATATATATATATATATATACAGCCATACACACACGCACGCACACACACACACTCTACACATAAATACACATGTTATACATTAATTTTTCACAATCAAATCATAACAATTTTTGCAAAATTATGCTGGGTGGTCAAGGCACCCCATTTATCCAAATATTTACTTTACTGATGATAAATTCGCCGCGCATGCGCAGAAAAACCCGTCCTATGTTTCATTACTGGGTGCGTCCCGCTATTGACTAGTCGCTTATCGTTCGCGCAGAAAACAGTTTGGTTTAACAAAAACATTTTTATTACCGAAATTTTCAGTTCTATTTACTGTAAGTACACTTTACATGAATAACTTAATCTACTACAAACAATTAACAATATTATACGCGTATTAATGCAGACTAGTTTTAAAAGTTTCTTACTGATCGTGAACAATCTATTAATTAATTAATATTTCTCAGAGATGTGCGGATTTTTGACATTTCGGGTTCTGGTTGAGTCGGGAAAACTCGGGCGAGATTGAACGGTCTATCTAAAGTATGAAACCTGTTGAAACTTATCGGGATCTCGAAAGTATCCGACTGCACACAAACATATCGGGATCTCGAAAGTATTCGACTACCTACAAACATATCGAGATCCTGAAAGGATCTAACTGAAAACTAATTAGCAGGGATGAGCGCGTTCCCGACTTTTCGGGTTCGGGTTAGGTCGGGAAAACTCGGGCGAGATTGAGCGGGCTATCGAAAGTATGTAGCCTGATGAAATTCATCGAGATCCCGGCACTGTACGACTGCATACGAACGTATTTAGATCCCGAAACAATCAAACGTTAAACTAATTAGAGAGAATAGTCGGAAAATTTATTTTTTACATATAATTTAAAATAAAATAGTTGTTTTTGTGGTAACTTTTTTTTCTTCTTTTTAGTCAGTGACACCTAATTTTAAATATATATTTAAATATCTAAATACTAATAAATACGTTACACGTGTTCTTGTTTGTACATTTTTATTATCACCAAGCATTTAGCAGGTATTTATTGCTTATATGTATCTTTAATATAGCAGTATTAAATGCACAATTTAAAAGGGAAAATATTGTGTTACTAATAATATCATCGAATATTTATCGAGTAAAAATTTATGCTTCCAACCATCGCATTTTACATAAAATAAATACACAGATTACATAACATCATTATAGATTTAATAACAATAATGACAAAACAATTTGCATCTATCAGCTGATAGAGCAGGCGAAGGTTCCTAAACAAAATATATTTCTAGATTCGTATTTTGGACCTGTGCAAAATTGAGTCAGGAATAAAATACTATAACTAGTGAATGAAATGTAACGGAATTAAAATATTAATCGTTTCTTAAGTACAAATTAATATAAAATCGTATATAGTCAAATAGTTGGGATTGTGAAAGACTTAGGACTTAGGCAGCCGAATACTTTCGGGAGCCCGTCCGACATTTCTCGATTTTTTCCGACCCCACCCGAGAGTCGGGAATCCCAAGATTTCGGAATCCAGCACCTTACTGATATTTTTATACTTTCAGTTTACTAATTGGATAAATAATCATGTCACATCAACAGCATTATCCCTTCAAAGTAAGTACATTGCCATTAAAGTTTGGAATTTGCGTGAAATTCCATTTTTACATGACTCTAAACAGTTCGATTGATATTTTTAGTTCAAGTATCTATCAATCGTATTTATATCACTAAATACATCGTTCCAACTAATCAATTGAAATAATGTGTCATTCAATTGCTTATTGTCTAGATTAAGACATGAATTTGATAAAAAGTTTTTATCAATTTTATTTCTTCGTAATTAAAATTTGTTGAGCCCCTAAGTAAATAAAGTTAATTGGAAACACATTTTTTATTCTTCTTTATTCTCTTATAATTTACTTGTTATCTGAAACAAATATTTTAGTTTATTAGATGTACATATCATGGAGTATGTGTTTTCTGATTTAATAGTGTACCGTATATCCTGCTGATCCATTTGATGCAAATGCAGACGCAGAATTATTGCATCAAGCATTAAAAGGAAATGTCACTGATGAAAGAACTGTTATCGATGTACTTACAAAAAGAGGGATAGTCCAGCGTTTGGAAATTGCTGAAGCATATAAAACATTATATGGAAAAGATCTGATAAAAGATATAAAGAGTGAAATTAAAGGAAAATTGGAAGATGTTCTACTTGCTCTAATGACACCATTACCTCATTATTATGCTAAGGAATTGCATGATGCAATTAGTGGATTCGGGACAGATGAAGAAGCAATTATAGAAATTTTATGTACTTTAAGTAATTGTGGTATCCGTATAACTGCAGCATTTTGTGAAAATTGTATGTATAACTAATACAAAGGAGTTTCTTGTATCGTTTTTAATGCTATATGTGTGGATTTGATTCATTATATTATTTTGCTTTTACAGTATATGGTAAAACTCTTGAAAGTGACTTAAAGGGGGATACTTCAGGATACTTTAAAAGATTGCTTGTTTCACTTGTTCAAGCAAATAGAGATGAAAATCAGAATATAGATCAAGCTCAAGCTATAGCTGATGCACAAGCACTGTATGAAGCTGGTATGTTTGCAAACCAATAGAACATTGATTTTATTGTTATTGTAATTTGTCAAAATTATATGTTTATAATGCCAATTGTTTAAACAATATGAAAAAATTAAATTAGCAAATTATGAATTTTGTGTATAACTCATAATGCATTAAAGAAATAATTTGATTACGTTTATTTACATTGCAGGTGAAAAACACTGGGGAACAGATGAATCTCAATTCATTGCTATTTTAGTATCTCGCAGTTATCAACAGTTAAGACAAACTTTTATTGAATATAAAAAAATATCTGGACATGACATAGAAGTTGCTATCAAAAAAGAATTCTCTGGAAATCTTGAGAAAGGTCTCCTTGCAATAGGTAAGAATGT
This sequence comes from Sphecodes monilicornis, assembly GCA_913789915.3. NCBI lineage: Eukaryota > Metazoa > Arthropoda > Insecta > Hymenoptera > Halictidae > Sphecodes > Sphecodes monilicornis. The sequence continues at coordinate 3,653,400 of OU565292.1, forward strand.
TTTCTAAATTTAGTATCGTGGAAAAATCTTTGCATTAGCTTGAATACAATTGGTTATTCATATTAGACTTTTAATTATTTCGCTATCAAATTTTAGTATGATTTTTTATTTGTATACTATTTTAAGAATACCTTTTTAAATCAATTATCATTTATGTTCCAGTAAAATGTGTAAAATCAAAAGTGGGCTTCTTTGCTGAGAGATTATATAGCAGTATGCATGGTATAAGTAGAAAAGATCGAACACTTATTCGTATTATTGTTTCTCGGAGTGAAATTGATCTGGGTGATATTAAACAAGCTTTTGAAAAACGATTTGGAAAATCATTGGAAAGTTGGATTGCTGTACGTATTTTTATTGCTTTTAATATATTCTAGTCATGAAAAGTACTGATAAGGTCAACAAACATATGCAATCAATTCATACAATAGCATTTATAAATGTACTTGTTTAGTGCAGTTAATAAAATTGAGATAATATGATTTAAAATTACGTTAGATTATGAAATAAATACTTACACATCTTTATTACAAATTTTTATGATTTCAGAATGAAACATCTGGAGATTATAGAAGAGCTCTTCTCTCACTAGTTTCCACATAAATTAAATAAATAAAATATCTTTAAAACGTGAATGAAATGTGGCATAACATACTGCTTCAGGTGCTTACACCAAGTGCACTATTGAAATATCTGATTTTTACGCATGGAGAATTTTCTCCTCGTGCATTTCAATTAGAATTTTCTAATCTCTTTCCTGAGAACGGAAAATGCCTTAACCAACCACTTTGCTTTTAGAAAGGATGACTATGCTTCAGTTGGATGCTGCCAGCAAAAAGTATGATTCAGTGCAGAGACCAATTACATAAGATTTTCTAATATAGAAATTTTCGAGAAGATCTTTAAGATTTCCTAATATGGAGCATCCACACTCAGATTTTACAGTATATAAACCCTCTGGGGCCAGTGCGTAAAGTATAAATAGACAGTATTTGTCGCTATGCTGAATCACTGTTTTGGAGCTGGTTGTATTTACCAAGATCGGGCCCAGTCACCCTTTCGAATCTAGTAACCTTAAAGATTCCATGAGTTCAGTATTAATTTATTTTGGTATATTCTTCAACCACTCTATGTTCCCTGCATCGCCAGTGCATCACCAAACAGGCAGTAATACTTAGGTAACTACAACTCATATTTCACATACTCAATTCTTACTGTGATAGTAACAATTGTAATAGAAACAGTTTATTGTAATATACAATTGAATCAAAAAGTAATTTAAAGTAACATTTGATTTTAATGCACTATTCAAATCTAGTAATTCTTAGTTGACTGTTTCCACATGATATAATTTTACCGCTTGGGTTGTATCAACTAATTTATAATTATAATATTGCAGTTACGAAGCTGTTACTAACATATCTCAAGAGTTACCTGCTCTTGCATAAGGAATCCGAACTGTTTTCTAACCTACACAGCTCTCTAATTTCAATGCATCAGGTTTGTCCATAGTCTGCACTTTTGCCCAACTTCCTAACAGCTCCCCGATTTTGCATGGAGTTTATCTACTTGGTCTCTTAAATATCCTAGCGACTCCCTAATTTCGATATACATACCAAGTCTGTCCACCCACCCACTTATAATTAGAAACCATATTCCTCTATAAACCTTAAATTGCTTCGCTGTCCACCCACCCACTTATAATTAGAAACCATATTCCTCTATAAACCTTAAATTGCTTCGCTGTCCACCCACCCACTTATAATTAGAAACCATATTCCTCTATAAACCTTAAACTGCTTCGCTGGCCACATGCTCTACTGCTCGACCCAGACTTGTAACAATCACTATAAAAGATAATGTATTTTACCATATTCTTTACATGACAAATGATCTGCTTCTTATAATGAACTAAGATTTATTTTTAATGAAATATTCTACTAAATTGAACTGTCATACAACGTTTTTTATGTATTTTGCAATGGAAATATATTTATACAAATTGTTATAAAATCTATAAAAAAATTGAAATATTATAAATATATAATTGAAGTATACTTTACATTAATATGTACCTATTTTACAAAACTGAAATATATGCAATTTATTCTACTGAATTTCAGCACTTACTCTTTGAAATAAATGACTAGAAAGTACAATATTCAATAAGTGTAATATTATTACCTACAGAATTTATAAAAACTTATGGAATATTGTGGTATCAATGACAAATTCCTAAATAAATAGGTTCAAACGCATTATGTATGATAGAAAATTTGAATCTGGAATAGCTTTCAAGAACATCGTGAAGTTTGAACGCTCGTCAAAGTTCATGTTTTTGGGAACGTTTCAATACTAAAGTTTTCGAGATTTGAAATCATTTTAGAGAGTTCAATTGTCTATGACAATTGTGTAACTCTCTGAATTCTTTGACAGTGTGTCCATGCTAAAGTATCCCAATAAACAATTTGCTCTTGATTTGGTACGAATTCACTGTGTTATTGCGCTCATTGAACCACTGCACAGACTTAATCAATATAAATTTTATGCAGTTGATGAGTGCGTACACATTACACATATATTAACTATTCTTGTGTTTTCTTATTTTTAAAATAAGTACTTGCATTCTTTTCATCTGTAGAGAAATAAGAATTCATTAAATTTTCATAAATTTATTAAATTCATTCAATTAAATTTTCATTATAATATATTTATATAGATAGATAGATAGATAAAGTTTTATTGTTCCCCTCGGGGTTACAATTCCATTGCCATCTCCTTCCATTTCTTCCTTACTCTAATCTTACTAACTATCTTAAGTCTATCCTATACCTGGTCGGTGATTGGATGTTAGGTCTATCCTATACCTGGTCGGTGGCCGTACTCGGCACGCGCAATTCAAATTACCCGCTGCTCTTTCGTTTTCCGCGGAATTTCCTCAGGGAACGCTCTCTAGATTCGTGAGTGTTGGTTCGGTACGCTAGGTGGCGGTCCGGTCCATACGAACTGCCTTTCTGGCCGCGAAATTTAACGGAGAAGTGACGTCGCAAAATCTGCAACGTCACATTGCATAAAATGTTACATCAGAGGTTACATCAATTACGGCGAAAAACTAATCGATACTTGCGATGCAAAGTGCATGTCTTTCGCAGGCGAAACGGGAAATCTGGCGGCCAAATGTTTTATTGCACTTTCTCTCAAGTCCTCCGTACTAGGGCTGTTACTTTCCTCCGAAGGTCGAAAATATCGAAACTTCGAAACTTCGAAACTTCGAAACTGCGAACCTTCGATTCGTTTCCAGTTAACGCTTAAAAAAAATAAATTTTCATAATTTGTTTCTATATTCACTATCTGAATTATTTCAATAATTTATTGTTAAGATAATATATTTATAATTTGAATTATCCTTTCGATAGCACATCGTTAAAATAATTGCTTAAATAAATAAATTTTATAATTTGTTTCTATAGTCATTATTTGAATTGTTATTTCAATTATTTATTGTTAAAATAATTGATTAAATAAATAAATTTTTACAATTTGTTTCTATATTCATTATTTGAATTATTGCAATAATTTATTGTTAAAAATTGTTTAGACATTGTAAACGTATTTACATAATTAATATAGGAACACATTTCTATAGAGTATAAAAATTTATAATCTACAGAAACTTTTATAATCTATAGAAATGTGTGTAGCGGCTGCTTGTAAATACTCCCACGGTAGAGACAGTCTTCCTTTTGCCCTGGGCACAGGACGGGCCTCTTTGTCTTTTGGCTACGGTTTGGGCCTGTCACCGGCGGTCAAACGAGCGGCATTTCCGCCCGTCCCGTAGACAAAGCCCACTTTCTCTAACTTCGGGAAAAACTTTCACCGCGTTAAGGGAAGTCCCCGAATCTGGCGGCACGGTTGGACTCCGACCTCGCTACGAGCCACCCCCTTCGTCACCCGGCCGCATGATTGCAACCACCCTTGTCGGTCTCGGGCCCGTTTTCAGAGTCATCTCTCCCACGCTTACTTACAGGAGTAGGGAGAAAATTGGAAAAGGGAAGGGAGGACCGAGGCTTTAAGGGCGACAACTCTCGGCCCTCCAAGACACAATTGCTCACAGTTTTAGACAGATTCCAGTCAGACAGCGGTCACACTTTGGTTAGACTCCGATAAACTCGTTGCTGCGTACAGTTTCATTTTCGACACCGCCGTGCCTGTTAACAACTCGTTATTATACTTTTAATAAATTGTTATTGTTTTCAACTTGTGTGGTTTTGGTCCTTCACGTACGTGAAGGTGGTCCTTCGAGATAGTGTATAGTACATAAACATAGTCGGCACACCACGTGCAAATTCATCAAAGCCCGAATGATTGCATAATCGACCACGGGCCAAAACAATGTGTTTCTATATTCATTATGTAAATACTTGTACATTCTTTAAATAATTATTTTAACAGTGGAATATTGAAATAATTCACATAATGTATATAGACACAAAATATGGAAATTTATTCATGTAAACCATTATTTTAACAATAAATAATTGAAATAACAATTCAAATATTGAATATAGAAACAAATTATAAAAATTTATTTATTTACACAGAATGATAATTCAAGTAATACTTTACTACACGCGGGGAATCCGCGAGTCCGAAGAAGTACCCTGTATCTAACCCCAGTACCGTAGAAGGTAATAAAAACATTAAAAATCAGAAAAGCGCCTTGACTGGAACAAAGAAAGCGGAAAGAAAGGACTCGACGATGGCTCGACTTCGGGTTGTCAAATGTGGATAATGGGTCAATAAAATGCTAAATGTTTTGACGAAGAGTCACGGCTTTTTGGGAATATTGTGAAAAAAATGACCCAAATGACTAGCTCGCAAATGTCCCGGAGATATCCCCACTACTGCGGGGTGTATCCCCTTGAGGGGCAGAGAAGCTTGAGAAGACTCGGTCGCCGAGAAATATGACACCATGCGGCTCGGGTATATCGGTGAGACCACACTAATTGGAATTTCCAACTTCTTTATTATTAATTATATTTTTATGGAAATTTCACCAACATCTTCGTGGCATTTTTCTAATGCAGAATCATACCAAATATGACATAATTCCGATGATATTTACTTGTGTAATAGACAATTAAAGTTTCGGGCGTGAGGAAGGATAGCGTATGGGAAAGAAAGAGACGCGGAGAGTCGCAGTCGGCGGCACAGTTCAAAGGCTCGCGCGTCCTTGCAATGTATTACCAAGGAATAGCTTTTTTATTATTACTTATTTTTTTATGAGACTTTTGCTAATAGATTTGTGGCATTGTTCTGATTAAAATGATACCAAACACGATATAATTCGGATTATATACAAGTGTATAGTCATTATGTATAGGTCAGGTACATAACATCGTGAAGCAACAGTACTGCAATGATGACACTTTTTCATTTTTAATTAATCTTTTAGGAGACTTTTACCATCATATTTGTAATATTTCTCTGATCAATATTTTTGTGATTATACTATTTTTTTAATTGACGATGGAGTAAGTTTTGGTAACCGACAAAGAGAGTGAATAGTAAAGAAAGGGACACTGCAAGTCGCATCGTCTCGTTGAAAATATATTGGATAATATGAACAGTTGCAAAATATGTCCGGTCCCATAAATTCACCGTACAACAGTTGTCGGCCCTCCGTTGCAAATTGCATCTACGTGTGTTATAAAGGTGGACTGTATAATACAATTCAACGCGTTTCAACGGTGGCTCGAATATGAGGAGGTAGGAATTTTGTGGGAAAGTAAATTTTTGTACAGCGAGGTTATATTGATAGTGACCCTCCTAATGGTGGACCGTTTATTGAATCAAAATATTCCCCGTGGATGCAGGCGGTCCGCGTGCTCGTCCGTCTCCTTTGGGGTCGTCCCTTGCGTATCCGTTCTCCTGACTGCGATAATCGTTATCGAAGGAAGGGGAATACAGCCAATCTGCTCAAAACGCAGAGTCAGTGGACTGTATTTGTTGACGTATCTCGATAATCGAGAATCCGTCCGCTTGCACTGGCGTAGTCACGGTTAAACCGACTCTACTGCGTGGGTGTCAGCGTACGGGTGGCGGTTAATCTTACAAGGAGGTTGTAAGGCTCCAAGCTCGATAATCCAGCCGAACTATCCCGTGCTTCAACAACCTTGATTTCCAGCACACGCATGACTCAATACGTCACGCTGCTGTAAAAATCTCGGTGGAAGACGTGGTCTAACTCACCACTTACACGCACAAAAGCCACTATATATATATATATATATATATATATATATATATATATATATATATATATATATATAATAGGGGCGTATATTGTAAGTGTTGTTCAACCAGTCACGATCCCTGCTCTGGTAGTAGCTATATAGCACTAGCGACGGCGTATGTGGGTGAGACTATGGTGGTTGAACGGGTCAAGTCTGCCGAGATCGTCGTCGCGCTCTCTCTCAAAGGATTGTGACAAGGCTAGGACTTACGAATCAAGTCCTGTGGCTGGACCGATCAATTCCCGCAATGTGTATAATGAATCGACTTTGTCACAATCCGAGTATCCGTTCTTCTGCAGCACTGGGACGACAAAGCGTATGCCAGAGCTTATGGCAGAGAAAATGTACTCGGAAAGGGTGTCCTCCGTGTAACACGGGTGGCTATACGGAATCGGTAACACGATTCCTTCCAAGAGTTTCTCTTGAACGGCGGGCAGTGAATTCGAGGAACGAACACGAATCTCGCGTCAACCACACCGAAACACACTTGTTGTGGGGTGAAACAATAGTCACGTTAGATAGGTCTAAGCAGCTATCGCAACCATGCACTTTTTATGTGATCGAAGCACTGTCAATACCGGTGCTTGATCGTGGTCACTATTGCCGGTAAGTCTCTATTCGAATATCCTGTCGCGAGCTCGTAAAGGGAGCATCACTCAGTCCGAAAGGTCGTACGGCAGTGAATGTATCACGTTCGATTATCTCGAGCACGAGACCAGTTCCGTTCGTGCAGTCGTTGCCAATAGCGTCGCCGTCAAAGACATGTAACAAGTCTCCGACAGCGCGACTGAAGAGTACGTGACAGATTAATTATCAACACTCGGAATATCCAGAGTTTAATAAATCTCGCTAGGGCTTATCGGCTCTCTTATAGCGGGTGGAACGATTTCGTATACGAGACCAGTTCCTTTCGCACAGTCGTTGCCAATAGCGTCGCCGTCAAAGACTTGTTGCAAGTATCCAACAGCGCGACTGGAGAGCAATGACAGCTGCGAAGACTCGTAAGCGAGTGTTCGCTAGCACGCCTCATTAGCAAGTGCTCGCTAGCATGTTTCGTGAGCAAGTGAACGCGAACCGTCAGGCGTCGACGAACGTCGCGAGAGAGTGTCAGCTGATACGCTACGCGGCGCTGTCTCTCTCTTAACTGCCTGTCTCTGTTCAACGTATGTATTTATGTTGTTCTCTTTGTTTCTCTATACCTTCGCGACGCGAGTTTGATTCGAACGTTTTGCACGGTGATCAACCGATCGCCGTGTTTATCAGCTGACATTAGCTGGTAGCTATTGTTGGTTGTTTGGCTCCTCGGAAGAATAACATCGAGGAGGTCACCAACGAATATAGATCGCGATAATCGCGAAATTCAAGCACGTTTCAAACTAATGCGTATTTAAACAACGTGCCTAAATCCAAAATGTAAATCCGTGACCGTGTCATAAACCATCCCTAATTTATAATCTCTACATTCGTTTCTCCGGATTTTCTTAGGTTTTCCCTTCTCTGCATTCTTACTATGTATGATCGACCAATTCGCAGAAGACAAGACGGCTAATGTGGATGTAGCTGAGCTTCTGCCCGGTTTCAAAGTCGCGAAATGTCCCAGTCAGGGGATCACTCTTTGTCTCACCAAAACTTACTCCATCGTCAATTAAAAAAATAGTATAATCAGAAAAATATTGATCAGAGAAATATTACAAATATGATGGTAAAAGTCTCCTAAAAGATTAATTAAAAATGAAAAAGTGTCATCATTGCAGTACTGTTGCTTCACGATGTTATGTACCTGACCTATACATAATGACTATACACTTGTATATAATCCGAATTATATCGTGTTTGGTATCATTTTAATCAGAACAATGTCATAAATCTATTAGCAAAAGTCTCATAAAAAAATAAGTAATAATAAAAAAGTTATTCCTTGGTAATACATTGTGAGGACGCGCGAGCCTTTGAACTGTGCCGCCGACTGCGACTCTCCGCGTCTCTTTCTTTCCCATACACTATCCTTCCTCGCGCCTGAAACTTTAATTGTCTATTACACAAGTAAATATCATCGGAATTATATCATACTTGGTATGTTTTTTATTAGAAAAATGCCACAAATATGGTCATCGAAGTCCCATCAAAAAATAATGAAAAATAAAGAAGTTGGAAATTTGGATTAGGTATGTTTACATTTCTCGGTGACCGAAGCCTTTCGAGATCGGTTGTCCGTCTCTACGTTCGGCAAACTTCAAACAATGATATCCCTCGCGTATAAACATCCCTGCGCAGACCCGTGTTGTGGACCATTATCGATGTAATACTGTACATGGTTGTTTAAATATCGCGTTAGTTTGAAACGTGCTTGAATTTCGCGATTCTCGCGATCTATATTCGTTGGTGACCTCCTCGATGTTATTCTTCCGAGGAGCCAAATAACCAACAATATTTCAAGTAAAAACGGCGTGACTTTCTGGCTACCAGCTAACGTCAGCCGATAAACACGGCGATCGGTAGATCAACGTGCAAAACGTTTAAATCAAACTCGTGTCGCGAAGGTATAGAGAGACAAAGAGAACAACAAACAGACGTACGTTGAACAGAGACAGGCGAGTAAGAGACAGACAGCGCCGCGTAGCGGGTCAGCTGACGCTCTCGCGACGCTTCGTTGCCGCATCGAGTTCACGTCGTCACTTGCTCACGAGACGTGCGAGGAGTAACTCGCTCACGAATCGTGTAGGCGATCACTTGCTATTGAGGCGCGCTAGCGATCACTTGTCATACGAGTCTTCGCAGCGGTAAAAGTTCTCCAGTCGAGCTGTTGGATACTTGTTACAAGTATTTGACGGCGAGCTTTGGCACGACTGTGCGACCAGAACGAAGTTCGTTACGAGACCGTTCTTCTCGCTAGCAGAGAATCAAGCCCACCAAAGAGTTATTAAACTCTGGATTTACTGAATTATTGAAACAACTAATTCGTAATCCACTCTCCAGTCGAGCTGTCGGATGCTTGTAACGAGTATTTGACGGCGAGCTTTGGCACGACTGTGCGAACGGAACCGATCTCGATTACGAGATCGTTCCACACGCTGTAAGAGAGCCATAAAATAATAGCAATATTTATAAATCGAGCTCTGGATTTTCCGAGTTTCGTACTCAAACAGTGCACGGTTGTAGATTCACCGCGCATAAGTGTATTTCGGTGTGATTGACGCGAGATTCGTGTTCGTTCCCCGAATTCACTGCCCGCCGTTCAAGAGAAACTCTTTATTAACGCACTTACGTTATACGCCGCTTCTATTGTGCGCAGATAGTCGATCGTGTGCGTGTAAGTGTTCAAGAGAAACTCTTGGAAGGAATCGTGTTTCCGATTCCGTACGGCCACCCGTGTAACACGGAAGACACTCTTTCCGAGTACATTTCCTCTGCCATAAGCTCTGGCATACGCTGTGACGTCCCAGTGCTGCAGAAGAACGGATACTCGGATTGTGAAGGTCAATTTCCCTTACACCCTTGCCTTTCCTACGGGATTCGCATATTATTCGGTGTCGGAATTGGCTGGTCCAGCCACAGGTCTCGCAGGTAAGGCCTGGTCTGTCCCCCCCTCCTCTGGGCGAGCGAGCGCGGCACAGCTAGGCAGGCTTGACCCGGTTCAACCAATATAGTCGCACCTGCCATATACGCCGTCGTCATTACGACGGAGATAGTATTGAGAGTGGGGATAGCGACTGGTCTGAACACGCTTACAATACGCCCCCTCTATATATCTCTATATATAGTCGCTTTTGTGCAAGTAAGTGGTGAGTTGGACCACGTCTTCCACCGAGATTTCTATAGCCGCGTGACGTATTGAGTCACTCGCGAGCTTTGAATCAAGGTTGTTGATGCACGGGTTAATTCGGCTGGATTATCGAACTCGGAGCCTTACAATCTCCTTGTAAGATTAACCGCCACCCTTACGCTGACGCCCACGCAGTAGAATGGTTTAACCGTGACTACGACAGTGCGAGCGGACGGATTCTCGATTATCGAGGTTCGTCGAAACATACAGTCCACTAACTCTGCGTTCTGAGCAGTTTGGCTGTATTCCCCCTCCTTCGATAGCGATTATCGCCGTCAGGAGCGTACGGGAAACAGCGTCACGAACGGATACGTATCGTATCGAATAGGTGGTTTCACCCCTTCGTTCGTTAATATTAATTTCAGACGCAAACGTCGCGAGACGTCCAAGGGACCACCGGAGGAGACGGAGGACCTGCAGACCGCCGTCCACCAAAGGGGATTATTTTGATACAATAAACGGCCCACCATTGGGTGGGTCACTATCAATATAACCTCGCTGTACGACATTAAAGTTGTGTGGCTTCGTATAAGAATTACAGGTGTGAAGACAGATTTCAAATATCACCTGTTGTTGCAAGAATACATTAAATATCATTCATTATTCACACGTTATTGTAATTTTTCAAGCATTTCCAGTGCTCTGACAAAAAATGTTTCTGATAAAAATTACTCGGTAGTCACTCTTCTATAAATTTCAATATAAAAAATTAAATGTAAAACGCCCCGCCCCAGAATTACGACCAGCCTAGGCGTCACGTTGACGCACCAGACCCCGGAAGGCGAACCTCGAAACAAGGTGGAAGCCGAAGGACTCGGGAGGGCAGAATACTTTGACATTGCTTGCGAAAGCATCGACGAACTCCGAGCGAAATTATTTGTATTGATACGCACTTTTACGGTAGTTTTGGACACGTACGATCTGAGTTCTAAGACATCTGCATGCTTTACATAAAACAATTTTTTTTATTCGATAAAATTGTAAGGTCTCCTTGATTTTCTAATCGTCACTATATATTTTTTACTTAATAATGTTATTGCTGACGTCGGGCTGAATTCAACGACTACAATAGTTGTGAACAGCTAATTCTTCGATTCGGACCATTGTGCGACGCGCGACGCGGCGAAAATCGAGCAGTCGAACGCGAAGGTTTAAAAGTAGGACTCTCCGCGTCTCTTTCTTTCCCATACGCTGTCCTTCCTTGCACCCGAACCTTTCGCCGTTCATTACAGGAGTAAATATCATCGGAATTACATCATATTTCGTATCATTTTCATCAGAAAAATGCTACAAGTATGATTGTGAAAATCCGATAAAAAAATAATGAAAAATAAAGAAGTTTTGTTGTTGGATTAGTAGTGGTCTCACACCGATATACCCGACCCGTATTGTGTTACACTCCTCGGCGACCCAGGCCCTCGAGCTTTACTCCGTCCTTTTCTCGGTTCGGCATGTGATCGCGGAACAGTCTCTCTTGAACGCTGAATGTCTTATTTTATATCTAATCTAATCTTATTTTATTTGTCAAAATTTAACTTCCTATTTAAAATATTTTTTTATAATTAAATTTGGAATATTTTCTCTTTAAAGGACCTACCTAGAGCAGTCCCGTTTTAATGGTTTTCGGCCAATCACCCGTATTTAATTGCATGCAAAAATATTGAAAAAATCGGACGAATTGCGATTATCGACATATGTATATATTTAAGAATTTTTGCCGATTTTTCGGTTGAAAATCTTATTTACAAAAAAGGAAAACATAAGAATTCGAAAATTTCAGGTTTCTTTGGAAATTGAAAAAGGACATCGAACAAATTTTTACGGTAGCAACATATCCAGAAAGAACTTCGATTTATGAGAGTTCACAGTTTATTCGATCCCTGCTCTGGTTATTGGGCGATACATTGTAACGCGTGTGCCAATCTTTGACTGCTCGGTCTTCGCTATAGTATTCGAATGCGGCTCAGAAAATTATTCGAAGTCGAATAAAACGTCGAATAAAGGTACAGATGAAAATGATAACTTTATTCACCGCTAACGATGAATAAAAAAATTATCTTTATTCGCCGAATCAATTTTCATCGAATAAAACTTTATTCTACGCGTGTCGAATACAGATAACCATAATCATTTCTTTTGTCGCGTGACAAATAATGTTTTTATTTTTTAATCGCTGTTTGCATCGATGCTCCTACAATTATATTATATGTATTATATTAATTTATCCTCGCGAGTCTCTTTCGAACTCTATATTATTCGATATAGTATGTCAAATAAACGTTAATCTGTTTTTCAACATATGTATGTTTCCAGAGATCGATTATTAGAACAATTATTATTAAAAAGTCTAAGGAAATAATGTTTGTTTATGAAATATTTTTAAATTACAAAATGAGGTATTTCGTATGAATTCAGAGGTAGGAATTATTGAATATTGATTTTCCTAAATATGCTTTCATACTTTCTTACGTACAAAATTTCTAGGATTTTTTGTCTTTGATATTAATTTTACTTTTAGTATTTTAAGCCTTAAAAACCAACACCAAAATGTTTGTTCGAGAATGTAACATCTGATCTCACTGCTGTCTGCCGTCTCACCGTCTTAAGAATCTCCTCAGAGGCCTTCGACACCGACGAAATATCGTCGGTGGCCTTCTGTTTCTTACTCCAGCCAAAATATATCCTAGAGGGCGTAAGAGAACGCTTGAATTATTCGGGCTACACGAACTCCCGTAAGGCTGGCTGTCTTTAACAGTATCTCGTCGGTGATTGCATGCAATGTCTGTAGGTATCTTAAGTCTGTGTCCGGACTAAAGGTTAGTTCCGACACGGTCTTTAGAGGGGGTACAAAGTGGAGTTGGGTTCTTGTCTAGACTTAAAAGTAAAAAGTTGGCACGGTCAAACCCCGGGCGTGAGCACTCTCAGTACTCTCTGCTTCAATGAGACAATTAAGACTACTACAGACATTGCATCTTATGGGCTATTCTGTCTAGGCCTCGGGGGGCCACAGTGACCCCCGTACCATTTCGGTGTCGCGCTCAATATTACCGATAGTTCACGAATTTAGCCATATTAGCAAGAACTGAATATTCCGTATACTTTATTTTTACTACGGGTGTTTTGGAGGCTACAAATGCATACGGCGCGTATATTTGAACGGTGAAAATAATATTTATGAAGAATGTATTACAAAAATACGAATTGTAGTAAAATTAACTTGGTTTCTATACGTAATATTATTTTTATTACTCGTGTCACTAATGAATGTATATTATAATAGTTTTATACACTTTAAACCAATAGTTTACTTTCTTTACACTTAAAATCAATACAAATTCTATGCAGTTGATGAGTGCGTACACATTACATATATATAAACTATGCTTGTTTTCTTGTTTTTAAAATAAGTACTTGCATTCTTTTCATCTGCAGAAAAATAAGAATTCATTAAATTTTCATATATTCATTAAATTCATTAAATTCATTAAATTAAATTTTCGTTATAATATTTTTAATGAATATGTATAAAGTAATACAAATTTTCTATTGTATTAGTTTAATTCTAAAGTGTCCAAAGAGACATTGCTTTATTATACAATATGTAGAAAAACAATATATTTGACTGAAGATATAAATTTTTGTTTTAATGACGTGCGTCATTAACGTGCGAAAATTTTATCAACGTGATTTATTATTTCTATTTATTATTTCTTGTGTGCAACAACAAATACCGTGAGCAACAGTGGTCACGTACAAGCACTACTGCATTTATCGAGCTCGAGTCGTTTCAAATTCCGTCAGCTTCTGTAGACAGATTCTGTCGTCGGAAATGTTTCGCACGTTGTTTTCAGTGCAATGCACGCTATATATGCATGATAAGAGTGAGCCCCTGAGGAAACTCCGATCAGAGGAATATCAATTTCAAGACAAAAATATCAATTTGAGAAAGTTGAACTTTGAAAGTTCAGGAGCACATTCCAATTATGAATCGAAAAATTAATAATGGAGGTGTTTGTTGAATGTACATGTATTCTGAAATTGAAATTCCGTATTTGTATTATTAATTGAAAAAAAATGCTGAAGCTGGAATACTTGAAGAAAGGAAAACGAAGAAATTATTAAGTCTTACATTCTCATATAAAATACATATTTACGCAAACTCTAAATGTACAGCTATTAGCTCGATATTATCCACTACATGCAAGATACTACAATTTATAAGTTATAATATCTTGCGAATTGTGGATAATATCGATTGCCCAGGTCCCACCACGAGGAGTTGCAAGCAGCCAAGATCCGGTTGTTACGAGCGGTCCAGAGGGAGTCATTCGCCGACGACGTGAAGAACCTGCTACAGGGAAGGCCGCTGCCACCTCGAAGTCGATTGCTACGACTGTCACCCTTCCTGGACGACGCTGGAGTGTTACGGCTTGGAGGACGCCTGAAACACGCTGGGATGAGTTTCAACCGAACCCACCCTTACCTGCTACCAGATGAATCGTGGCTGGCTCGACTCTGGGCGACCGATGCCCATCAACGATCCTTACATGGTGGAACGCAGCTTACCTTGGCCACGCTACGACAGGAAGTCTGGGTGCTGCGTGGTCGTGCACTTGTCAATTCCTGCGTGAATCAGTGCGTGGCATGCACTCGGTGGCGGGGACAGTCCGGCACGCAGCTCATGGGTGACCTACCGAGGAACAGAGTGACACCGTCAAGACCATTTCAAAGGTCAGGCGTGGACTACACAGGGCCTGTGTTGGTACGTACCAGTCAAGGTCGAGGGCAAGGCTGCTCCAAGGGCTACGTGGCAGTATTCGTCTGCATGGCCACACGCGCAGTCCACTTGTAGCTGGTATCAGACGGAAGCACCACCACGTTCCTGTCAGCACTAAGGCGTTTCACAGCACGTCGCGGGGCATGCTTGACACTCCACAGCGACCGCGGAACAGCATCCGTCGGAGCAGATCGGGAGCTTCGATCCCTGGTATGTGCCTCTGACAGCAAAAATGTGCAATTGTTCAGAGCACTAGCAGATCAGGGGATCCAGTGGCGGTTCAACCCTCCAGGGGCCCCTCACTTTGGCGGTCTGTGGGAAGCGGCCGTCAAGTCAATGGAGCACCATCTGAGGCGGCTGATAGGTGAGCGACGACTCACTTTTGAGGAATGGTCGACGCTCTTGGCTGGTATCGAGGCCTGCCTAAACTCCAGACCTCTTTTGCCGCTGACGGATGATCCGGATGACCTGGAGGTACTGACTCCCGGTCACTTCCTCGTGGGAGGTCCTCTCACCGCCATACCAGAAGCTGACCTGGAGGGGGTAGAGCTCAATCGTTTATCTCGTTGGCAGCTCGTCCAACAGATTCAGCAGCACTTCTGGCGACGCTGGTCGAGAGAGTATCTAGACAGTTTGCAGGCTCGGGGTAAATGGTTCAGGTCACAACACGCCATTAGAGTCGGTGCGATCTGCCTAATAAAGAACGAGCTCTTACCACCCACGCGCTGGCCGCTGGCCCGCATTGAGGAAGTCCACCCTGGGACTGATGGGCTGATACGCGTGGTCACTCTGAAGACAGCTCAATCAAGATTCTGTCGTCCTGTCACGAAGGTGGTTTTATTACCTACCGTACCTGAGCACGAGCGAGTGCAAGTGATAACAGGCACGTCTGTTTAACGTCGTGCTGCAAGCACAATGTACAATATCACCAGTTGTATATTAGCATATTCATTATTTAGACCTGATTATTCGTACTCACTGTATATAGATGTATATCCATTGTAAATAGTCCACTCGCACTAATATCCATCTTGTATATATGTTTAGATGCACTCGAGAATACACTACGAGGATTCGGGTTCTACCCACCGAGGTGAACGGATGTGTTTGTTGACACTGGTGCTGACGAGTTCACGATTCTCGCGTGTATACAACCTGTGCGTTAAAGTTTCTGTGTTCTCCTCTTTGTGAGGCAATTCTTGGATATATTTCCCTGTGGGTAATATAATCCATCTGTAATGAGCACCTCCGACATCGGGGATGCCCATAATCAACGTCTGTTAACCACCACAGTTTCAACACCAACAATGTCCACCTACGCCCAAGCCGCCCAAAATGTAATCTTTCCGAAGAAGGACCAAGCTATTGTTATCGACTCAGTGGAAGGTATTAATATCAAGGAATATACCATGGCAATCGGTAAGCTAATAGATCCAAATAATATCAGATTTGTCTCAAGAATTTCGCACGGGCGCGTGTGCCTATACCTGAGCAGCCTAACAGTTGTCAATACCCTCCTTGAAGCTCACAAGGTGGTAAACATCAACAACCACGTTCTTGGAATTCGCCCGTTGGTCTCTCCAGCAAAACGTATTCTCCTATCTAACGTGTGTCCTATAATTCCACACAATGTTATAGAAAATAAATTAGCCGAACTAAATATTACGAGAAAATCGCAGATCTCCTTTGTCCGTGCTGGAATGCACGACCCGGGTTATAGCCACATCTTAAGCTTCAGGAGACAGGTCTACATAGATCCTGACGATATTTCAAAGATTCCCGACGCCATACAAATTAATTATGAGAATACGTTGTACTGGATATACTTATCAACTGAGAAATTAACATGTTTTCTTTGTAAAGACGAAGGCCACCTAGCCAAACACTGCAAGAGTACCTCCGTTGACAACACAGCTTATTCATCAACAATACAACTCAAAGACACAAATCTCTCAGCTTCATTGATCAACCCTGCAGTTAAAGCCCCTGTCTCCTTGGGCCATATCCTATCAGGTGAAACTATGCCTCCTCCTGCGAGCTCTAAGCGTCCACCACCTACAGCTTCGTCATCTGCACCGAGTTCCAAGCTAATCAGTATCTTAACGAAAGAAGAAAACAAAACTGAAAAAACCACTAAAGGCACAAGGAAAAAGCGCAAAGTGGAGGTTAATACAGGCACCACCATTGAGGAAATCACATCACTTCTTCGCCCATCTTCAGAATTCTTTGATGCTGAATCTCACAATCTCCCTCTAAGTTTCAAGAGTTGTGCAGAATTTCTCATGGCCACCTATGACAACCCAAATGTTCTCGAAGCAGCCTTGGCTTATACTCAGGATATCCCAGCCCTCACGAGAATGTTGTCAACGCTGAAAGGATTCATCATGCAACGCAAACTAAAAGATCGCATAAATCGAATTATCAAACGTCTCAATCGATCACCCTCGTCAGAAACAACTAGCGGTGACTCAAGTGCCTTTGAGGATCAAGAAGACTTTGCACAATAAAATCTATCTCATCTGCTCCCTCGCATATGGCCACGTTCTCTTCTTCTGTTCGTTTCTTCTATTGGAACCCAAGAAGCCTCCGCTCAAAATTACCTGAGGTTCAGTCACTCTTGGAAAACTATGACGTTCTTGTGTTTGTTGAAACATGGTTAACTTCGAGTGACACTTTATCCTTCCCGGGTTTTCTAACGTTTAGACAAGATAGGTCACATTCAAGAGGAGGAGGCCTCCTCATGTTAATACACAAAAGCATCGCGTTCACACAAATAACTAACTTAACATCCCCCGATGACTCAGTTGAACTGTGTGGAATTCGAGTCACAAACGTCTTCCCTTGTCTTGACATCATCGTCTGTTATCGGACCCCAGGTCAATCTCTTACTCAGGATCAATGGCTGTCACTGGTACATAATATAGATAACAATCGTCATTGCATCCTCGTTGGGGACTTTAATGCGCACCACACAATCTGGAATTGTAATTACACGGACAGCAATGGAAGGAGACTCTACAACTCCATAGAAGGCGCCGACTTGTTTTTGCACAATAGTGACTCAACTACTCGTATTAATATGTATACAAATTCTAAATCCAACATTGATCTTCTCTTTTCCACCATGAATATCTGTGATTCCATTGAGTGCAGAGTATCTGATGAGACCTGGGGTTCCGATCATTTCCCTATTTCCTTCGAAGTCCATGTTGGCAAGTTTTTCTATGAGAAAAAATCATTTAAAATAAAGTCGCTTCGTACCAACTGGGACACCTTTCATAATCACCTTGAAAAAAGCTACGAGGGCTTTCTCTCGGCCGACTTTGAACGCCTCTCTCCTATCTCCAAGTACGAATTCTTTTTCACCACGATCTCCAATGCAGTCAAAGACAGTACTCCAAACAGAAGCAAAGGTAACCTATCCGCTAGACGGCATTGGATGAACCCGGTTCCCTGGTGGGACAACGAATGCAATGAGCTAAAAAGACAACGTAGATCTGCGTTTAGGAAGTGGGAACGTTCGGGCGAATTATTGGATTTGATCGACTACAAAAGAACCTCAGCTTTGGTAACCAAAACATTTAAGAAAAAGAAGAAAGAGAGCTTTAGGTCTTTCGCTGAAACAATTAACTTTCACACCAACCCAAGCTATGTTTGGGAAAAATGCAAGATCTTCAAAAATAAATGGACCAAGCCCTGTCACTTTCATCACTCCGAAAATCTTCAACCATCCGATCTGTGTTCAGTTGCCTTAAATAAAATTAGTCCTCCGTGGGTCCCAACAGACCCTCTTGATCTTCCAGTTTGCATGCCGAACGAATTTTTAGATGCCCCTTTCAATTTCGTTGAATTCAACACAGCTCTTGATTCAAAAAACGCAAAATCAGCCCCAGGCATGGATGGCGTAGATTTCGAAATCTTGCAAAGACTGCCCTCCGAATTCAAATTGCTCTTATTGGACATCTTTAACCATATGTTCTGTCACAGTGAGTTTCCTCCCAGCTGGAAAGTCTCCTTCATCCACTTTGCTAAAAAATCTGATAGCAAAAGTTTACGACCTATTGCTCTCACTTCATGCACGTGTAAATTGTTTGAAACCCTAGTCAAGAACAGACTCCAATATTTGGCTGAGATGAACAACTGGTTGCCGCCTAGCCAGCATGGCTTTCGAAAGGGAAATTCTTGTGCTGATAACTTGACCAACCTAACCCTTAAAGTTGAAGAATCCTTCATCGAACGCAAAGAAGTCCTTGCAGCTTTCTTAGACATTGAGGGTGCTTTCGATAATATTAATATCAATATCATGTTACACAAACTTGCGTCCTTGGGATGTTCTGCTCTTGTTACAAAATTTATTAACTTCCTCTTGCGTGAAAGATCCGTACTTGCCGAGCACTTATACGATACTCCTAGATTAGTCCACAAAGGTGTCCCTCAGGGAGGGGTACTTAGTCCAATTCTCTTCTCTCTTTACTCTGCGCAGCTTACCGCTGGTCTTCCAAAATCAATCAATGTCTCACTATTTGCAGATGACATAGCTCTTTACATTAAATTCTCTTCTCTTAGTCGTGCAAAAAAAATACTGGAAAAGGCGATTAACACGGTTAGTAATAACTTGTTCAACATTGGGCTTGTACTCGCCCCAAGTAAAACGGGCCTCCTTCATTTTAGCAACAAAAGAACCCCCATCGACAACGTTCAAATAAGGGTAGGAGACTGCTTTATCGATGCATCTAAACATATTAGGTTTCTGGGAATCATATTCGATAACCGACTGACGTTTGGTCCTCATGTAGAGCGTATGTACAATAAATGTATGAAATCTCTGAACATGATTAAATTCCTATGCTCAACGTGGTGGGGATCGGATCCTTCTACGTTGTTAATAATATATAAAAGCTTCGTACGCTCGATCATAGACTACGGATGTTTTGTTTACTGGCCCAGAACAGCTCTTCTTAGAAATAAGTTAGAAAAAATTCAAAATTCAGCTGTTAGAATTGCACTTGGCTATCGTAGAAGTACTCCGCTTAATGTAATGATAGCAGAATCCAAGCTGATGCTACTATCAGATAGGACAATCTTCCTTTGTGAACGATACCTTGCTAAAATTGCTTCAAATAATGGTTCCAAAATTTTTAATACTATCACTAAATACTTTCATCTATCCAGAAGGAAACACTCTGGATTCAAAAACAAAATACTAGACGTTTGCATTGGATCTCTCCCCGAGCTAAATGATAAAATTATCTCTAATAATAACTTTAACCTATACTGTCATGATTTCAAAACATTGGTTACATCCATCCCAATCGACACAACCCTGTGTGCAGATCTCGGTAGTTCAGTGGATCCCAACTCCCGGATTGAACAAGTCCTTAGAGATAACGCCGCCACAGCCATATTTACCGATGGTAGCAAAATTGCTAACGCAGATTATGTTGGTTGTTCTTGTATTTGCTACGACCTAGACATTCGACTAAAAAAAAGTATTGTAAGTTGCGCGTCGATCTTTACAGCGGAATGCTTGGCCCTGCGCGATGCTTTGGATGTTGCTCTTCAGCATAGAAATCGATCTTTCGCTATTTTTACCGATTCTTTGAGTGCCTTACACAGTCTAAATTCCACCAGCATCAAAATCAGAACAAGTCCTTTCATACTTGATATTAAAAAGAAATATGTTGAATTTTGCGAGGACAATTCACATTCCATAACATTTTTCTGGATCCCTTCTCATATAGGAGTGCATGGGAATGAAGATGCGGACTGCCTAGCTAAATCTGCCACATCTTCTAATTTAATGGACATTCCTCGAGTTCCCTTCACCGATCTTACTTGCCACTTTAGACTTAAAGGTAATCTCAACACTCGTTCCTCAGTCACTGAGCAAAGTACCGTCAAGGGCACACACTACTTCCAAAAATTTCACAACCCAAGTCAAACTCCTTGGTTTGTTCAAAACATTGATGCCCTCACCAAAAGGTGTTTTGTGTCCACTATAAACCGCATCAGGGCCAACCATTACAACCTTGCAGCCTCTTTGTATCGCGTAAACATTGTGAATGACCCGTGTTGCAAGTGTAACTACCCCTCCGAGGACTTAGATCATGTTCTTTGGCAGTGCCAACTGTATGACTCCCAAAGAATCAAATTAGTAAATAACATGCGCAAACTCAAGTTCTTCCTTCCTCTAAAAGCGGATATATTCCTTGCCGAACCAAATATCAAAGCCTGCGAATTCATCTTTCAGTTTTTAAATGACTGTAAACTCCATCTCTAGCGTTTATTAAGACTGTCTGTATTTAAATTGTATGCCTAATGTATAACTGTGAAAGCCGAAATAAACCTACAACAGGTTTCAGTGGCTCAATAAAAAAAAAAAAAAAAAAAAAAAGAATACACTACGACGCACAACCGATCACTACGCCGTATTCCATTCAGGCAGCAACACGTGAACGACACTGTCTCTCTCCAACTCCGAGCACCTCCTCATTGTGCCAAAGAATCACTACGTCATGGCGAGCCTGCGCGACAGTACATTCGTCCAATTGGACGAAGGCGGTCGGGAATGTTCGGGATTGGAGGGAGCGGTCGCGAGACGCTGCCTGGAACCGGCGCGCGATTCGAACCGCGACACGCGACACGACTGGGGATCGCTTCGAGGCGTCGAGGAGAGACAGAGACGGCCATCTCTGTGCGAGCGTCGCACTAATTACACCGGTGTCTTTGTCTCGGACACTCGCCCGGCGGTGATTGGCGCTCGCTCGGCGAATGATGGTTGTCTCTCTCTCTCTCCCTCTCTCCCTCTCTCCCTCTCTCCCTCTCTCCCTCTCTCCCTCTCTCCCTCTCTCCCTCTCTCTCTCTCGACGCAATCGTAATTGTAACGGTCTCCAGTCTTTTGCCATTCGTACCAAATCGGTTTTCTGTTACGCTCGTACCGAGGTATCTGTTTCTAGTACCGCGAAAGGATTACTTGTCTTTTCGTCTGCACACTACAGTTTATTAAACTGAACGCAATACTTGCGCTTCAATTCTGCTAGGAAAGTTGTACATACAGTGTAATTACTGATTAAACTAATTGTGAAGTACAAAGTGGGTTACATAACCGTGTATCGGCATTAACCCTTTCCTCGCAAGCAATTACAACGTCGTTACGTCGAGGTGCTCCTCGCGTCATTACACGGCTGAACAACGCGAATAAAGAAATTAAAAGATTTTATTACGACGGTTGCAATAACACTTATACGTCTGAAGTTCGTCGCACGGGGGCGAACTTCAGACTCTCTCTAAATTCTACGCGATTTATAATGCTTAGCATGCATGCTACAGGTAGAAGATCTGAATTAATCTGACGATTCAAAAAACCTAGCTCGCTGCAAGTATGAATATATAACAATTCGCGGGTGACTACTACGCGGTACGCGACGGTTACACGTTTAAAATTCTTCGTTTCGACTGTGCCGCGGTACGGTTTGGCCTCGCGACTCCTCGGTTTGAGGCGCGTACGAAGTGAGGACAGAATCGAACGGTTTGCCTAATCTATCAGGTCGGTTTGACCTCTCGCTCGCGTACCGGTTTTCGCCGAACGGTATTCTCGCGGACGCGTGTTCCCTCGCTCGCGACCAGACGTAGAGTGATTTCGCTCGATTCCGCATCGACCTCCTTCGATCCGTATCGAGTGGGGGCCGATGCGCGCGCATCCTGACTGGTGGGGCATACTGTTTCTGTCCTTGTCTAAGACACGCGTCCCATCGCGTTCTATATGGTATGTAACCACCCGGTTACAGTTGACGGTCGAGTAACACTTGAGAGCACCTTCGCGAACGCGGCGAAATTGAGAGAGCAGTGATCTGCAGCAACGATATCCGGCTCGAAGGACCAAAAATGTTTAGGAGCGCGTTAGGGAAGTTAAGCGCGCACTCTTTGTAACGTACAACGCTTATTTTCGAGCGAGATCGTTCGACGGTCACAATATGTACAAGCGTGAAACAGAACAAAACAACAAAATGTCACGGCACTAAATTGTATACAATGTAATTAACTTAAATAATAAATGAAATGATGCACAGAAATACACGATGATGAAATGAATTGTCTTAAAACTGAAAATGAATGTTCAACGGTAACGTGATGGTTTGCGCTGATCGCTACTTGAGATGCGAGAGATTCGTGACGATCGGAACAAGTGTTCGGAGAATTCTCCCGATTTCTTAGAATTCAACGGTCGACGGGGCTCGCTGTCGCGAAACACGATGACTTATCGCGCGTGACGTCAAATTCACGCGCGACTTTCAGCCGCCCGATTCCCAATTCGTCATGTGCCTCACGGCCACGAGCCCGCCGATCCGCTGTGATCTTGAACGGATCGCGAGAGGCAGTGCGCAGACGTCGCACAGGACTCCTCGTCCAATCCTAAACACTTACCTAATTCACATTTGATGCACGTAAATCGACTGTTTCGACTGCCCGTTCACGAAAAATCGTCCGTCCATGCTCGCGACCGTAGGAAGACTAGTTCAAAACAGTTGACTAGGTTAACGGCCTCTCAACAGCACACTGCCAATTTTCATTTCAGCAACTGTTCGATGGAACCGTGTTTTCAAATGGAATGGAAAGAGTAAATGACCGCCCCCAAACCGGGAGCTACTCGCAGGTACGCTTATATCCCCGAGCGGGCAATCCGCGTCTCCCAAGGGGATACAATAGTCATAAACCAGAAAAACGCCTTGACTGGAATAAAGCAGGCGGAAATTAAGAACTCGACGATGACTCGACTTCTGGTTACCAAATGTGTACAATAGGTCAATAAAATTTAACGAAGAGTAACGGATTTTTGGGAATATTGCTACTATACTTTCTTACACCGGTATACCGAATACCGGTATTTGCTAAGGTAAAATACCGGTATTTTCGGTATTAGCTATAAATAATAAATATTTTTTTGGGACATCTACTCTTATTTGAAATTTACAAATTAATTTTCCGATAGCGAATTCGATTTAATATCAAAAACTGTATCAACTCTGCTTCCAATAAAGCTGGCTGTGGAAGCACTATGTCGGAAGGATTCCTACTTATTAACTGCGAATCCAACAATAAATTTCATGTTCCAATCACTTAAAGATCAGGACACGCCACTGTCTGAGGAATTATAACAGTGCGTTGAAAATTCGTATACAGGAAAGGCATAGTGAACTAGAAAATATTTTAAGGTATTTACATAATTATAACGACTTTAAAAAAGAAAACGATTGATTGATTTTATTCTTTTTAACGTCGCATCAACTGCTAAGGTTATTAGCGACGTGGATCTACAGCTTATAAAGGTGGGCTCCGAACCACTTTGGGCAACGCAGTATATCACATAGAAGAATTTCCAGAGGTGATGGCGGTGGGATTCGAACTCACGACCACAGTGTTTGTAGTCGCGCGCTCTATCCACTAAGCCATTGCGCGCCAAAAAAAAGGAAACGAAAAGGAAGAAAAGAAGCTAACAAGGTCAAATTTAATTAAGTTCGTCGTCAATTTCCACAAAAACATTTATGAAAAGCAAACACAAACATATCCAGAAGAATTCGTTGGAGATGACGTTGACGTTAATATCGAAGAAGAATTGTCTCTCGAGAAGAAATTACAATTAGCTATAAATAAAAAAAAATTTTCCACGAACAATAATACTAACCGTCGTGGTTTAGCACTTTATTGACCTATTTTACACATTTGGTAACCAGAAGTCGAGTCATTGTCGAGTTCTTTATTTCCTCCTGCTTTGTTCGAGTCAAGGCGCTTTTCTGGTTTATGGCTACGGCACCCCCTTGGGTCACGCAGATTCCCCGCTCGGGGGTACAAGCATACCAGCGAGTGACTCCCGGTTTGAGGGCGGTCATTTACTCTTTCCATTCCATTTGAAAACACGGTTCCATCGAACAGTTGCTGAAATGAAAATCGGCAGTGTGCTGTTGAGAGGCCGTTAACCTCTTCAGCTGTTCTGAACTAGTCTTCCTCCGGTCGCGAGCATGGACGGACGATTTTTCGTGCACGGGCAGTCGAAACAGTCGATTTACGTGCATCAAATGTGAACTAGTTGTGCGTGATATATGGATTTCTGTGAATCACTTGTGTGGATTTCAATCAACGTTTGTGGACCCAATGGATATGTGTGAATAATGTTACTGTTATCGTGAATATATTAATAATGTGGGCCGGATTGTGCAGTGAATGGACATTGACACCTTCTGCTCGATAATTTCATGGAGCGAATAATTAAAATGCTCTTGTGAATTTTACGAGTAGGCAGGTTCAATGTTGTACACCGAATAATTTGTGAATACAGGAATCATTTTCACCTCGCTGGAGCTCTACAGGAGAACCAAGGTAAGCAAGGTTTCCTCAGTTTTTAACATTAATGTTGGAATTTATTCACGAAGCAAAAATAATCTTCTGTATTTAGTGGGCGTATTCGATCGCTTGACTTTCGAGCGCCTATACAAATAATTGATACATTGTATCTGTGCTGCCCGCGTTATAGGACCCTCGACTCTCGGTCGATCGTTTACTTTTTCCAGAACGGTCCTCACTCTAGAATATTTCGTTGTAGAGTAAAGACGTGCCTCAGAACTTGTCTTCGAAAGTATTATTTAGAATAAATTTTATTTTATATTTAAAGAGGGTGTACGTTATTTTATACCCATAATCCAACAGGTTATGGGCCCAAGTTACGTTGCATATCGCGTTACGTTGTGTATCTAGTTACGTTGTGTGTAAAAACATTTTGTGATAAAATTTACGTTATTAGATAGTTTTCCGTGTGTTAAATATAGTGCATAAACACAGTGAATTTAAGAAACTAAAAGAAGACAATGGATAAGAAAAGGAATATCAAACCTTTCGACGGCGAAAAATATAGTGTGTGGAAGTTCAGAATTCGCCTTTTGTTAACCGAATTAGACGCGATAAAAGTGATCGATGACAACACTCCGCAAAAGTTAACTACAGAATGGATTCGGTGGCATCGGATCACCTGATCAACAGGGAAGACTTGACCCGAAATTTCACAGTGTTGCAAACGCCTGTACGAATTTCTGTAGCCAAAAATGGGACATACATTGCAGCGACAAAACAAGGGACACTGAGTGTTACTACAAACTTGGGCATCCAGGGAACCGTAGACAACATATATTACTGTCCAGATGTGCCGTACAATTTACTGTCTGTTCGAAGGATCCAGCAGGCCGGCATGACAGTAGTTTTCGACAAGGAAGGCGTTAAGATAAGTAAATATGAAAACGTCATAATGTCAGGTAAGCCCTTAAACAATCTAACTGGCATAGAATTTATAATAAATGCTTATCCTACTGTCCATGTCTCTAGAACAATAAAAGATAATTATGAATTATGGCATCAGCGTTTAGGCCATATCGGAAAGTCAAAATTCTTAGAATTAAAGAAAAGAAAAATGTTTGCCGATATTAATCGAGTAGAGAATGTTATGGTTAACGAAATCTTTGCGAAGCGTATATAAACGGCAAACAAGCGCTATTACCATTTCGAAACTCGAAGGATAAGAAATATGTAAAACGACCGTTATTCATTGTACATTCGGATGTTTGTGGCCCAATCAATCCTACTACAATTAATGAAAAAAATTATTTTGTATTGTTTGTTGACGAATATACCCACTATTGTGTAACATATTTGATATCACATAAATCAGACGTATTTTCAATGTTTAAAGATTATGTTGCAAAGAGCGAAGCTCATTTTAATTCTAAATTGGTAAACTTGTATAGCGATAATGGCAGGGAATACTTGTCAAATGAAATGAAAGATTATTGTGTTGAAAAAGGCATTACATACCACTTAACAGTTCCACGAACCCCACAGTTAAATGGTGTATCGGAACGTATGGTAAGGACGATAACAGAAAAGGCTCGGACTTTAATTGCTGGAGCTGGTTTGGATAAAGTTTTCTGGGGAGATGCTGTCCTTACCGCTACGTTTTTAATTAATTTAACCCCGACAAAGGCTTTAAAGCAATCAAAAACACCATACGAAATGTGGCATAGCAGAAAGCCACAATTAAAATATTTAAAAGTGTTCGGTTCAACAGTATACATACATAATAAAACTAGACAATCAAAATTCGAAGAAAAATCTTCGAAAGGTATTCTAGTTGGTTATGAACCAAACAGTTATAAAGTGTGGAGCGTGGAAACTGCTAAGTTTGTTAGTGTGTGAGATGTGATAGTTGATGAAACTAATTTTTTTGATATCGAGGCCCGTAATGGTACAGCCTGAAACTGATGCATCTGACGTACAGTCAAAATCAGTAGATAATCACAAATCTGATAGTACTAAATCAGATAAATCTCCACCATTAAATACTGTTATTGAAAATGTCGAATTAAGTCATGGACTTAATAAATCTGTAGTTGAAGCAGATTCACACAATAATACTTCCATAAATAATTATCGAAAAAGACAAGTACCTTCTGAATTAAGAAGAAGCGATCGGATTAAATGTCGACCAGGTGTTTCATACAATGAAGACAATATACTGGACGATTATCTTTTATGCGCTGAATCGATTGTTTGTAAAATTCCTGCATCATATAAGGACATTGAAAATATGAATGATAGAATTCAGTGGGAACAGGCTGTTAAAGATGAGATCAATTCACTTTTGACCAATAATACATGGACCTTGGTCTCAAAGCCTGAACATAAAAATATTGTTGATTGTAAGTGGGTGTTCAAAATTAAGAACGATGAATTTGGAAACCCATTAAGATATAAAGCTCGGCTTGTTGCTCGAGGGTTCAGTCAACAGTATTTACAAGATTACAACGAGACCTTTGCACCGGTGGCCAGAATTTCTAGCTTTAGATTTATATTAGCTTTTTCAAACCAGTTTAACTTATTGATCCATCACATGGACGTCAAAACTGCTTTTCTAAATGGAACGTTAAAAGAAGAGATATATGTATATGAAAGTTCCTGAGGGAGTTAACTGTGATAATAATCAAGTATGTAAATTAAATAAAGCGTTGTACGGATTAAAGCAAGCAGCCAGATGCTGGTTTGAGATCTTTGAAAAAGCACTTAAAGAAAAAGGTTTTAAAAATTCATCTGTTGATAGATGCATTTATATTTTAGATAAAGGAAATGTATTGGAAAATATATATGTCGTATTCTATGTAGATGACCTAGTGATTGCAACCGCAAAAATCGAAACAATGAATAGCTTTAAGAATTATCTAAAGATCAAATTTTGTATGACAGATTTAAACGAAATAAAACTTTTCTTAGGTATTAAGATTGAAAAAAATGGAAATAAGATAAGCATGGATCAAAGTGCATATATTAAAACTATTTTGCATAAATTCAATATGTCAGATTGTAACCCTATTAATACGCCTCTCGAAAATAAATTAGATTACACGGCATTGAATTCCGCTGAGGAGTATGATGCTCCTTGCCGGAATCTTGTCGGATGTTTGATGTACGTGATGCTGTGTACGAGGCCTGATTTAAACACAGCTGTTAATATATTGAGCAGATATTTGAATAAAAATAATAGAGAACTGTGGCATTGTTTAAAAAGGGTACTTAGATATTTAAAGGGCACTAGTGATATTAAATTAACATATGTCAAAGGTGACTTCAATGATCTTTTAGTTGGTTATGTTGACTCCGATTGGGGAGGAAATGACAGTAATGATAGAAAAAGTACATCAGAATATTTGTTTAAGTTATTCGAAAGGTGTACAATATGTTGGTGTACAAAAAGGCAAGCGTCGGTAGCAGCCTCGTCCACCGAGGTTGAGTACATGGCACTGTTCGGAGCAGTAAGAGAGACCATGTGGCTAAGATCATTAGCCAGTAGCTTGAATATAAATGTTTCTAAACCAACAATAATTTACGAAGATAACAATGGATGTATTAGTATTGCTAATAACCCAACTAACCATAAAAGATCGAAGCACATAGATATAAAGTACCATTTTTCTAGAGAGCAGGTTGAGAAAGGCATAATTAAATTGATACATATGCCCACATGGTACTAAATTGGCCGATATCTTGACTAAACCGTTACCAGCTGCCAGATTCATAGAGCTTAGAAATGGATTGGATTTAGAATAATAACTTACTGATAATTAACTACATTAATATTGATAATTTTATTTTGTTTGCAAGTAATTATAATTATATTTTATATGCGTATACATACAAGTGTGTGTATGTAATGGTTTGATTAGGTTTTTCTGGGTTTCCCTAATCCTAAGCAACTAATGTTGGACCATATGTAGTTTGCCCCAGACGAAGCACAAGGAAGGCATGTCTTAACTAAATAATAGATTTATTTTTGAGGGAGCGTGTTGGAATTTATTCACGAAGCAAAAATAATCTTCTGTATTTAGTGGGCGCATTCGATCGCTTGACTTTCGAGCGCCTATACAAATAATTGATACATTGTATCTGTGCTGCCCGCGTTATGGGACCCTCGACTCTCGGTCGATCGTTTACTTTTTCCAGAGCGGTCCTCACTCTAGAATATTTCGTTGTAGAGTAAAGACGTGCCTCAGAACGTGTCTTCGAAAGTATTATTTAGAATAAATTCTATTTTATATTTAAAGAGGGTGTACGTTATTTTATACCCATAATCCAACAATTAATAACTAAAAAGTGAAGAGTTAGTTTTACCAGTATGTATTGACGGTGTTAGAGTGTGCGGTGCTGTTCGTGCCGCGCGCCTCCGTAATATCGCGGTGCAGCGTTCGCTTTAAATAATTTTAATTTCGTCAATTTTAAAGCGTCTGCCTTTTAAAAAATAGGTCCGTAAAGAGGAGACTTGAAGCTGTCACCACGCTTTTTCGAATTTCTAAAACAGTCCCGGCTATAGGAAAATTGCATTTGTTTAAAACATTTGCAAAATAAATGGTGAAAAAACCATTTCTTCCAAATCGACTATATTTTATGTGAGGAATCATCCCCTTTCCGGTCGTACCACGATTTCGCAAACACCCTGCATATGCAATATCCCAGCAATAAGTGCAATATGTATAGACTACTGCCCAGACTACGCGTACTCTATATTTGAATCTTTAGTCTTACATCTTTAGTTTAAAAGCCACGTTTTTCTTTTCAGTCAGCCTTTCGTATTATAGTAACGTAGACCCTACGTTGTGTATGATCGTTGTTGGTCCACTTGCAAAAAACGTAACCATACTAACAGTTGGCCAACCAATACTGCAACAAAGGCCCAACAAAATGCCAACCATAAATGCTACTATTATTATAGCTGAGAAACTGCAATGTGGTTTCAGCTAATTTTTTAAATTGTGCGAAATCATTTACTTTCACATGCTAAAAAACCAAGGCGATGAATAAATTATTTACCAGTTATCCAAGTTACTTAAATGGAATATTGTACTTGCTGAAAAGCTGAATTAATTTGTGTTGGTGGTTAAGTTGTTTATCATTTCAAATATTTGAGTACTTTCTGACTAGAACGTAAGCCTGCAATAAAAAAGCGATGTGTGGTTTAAAAACTCATCTTCTAATATTGTTTAGTAGGCGAATTTTCGCTGAGCCGAGTCAATTAAGGATACGGATTGATTACCCAAGGATAGCCGTTCTATCCTGAAAATGACCGGAGTGAATGGGTGCCAAATAGAATTTTACGCGTTTTGAGTGCAGATTGAAAATGTACGCGCGAAACTTAATGAAAGTACCACGTGATGGTAGTACTGAAAAATTAACGCAAACTGTATTTCGATCTACCGAACGAGCGAATGGGCGAGCAACGAGTGCGAGCTGCTCGACCGGCGGTGTTTTATAATCCCACGCGCACTCGATTTTACGATCGATAAATCGACACCTATCGATAGGTCACACGCGATTACGATCGATAACAACATTCATGCGCGGCAACACGCCGCGACCAGCATGATCAGACCACGCGGCAATGCTACCCAATACTTGTTAGAATCCGAAACAAGTATGAAAAAACCATTTGGGGTCAGTACAGGAAAAGAAAAATATTATCATTCAAACAAGAACACCCGATATATTTATCATAATTACTCAAATTTCCAAAAACATTATTTGTTTACTGGTCTTTTTTATTTCTTTGATTTAAAAAATCTGTATTAGAATGTATGTAGAAAAATTGTCTTTCTATTTATAAAGAAACGCTAATAATATGGAAAATTCATAAGAACGATAATAGAATTAATGTAACATGGGATAGAGCAATATTAATAGATTTCATGAAATCAGTAATAGAGCATCTGCTTTCTAAATTAGACATTATGGTTTAACTTTAGTTACACACAAAATTATGTACGCCCAGCATATAACATATGTGTAATCTAGGCATTAAAATGATTATCGAATTGAAGCATGACTTACAATTTTATGTTATTTTTTGGAATAACTCTTGACCTTGGTCGGTTCAAATATTCTACCCCTCCGGTAACCGAGATTAAAGCTAATAAGGTTTTCAACACGCCGAATGAGTCAGCATAAATGAAAACTTTATTAATACGTCAGCTCGATAAGAAAATAATCTTTTCGACACTCATTGAATGACGTTTACATAATTGAAAATCTCGCAATTACTTGCACATGTTATTAAACGTTTCAATCGAATCCAACTATAATAAAAAGTTCATTAGAAATTATCGATTTTAAAGTATGCAGAATTTCAGAAAATTCTACACATCATAAATGCATAAAATTATGTAGGGAAGCATGGGGTCGACAGTAATCATTTAACTTCGAACTACGATTACGCAACAACTATTACATTTATAACAAAAACTTTCATAACAAAATTTGACATACGATGGTCCGAATTAATATTCGGACACTCTTTAGAATACAATAACTTTGTTAAAATTAAACTAAACGACTTCAGTTTTTTTGGTTGGGATTGCGACGAAAGGAGTAAAGATCACATGTTTTAACATTTCCATTTGTGTCTGTAGTGAAAATTTAAAATACGCTTTTTGTAGTTCTAGATAAGGTATACACATGTACAAAGTTTCATCGGACTCGGTTAACGTTGTTATGAGCTACAAACATTTAAAGTTCATCACATAAGCGCGAAATTCCCTGAAAAGGCCGAATATCTGCGACTTTCACCCTTAAGCACTCATCTTTTAATGTTCGTAGCTCATAGCAACATTAACCGACTTCGATGAAACTTTACGCATGTATATAACTTACGGAGATCTACAAAAGGTGTATTGTAAATTTCCATTACAGGTACAGATGAAAAAGTTAAAAATCGTGACCTTAACTTTTTTCTTCACAATTTCAACCAATAGCAATTTTTATAAATAATTATTTACACGTTACCTAGTGAACTAATCCTTCTAACATCTCAAAACATCTGAAGTTGTTTAGTTTAATTTTAACAAAATTACTTTATTGTAAAGAATGTCCGAATATTAATTCGGCCCACTGCAGCTACATAACATTGTTGAGTCACAATTGTAACACGGTATGGAGTCGATAGTAACATAATACTTTTTTCTTTTAAATCGAAATACTTTTTAAATTAAATTGTAACTGTAAATGAAAGGAATTATTATAACACATAAAGAAATGTAAACATAAATCATATTCTTTAAAGAATGACAATATTTTTATCTGCTTACAGATTATTCCCTTTTATAATTATTGCAAACATATAAATCGTGTTGTTCAGTGCATTTTTCATGTGCCCAATCGTTACGCTCTGTATACGGCAACCATTTTTCATTTATCTTGCTGGAACTACACGAATCATGGCATACAAGGCAATAATACTCCTTATTTTCTTTATGAGTGCGTTACCCTTTTTTCTTGTTCCTCTTGATGTTTGTACCATTTTACCTATCAAGATTTTGAATTATGTTAATTCGTTCCCTGTTACTTTTGACCTCATTCTTCTGTAATCATGTTGTAGGTGATAAGCTACTATTAAAAATTTGCAAAACGTTCGTTCAAGTGTAAGATAATTGCATGAAAATGTTGTATTAGTTATCTATTTTTTATTTTATTGATGTAGTTCTGCTTCTGTATATAAATACGTAAAATATTATTAAAAAAAATTTATAGAAAGGGAAAGCAATATAACCAATTATTTCAGTAGTCGTAAATCGTAACGTATAAATCTTGATTATCAGCGTATTGGGATCTGCGAGGAGGATACTCAGCCACCAAATCTGCGAAGCCCATAAGCGTTTGTATGTTACAAGCTACCAAGCTTTGCTTTCATCGTGAGCTATCAAGCATTTCTGGGCTTATACATATCAGTTCATACCTACCTTATATACATTCGAACATGTTCGAACCTGTATGTAATTGTCATTAAAAATCGTTAGATCCGACGTAGTAACATGTATGCTCTCCCCTAATTGTACTATGAATTGATGTATTCACTGAAAATATGAAAATTGCGAATAAAACAAAGTTTATTGGCTATCCAATTATTTAAAACTTTTTTGAAGAATTGTTTTTGAGGAATGTACGAGAGTTAAGCAATCGGAACTATTAGAATATGTATAAAATGAATAATTAATATCCTCCTATATATCTCGTCACGCTTTTCATTCCCGCCATCGTTTTCTTCTTTTCTTTTCTCTCCATGAATTTGTTAAGGCACACAGTACATCATTTTGCTTTAAATTGTTTAGAATTTGTAATGAGACATAGAACTATGAATAAACTTGCTTTATGTAATCGCAGTTTTAAGTTCATTGTGAAAGACTGTTTCAAACTGCTAAGTCTAGATTATGTTTATACAAATTTTATGTCGACTAATTTGCAGAAACTCCGATTAAGAAAATATTTGTCTACTGTGCTAATAAGAATCAGCCGTATTGAACTATAATGTGACACGTGAACTCGTTATTTTCAGATGATATATCTCCTCATAAATAGTGACTCGTACATGATAGGTTCTTCTTGGGAGAGGGAATGGCTGTATATATAGAAGCATGAATGCAGATACAATTAATAGTGCGGCTCGTTTTCCTAGTATCTAGTTAGTGAAGTGCCATCAAAGATACGTGGATGTGCGACAGCTTTTCCTCTTCAGGACAACATCGTGTAGATCTTTTGATCTGTTAATTACTGGACACGGTAACAAATAGTAAATATCTAAAAATAACATCTCTTATTTTATTCTAATTTCGAAATAAATTGGAACCTCAATATAACTGACTAATTCCCATAAACATCGGATATAAATTGAATTTATGAAAAAGTATTTAGGTATAATTAAACTGCAGATCTTTATGCAAAATAAAAATGTTGTGCATCAATTGTAAGAAACGAGTAAAAAGTTCTTCCTTTTTTAAATGATTTTAGTACTTATGTTGACAATAATACATTAACGTTTTTAAATCCTCTTAATCTTTTCACTATTTTAAATTGTGCCTACTTACCCATTTTTACAAAAGATACATAAAATCTGCAATCCAGTTGTAATAAGCAAAGTATTCACTTATAATTAGACTGCAGATTTTCATACAAAATTAGAATTGTCTATATTAATTGCAAGATATAGGAACTATACAGACATTTATTTCTTTCGTTAATAATTTCAATGGGTCAGAGATAATACAAGGGCATTGTTAATTTCTCAAATGTTTTAACTGTTCACATTTGATCTACTCATTAAATTCACGATCTAATTATTATAGTTGTTACAGGTACAGAGAATTCTCTCTGTGAGTATTTCGATCAGAATTTTCTAATCTCGCTAATCTCTAATCACCCCTTCCCTATAGAAACGATGGGTACGCTCCAACTGGACGCAGCCAACACAAAGCATGATTCAGTACAAGGAAAGTTCCATAGAATTTTCTAATATAGAAATTTCGAGAACATCCTCACTTAGAGTTCAGAGTATGCAACTCCTCGATTTTTAACCCTCGGAGGTAGTGCTTAAAGTACAAACGGGCTATACACGTCATTACGCTGAATCTCGTTTTCGAGCTGGTTGTATTCAGTAAGATCGGGCCTAGTCACCCTTTCGAATCGAGTAACCCTATAGATTTTGCGAATACGGTATTAATCTTACTTGGCATAATTATTCAACCACCCCGTGTTCCCTGCATCGCCAGTGCGTCATTCAACAGGCAGTAGTAGTAAGGTGACTACATAATGTTGTTGATACATACTCAATTCATACCGTGACAATAATAGTTGTAACAGAGCCAGTTTCCCGTAATGTACAATTCAGTTCAATGTAATTTTGAATAAAAATTGATTTTAACCCAGCATTCAGATCTAGTGATTCTTAGTTGACCTTACCTGATCTCGTATTAGGAACCTAAAACTGTTTTCCAACCTATGCGACTCCCTGATTTCGCATCAGGTTCGACCGTATCCTACAGCTTCCCGATTTGGCATCGGGTTCGTCAGTGCTTTTACTCAACCTCCTACACTCATCGTCGAAAAGATAGCCCAGGTGTGCTATCTTTAATTTCTCAATGACGCATATAAAATTTTTCGTCTGTAACGTATAATATCAAAACATTATGAGCTCAGAATATGCGGCTTGCTGGAAATAAGTCACAATGTCGTAGATGTTTGTATGCAACAAAGAAAAACTGTTCCATACTAAGGTTGAAATGATAGCACACTCTGTTAATATGTCTAGAAATTGCTCAGTATTTCATGATCTATAAACGAGTAAAGATTACAGTACAATATTATATAAATTTGTAAGTATGGGACGCGGAACAAAATTAAACGAGTCTGAAAAAAAGCAAATTCTTGTACTAAAACAGTAACAGTTGCAAACTTCAAATTGCGGTCCCTCAAGATAAAAGTCTGCTCTATCGCGTGATATAGTTCGATTTTACGCTGGACCCTTATTTTTTGAGATGAATTCAAAAATATACTCAATTGGTGCAAAAATGGTGTCTCTCTGTCGTTAATGATTGTTTAAACATCTTTAAACATTCATAATGTATTAAGATTGGATATCAATGTGTTCAGGAAAGTCTACAAGAGCTTTTGCTGCAAAGAACAATTCAATATCTTTCATAATAATATCCCAATATTTGTTTAAAGTTGAAAAATAGGTTTCTTTCAGTCGTATTTCTCAAAAACTGTGCGTGTAGGCGAAAAAGTAAGGGCAGATTCGGAATCAGCGCAAAAAACTCTATAAGAACCACCCAACAGTAATTAGGAAACATAAAAAAAGTTGAAATTTGTTGGACAGTGTTATTGATCGAAAAATATGCGAGACAAAACATGTAGATTTTGACAGGCTGTGTCTTTTATACTCTATTATTTTATTTCGTAAAGCAAATTGTTTTCGAAATAATTGAGAGAAATATCTGAATAAAATAAAAAAACTTTTTCTGAAATTTAAAAATATGTATAGATATTTTTTTTAAGTTGCGGAATTTACTTCCTTATGTATAAATTACGTTTAGGGGTAACTCCCAATGACCTGGACCTTGACATATGCAGGGACGGCCACCTCCACCTCCTCTCCACCCTAATTCAAACCAATTCCAAATCGATGAAGTCGTAGCTTTTCGAAAAGTCCACAATATATAACACGTATGTACCACCTGCTGACTTTTTAAATGTGTACACAGTGTTGATAAAGTACGTTCTATCTACGAAAATTATTTTGTTGATAACTTTTTAAGGAACAATAAGTGACGGCTGAAACCTTTCGAAGATTATTTCAGAGAGTATCCTTGATAACATACTAGACAGCATTCGGACGTCCAATGGACGTCCGTACATGACCTTCTGTATGTCCCAGAGACGTCCGTATGTCCCACATATGTTCGATTTACGTTCCAGGTAGGTCCCACAGAGGTCCCAGTTAGATCGCACTACGTCCATAGGACGTCAGCGCGGCCGTCTGGTTGGACATATTCAGGACGTTAATAGGACGTGAACAGGACGTTTGTAGAACATTTAAAAACCTATGTACGAAATGTTTTCCCATAGTTTTAATTTATTAGACAATGTTCGTATACAGGGTGGAGCGCTACAAACAGGTCACCTGAATAACTCGCTTGCTTTTGAAAATAGAAGAAAATGCATCAGACCAAACATACTTGATATCGAGACGCTCGTAATCTGATGTCATTAATTTTTTTATAGGTGGAGACGTCACGGAAATATGAAGGTCAACTCTGTTTTTTTAAATGGATCGGTATGGTTTTTTATTTACATTCTGATAGTGTGTTTGAAGACGAATACAATGACCTATTATGAAGGTCATTCAAGGTCACGCGAGATCAACTGCAATGGAAAATAAAGTGTCTCAAAGCACTCTTCCAACACTACCATGATTTACACGAAACATGTTATTTACGTATTCACTGCTACTTCAAGTGTTCAAAATGACGACCTCGAACATCGAGACATAATCTAAAACGTTGCAATACTGATGATACTGCCCGATAAATTTCAGTTGTAGCTATTACAAAGTAAGCTCTTTTTATACGTTCTTGCATATCAACTGAGGTTGTTGGTTTTTCGCGGTACACTTGATCCTTCAATTTTCCTCACAAATAAAAATCTAGTGGTGTCAGGTCTGGGGAACGTGCTGGCCATTTATTACTTCCTGATCGACCAATCCAACAACCTTCGAATGTCCTGTTCAATAATTTTGTAACATTTCCTGCTGAATGAGCAGGACATCCGCCTTGTTGGAACCACATGGACTGTCGCATGTTCAGTGAAATGTGCTCTAACAATTCTGGCAAAACGTCTTTTAAGATTCTCTCGTATTTATGGCTACTTAGCGTGCCATCAATGAAAAATGGACCAATTTCCAGTTCAAGGTCGCCATTTTGAACACGTGAAGTAGCAGTGAATACGTAAATAACATGTTACATGTAAATCGTCGTAGTGTTGGAAGAGTGCTTGGAGACACTTTATTTTCTATTGCAGTTGATTTTGCGTGACCTTGAATGACCTTCATAATAGGTCATTGTATTCGTCTTCAAACACACTATCAGAATGTAAATAAAAAAACCATACCGATCCATTAAAAAAAACAGAGTTGACCTTCATATTTCTTTGGCGTCTCCACCTATAAAAAAATTAATGACATCAGATTACGAGCGTGTCGATATCAAGTATGTTTGGTCTGATGCATTTTTTTCTATTTTCAAAAGCAAGCGAGTTATTCAGGTGACCTGTTTATAGTGCCCTACCCTGTATATGTACAGTGGCGCGCAAAAGTATCCGGACACCCTTCAAAAACGAATAACTTATTCAAAATTAGTTCAAACGACTTGAGTTTTTTGAGATGTTAGACGCATTAGTTTACCAGGGAGCGTGTAAAAACTTTTTTCTAAATATTGCTATTGGTCGGAATTACGACGAAAATAGTAAAGGTCACGATTTTTAACTTTTTAATCTGTGCCTGTAACAAAAATTTAAAAGACGCGTTTTATAGGTCTAAGTAATTTATGTACATGTACAAAGTTTCATCGAAATCGGTTAACGTTCTTATAAGTTACAAACATTTGAAGGTGATTACATAAGGACAAAATTCTCTGAAAAGACCGAAAATCTTCGACTTTCACCCTTAAGCTCCCATCTTGCAATGTTCGTACCTCATAGCAACATTAACCGACTTCGATGAAACTTTGCGCATGTATACAGGCTGTCCCACATAAATGGGAACACCTAAATATCTGTCGTATTTACAGTCCTATCAGAAAACTTCAGAGGACAAAGTGACATTATTGCAGGGAGTAAATATAATGGTAAAGCAAAAATTTTTTATGTCGTGTTTTTTAATGAAATTTCAAGGTCACCGGTTTTTTTAAAAAATGGAATAGTATATTTTTTTACGATACCATCATAGATAATAAAAAACTGAATTTAGTGAATACCACCTTTTTGACCTTGAAATGACCTTGAGCAAGAATAATCATGTTGGAGTGGATAGAATGTGGAAGTTTAAAACTTACGTGTTTCAGCAAAGATTACGCGCTGTTTACGGCGGGTTGACCTTTACATATAATAAATGTTCGATATGTTGGCCATACTCATTTATGAAATATTGCAATCTTGCAATAAATAATCTGTAGGCATTGTCGATTTCCTGAGACGTAATTGAAGCACATGCTGCAGTAATCCTTTGCCGCATATCCTCTGGCGTTGTGGGTTTATCTTTGTACACAATACATTTTATCTTGCCCCATAGATAAAAGTCCAATGGAATTCCTGGCCACGAAATTGTTCCTCGTCGCCCAATCCAGCGTCTAGGATATTTCGTATTTAGCACCGTTCTAGCAACTTTAGAATAATGTGCTGGACAACCATCATGTGGAAAACCACATGCGCTCCCGATCGAATAACGTAATTTCTTCTAAAAGCCCCGACAAATCCTGGCGTAAAAATGCAGCATACTTTATACCAGTAAGAGTTCCTTGTATAAAGTACGGACCTATTATTTTACTGCATAAAATTCCGCACCATACGTTAACGGTCCACGGTCTTTGCTTTTCTACTCTTCTTAACCATCGTGGATTCTCCGCTGACCAGAAGTGCATATTGTGCAAATTTACTTGCCCATGATTGGTAAAAGATGCCTCATCCGTAAAAAGAACTTTGTGAAAGAAAGTATTGTCCACTTCTAATTGAGATCGTGCCCACTGGCAGAACCGGACACGAATAAAATAGTCGGTGGCAAACAATTCCTGATATAAACTCAAGTGATATGGGTGAAACTTTTCTATTTGCGGTATTCGTGAAATACTACTTCTGCTTATACCGGACTCTTGTTCGAGTTGTCGCAAACTTACATGTGGATCATTAGATACTGCAGCTAGGATATTAATTCTATTTTCTTCGTGTGTTACAATTCTTTGTTTATTACGATTTTTAGAACTTATACTACCGGTATTTTTAAATTGTTTTACCACAACGGAAAATGCGTGTAACGAAGGACAAATACGATTCACAAATTTTTCACGATACAAATGTACTGCTTGCCTCAAAGATTAGTGGCTTTCACTATAAGTGAAAACCATATCGATTCGTTCCTGTACAGTATAACGCATTGTTATCACTTTCACGTTTCGAATTCGAATAATGCAGAAGGAACAACGTACTTATTCTAACCGATTAACCTTCTGTTAACGATCTCAATGATACATACTCTAACATTAACATACGCTGTTTACTATGAAAAATATTTCAAACATTTATTGTGGTTTGCAAAGATCAACCCGCCGTAAACAGCGCGTAATCTTTGCTGAAACACGTAAGTTTTAAACTTCCACATTTTATCCACTCCAATATGATTATTCTTGCTCGAGGTCATTTCAAGGTCAAAAAAGTGGTATCCACTAAATTCAGGTTTTTATTGTCTATCATGCTATCGTAAAAAAAATATACTATTCCATTTAAAAACATCGGTGACCTTGAAATTTCATTAAAAAACACGACATAAAAAGTTTTTTTCTTTACCATTATATTTTCCCCCTGCAATAGTGTCACTTTGTCCTCTAAAGTTTTCTGATAGGACTGTAAATACGACAGATATTTAGGTGTTCCCATTTATGTGGGACACCCTGTATACACACACACACACACACACACACACACATATATATATATATATATATATATACACAAAAACATTTTATACATTTATTTTTCCAAATCAAATCATTTTGATTTTGCGAAGATGACTCCGGTACAACAGACTCTCGAAGGTGTACTCGCACTGGTCTGTGTGACTGTCCGGAAACGAAACGGCCCATAGGCACCCTCCTTGCCTCGGCCGGACCGCCGAGAGCGCAAGCTAAGGCACCGGACACATAGGGGCTCCGGTGGCACACCGGTAGAGTGAAAACCACGCCGGGGTTGCGGTATCACCTGCTGTCCGCTGTCTGGTCGCCGTAACAGACTTCAGCCTAGACGGCCAGACCAGCAACGTAGGATAAGTTAGATTCAAGAATGCCGTAGCATGTAAAGTTAGTTTGTAAGACCATCGCCGCCAGTACCGCCAGTACTGACCGAACGTAACCGGCCGAAGCCAGCCGATCGGCTACTCGCGGAACCAGGAACGCTGGCATACCAACTGAGTCGGCAAAGTCTCCCAGTTGTCGTTACAAATGGATATCACGGGGATGTCTACAGAATCTTTCGCTGCAAAGAACAATTCAATATCTTTTATAATAACATCACCATGTTTGTTTAAAGTTTAAAAATATGTCTTTTTTCAAAATCAAATTTCTCAAGATCTGTGCGTCTAGGGGAAAAATGAAGGGCAGATTCGGAATTAGCGCAAGAAACTCTACAAGATCCGCGTAGTGAATATCTAAAAATCTAAACGTTGTTTGACTGTGGAACAGTGTTACTTTAATGTTTAAGGTCACAGAGCCACGTTTTCCCGTTATCCGATCTGTGCGAGATCTAGCCGTGTGTTTTTGAAGAGTTTTCACGTCGTGGAAACAGAGAGAAATGAGGAAGAAAAGGACAGAGAATTACGTCATAAAATAGGTAGATTGAGGTAGATCAGTAATGCCAAGAAAGGTGTAGAGAGATATACGAAAATAAATACTATATTGACAGAAATATATACAGAACGTGATAAGTATAAGCGTAGTAGTGAAAACGGAGATGATATAGAAATGAGAAGAGATGAAATGAGAGAGAAGTGACGGACTTTCGTGAAGTCTGCGAGTGTACGAAAGAAACAGAAATTGCTGCGAAGCCCACAGCAATTTAGCCAAACGTGTGAAATACGTGATCAGTCGATCGAGAAGAATGAGTCGCGTACAAGACAAGAGACCACGAGCGGTTGTCGTCGGCCTATTTATACTGCTTTTGGACTATCGCACAGAGTGGGATTTGAGCTGAAAACCTGGCCAAATATCAAAATTGTAAATATTTACATACAGGGTTGTGCTTGCGTCCCAGAATAGATACATAAACATGCAATCACGTGGTGCACCCCCATCCGTGCCTGCGCTTAGAACATAGCATTTGTTCGATAGGCATCTGTTTATTCGCAGCATTCGTTCGTACGCATCTGTTTCTCGTGATAATATTTATTTTGTAAGTGATCTTTGTGGCGAAATTTGTGATGGATATTGTTACGTAAGGTATGTACATTATATTAATCATATTTTTGGCAATATTAAAATTTTTTGTACGTGTTTTTACCGATCTGCAAGCTTGACTAAAAGTTCTTGGATTTTCATGACTTTTTTGCATATATTAGTGTTTTTAAACATATACCACTCATCGCCACAGCATAAATGTTACGTGTTGTTAAAATTCAGGATATCTAGAATTAGTATACCGGAAAGAAGTTTTCACAAGTCTTCACATTACAAAAAAATAATGCTCCAAATACAACCCCTTTTGGCTGAAATTGGACTTAAGAGGATTAAAAATTTTCAAGTTTTCCGTATGCGATGCTATACGAACCAGGTTTTGGTTACCGGAGTTCACTGGTTGAAAAGTTATACACGTGTAAACATGAGCAATTTTAAGTGTTTTTTACAGGTTAGAGGATGGGTGTTCAGCGCATATGATAAACAAACATCCAATAGGCGGCGCGGTGTTCTAACTCGTTCTAAATTCTTGCCAGGTTAGTAAATTTAGTTAGTTAATATCCAATTTGGCAACGCTCTAACCTGTAAAAAACGGTTAAAATTGCTCATGTTTACACGTGTATAACTTTTCAAGCAGTGAACTACGGTAACCAAAACCTGATTCGTATAGCATCGCATACGGAAAACTTGAAAATTTTTAGTCCTCTTAAGTCCAGTTCAGCCAAAAGGGGTTATATTTGGAGCATTATTTTTTTGTAATGTGAAGACTTGTGAAAACTTTTTTCCGGTATACTAATTCTAGATATCCTGAAGTTTAACAACACGTAACATTTATGCTGTGGCGATGAGTGGTATGTTAGCGGCAATATGTTTCGGGCCGAATCAGAGACGGCTACCGATACTTTGTAAGCACGGCGACTTCTAAGAGTCGGCCGATGCTTTTAGCGGCGACCTCTGAGAGTCGGCCGTTGCTTTGAAATCGGTGACAGAGGCACCGATTCCTAATTGCCGATTGCCGACACTACCGTTGACGCGACGTCATCGGTGACGTGTCGGATCAAGAACCAATCGAGATGATTTCGGGGTGGATCTGGCCACGGAGTGGGGAAGGCAGGGATGCCTTCTGGTAAGAGGACTGTGCGTGATCGCTCAGCACTTACCCCAGAACCGTCTAGGCGTAAACTTCTTTCAGTATAATAATTAAATTTCTAACAGGTATATGTTTAAAAACACTAATATATGCAAAAAAGTCATGAAAATCCAAGAACTTTTAGTCAAGCTTGCATATCGGTAAAAACACGTACAAAAAAATTTTAATACTGACAAAAATATGATTAATATAATGTACATACCTTGCGTAACAATATCCATCACAAATTTCGCCACAAAGATCACTTACAAAATAAATATTATCACGAGAAACAGATACGTACGATCGAATGCTGCGAATAAACAGATGCCTATCGAACAAATGCTATGTTCTAAGCGCAGGCACGGATGACTGTATGGGTAATCAATGATAAGGGATGCACTACGCGATTGCATGTTTATGTATCTATTCTGGGAAGCAAACACAACCCTGTATGTAAATATTTACAATTTTGATTTTTGGCCAGGTTTTCAGCTCAAATACCACTCTGTGCATCGGTTAGGAAAGGATAAGGAGTGGGAAGTTTGAAATTGCAAGGACGACAGCCCCGACCGTTTGTTAGAGCATGAGGGCAATGCCCTAATGGTCGTTGTGTCTAAGGAGACAATGGAAAATAGGCAGTTAATTTGACATATGAAATATAGAAACGAGAGATGGCCCGCGAGACAGATACGCATCGGCATGTAAACACGCTCCGCCGAGCGATTTACAATTGCGGTCGTTCACCTGTATTTCGGCGTCGAACGCGAGCAGCTGATCTCGGTGCTAGACGCAAAGACTGCCGCGGTTGGCAGTTCTTATGTTTAGTCCCCGGTGTATCGGGCAAGAAACATCCTAAGAAATGCTAACCCGAAATAGCCGTGCAGTCGCGTGTCGAGGCGAGCGACAGGATTTTCAACAGATCGAGCTCAAACCTTGCACAGATCTTTTTTACTCAATGGAACAATCCTGGGGGTGCTCAAAAAAATTCAAATGTGGAAAATAAGATCCACCA
Organism: Sphecodes monilicornis; assembly: GCA_913789915.3. NCBI lineage: Eukaryota > Metazoa > Arthropoda > Insecta > Hymenoptera > Halictidae > Sphecodes > Sphecodes monilicornis. Next base: position 3,697,499 of record OU565292.1, read on the forward strand.
ATATTCACCATAGAGTCAATACTAATTTTCGATCATAGATTTCGTTCCGGAACACCCATTTGGTTTGTGCCATTGGTTGAAAAATAATCTGCGTACAATTTGAGATTGATCGGACGACTAGAAGACCTGCCGCATTGAATTTGAATTTTGATATTTTCGTATCTCGTTTTTCTCAATTGTACTCGATCTATTTTCTACATATGGCAATGTAGTAACAAAGTACACGATTACTTTGGAAAAATATTACGACTTAGGAGTGTCAATACTTAACTTCCGAAAAACAAATTTGATTTTGTAATTATATTTGCACCAAATTTTTTTTACCCCAGTCCGTTTCAATTTAGGTTATATGTTTTTATTTTGCATAAAGATACGCAGTATACTTATCAGTATTGTTGTTTCCCCTAAGAACTTGATGAAGTTCTTTATTTTGTCTTTTGTTCATGCTTGATTTAAAAATAAAGTTTGTCTGCATCCACCCTTCCGCCACACACAGTAATAGTTCTCATTCTTTCAGAATTCTCCAAAATGGGACTTCTCACACCATACTGGGCTCTCGACAGCATCCTAATCTTCGCATCCCTTATTGTCGCTGCATACCTCTACGCAACCCGAAAATTTAAATACTGGGCAAATAAGGGCATCATGGAAATCACGCCAACGCCATTTTTTGGAAATTTCACAAAGTGCTTCTTCCTTAGAACATCAGTTTCGGAATTCGTGAAGGAGCTGTATGACCAATCCATGGGATTCCCTTACATGGGATTCTACGTTTTCGATAAACCTTTCTTCTTGGTACGAGATCCAGAACTTGTGAAGCACGTGTTGGTGAAGGATTTCAACGTGTTCAATGATAGATATGCTTCGTCAGATGTGACCGATCGACTTGGATACGCGAACATCTTCATGATGAAAAATCCTGGCTGGAAGATCCTCAGAGGAAAGCTGACGCCAATCTTCACGTCCGGAAAACTGAAAAAAATGTTCGAGCTAATGCTCGTTGTCGCTGACGATCTAGATCAATTTCTGGAAAAACAAAATTTGGGTTAGTATATGCTAAACATATAAAGAGCTTCACTCAAGCAAATTAACACGTTTGGGTAAAGAAATTATGTCTCGAGACTTAAAAATGCTTCTACAGTGATAAGTACAGCGTGCTATTTACTTACGATCTGTGAAACTGAAGAGGATTTTAAAAGTAATTAACATCATAAATCTTTACGTTTCGGTTTTTATTTTATTAAATGAATTCCAAAGATGATCATAGTATTAACCCCTTACTACTTAATTCCAAGATTTTAGATTAAAATAATATATTACTTCATATTGTTTGATGCTCTGAGTATGCATACGTGGTAAATAAAATGATTTATATTGTTTTAAAATTAATATAAAATACTTAGGTTGCTATTATGTTAGTTTATGATGTAAGGTTAAAAACAATTAAGTGTTGTGTCTGAAATCCATGACATCTCGCAGACGTTACTTTAAGCCAAGAGTTTACGTTGTCCTGACAACCGTAAGTCTTAAATACATACTTCAACAAACAGTATTACTAAAAATGCAGTAGTCGACACGAGTGAAATCAGTAGTACGATGAAAAATTAGTAGTATTCACTGCTCAAATGCAGTGGACCCAGGAAGTATTAAAACCCTTCCGTTTCTCGAAAAATTGTCGGTGTTTAAATTGTGAAAGTATCGTAAAAACAAATAGTACAACCATAAACCTGGGATCATTTTACAACGTGAAACCTCTACTTTCGTGCACCATTATTCATTTCTCTCTAAGATTTTCTACATGATATAGTTATGGTAGGAGGGAAACTGAAGAGTCATTTTTACTAAAAAATGCTGCAAATTCAAACGTCCTTGGAAACTACGTTGGTGTACGGAGGAAGGTTCACTCTTTAAATCTATGGTAGATTTAGTCACGAAAAAAATAGTAGAGAAATATTGAAAAATAATAGAAAAATACACAGACGCACAGTGGAGTATTTGACCCGAAAAGCTGGCAGAAAATATATTAGCGTTATCTCAAGGTTCAACACCATAGTATAGCAAGTCAAAAATATTTATTGTCATATAAAGCACTTGGGCGGATCCGAAAGTATGACAAAACCATTCGTGCAATGTATGAACCGTACTATTCTTTATGAAACTTTCAGACGGTTTTAAACGGTAATAATCACGAAAACATAATGTAATAGTAATAAGGAATCAAAAATTGGTGGAAAATAAATTACATACCTGTGAAAAACATCGACAGAATTTATTTTAACATTGCTAACTTACTACTTATGAAAATCAGTAATGAACGAACGGTATTTCAGAGAACGATTAAGAGAGACACATTTAGAGTAGAATTTCGATTATCCGAACTAATTGCGTTCAGGATGATTAAATAATTAAACAATGCATTACAGTACACACATTACTTACATTTGTTTTAGTCGTCTTTATCCCCCCAATCTTGCTGTGCTGCTAAATTGCATATTTTTCTTAAAGTTAATAATTCATTAAGTACTTTCTTTCTGGGCTTCATACTAAACTAAAGTCTTTCGTGACACCGATTTCCATAATAAACCAGTGTCACCTGCGTTATACACACTTTCTAACAGATCATTTTCTCTAATCCAGGTTCTACTGTACTACGAAAACTTTACTTTTGATGAAGTTTAATAAGTCATGAGTAAATATATGAAAAAACTTTTCCACCATATTTTCGGGTATTCAACTATTTTTTTAAACAAAATTTTTGAAATCATTTTTTTGGCTGGCCAGCTTTTCGAGCCAAATAATTCACCAAGAGACGTTTATATGCATAGCATTTTCGAGAAAAAAAATTGTCGTATTGTATTTAATGTTCAAATACTTTTTAGATCCACTGTAAAGAGTTTCACTTTAGGATTTAAAAAAATAAATTATTTTAGCAATCGTAAGTCTTAACTGCATATTTCAATGAGCAGTATCCATAAAAAATACGGTATTTAAATTGTTTGCTTTTATTAATGAATTATTAATGAATTTATGGAGATCTCAAATTGTATGAACGATCACAACCTATTTCCGTTCATAGAGTCGGCGATGGAATTTAATTTATGTATTAATTATTAATTTTTCATCCCTCGTGGCCCTACGCCGAGTCAGACTCGTCATTGATTATTGCATAAATAGTCATTTATTTTACTGATTTACTCACATATAAAATTTTCACTAAAACGATTGGATTTACTGTTACTGCACAAACTGCACCACGGCGACGATAGGTTACATTTAATCATTGTTTTCTTTTCTTGGAGTGCAACCAATGATCTTGTGTCACGATTAGTCAAATAACCTCTGCAGTATATAGTGAAATACTCCATTCGACATTTTCAACATTTTGGTAGCTGTATGTCCGCAATGTTCATATGTCCGATAAAGTAAATACTACAAATGATCGTCAATGTATCATCCCCCTAGGAAATACTTATAAAAAAATGTCAAACATTACTTAATGGACAAAAAATCATAAAAGTCAAAAGAAAAATATTCACTTATTGCAGTTATTATTTGAAGATTTTTTTTGTTCTCACTGGTATAACGAGCAAACTATCAGGGCCACGCATTACATGGTGAGATAAACAATTAAATGTATAATATAAAAGTTAAAAGCAATTAATCAGCTAACTCCATTAGTTAACTAAGCCCGGTCTCCCCTACTACTTCATTTCGGCTAACGCTTTAAATACGCATCGGTGAAGAATAAAATAATTTGGTATTTCATATGTTAATTTATGATGGAAAGTTCAAAATAACCAAATCTGTCCTACGAAACCCATGACATCTTTGATACATTATTTTAAGGCAATGGGTTAAGAAAACTTAACACAGGCGCAAGTCTATAGCAAGGAATCAATCGCAAATACGTGTATCCGTTTTAGGTGCCGGAAAGGTGATGGAAGTGAAAGATCTTTGCGCAAACCTTATGACGGACTTCATTGGTAGCACCGCTTTTGGTTTGCGAGTGAATTCATTGAACGATCGGAAAGCACCGTTCCGCGTATTTGGCAAAAAAATGTTCGACTACAACGTGTTTCGTGGCATGGAGATCCTTATTATATTCTTCATGCCGTATTTAACCAAATACACCGGCGCTAAATTTTTCGGCAAGGAAGGCAGCCAATTCCTTCGAAACGTTTTCTGGGATGTTATCAATCAACGAATTCAGTCGGGAGAAAAACGAAACGATCTCATCGACGTTCTGATCGAACTGAAGCAAAACTATGAGGGCGAGGATGATCTTGGTGGATTTAGTAAGTCATTTTGTAAATATTTGACTAATTTTTATTTTCGACGGATTGAAAAAGAGTTACTGATTTTATTTGGTTGTTACATGAGCCGTTTGCAAGGCAAATCAATTAACCATTTTTCGAGTTTTATTATATTTGTCTGGCGTAATACCTGACTGAATTATTTTCCATTAAATTTCACTTGAATTTTGCCATTTAAAATTTTCCTTAATAACTAGACTGAACAAGTACCTTTGAATATCAAACATTCAAAGAGCTTTTAGAAATGGGTGTACACTATTTCATCAATAATCTCTACTCTATATTTTGCTGATTTGGCACATGAACGGCTCACATATGAAACCTCCGAATTTAGAATGCAAATATTACGGAATGTTCTGATCAAGAAATATTATTAAATACAGTTTCAGCTCTGTAAATTCTACTTTTGGTAACATCTGTTAGTGTTGTCGACGATATTGATTCATTTGTTTGTTTTACATTATCCTCAACAAACCTAGTTGAATAACTAGTATAATACTGCCATATAATTGATTATTATGACAAATATTGAATTTTGTTCAATATTATAATCAATATCAAAAAATTATTTCACCTGAATTGATTTTCTAAACATGCTGACAATTTGTAATGTTTAAGATGATTCACAGTTTAATGCAGTTCATAATATAATTAACATTGCAAAGCTTGTTTATGTTTCCCTTATATAACCCTTTAGAGAACTTTTATTATACTTTTTAAAAAAGTTCTAAGAAGCAACATTTCTAGGATCGCATGATTTTATATTACTTTAATTCGTTAATATTGTTAGCACGGGGAGCCTTAGAGGATAGGGCCGTGAAAGCAGGATTAATAGGGCGGATTCAAGCGCTAGAGTCGGGAACCGGAATCGATGGATCGTTAGGCGAATAATTCGAATTCAGTTCGAGGTTTTTTAATAAACAGCCGATGGTCTACGACTGTTCTTGCACACCACTGGTTTATTCACCACAATACTTAGAAAAATACAGCTGCTCGGGATTATAACGCGAGGTACAACTTGTTCGCCGTGTAACCGTTTTGCTCGATATAGCACGCTTCGCTGAGTTTAGAATATGTCTCGCTTTGTTTGAAATCTAGACACGACTGACTTCGACACGCACAGGTGGATCGCATCCCCCCTCTCACTCGCTCGGATTACCGAAAGTCGCGCTGGAGCGAAAGACGACGACACCGGGCGGCGTTGTATCGCTCGCCGCGCGAAATACAATCATTTACGTGTCAAACAAATATAATTCTTCTATAATTCGTTCATATTTAGTAATTTATACGTTAATTCTGTTACATTTAATTTGCTAGTACAGTATTTTATCCTCTAGCTAAAATAAATTTAGAATTATGTGCTTCTTGAGATTTTTGGGACTTAATAAATAAATAATACTAGAAGTGTTGGATATTTCCTATGTCTCCGCCGTGCATTATTGAATCAGCGCAATATGAAGCTGCGGAGAAACGAATGAAACGTTGTTACATAGAGTTCGGTGGTAGGAGCGATTTACTTTGTTACAGCGCGTCCACTGATATTTAGCCAACAGCTCCTTAGCATTGTTTCTATGTGTTTCATTTTAGGCTGAAGTGCCGAAAATCGGTCAAATCGGATTGATCTGAAATTTTGCACATAGTCTCATTTTGCATTAAAAACATGGGCTGAAGTTCCGAAAACCTGTCAAATCATAACAATTTTTCTACCTTACTCGAATAAAATTTTCAACTTTCCGTCAAAACGAGGCAATAATTAGCTTGAATTAGTACAAGCTGTCACTGAACAGTAATTAAGATATACAGAATCATATACAGGATCTCAAAAAGAAGGTGTAGTACAAGTTGGTTGGGGGCCTGGCCGTCGAGGGGGCGGAGGGAGCCGGCCGTCAGGCCGTTCCGACTACGCCTACAATGTTCTGCATTTTGATTTCGTACATGTATTATTACTTCAAACGTACGTTGTCGGCCGGATTGCCAAACCTAACCCAGACCAACATGCTTACATACGTCTAATTGAATTATAATTGCTATAAGTTATAACAGGCAATTCTGGCAGTAGCATGTTGTGCACATCGTTTTACGCACATACGTGTATTAGTCGTTTTAGCCTTCAATACTTACAATAAATGCTATATTTTTCAAACTTTTTAGTTCATAACTTTAGTAGAAAATAAAATATATCGGAAATTGTAAAACGAAAAATTAACTTTGGAATAACGCAGAAAATATCACATTCTTAATTCACTCAATTCACGGTTTGAATTGAATACGAAATCGAAATTCACAACAAAATACATAAGAATACCAAGAATATAATCATTTTTTTCATACATCGCGCGTACAGCAATGACTGGTCCACAAACTACTCCTAATCCAAGCCACAGGACTTATGGACTTTTCTGGCTAGGCCCTGGGAGGCCACCCTGGCCTCTGTACCATTTCAGTGTCGCGCTCAATATTACCGATAGTTCACGAATGTAGGCGTATTAGCAAGAAGTGATATAGTGAGAAGTGAGAATATTAGTATTCCATATACCTTATTTTTACTACGGGTTTTAAATGTGATTTGGAGGCTACGAATGCATACGACACGTGTATTTGAACGATAAAAATAATATTTATGAAGAATGTATTACAAAAATACGAATTATAGTAAAATTAATTTGGTTTCTATATGTAACATTATTTTTATTACTCGTGTCATTAATGAATGTATATGTATTGCAATAGTTTCATACACTTTAAACCTATGGTTCACTTTCTTTACACTTAATACAAATTCTATGCAGTTAATGAGTGCGTACACATTACACATTTATTAACTATTCTTGTGTTTTCTTTCTTTCAAAATAAGAACTTGCATTCTTTTCATCTCTAGAAATATAAGAATTCATTAAATTAATTAAATTAAATTTTCGTTATAATGTTTTTAATAAAAATGTAAAGCAGTACACATTTTTTATTCTATTATTATACAATATGTAGAAAAATAATATATTTGACTGAAAAGATATAAATTTTTGATTTTACTCATGCGTTATTAATTCTTGTTAAAATTTTAGTACCGAGATTTATTATTTCTATTTACGTCTCATTGCGACTCAGCGCCCAAGTTTATTCAATTATACATATACATATTTAGCTACGATGATTCTTGTGTCGAAAACAAATACCGTGAGCAACAGTGGTCACGTACAAGCACTACCTCATTCATAAAGCTCGAGACTTTTCAAATTCCGTCGGCTCCTGTAGACAGATTTTGTCGTCCGCAATGTTTCGCATGTAGTTTTCAGTGCAATACACTATATGATTATCCGATTTATGCCGTGTTTGGGCTTATTTTGATCGGAAAAACAATTTCAATCGATAGGTGATTATTCCCTTATAATAAGATTTAACCATAGTAAATGTCAATACGATGTGCGTTACAATGTTGCCTCTGATGCTGAATCACTTCCATATCGTACGTCGCGTCGTGTGCTGCCTGAACACAACAATGAAAACGTTTCACTAACGCGTATTAATAACAATAAAATGTTTATTATAATTCATAATTCTGTCATGGAAACATTACGGAAACATGAAATGATTGGAAATGCTTTTTTGATGAAAACAAGTCACAAATCGGATAAGTATGACATCTATGACAACCAGTGTCGTCAGATCGCTGAAATCGAGGGGAATACAATTTACCACCTCTCTGATTATCATATTACCAGAGTAATATGTAACACGTTGCGCGGCACGTCACGTGACCAGTCTACGGTCGTAGTGGGGAACGTTGGAGTGTGCGCAGGAGTGGAATGGGATAGTGGAAGGGGAAAAGGAGGAGAGGAAAATCAACTCAATTTTGGGTTGATCTGGCGACACTAATGACAACATGTAATTTCCATTGATTCGCGTTACAGAATTTAGCGGTGACGATCTAGTGGCACAGGCGGCCATCTTCTTCACCGCTGGTTTCGAAACTTCATCTACCACAATGTCCTTCACCCTTTATGAACTCGCATTGAACATGGACGTGCAGAAGACTTTGAGGAAGGAGCTCCTAAAGGCAATGGACAATAACGGTGGCAAAATTACGTACGATATGGTATGCAAAATGAAATGCTCGTATTGCTGGGTTAATTACAACAGTAATTAGTTATATTAGTGTTCGGAATTAATTGCACGCTTGAACCGATTTTCGAGGGCTACGCCTCCTTGCTCCCATCGCACGTCTCACCCCCCGTGATTGATCAGATAGTGGAAGATCCAGACCATCAAAGTTTGCCATTTTGGCCGATTTGTACGAAAACTACCTTCACAAAACAATTTGTATCACGGTTATTATAAAAGGTAAAAGCATTTTGTTTTTCTAATCATGTTAAAATATTTTTAACAATATTTGGTTTGCAAACTATGACCACCGGTTCAAGTCTGAAAAAATTTGAAAAAAATATGGCCGTATTTTACGGTTCTTCCTCTTTAAAATTCTGTTTTCTAACTTGCGGGCACTAAAATATTACGGTCAGAAGAGGTCGGCAAATGACGCGGCAACCGTCGATTCTGGTAATTGCAACAACAGATCGACTATATACTGTGCACTATGGATGGTATTAGTTAAACTTAAGTTGTAAGGTATTGTAGTCGGCGAAATGACACTATTAGTTTCTCTAAAATAAATATTTTACTACTTTTTGGGGCTTTTGTGTACACGCAGCGAAAAACCGCGTCTAAAAATTAATTGTAACATATTATTATAACTATTATATTTTCCAAATCTATTTTCTCGAAGTAATCATGCGACATAGTGGAATAGGCTTACAAGCGATATCACTGACAAAAAGACACATTGACAATCGGTGTTGTGGAAAATCTGTCGATATGAGTGTCACCCTAATGTGCCACGTGCAGTTTCTACGGTACGTGCTTGAGGTCGGTCATGCACTTCGGCCGTCGGGGAGGTGGGCGTAGACTTTGAAAATCGGCCGAAACGTGCAGTTCATTCCGACCACTGAGTTACATCATACTACAGTTACTAGAGATAGATCTTACATAACAAATGCATAGCAAACATTCAACCATTCAGCTCTCATGCATTCGAGTAGATGCTCGAATGATGCTAAATGAGATAAACTAAACAATTGGCATTTTATGACGTGCCACAGACCTGTTTCATGGAATCAATGGTGCATTTCTGTATGTTAGTGTATACAGGTTGGTATACCTAAAACTAGCCACCTAATTATCTTTTTTTTTCATTTAAGCTGTTCAAACCCTTCTGGGTTTATTTAGCTTTACAAGTATATCTACAAATGTATACAGTAACAATGTCTGTTACAACTAGATAAATTACAATCTTTGCAAAATGAGTGAATATAAACACGATTTTCAACATTTGGTTTCGCTATAAATATGTCGATGTTAAGTGGTAGTTGGAAGCCCAGACTATGTAAAGAATTTATTAACTTAGGTCTTCTTGTATTGTACAATTTACATTGCCATATTACGTGATTAAGAGTTTCGTCACCCTGATTATATTTACATTGACTATCATTGGTAATGCCCACCCGCGCTAGTGAGGCGGCTAAGTTATAGTGATCAGCACGCATTCTGTTAACAGTAACAATTAGATTTCTACTAAGTTTTTCATGGGCATACCAGGGTATGGAACCTTCATTGAAAAGTTCCTAAAAAATTTTTGTCCTTTGTAAAGTCCTTGGTTTTTAATTATCGCGACAGTATGAAGTTTAGCTCGTTTTTTCAACTTTTCAAATAAGTTAGTATATGGAATCGTAGGAATATCTACAGAATTTGCTGTGGTTACCGATTTGGCTGCCCTGTTCGCATCCCCTTCTCCTCCACTTCCTCTCTTAAACTCTCCGCCAACACCGCTGCGAATCCCTTATATGCAGTTTGTGTTAGCGTTACCCGCCTATAATCCCCTACCTTTCCACCACTGGCACCACCACTCCCTCCGTCCAGTCATCCGGCCACACCCCCCCCCGCCCCTCGATACCCTATTGCACACCCCGAAAGCCACTCATCCACCTCCTTCCCTCCGTACTTCCACACCTCATTTGGAATCCTATACACCCTCCGCTGCTTTACCCCTTTTCATGCCCTTTACTGCCCTATTGACCTCTCCCCTCTCTATATCCCCCTCTCCATCCTCCTCCCTTCATTTTACTCCGCCTTTTCTTACCCTCCATTTTACTCCCCTCAATACCTGCTTAAAATGCCTATCTCATTCTTCCATCTTTATAATCTCATCCACTCTCGACCCCCTTCCCCTTTCTTTCCTTACTAACTGCCGAACTTGCATTTCCGAATTTATCCCCTGCACCTCCTGTTCCCATCTTTCCGTCTCACATAGCACCCTGTACCACTTCTCCTCCTCTCTTTCTCCATCTCCTCAACTCCTCCCTCACCATCCTTTTTTCTTCTCGCCACACCTTATCTCCACACACATACACCCTGTACCCTCCAATCTCTGTCACAAACTCTCACACCGCTGTATACACTTCACTCTCTCACGCAACCTGAAACGAATGTTTTTTATAAAAATATGCATTTGCATAAACATCTGGAGTCTAGTAATCAGTGTGAATGTATGGTCCAAACTAAAAGTGGTTAAAAACATTGATTATTTACAAAATGGAGGCATTTTACAGTCAAATGATCGATATTTTAATATTTTCCGGCCTTTAATTTGATAAAAGATAGGAAAATATTTACAGAGTTTTAAATTTTTGGCTTGTGCGATAAAAGGATATATGTTGAACATTCTTTTAAAAATTCAAACTAATTGGTAAAGTAGGATTTGATATATCGTGGCAAATGTTTCGAAAAAAGTGGTTTCGAGCAAAACATGTTTACACATTCAAGTATCAATATCTCACGACGCGAGTTGCATACTCCCAACGCCTATAACTACGTTAATTTTACGAATTGAAACAAATCGGTTTGAACACATATTCTACAAAAGTTATACTTAAAGGAAATAAAATAAAAAAGAAATCGATTTTTCAAAAATGGAAAACTAGAATCTCTCCTTATGGACTCTATATACGGTGCACGTGCGAATAAAACGCGGCTTGTCTACAGATCATGACACTGCCATACCTTGATATGGTAGTCTCAGAAACTCTCCGCAAGTATCCACCACTGGGATTCCTGGATCGTGTCACTGCAGCCGATTACAAGGTTCCTAATTCTGATTTGGTGCTGGAAAAAGGCACTCCGATCTACATTCCTATGATAGGATTGCATTATGATCCGAAATACTTTCCTGATCCACAAAAATACGACCCCACGAGATTTAGCGAGGAGAATAAACAGAACAGGCCATCGTTCACCTACTTCCCCTTCGGCGGGGGACCACACGTTTGTATCGGTTAGTACTCTTTTTTATATTGGTATTACTATGTTGTTGAGACTTGTTAATCGTCGTTTGTTCAGCCATGACATTAACGAACTAAATAACTAATAACACGTGGAGCGTCGCATATATTATGTTATTATAAATTTATTAATTAAATGATTAATATTGTTTTGGTTACTAGTACACAATATAAGTTAGAGGAATTCTTTCAGTTACCAGTAAACATTAACGATGCGCGGAATTTTATTTTGGTAACCGATCATTATTATTAAAAGATTGTATTCCTAAAATAAGCAAAAATCCGAAATACAGCTCTGTAATGCAAGTACAACTCATGAAACAATAATATATCACGCGGATAGACACACCTCTTGAAAACTTTAAACGCGATTTTATCAAAACCACTTACAGCAGTACCCCGATTATCCGAACCTCTGATGCCTGAAGCACAGATGAGGTATAGGGTAGACCTATCATCCAATGTATTTTTCCGTCCCACGTTTTTGAGGTCACGTAACTCCATTACCATTTTCGTATCACATCCTGCATTACCAAATCGATCTAAAATAGACTAACAGCGTCCTCAGGGGTAGGAATTGGAATAAAAAATAGCTATAGTCACTGTCACTGCAGTCTCGCAAATACATACAATATTGTTTCCTAAAATGCAAAAAGAAATTTACAACCATAGACGTCGGCGATTTAAATGATCTAGAAAAGTACTAAAGAAGTAACAAGCCAAAATTTTTTTTATTTCACTGTAACGACAACGCGGAGACTTTGCCGACCCAGTCGGTACGCCAGCGTTCCTCGTCCCGCGAATGGGCGTTCGGCTGAACGGGCGATACTGGCCGCGGTGATCTTACGACCTAAACTTACATGCTAAGACAGTCTTAAATCTAACTTAACCTACGGCCGTTCCGCGCGTTCTTGCGCCTCGCTCGCGGCTTGCTCGCGGCCTATCGAGCGGTGGCGGAAGCGAGCGGAGAAGACTCGCGCCGGAAGGATATGTTCGTTACACCACTACTAATAAAAATTGTAAAACTTCTTTATTTTCCATAATTTAATGCCAACTTATTTGTGGCATTCTTCCGATTAAAGTGTTTAGTGTCATTTTAACCGGAAGAATGCCACAAATAAGTTGGCGCAAGTCCGATTAAAAAATTATGAAGAAATAAAGGAATTTTGCAATTGGATTAGTAGTGGTTTCAAACCGATGTACCTGACTCGGTGTCGGGTTAATCAGCCGCGTTTATTGCACTACTCGTCCACGGCTACGGAGGCAGCCCAAACTCCTGGATCTGGGCCTTCGGCGCGTGCAAAACATCCTCAGATGGTTTCTTTTGGGCCGGTGATGATGGGCCCAATGCCTTATTATGCGGAAGTGCACTGACTGCTTTATTGCTGGATAGTCTGACGGTAATGATTTCGGATCTCTAATCTCCTGAGTGAGAAGACCTAGTATTAATAACGGCGCACCGCCCACATCTATTTGAAGAATGGACATTGTCTTGCAAACATCAACTAAATTTGCACTCCTGTATGCCCAACTCTGGTGGGCTGGATCGAGAAAATTGGCGACATTTTACTATCGCTCTTGAACCATATGAGATATGGGGATGAAATTTCCACTGAAATCCATCAAAAAATTATTCGTATCTACTGATAATTATCGTAATAAATATATATTTATTGTAATAATTTTTTCATTAATGTTTAAATTTTATTCTCTTAAAATAAAATTTTAAATTGTTTACTCGTTACTTCTTTAGTACTTTTCCAGATAATTTAGTACAGTGACAGTGACTATCGCTATTTTTAATTTTATTTTCTGCCACTAAGGACACTGTTAGTGTATTTTAGTTCCAGTTGGTAATATAGGATGTGACCCGAAAATGGTAATGGGGTTACGTGACCCCAAAATCGTGGGACAGAAAAATACATGGGATGATAGGTCTATCCAAGTCTATCCTATATCTCACCGGTAATAACAGTAAATTGGCAACCGTAAATTCAATATAATTCTCAAACTCACCACTCTAAATCGTAGAGAGCATACCAAAACCTCTGATTTTCTGTACAGTCGGTATTTCAGAACATGAGACACGAAGTCCCATAAGATGATAGGTCTATCTTTATATCTCGTCGGTGTCTGAAGTGTCTTATATCTCAAACCACAATGAGAGTGCAAGGTCATGAGGTCACCGATGTAGTTGAAACATTGTATAATTATAGATCTCGTTCTCTTGTTAACGAATGTATACCATTACAGACACTTTTATTATTGCAGCGGTGCAGGTACACACCCTACATTAATTATTGTACCATCTAGAGGTACACGCGGTGAATACCCGTGTCCTAGTAATTAAGAAATAAGAACCGCAGCAGACAATAAACCAAAAAAGGCTCCTTGACTCGAACAAATAAAGGATTCGATGGTGGCTCGATTTCTCGAATCTTGGACAATAGCTCATCAGTTTCGCATATATTACACTTTTTTATTTAATTCCGTGAAAAAAAAACAATCAAATAGTAAAAGCCTATATAAGGAATTTCTCTACTTTTATCATCCATATGTTTATAATAAACGATATATTGAAAAATATTTTCATTATCGATCATTCCAAAACATAGGTATCTTAAGAACCAGTATTTTAATCATTGCACAGCAAACTGATACCTGTCGCAACATCTCTAAAAAAATTCAAGTTGTTCAGTCTTGGAAAAGACGCCTCTACGACTCCTTATTTCAGACGCAAAAACGGCACCTCCCAGAACGCGCCTAATTTCAGACGCAAAATCGACGCCTCCCAGAACGCATCCCAGAGGCGCCTTATTTCAGACGCAAAAAAAACGCCTCCAGAAGGCGCCTCAAAAGCGCTTTTTTGAGACGTAAGATGCTCAGACCTAAAACTGACGTAAAAACGGCGTCTCTAAGGCGACTCGTGCTGTCCGGGATAGTTCTATTTCCCAGGAGTACTAAGTGCCATTGTGGCGTGGCGTAGCGGTATAGTAAAATATTTTTCTGTTTATGAATTGAACACATGCAAAAATGCATATTTAATTTTACGTAAAAGAATAACAAATTAAAATAATCGTCATTAACCGTGCTCGAAGACAATAGAGTATAACATAAAAATCATGAAACCGCGGTCCTTCGCTTTGTTAAGAGTAATGAGATATTGACATCGGTATCGTTAACCGTGCACTCGCCACGTATAATCATTCAGTAATATTTGTACGAGTGTTAAAAGAAACTGAGAAGTTGATAGTTTAGTTTTGCCAATTATGTATAACAGGCATGTCCAGAAGTAGCTTACTTGGAGTCAAATTCGAGGGAGACGTCTACTTCTGCCACCCGCGCGTCTCGTTCCCCGTGGCGGCCGTAGTTCTCCGAGCTCCTCAGGCTCGTACCTACCGCTTGCGGTATGTATTGCGTGTGGCGCTTTGGGGCGACTCTCATACTCATAGGTTTCTACATCACCCATGAGATACTATAGGAGACGTAAGTTTTCTTTGCGAACTCTCGCTTATTGTAGATTTGACACATCACTTAAGTTTATTAAATTTAAAATTACAGACGCCCAATCAAGCCATTTCCGAATTGTGTAGTCATGTCGACTCATTTCGTAGGCAATTAGTACTTTTTCAAAATCATTTAAATGCGGAAGATAGAATATTTTCATTTTTCCCCTCTTGAGATTTAATTTTTAAAGAATTTGGCACTCAATGCGATTTTCAAAACCTTTTACATATTCTACAATCGGTGATAGAACAGTTCGAAAATCGTTTCACTGATTTCGATTCGATTAGAAACGATCTACTTCTTTTTGAGTATCCCTTAATTGTTATAATCGAAGAACAATCCATCGAATTTCAACCAGAATTGTGCGATCTTCAGCACGACATTTCTCTGAAAACGAGGGAAGGCAAAGGAGCCGAATTTTTCAAAACTTTAAGTGAATCGAAGTATTCCATTTTAAGAAAATTTGACATCCGAATTTTCTGAATGTTCAGATCGACTTATTTATGCGAATGTTCGTTTTCAAAAATGCGTAGCATTAAAACAGAGCAACCGTACACTGCTGAGCTTTCCTAATTGTTAGTAAAATTTTGACAGTATAATAAAACCTATTTTCCAAATTTATTTTTTTGAAATTATCGTGCGCGACGCAGTGGAATAGTCCTATAGGGGATACCACTGACAAAAAAGAAACGCATTGACCATAGTATCTCATGGGTGATGTGGAAACCTATGGGTATGAGAGTTGCCCCAAAGCACCACACGCAATACATACCGCAAGCGGTAGGTACGAGCCTGAGGAGCTCGGAGAACTACGGCCGCCACGGGGAGCGAGACGCGCGGTCGGGAAAAGTAGGCGTCTCCCTCGAAAACGCGGCGAAGTGAGCTATTCTTGGACATGCCTGGTATATGGTCTCGGTTTTCTCGCGCATGCGCGACGATTTTAACGTCAGTAAAGTACAAAGTTGTACAACGATTAATTTGTGAATCTTTAAAACGTTTTCACATCGCTGGTGCGAGAAATGAGAACCCAAGGTAAGCACGTACATCTCACTTGACACGTGCCAGTCGCGCGCCTTTATGATGTACGTAATGTACACCTCCGTTGGTCAGGTTGCCACATATTAGGCGAATAATTAATTGTTAATAACCAAAAAACAAAGCCGAAGTCGCAACTCTTTTATTCTTCATTTTCGTCTGATATTGTTATCGACAACCCTTTTGTTCCACCTGTAGTCGAACACCCTGTAAGTTCCTTAAGTACGAGATGAATAATTCAAAAAGCTTCATAATTACGTTAAAATAATCATAGACCGCTCATTTTTTGTTATTCTGAACCAGGCTTTCCATTAGAAACCCTGAATTCTAGGCTTATTAATACTGTTAATTATTCAGGTAGTTCTAAATGTTGGTTAGTTAGATAGTTGTTAAGATAGTGAAACGCTGTAGCTTTCTTGCGCATTAACTTTATGAACGCGGCGTTACAAATCGTTATTTTACTACACAATCACAATAACATTAGTTATCTTCTCTCACAATGTACCATGTTTTAGGAATGCGATTGGGTCTTATTGAAACGAAGCTTGGACTGGCACAGTTCCTGTCCAAATATGAGGTGACACCATGCGACAAGACACCTATACCCGTGGTTATGAACCCAAATGGACTCACCACCACGGCACTAGGAGGATTACACTTACACGTCAGAAAGGTCAGCACAGAAAACCACCTGTTTTCGACCAGAACGATTGTTCCGGAATCGGAACAGTTTCAGTCTCGGCCGTAACGAATGCAGAAATCCGAATCGACGCACGTATAATGGATCGCTTGGTATAGGAATCGATACAAAGTATAGGTTGTCAAAAATCGAATTATTGATCCATCGACTGTCGTGTATCGTTCCCCTCGCGGGCCGCTAGCTGCTCGATCCACCGAGTTGTCGTGAATTTATTTCATTTGTACAGATCCGTTATTCCGGTGTTTTACAATTATAAATCGGGTACTATAATTTCACTGTTGTGTATTATTTTCCTAACACCACCTCAATCACATTTAAACATTTAACAACAAATTTTTGATTATTTCACCACTTAGTCAATTATTTGATAACAACTTTAACTCTTAAAACGTGCTCTTTATACAATACTGTGAACTGCATAGTGTATTATGCATTACTTCGTAAAAAGATTTTTGCCATTAAACATCTTTAATCTACCATTAAAGACGGAGAGACACCACTTTTGCACCAGGTTTTGACGATATTTTTTAATTTCTCTCAAAAAATAAGCGTCCAGCAGCAAAACAGAATATTCCAGGCGATAGAGCAGACTTTTATCTTGAGAAATCCCCCTTTGAAGTTTGCAACGTCGACGTTTTTACCGATCCAGAAAGCAAAATATCTTCGCCCGCCAGTGGTGCTCTTCCACTAGCGCGGTCATTCATTTGGCCAAAAAGCGGAAAAAATCTATAAAAACCAAACTATCCAACAAATCTGTTCGAAAATTTGTGGAAAGCATGCCACAGGTACAACGGTTATGTGGCAAAATATTAAAAAAAATGTTATTAAACATTAACTAAAAATACACGTGTGATGTAAATACTTTTTAAAACTTTTTATTTAGGCCCGTAATGAAAATTCAAAATATGCGTCTTGTAGATCTATGTTAGTTAAACATATATAAAGATGTACAAATCTATGGATTTTGAGCAGAACCTAACCAGGAGCTGTGCATATCAAGATTTTCACCACTTTTAACCGCTTATACATCGTGTGTATGTTAATCGAATTCGATGAAATTTTCAGTCTCTCTCTCTCTCTCTCTCTCTCTCTCTCTCTCTCTCTCTCTCCCGGCGTAATCGTAATCGAGATTGTAACCATCGTTATAGTTGCTACGAATCCTTTACTCCATTCGCATCGCGTCGTACTTTGGCTAAAGGTCAATTTACACTATACGGCACGAACCGGCACGGACTGGCACGTACCGTCAATGGAACGAATCGGCACGGACCAACATTGTCCCGAAGAATGTTTTGCCGGTTCGGTTCGTGCCGCTGCACGTCAATACTACGCTGTTTTAGCAGAGCGATTCACTTTTCGGGTTCAATCCGTTTTAATAATCCAAAGAATTTGTACTGCGGCATTCTGGAATAATTGCAGAACTTATCGTCGTATTTAAGTAACTCCTTGAATAAAGTCCAATATTCTCCATCGACTTTCCTCTTCTTCAAAATCGAATGCACCCAAATGCGACCTCGTTTTTTCACTTTTCTCGCTTCAGCTTCCCCTTCGTCTAAAAGTATGGCGAGAAGAGATAGTTCTTCGTCGCTATCCGATCAGCTCATTTTGACTGTTTTACGTCAACTGACGGTTTGTCATCGGAGCAGTGTAGACATAAAGCATAAACTGTCGGTCCGTGCCGTATAGTGTAAATTTAACTCGTACCGAGTAACGAACGAACGATTCTACCGCGAACGAGAATACTTTCCTCTTCGCGTTTCGCACATACTGTGCCGCTTCGATAACGTGCGCTCGCGTTATTTTATACAGATGATTGTTATTTATTAAATCAGTTGTGTGCTACAAAAGTCTTACGAAACCACGTGCAAGTGTTACCCCCTTTGTTTAAATATCGCGTTAGTTTGAAACGTGCTTGAATTTCGCGATTATCGTGATCTATATTCGTTGGTGACCTCCTCGATGTTATTCTTTCGAGGAGCCAACTAACCAACAATAGTTCAAGTAAAACCGTCGTGACTTTCTGGCTACCAGCTAATGTCAGCCGATAAACACGGCGATCGGTAGATCAACGTGCAAAACGTTCAAATCGAACTCGTGTCGCGAAGGTATAGAGAGACAAAGAGAACAACATACATACATACGCTGAACAGAGATAGGCGGATAAAAGAGAGACAGCGCCGCGTAGCGGATCAGCTGTCACTCTCTCGCGACGCTCGTCGCCGCTAGCCAGTTCGCGTAGACACTTGCTCACGAGACGTGCGAGGAGTAACACTCGCTTACGAGTCTTCGCAGCTATCATTGTTCTCCAGTCGAGCTGTTGGATACTGGTACCAAGTATTTGGCGACGAGCTATGGCACGACTGTGCGACCGCAACTGGTCACGTTTACGAGATCGTTCCTCCCGCCATAAGAGAGCCGACAAGCCTTAGCGAGATTGATCAAACTCTGGATTTTTCGAGTTTCGATTACCGTAACCTGTCACGTACTCTTCAGTCGCGCTGTCGGATACTTGTTACAAGTCTTTGACGGTGACGCTATTGGCACGACTGTACGAACGGAACTGATCTCGTATACGAGATCGTTCCACCCGTTGTAAGAGAATTGACAAACACGAACGAGATATTGAACTCCGGATTTTCCGAGTTCTCGATAATCGAACGTGATACATTCACTGCCGTACGACGTTTCGGACCGAGCGGCGATCCCTTTACGAGCTCGCGACAGGATATTCAAATAGAGACGTAAAGGCAATAGTGACCACGATCGAGCACCGGCATTGACCGTGCTTCGATCACATAAAAACTGCATGGTTGTTGTTTCACCGCACAACAAGTGTATTTCGGTGTGGTTGGAAGATTCGTGTTCGTTCCCCGAATTCACTGCCCGCCGTTCAAGAGAAACTCTTGATTAACACGCTTACGTTATACGCCGCTTCTATTGTACGCAGATAGTCGATCTTGTGCGTGTAAGTGGTGAGTTGGACCACGTCTTCCACCGAGATTCCTATAGCCGCGTGACATATTGAGTCACGCACGAGCTTTGAATCTAGGTTGTTGAAGCGCGGGTTAATTCGGCTGGATTATCGAACTCAAAAACATACAGTCCACTACCTCTGCGTTTTGAGCAGTTTGGCTGTATTCCCCTTCCTTCGATAGCGATTGTCGCAGTCTGGAGCGTACGGGAAACAGCGTCACGAACGGATACGTAACGTATCGAATTGGTGTTTTCACACCTGCCTTCGTTATTTAATTTTCAGAGGCAGGTTGGCCGAAATTACGGTAACCTTGTCCACGACATTCGCCAGCTGCGTGCCAAACTCGACCAGCTCGTAGGTCGCACTAACCCTCATTTCCCCGATTAGGTCCTCAGTGGAAGCAAGGATTTCTCCCGTGAGAATCGGGAGAAAAGTAGGGCGTCCGGTCCCTCGAGCTGGTCTCGCGGAGCTGGGCCTCTCTCCTTTCCCTTCCCTGTCTCTTTCTTCCCCCCCCCCACGTTTTCCCCCGGGCCTTACGCTTAAGGCCGCGGGTCCGTTTCTGACCCACGGAGGACTCAGACGAGATGGACACCCAGTCCTTCTCCTCGTCCTTGTCCCCCGCGAGTCCCATCGTCCTGGCCACTATCCCCTCCAGATCCTTCTTCTCCATCTCCTTCAGCTCCTGCAACTTCCTCCTCTGCAGGGCTGAAGGGCTCGGACCCGGTTGACCCAGGCTCCCTCCTTCCGGCCCGGGTTTCTGAGGGGGAAGGGGCTACGCGATCCCCGAGGTAGAGGGGGAACGAATCTCTCCTCATCCTCCGACACCATGTTCACCGGTGACGCCGGTTCGTCGAAAGAATACGGCGAAAACGCGGCGCCTCCGGGCGCCTTCGGGCGCCTCCGTCCTCTCTTCCACCACGGAGCTCGTGTCGCTTGGCGGCGCCGCGTATTTGGGCGAGTCCTCCAGATAGTGGGTGACCACCACATCACCACATATCATCGGACTTCGTCCACCAGCGCCGCCACCAGGCACCACCTTCGGGGCCCCATACACATGAGGCTCTAGTCGGATCGCCTCGATCTCATCGAGCGCGTCCAACTCCTCCTCCGTGAGCACCTTTAGGTCTCTCTGACCCGCCGGTGTCACGTCCATCTTCTCTTCGGCAGGGGTCGAACCCACCGTCCCTAGCAAACCTCGTTCCATTCTCCCTTCCACTTTCTCCTCCTTCCTCTCCTCTCCCCAACCCCAGGTTTAGTAAAAGATTCCATAAAGTTCCCACGAGTAAAAACATTATAGAGGTTAACGGACGTAGCCGGGCACCTACACACCTGGGATGCCGTCCCCATGGACAGCACCTGCCCACCGGTTCCCCCCGGCCACCCCCGTGAGCATCCTCACGGGAGAAACCCCTTCGCCGTGCTCCAAGACTTAAGGGTTGGGATTTTTTATAGGGATTTAAACTTTGAACGAATATTGTGATGTTATTATAGAAGATATTGAATTGTTCTTTACAGCAGAAGATTCTGTAGACTTTCCCGAATACAGTGATATCCAATAATAATACATTATGATTGTGTAAATATGTTTGAACAATCATTAAAGACGGAGAGACACGACTTTTGCACCAATTTTTGACGATATTCTTGGATTGATGTTTTTACCGAACCAGAAAACAAAATATCTTCGCCCGACATGAGTTGCCGCCAGTGGTGCTCTTCCACTAGCGCGGTCGTTCGATGGGATACGGCGCGGCGCACAGTGTCGCGAAACGCCTGTTTTTTGGACAAAATTCAATAACTTTTGTTTTGGCGTCGACCGACGGTCGGAGCAGCCTGAAGCCGGGACCACTCAGATTTGAGCGCGCAAGGAAATCCACGGGAACGGATCAGTGATAGGTTGAACGAGTGAGAGAGCGTCGCGAGGTGCGCACGAGCGCGAGAGAGATCACGCGAACGAGAGTCGCGCGCCGGTGGAACGAACGGAAATTTTACTCGTGCAAACTTCTGCCGTCGGATCGCGAAGCGGAAATCTTGAGCGGCACGAAACGCGTGCCGCCGCGAGACGGAAATCTTCTACGCGAACGACGGAGATCTTGACGCGAGGCAGAATGCACGTAACGCGGCGCGGAAGGTCGCAAGAATACTGCGAATGAGTACTGCGAGAGTCTCAGAGCGAGAGATATTGAGATCTACTCAGAGCGAGACGAGCGCGAAGAAATTGCAAAAGTGCGAGAGAAATATTGACGAGTGTTAGAAGCGTTAAGAGCGTTAAGAGAGCGAGAAGGCATGCGCAGGTGCCTTAAATAACAAAGACCGTCGAATTTGGAGTACCGTGATTGGAGCTCGCGAATCGGACGATCCTTGTTTGTCATGATTTGAAGGATTCAAGCGGTGGAATTCGGCCAATGAGAGTTGTTCGCGATCACGCTCGCTCAGGATGAGCATTTTGAATTCCCTCGTCCGCTCGCCCCGCGCTCTCACGAACCGTCGTGAGCCTGTTACGCGGATCCCCGTTACACCCCGTCTACCTTGCGATCACGCGAGTCCGGAACCCCAATCCGCGGGCGCTAATTAACGGGTGATCCTGCGTAACCAATCCGCGGCGTTCTCGGAATTTCGGAATCTCGTCCGTTCCTAGAATTTCAAACACTTCTGAAAATCTCGTCGCGACAATCAGATCTCTCGCTGTCTCTTTCTCGCTAATCTGATTGTCTGCCGCTGCAAAGTCGCGAGTGTAAACTCACGGTGAATTCAAGTGTACAGTTTCTTTATCATTTTGTTACGTTTTGTCCAGTAATTCTGAGATAAAATACAGTCCACTTGTTCTCGTATATATTGACAGGAATCTCAACATGATATTATTATAAATATATTCATTTATTGAAACATTGAAAAAAAAAATTCATGAACAAAATATTGATTTATTGCGAGTTTTCAGTAGATGAATTCTCAGTTCAGTCTTTCCAAAACTGAAACTTCGTTTTAAACTTTTAGGACATTCTCTTTTTCTGTTATGCCTGCTGCCACTATCTAACCAAAATTATTCGATCTGAACTAAACACTCTTCAATCATACTTCGCTACAAATATCAGTACTTACATATATTTATAATCAAAGCTTACGAGTACATGGTATTTAGAATTTTTAAGTATCATTATTAATATATAAGTATAATGGAAATATAAGTATAATAGAGCGTGCCTATTAACCTGGAGACCTCTAAACCTGGCAACCTATACCTGATACCAGAATTTGTATAATACACTCATTTTACTGCGGGAAAATTAACAACAAGTTAGCTGCCTATGGGAAAATGTGAATCGTGTTTTTAAAATATATAAAAAGTAGATTAATTTTATTTTGTTAATAACTTTTTTTATAAACGGTAACCGCCGAGTAAAACCATTACAACATTATGCAGAGTGGTGACCTAGACAACATATTAAAAAATCAGCGAGATCGGAGGGTGTTACCTTCTTGTAAATAATTATTAATGATTATGAGGACATTAGTTTTTATTTATTTAATCGTATCTGTAATTAATTTAATATCGAAATTCTTTTATTTATCCAATAACCGTAGTGAAATCTCATATTTCTACAAGTGGATATCCGCGTACCCGGCTGCTGACCAGTTCCTGCTACATATTTTGTTAAATAACATTGTTCTCCGCAAGCGTCCGCAGCTAAAACTTAAACAATATCAAATATACTATCTTACTAATACAACGCAATCAAAATCCCAGGGTAACTTTGAAAAACTTTTTTTTTATGCTCTTCTAAAGATTAGGGAAACCAATAAAACTTAATAGTTTCATTCCAGGTTAATTATTTTATTGCATATAACAATTAAAAAATCTTGAAAGACGAATTACTATAAAAAGATTATTTCTTACAAACGTCTTTTGTTCATAACACAACGTAAACAAGTTATGCTATGAAGTGGTGTACTATTTGATCTAACTAATATTCGCTTACAGATTCGCTTGTAAATGATTTCCCACTGAATTTTTTTTTCAAAAAATGATTTATTTGGACATTTTGACATAGTATGAACATAGTTTTAAATCGATATGAAGCAGTGACTTTTTCGATTTTTGTCCATGGTTCTCGACACTTTGCGGCATGGCGCGTAACGGCGATACAGTCGCTTTAAGCGCGCAATTATGTCAGCTTATTTAAATGTTATATTTATTATTGTTATTTATTCTTATATTCCCATTTTATTAATACATTTATTCTTTATTTATTATTTTATAGTAAAAATGGGAATTTACAAGATAGAAAACATACCTAAAACATGTTTCTTCTTGACTGACGTTTATGAGATGTTTCCGCTTCTGTTATTAAATTCCAACAATAGTCTGCAAGCATTGTGGTATTATCTTTTCCCAAGTATTTTGTATCCCGTCGTACGACCGCGCTAGTGTGGAAGAGCACCACTGGCGGAAACTCATGTCGGGCGAAAATATTTTGCTTTCTGGTTCAGTAAAAACATCGACGTTGCAAACTTCAAAGGGGGGTTTCTCAAGATAATGTTCAACCATGTTCAAACATGTTTAAACAGTCATAATGTATTAATATCGGATATCACTGTATTCGGGAAAGTCTACAGAATCTTTTGCTGTAAAGAACAATTCAATATCTTTTATAATAACATCACAATATTCGTTCAAAGTTGAAAAATATGTCTTTTTTCAAATTCAAATTTCTCAAAAACTGTGCGTCTAGGAGAAAAATTACAAACAGATTCGGAATCAGTGCGAAAAACTCTACAAGAATCGCATAGTGAGATCGAAACGTAAAAAAAAAGTTGAAATTTGTTGGGCAGTGTTATCAATGTTATAAGCAATTATGCATATATGATTTTATAAATACCCAAAGGTATAGAATCCCACTGTGGTGGTCTATAGGTGTAACTTTTATATGTATTGCTCCGAAATCAAGTATTAATTCGATTATATGCAGCTGAGCAGTGAAATCAGTTATAACAATAAATATTATAGTGTAACTAAAACTGTCTCGTAGAAACAATGAAATCGGTTACATGATATCAAACTTAATTATTCATTTTGAAAGCTAAGTATTAGCATACTTGCTTATCATTTAGTTTATTACTAGTTTATTAATTTCTCACAATAAGTAAAGTTATTGTAAATAACCGGTGGGTAAAAATTTATTAAATGACAGTAGATCTGTGCGTATTGTTTATATCTGTTTATTGCATTTTGATGTAATTATATAGTTATATATGCATTATTAGATCAAAATGTAATAAAAAAGCTATAAAATATGCATGTTATGACGAAATGTAATAACAAAATATAAAAACGAAAACATTAGGAAGGCAGAAAAAGTTAAAATTAGTTTGCTCCCGCCAAATCATATTAAGTACACGCGATGCGAATGGAGTATAACATTTTTCTTCGTGTTAATAATGCTCAGAAAGTGTGTTTTAGCGGTAACGTTGGGTGTTGACACTAAATGGTACTGGGGTCACTTTGGGGTCCAAGGACCCCAAAACCGACGGCCACCGGAATACATTGCATGTTCAGTTTACTCCTACATCTCGTCTGCGAGAAAATGCCCTGTTACAAAAGCGGACTCTATCGAAATGGAACGGTCAGCTGGTGAACTGTATGAGGTTGCAACACAAAGTGTGTGACTGAGGAGGCTCGATTTTACAGCGTTGTCAGCTACAAAAGTGCAATGTTGCCATATTACGTTCGTACGAGAAACTATCGACGCTCGACTCCATAGGCAGTCCACAGCGCGAATTACCTGAGGAACCGATGTGCGTCGAAACCAATCGACGGGAAGACACCATTCCAGACGTGGACTGGCAAGGTGCCAAGTCTGCAGCATCTAAGGGTGATAGGTACGAAAGCGTACATTCTCAATAAGATCCCAACAAAAGGTAAATTCGACACCCGAGCCAAAGTGGGTGTTTTGGTGGGATATTCGGAGGTGACAAAGGGCTATAGATTTTGGATACCTTCGGAAAGAAAAATAGTCTTGTCCAGAGACGTGCAATTCTTCTCCGAGGTTAAAAATACTCCAGTTGGATCGGTGAGGAAGCAATTGGAAACTGTTCTGATGGGTTTCCCGAGGAAATCGAATTTTTTGTTAGCCCTGTCCCTTCTCTGGATAATGAGCAAGCAGATGATACATCAAACCATGATACGCCTGTCCAAGTAGAAAGAACTGTACGCAGGGGCCTCGATTAATCCGTACAGGGGTTCGAGGAAGACTGAGGAAATTATATTGCTCGACGCGTGTCCCAAATAATGGGATAAACTCCGTTAATGCATCGGAAACTCCTGTAGAGTACGGGCGAATCCAAATTTTGGACCCTGGTGTACCGAATGAGGAAGGCGCATTGAATGGTAGTGCCACCGACGAGGTGTTCTATGATGCGAGTGCTACTGCGGAAATAGCCTTCATGTCCGAGGTACATTT
Organism: Sphecodes monilicornis; assembly: GCA_913789915.3. Lineage (NCBI taxonomy): Eukaryota > Metazoa > Arthropoda > Insecta > Hymenoptera > Halictidae > Sphecodes > Sphecodes monilicornis. The sequence continues at coordinate 3,723,871 of OU565292.1, forward strand.
TGATGAAGCCATGACTGGACCACACTCTGAACAATGGAAGGAAACTATGGTGCAGGAGGTAAAGGCTATGCTCCAAATGAATACATGGGAGCTAGTAGATCGCCCGAAAAATCGTGGTGTTGTTGGCAGCCGTATGGTCCTCCCGAAGAAGTTCGGAGTTGACGGAGATTTGCATCGTCGAAAGGCGCGTTTGGTTGCGAAGGGATTCTCGCAAAAACCAGGTATAGATTTTATACAAATATTTGCACCTGTAGCTCGTTTGGAATCCTTGAGGTTGTTGATGGCTCTGACGGCGAAGTATAAGATGATCATGCATCAACTGGACATTGTCACTGCCTATTTAAATGGCCATTTGGATGAGGAGATGTGTGTCTCCTTAAACGAGCCCTATACGGATTGAAACAAGCTGGTCGCCAATGTAATAGACGACTTGAAGAGGTTCTGCGGAATTTAGGTCTGATACCAACTCAGGCAGATCCTTGTTTATATTTCTGACGGGAGAAAAAAGATTGCATCATGGTCCTAGTCTACGTGGACGATATTTTGATTGCGTCCACGAATCCGCCATGGACTCAAAAATTGAAGGATGGCTTAATGGAAAAGTTCGAAGTCAAGGATCTTGGTCGAGCCAGATATTGTCTGGGCATTGAAGTGAACCAAACCTCTGACGGCATTTTGCTGTCGCAGCGACGTTACATCCGGAATATTCTGGAGCGGTTTGGCATGAGTGGAGCAAACCCTGTTGCTACGCCTGGCATGGCTGGTTCGAGTCCTTCTAAACAGACTAGAATTAGGGATGCGGAAGGGAACAAGCGACCGTATCGCGAACTCATCGGAGCCTTAATGTATTTGGTGATGGCCACGAGGCCCAACATAGCTTTTATCGTTAGCTTCCTAGGACAATTTAATAATTGTCATAAAGAGGAACATTGGGGAGCTGCGAAGAGAGTCCTTCGTTACCTTCAGGGCACGCATGATTATGTTTTGAGTTTCAGGCAAACGGAATGCGGTATAGTCGGATACTCAGATGCGGATTCAGGAAACTGTGAGGTTGATTGTAGATCGTACACTGGATACACATTTCTCCTAAGTGGAGCGGCAGTCTCCTGGAAAGCACAAAAACAGCGTACTTAATCTTGCCAAGGGTTAAGCATCACTATTGTATTGAGGCGTTGGGAATGCGTCCGGACTAGTATGCTTCGTTTTATTCTTTTTGTTGTTTTTCTGTTTGGAATATATGCGCTTGGACTGAGGGGGCGTGTTGTGATTAACACTGTTTTTATGTATTCAATGTGTTGCGATGCGACCGAACTATATTAACACGCGGTTTTTTCGACCGTAAACTCACTCGAGGTTGTAGATCTCGAGATCCCGATTGGACTCGTTTTGATATGTGAGACTTTGAATACGTTTTTGAACGGTGTTCTGCGACTGCTGTCTGAATGTAGAGTGGTGTTCTTTCGGAAGTTGAGGAGCGCCTAGGCTGCCTTCGTACTTGTAGACGTTCCTCTGTTTTGAGAGGTTTTCGGTGTCGCTGGGTAGAAATACGCCAATTGGTTCTTGCCGATGCATTTTCCCAATCGGCGCATTCTTTACGGATCATCACCACCCTTCCGTTACGCCCTGAGCGTGCGTTGTCTTGGGTAGAGTGGGGATGATACTTGCAAGACCGTGGAGTCCTTTGGACCTTCGACTGCGTCGTCGGAATTCCTCGAAGTAACCCTCGGTAAAGGACGACTCTTCGGAAATTATTGGTTTATGACACGTCACGGCTATTGAGGAAGGACGGAAACGAAAGTTGGACGTCGAGTGGTCGCCAAATGTGAAAAAGGTCTTAATCTCAAAAATAGCCTTTTCGTCACGTCCGTGTCATAAACCCTGTTGACGCGAACTCCCCGTGCGCGTGTTCCCTTGCGATGGAACACAATGCTTCGCGGAGTGTTTGGAAGGAACGCTGTATTACTGTGCATGCGTTGCGTTCTTTTCTTTTTATGTATCTGTGCGCGCCCTTCTGTTCGCTTGCGGTAAGCTTCTACTCCTTGTTCACATAGCACATGTACACACTTTTGTATTAAATATTATCTCGTACTATTTGTACTGTCTGTAATCCGATTAATACGTTATCGTGCTCACACTTTTTAATCAAAATTCAGATTTAATCAGAAATTCCAATTGTTGAAGATTTTATTGAACGATCATTTGAATATTCGATGACTTCTTCAAAAATGTATGCAATTTTCAATTCGAGGTTCATTTTATTACATATATGTATGTACACCTGATTATATGGATAAAAATCACGTACACCCAAGCAATCTGCAGAACAAAGTGTAGTTTTAATATTATTTTCATCATTTGTATATTATTAACAAATGTTAACTTATCAACATAACTAATTTGAATTTTAATACGGAAGGTATTGTTTTCCGATATGAAAATGTTAAGAAATGTATAAACACTCGCGGCATGATAATTGTTGCAGTAAACACTGTTGAAATAAAACTCAAATCCAAAGATGTTAGGGTAATGACTACAGCATGTCGATTTGGGAAAAAAACAGGAACTGCGGAAGTGTACCTATTACCTTGGTCACTGCGTTCTGATCTGGTTGTAGGTATAGCGCAGTTAAAAAGGTTCTCTATAAGTATTGACGGCTGCTGGTTTTCAGCAGTTCGACTAGAGAGTCGATTTCGGCAGGACATACCTGGTATTACTAAGTTTTGTCTTTTTAATATTTCTTATTAAAGTTCCTTTTTCATTAAATTGTGTTATTTTTCTATAACAAGTCTAAGTCTTCCACTCTAATAATAAAGCTCAATATAAACGAGCATGTGTAAACTGATATTCGTATATTAAAAATTATGCAGATTTGAATATGTACATATGTTTAGGAGCGCGTTAAGAAATTATGCGCGCACTCTTTGTAAGATACAACGTTTATTTTCGAACGCGATCGTTCGACGTTCACAATATGTACAAGAGTTGAAACAACAAAACAACAAAAATGTCACGGCACCGAACTGTATACAATGTACGAAATTAAAGTAATAAATGAAATGATGTACAGAAATACACGATGAGGAGAATGAATTGTCTTAAAACTGAAATGAAACGTTCACATATATCCATTGGGTCCGCAAACGTTGAATGAAATCCACATAAATGATTCACAGAAGTCCACATATCACGCACAACTAGTTCGTGGACTAGAGCGTGGATGTCCGTCTATGCTCGCGATCGTAGGAAGACTAGTTCAGAACAGCTGACGAGGTTAACGGCCTTTTAACAGTACACTGCCGATTTTCATTTCAGCAACTGTTCGATGGAATCGTGTTTTCAAATGGAATGGGAAGAGTAAATGACCGCCCCTCTTCAAATCGGGGGTCATTCAGGTACGCTTCTACCCCCGAGCGTGGCCATAAACCAGCGCCTTGTGTCGAAGCTCGACCTTGACGATGGCTCGACTTCTGGTTACCAAATGTGTACAATAGGTCAATAAAATGCTACAAATTTTAACGAAGAATAACGGCTTTTTGGGAATATTGCTACTAGCCTTTATTACACCGGTATACGGAATACCGGTATTTTGTGCTAATTTTCAATTTCGTGAAACCGGTATTTGCTAAGGTAAAATACTGGTATTTTCGGTATTAGCTATAAATAATAAATATTTTTTAGGGCATCTACTATTATTTGAAATTTAAAAATTAATTTTTCTGATAACGAATTCGATTTAATATCAAAAACTGTATCAGCTCTGCTTCCAATAAAGCTGTCTGTGGAAGCATTATGTCGGAAGGATTCCAACTTATTAACAGCGAATGCAACAATAAATTTTATGTTGCAATCACTTAAAGATCAGGACACGCTACTGTCTGAGGAATTATAACAGTGCATTGAAAATTCGTATACAGGAAAGGCATAGTGAACTAGAAAATATTTTAAGGTATTTATATAATTATAACGACTTTAATAAAGAAAACGAAAAGGAAGAAAAGAAGCTAACAAGGTCAAATTTAATTAAGTTCGTCGTCAATTTCCGCAAAAACATTTATAAAAAGCAAACACAAACCTATCCAGAAGAATTCGTTGAAGATGATGATGTTAATATCGAAAAAGAATTGTCTCTCGAGAAGAAATTACAATTAGCTATAAATAAAAAAATTTTCCGCGAACAATAATACAAAAAATAGATATATCCAAAACCGTCAGACGAGAGACCGAGTTGTTAGAAGATGAAGGACATCGCGGCAAATATTCAGATAAAGTATATCGCTCATTATTAACAGTACCACTAACCGGCGTGGATGCGGAAAGAGCATTTTCAACTACAGGTAATTCAACTGCGGGCTCCTTCGATGCCCCATCTGCCCTGCACGTTTTCCAAAACAACATACACTAATAACACCAACTTACCCGTAGTAGCAATATTCCCAAAAAGCCGTTACTCTTCGTTAAAACTTTTAGCATTTTATTGACCTATTGTACACATTTGGTAACCAGAAGTCGAGCCATCGTCAAGGTCGAGCTTCGACACAAGGAGCTGGTTTATGGCCACGCTCGGAGGTAGAAGCGTACCTGAATGACCCCCGATTTGGGGGCGGTTATTTACTCTTCCCAATCCATTTGAAAGCACGGTTCCATCGAACAGTTGCTGAAATGAAAATCGGCAGTGTGCTGTTGAAAGGATGTTAACCTCGTTAGCTGTTCTGAACTAGTCTTCCTACGATCGCGAGCATGGACGGACGGTTTTTCGTGCACGGGCAGTCGAAACAGTCGATTTATGTGCATCGAATGTGAACTAGTTGTGCGTGATATGTGGACTTCTATGAATCATTTGTGTGGATTTCATTCAACGTTTGTGGACCCAATGGATATATGTGAATAGTTTTACAGTGATCGTGAATAAATTCACAATGTGGGCCGGATTGTACAGTGAATGGACATTAACCCCTTCTGCTGGATAATTTCATAGAGCGAATAATTAAAATGCTCTTGTGAATTTTACGAGTAGGCAGGTTCAATGTTGCACACCGAATAATTTGTGAATACAGGAATCATTTTCACCTCGCTGGGGCTCTACATGAGAACCAAAGTAAGCAAGGCTTTCTCAGTATTGACTGTGTTAGAGTGTGCGGTGGTCGCGTATCTAACAGCTGTTCGTGCCGCGCGCCTTCGGGGCCGTTCGGGACTGTAATATCGCGGTGCAGCGTTCGCTTTAAATAATTTTAATTCCGTCAATTTTAAAGAGTCTGCCTTTTCAAAAATAGGATCGTAAAGAGGAGACTTGAAATTGTCACCTCGTTTATTTTCGAATTTTTAAAAAAGTTCCGGCTATAAGAAAATTGCATTTGTTTAAAACTTTTTCAAAGTAAATGGTGAAAAAATCATTCTTTCCAAATCGAAATATTTTCAATAGATACTCTTCTGTATCCACTATAAGCTCCTAAAAACTCATTTTCCTCGGTACGTTAGTTCTAGTGTTATAATTTAATGAAGAAAAGTTCTTTACACGTCTGTAAAACCAACATTTTTTATGATTTCGAAAAATCCTTCGAGATTCGTTCATAGATTACTAAAGACTACAAGATATTAAAATTTGAACTATCCGACATAGGACAAGAAAAATGTTCTTCCCTTGTTCGTTCCTTGCTTTCGACCGCGAGGTGTATCACCATCGCTCGACTTCTGTCGCGTGCGACCGTCTCTGAGAATACGCCTCTAGGTCGCGCTCTGATTGGTCCGTGTTTTTCGTTAATAACTCCTTAACATAGTCGAAACGACCATTTTTTCAAAGGAAATTGTCGCTTCAAATGTCCTCGGGAACCTCCCCGTTGAAGGAAGCGAGACATTTTTGGGACACCCTGTATAGTCCTTTTGACAATGTTGAAAAAATACTTTTTAAATTACTACCTCCTTGACATTAACAAGTTTTTTGAAGTGATGAGTTGTTCATGATATCAAAATTTATACTCTATGTACTTAAAACTATTTAAGTCTCACTATTTAGGTTTGACAGATATTTGCGGAGATTTATTTAAGTGGAATAACCTGTATACAGGGTATTTCGTCTAAAGCAGGACACCTAAATGTCTCCTCTACCTCTGAAAATGCAAAAAATGTTTCTAACGTAATCTAAATGGTTTCTAAAGACGAATCAGATGGAAGAATCGTTTTTTATAAATTGTAATTTTTTAATCGTTTTTTCAAGGTCACTCGTGTTTTTTTACATATATACACACATTTTTTGTTGTTGTATGTTATAGCAAACATTATTGTGCATTCATCCATGTTTAATAGCACGACCTTGAAATGACCGTGAACTCTAAAATTTGCTAAATAATGCAGAACTTACTTTCAGCGACATTTCAGATTTCAACGGTAACAGAAATTCGACCATGAACTTGAACTTGCAAATAATCACATTTATTACTGCGAAGTAGGAAGGCTACACGGGTTCTAAGTTAGAACTTCTAACACCTGTGGCAATGAGGGGGGGGGGGGGTTTGGCGCGGGGGGTATCCGCGGGCGGGGGATATCGGGTTACTGGGAGGGGGGGGGGGGTTGCTTGGATTACAGCGGCAAGCGGAAGAGAGAAAGAGATTGGCAAAAAAGAGAGGGAAAGAGATAGGCAAAAAACTGCAGCGACAGCATTTTTTTGCAAAATTGGTATTTTTTATCGTTCGAACTAAGACGTTAAATAATATTTCGACCGCGGCAGGCTGGACGTTCGAGAGGGAAAGAGATAGGCAAAAACTATAGCGACAGCATTTTTTAGCAACCCTGATAATTCATCTGCCTTGTGAACGTGTGCATACCCGCCTCTGCATTGGTAATATTATACCGATAGGCTTTTATTTCGGGGGCTAATTCTATTTAAGAAAAAAAACATACAACTTTGTAGAATAATATTGTTATACTTTATTCAAAAACATAGTTCTTGTCGCTCATTATATAATTTACACAGTTTAAATACATTTTCCATGGCACAAACACCAGTATGGAATGCACATCTATGCAATCCTTTTTGCAGCATCGACAATCTTAGAACGTCCTCTTCTAGATCCGTATCCGCGTCAAGAGCTTCGACTCCAGTTATGTTCCATAACCATGTTTTCTTTTCCAATCCCTTGATAATGGCCTGCGTATTTTCCAGAGCTAGTTTCAAACAACTTTTGGCTTTATTGTATGAGACATATCCGTCTTGCAAAGCAATTTCATGATGTTTCCTCGTTAACCACTGAACCTGGCGTATTTCAGCAGCAGTCAATCGATGAATTCCAAATGGAGGCTCAAATATCCAGTGCAATAGTTTATTTGCATCCCGTAAAATTGCCGCTTCTTTTACAATGAAATCGTTTGACTCGGTCTTGAATCCTTGTAGATCAACGAACGTTACATGAACCATTATGTGCTGCGTTAAAGTATTCTACGCACTACGTTGGTCAACAGGCTGTACTCGACTATAAGATCGTGTATGATTAAGCAGTAAGCAGTTGTGTTGACTAGCACATTATCTCTGCATTCGAAATCTACGCGCACATCAATGGTAGCACTTTTAACAGACTCGTTTTGGCGAGAGCAGTCTATGACCACAAACGGACCACGTGCCAATTCATCCAATTGTGGTTCACTGTATCCGTTTCCATAATATGAGTTTTGAAATTTTGAATACATGTCGTAAAGTACTGCATACTTATATTTTTCAAAGTCCAAGTTCAGGTCATCATATGGGTACGATTCCGAATTTAGGTACAGCCGTATGTTTGACAGTTTACAATCGTCGAATTGATTAGCAGTTGTGTTCAATTTGTTTTTCCTGTCATTCTGCAATGCCAATATGATGAAGCGAGGTTTCCCCAATTGCGTTACTGTCTTTATGGCATATGTGTGCTTCGTAGTTGTCTGTAAATGCGGATATTCGTATAGATCCCAAGAGCGAAAACTCGTAGGTATGAATTGTCCTCTCTCGAGAATGCGCAATAACGACAGTTTAGTTACTTCTTCCAGGCTGACATGAGGCATTCGCCACTGAACTTTGAATAATTCGAGTTTAGGTTTTAAAGTATCAGGACCAATCAAAGCGTTTAGATCGTTCCGTGATCGAATTAAGACCAACCCTTGACGCGCATTAACGATAATCTTGTTATAATCTTCGCCGAAACCAAACAGCATATTGAATGGTATACAGAAATTGAAATCTGTAGCATTCAGCTTGCGATACCAGCCGGCAGTACCCAATGCTTTACATTTTCCGGGAGAGATGGATACATGCGTTTTTAACGCAGTTGTTATTCCAGGATTCTATTTCGACTCCATTCAGTTCATATCGAATTTCATCAAACATGAAAGTAGCGCAATTGGTATCGAGAATAACATTGTCACTTGTTCCTTGAGCTGGAGTCTCCGTTAAAACGACTTTTCCTTCGATATACAAGAAACTCTCGCACGGCAGCGTATATACAGATCCTGCTGCTGTATCGGTATCCTTATTTCATCACTATTTCCAAGAGTCGTATTTGCATACGGATTATATGTGTGCACTTCTATCTTAGTTATACGATTATCAGAGGTTGGCGCATTGCCAATTGCCAAAATGTCTGACATTGTTGATTTACAACAAATCCCCAAGATTGTAGAAAACGCATGTTTTTCAAACTCAGGTTCTTCTTCCTCCTCAATGTAGGTGTTCCAAATTTGCTAGGGTGATAATTTTTCCAACTCACTTTGTCAATGAACGTATTTGTTGTGGCAGTCGCGATTAGAGACCCATTTGATTTATTATACAAGAGCATAATACAGCACTTAATCGTAGGTGTTACGGTCTCGCCGTCTTACATGCAATCTAACAGTTATGTCTTCTTCACGAAAATCTATCAGACGATTGTGTTGATCCACCAGACGTATTTATAAATCATCTATTCTTCGCACGACGATGGGAAGATAAATGACTCGCGGCGGAGTTTCCGAGATATTATATCCAGGAGGAACCCGAGGTGAAAATTCGTGAATAATGTGTACGGGTTTGTCATTACTGTATGATCCAGCTGTTATGTTGCATTGCACTCTGATCACGTTGATGCTTATGATATTCACAGGAGCATCAGATTCATACCAAGTTTTAGGTGGGAGTATACGGTTTGCCGAAAATCCAAGCAGCGATCCTATGTTATTAGGTTTCTCAAAATCAATCTTATCGTGTTATTGTTAGCAAGTATGATGAGGGGGTATTCGTCGTTGTCTTTCGAATCATGTCTGTCGGGATGTCTCCTCAGGATTTCTCGTTTCAAGTACTTATCGATTGCGTCCAGTTCATATGATCCTTCAGGAATTACAATTTCTTCATCATTTTCATCAAAATAAAATTTATTGTTTCGAGCATCGACGTTGGGTATTGTGTGAAACGTTTCAAAATCCACGAGACCCAATTCGTAGTCATGATTACTCAAATCTATCGAGGGAAAGTACTGGACTGAGAGTATGCTGCTCTTACCCGATAACGTTAGCGTCAACGATGAATCTGCCATGTTTATACAAAAAGGTTAAAGTAACTAATGAAATGGTATGTATCGATAGTGTACTTTTATAACGAGTTTTCCTCAAGAAATTTTAGACACAGTTGTCCGCATATGGTTTGATTGAAATTTTGAAAACGTGTATGATTGTAAGTAATTTTTGCGGAGGATCCAAAGTATGCAATAAGTTCCTCAAGACTATCACGCGTGTAAACTCCGCGGAAATTAGGTATATTCTTTCTTCCTATATTTTCAAGCCGAACATTTGTCATTGGTTGTGTCCCTAGTTTTTCGTGGATCCAACTTTTTTTTAAGCCGTTACCCTTCTTGTAAGGTGCGAGATAAAGTCCGCGACCTTCCATAGCGCGATTATGACGTTGCATTTCCTCCAGCTGTTTTCGCGCAGCCTTGGCATCGTTCACAGCCTTCGCTACGCCAGCAGCACCACTGGTCAGCGCCCCAATAGCTGGCAACACAGGTAAGAGGAACGGGAGGAAACCGCCTCGCTTTGCTATCGGTAGAGCTCGCTTCCTCTTCTTCTTCTTACTGCTATTGTCATTGCTCTTTTTTTCTTGAGCCCCATTCCAAGCTTCGTCTTAGTTTTCATCGCAGCCCAAACAGCTGCCGTAGTTGTCTTCTCGCCAAATGTAGCGTCCTTTGCAGCTATGCGTTCTCGTGCTCGATCAGCAAAAACACGATCTGCCGCGTGACGATTTGTCAAATCTTTCTTTTAAGAGTATGCAATGTCGTGTCCTCTATATGCTGAGTCTAATGGATCCACACCTCGGTCGCCACGAGTCAAACGCTTATGCAAACGTGTGCCAAGACCACAAAATTGATATCCTGGTACATGCAACTCGAACGGCAATTTATTTATTCGGGTATTTATTAATCCTGCCGCCGCCACCGTACGCATGTTACGAAAGCCATTAATACACTGACCGATACCTCTGTGTTGCAGTCGTATAAATATTCCCCGCACCCGCTTATCCGTTATTTTTACAACAGCAGCGATGAAGTTCGTAAGACAACGCATAAACATTCAAGTGTTCTCAGACAGAAAGTTTGGTGATGTTATGCACCATGTTCTGAGACATGGACCATTATTGCCTAATACTGTTCGCGGTATAGTGTGTGGCCCTTCCAATTGCGGGAATACTAATGCTGTCATTTGCTTACTGGAAAGTCCCAATGGTGTGCGATTCGAGAATGTGTACGTATATTCAAAGTCGTTGCAACAACCAAAATATGAATATTTGAAAAAGCTGCTCTCATCCGTGGAGAACGTTGGCTACTTTCCTTTTTCAAACAGTACCGACGTCGTTCCACCAAACGAAGCTCTACCGAATTCTACATTTATTTTTGATGACGTGGCATGTGACAAGCAGGATGTGATTAGAGAGTACTTCTCTATGGGAAGACATTCAAAAGTGGACAGTTTGTATCTTTGTCAATCGTATGCAAGAATTCCAAAGCACCTGATTCGCGAAACTGCCAATCTCTTAGTTCTATTCAAACAGGATGGTATGAATTTACGTCATGTGTACAATGATCATGTAAATACTGACATGACTTTTGGACAATTTAACGAACTGTGTGCGAAATGTTGGCAACAAAACTATGGATTTGTGGTTGTAGACAAGGATAGCCTAATGCATAGTGTCGTTTTCGGCGAGGATTTAATGACTACGTTGTATTATAACAACATCATTTGATCAGCAGCCTGCGTTGTGATTGGGAACATCGAACGGGGTGTCGAACGAGCATTGAGCGAGCATCACACATTTTTTGTTGTTGTATGTTATAGCAAACACTATTGTGCATTCATGCATGTTTAATAGCTCGACCCTGAAATGACCGTGAACTCTAAAATTTGCTAATTAATGCAGAACTTATTTTCAGCGACATTTCAGATTTCAACGGTAACAGGAATTCGACCATGAACTTGAACTTGTAAATAATCACATTTATTACTGCAATAAATAATCGTGGACTGTTCTTGATAAACCTTTAATGTCCTCCATGAGAAAAAATCAAGTGGGGTGAGATCGGGTGAACGAGTCGGCCATGATACAGGTCCATTGCGTCCAATCCAACGATTTGGGAATTTTTCGTTGACGACACGTGTTGCAATATGGGAAAAGTGTGCTGGACACCCATCGTGTTGATGCCATAATACTAGACGGTCCCTAAATGGTACATCTTCTAATAAACCTGGTAGAATATGTTCTAAAAATTCAGCATACTTCTGCCCAGTTTGCTTACCGTTGATAAAATACGGCCCAATTATCCTATTACTTACAATACCACACCAGACATTTATGGTCCAATGTCTCTGCTTATCGAGTTGTCTGAACCATCGTGGATTTTCAACCGATCAATAATGCATGTTGTTGAGGTTCACCTGACCATGATTTGTAAAGGATGCTTCATCCGTAAACAATACTGTTTGGAAAAACATTTCATCACTTTCATATTTCCATATACCCCATTGAGAAAAGTGTAGGCGGTTTTCAAAGTCTCGTCCATGGAGTACTTGGTGAACAGATAAATGGAAAGGATGAAATTTTTGTGAATGAAGAATCCAGAATATGCTTGTCACACTAATCACGTCCAAGTTACCTTATACTAACATGAGAGTTTTGATTAACTTTAGCGATGATATTGTTCACATTTTCTTCATGAGTAACAGTTGACACTACCAGTCTCACAAAATGTTTTAAGAATACTTGAGTATACAGAACGTGATAGACAAGAACGTTCTGGAAATCTGTCTTTGTAAATTCGTATTGCTTCTCTTAGACACTCTCAAGCTTCACCATAAATTATAACCATTTGAATGTTCTCCTGTTCTGAATAACGCATTATGGATCGCTTGTCTATACACTGAGAAATCTAGCAGTGAGCAAACTCTTAAATACATATCTCTCTCACTCTCTATGTACACAGAGCAATCATACAATGTTTATTTACAAGTTCAAGTTCATGGTCGAATTTCTGTTACCGTTGAAATCTGAAATGTCGCTGAAAATAAGTTCTGCATTAATTAGCAAATTTTAGAGTTCACGGTCATTTCAAGGTCGTGCTATTAAACATGGATGAATGCACAATAATGCTTGCTATAACATACAACAACAAAAAATGTGTGTATATATGTATAAAACACGAGTGACCGTGAAAAACGATTAAAAAATTACAGTTTATAAAAAACGATTCTTCCATTTGATTCGTCTTTTGAAATCATTTAGATTACGTTAGAAACATTTTTTGTATTTTCAGAGGTAGAGGAGATATTTAGGTGTGCTGTTTTAGACGAAATACCCTGTATGTATATGCATACACATAACATGAATGTGAGATATTTCATAACGAAATTTTTTTTTACTGTGGAAATATGTAAGGTGATTCTCTCGCTAAAGGCCTCGAAAGAAGTAACCGTCAATTGACATGTCTGGGATATTAAGACAAAGTTGTTATGCATGCTACGGTCTGCCTAAGTATTGAATATACCGCCGATAGCTCAGATGGTATTATCAATCTCTGAAGTCACAATGTCGACTGGTGCGGCGAAAATACTGCCACAGTCGAGATAACAACTCTCTGATAACAGTATCCCGTCGGTGCTACTGCTTTCGAGACAGTTTGCGACGGTACCAGCCTATATTATAAAACTGCATACTTTTAGATTATTACCAAACAGAATAAATTGGTAATAAGTTACATGTTTTGTATGTGATCTTTTAAATACTTGTTGCTCGTTGAAATTTAGTAACTTTCTGGTTAAACTTCTGACACTTTATTTACTTCACTCTTTTATCATTTTGTCCGTCAATTATATAAAAATTGATGAGATATAACCTATTATAATTGTGCACACAATGCAAACAATTTTATTTTACTTTTCTTTTGCTTGTACGTGAAAAAGGTGGGATTTAAACCATTGAAGATAAATAAATGTTAAGGATATGTGATGCGGTGAAAAAGAATTCAAAATAAGGTTAGGAAACATCTTGGGAGAAAAAAGATCAACATTGCTGAAGTTAGAGCACAGTTAGAGCACAGCGCTTAAGAGGTTAAGTTCGATCGATGATAGGTACGTATTCACATATTGTATTCAGCGGAAAATTCTTGCGTTCTTACTAATACCTAAATAAGTAAAAGCACAAAAACTACAATTCAATCTAATAAAATCAAGAAAATTGTAACAGTAGATTGAGAAATGTATACGATTAGTAGGAATCAAATAGATAGTGATTTGTTACAGAAACCTGCCCATTATTCCCAGGGTCGTCTAACTATTTAAATACATTTTTCTGTTAATGCGATAATATCGCCCTCTTGTGATATGTATTACTCTTACCTGTCCAATGCGCGGGACATATGAAATTTTTATTCTGGATCTCTCACTTATTTACAAAGAAATAAAATTATTATTAAAAACGTTATAAATTTACATGTCCATACAGTAATAAAATACAATTTAGTTAACAAGTATTATAATCATCCTCAATATTCCCATAAATTATATATTATAGTTTCAAATACATTTACCGCAAAACAAAACTGGGGGAAATTTGAAATAGTTTGAGACAAAATGCTAAAAACTGAAATATTTTTATATGCAAGTACTATTTCATTTAATGCTTAAATATCATTTCATATAATGCTTAAGTACTATTTCATTCAATGTTTAAATCAATACTTAAATTTTGAGAAAAGTCTTATGTTTTGATAAAATCCCCTGATGGTCTACAATGTAGATGGTGCTTACTTGCAATACTAGTACTTTAAGTAGAAATTAACGAAAATGTATTATTATTTAAAATAATTTTGTCTTATACCTTAAGAAAATGGTAATTTCACAATAGTATTTATATAAGTTAGTATTAAAATATATGTTTGAGATACTATTTATTTAAGTAAATACTATTTCCAAAAAGCATTTTATTAAACAAATTTTGTACCATTTGAAAACTAAAATTATTTATTTCTATTTAGCGATTACAAAAATCTATTTTTCCCCGACTCTTACTGCAAATTATAAATTTAAAATGATTTATATTTCTTTTCTCTAATGGTAACTGATAGTGTGAACCTTTAACACAAGTTGGAATGCCTATTGAAACAAAAATATGTAACATTACATACAAACAGCATTAACTTATTTATTAATTTCAAATTTTATATATATTTTAAGAATGCTGGCTTATTTTAAAATATTATACGTTGGCGCCCAGATAGCCAAATCAGATTGGCAGCGAAAGTTGACCAAAATCTGCCATTAAAGGCTGTTAAGCCATCTAGTATTTATCGAATAATTCCTAATGGTTAGGTAATTACTTTTAGTATTTTTTTAGGTAAATAATTTAAATAAATAACAATTTTTATAATACGAATTATGATTTATTTAATATTAATACAAATGATGATTTATACAGGGTGGCCCACATAACTCTGAACAGCTCAATATCTCGAAAATTATGCCATCGATTGTAAAGTTCTTAGTCTTAAATTGCATGGAACTGAAGGGCCTTTCTGACTACATAAACGTGAAGTGGCCTCCCTTCCCCTTTAACGGGGGAGGGGAGGTACCTTTGTAATTTTAAATGGAACCCCCTATAAAATGTTACATATTTAGATTCTACAGGAAAAAACAAGTCAATTTTGTCTGAAACATTTTTTTGTCAGATACTTCCATGATGAGATATAACAGTTAGAAGTTTTGAGTTGTAGGTACTTGAAGCGCTCGGAAATAGCGTTATGGAATTATACGCGCTTGAGTCCTTTGCTTATTCGTGAAGAAATAAAATGTACTTTAAATTAAATGTTCAAAATGTCCACCACGGGCTTGTAAACATTTATTTACTCGAAACATCAAAGTTGTTCTAACATTTTTTAACATTTCGGGAGTCACTGAAGCGCAAGCGTCACGTATTCTTTGTTTCGTATCCTCTTTTCTCGTCGGTGGTTCAAATATAATTTTGTCCTTTACATATCCCCATAAGAAAAAATCTAATGGTGTTAGATCGGGGGATCGAGGAGGCCATTGACGAGGTCCCCCACGACCTATCCATTTGTTCCCAAATTTTTCGTTCAAAAATTGCCTGGTGATAATTGCAAAATGTGGAGGAGCGCCGTCTTGTTGGCACCACATTTCTCTTCTAACGTGCAGTGGCACATCTTCCAAAAGCGCAGGCAAATGATTTTTTAATAAATCACAATAACTTGCAGATGTTACAGGTCCAATCACAAAATCTCCTATTAGGCCACACCAAACATTTAAAGACCATCGATGTTGAAAGGGAACACATCGCATCCAATTTGGGTTTTCCACGGCCCAATAATGCAGATTATGTCTATTTACATGCCCTGAATTCATAAAAGTGGCCTCATCGAAAAAAAGTATTTTGCACAAAAAGTCATTTTCCACAACACCCTGCAGCCACTCACAAAATCTTACGCGGTGATCGTAATCTGCTATCGAAAGCTCTTGTGATAAAACCATGTGATATGGATGATACTTTTGCCGTTTCAAAATTCGTTGAATCGATGAACGACTAATATGTGATGTTTGTGCAAGTGTACGTTGACTAATATGAGGATTTAATGTAATTGCAGCAAGAATACTGGCACTATTATTTTCATTAGTGACAGCTTTAGGTTTATTGCGAGTTTTTTTACACAATTCACCGTGCTTGCGAAGCCGCTTTTCTAAATTATGAAATGTTGCATGACATTTTTTGATCCCATAACGTTCAAAGAACATCACTGCTGCACGCCGATAATTTTTTTTGCATTCACCTAACGTTAATAACATATTCACTTCTGTGTCAAAAGTAGCCATAATCACAATGTTGCTTGAATAACAGCTGTAAACTGAAAACGTTTTCATAGATAAGTGAGTCAAACTCAAGAATTGTAAATATTATTGTTTGTGTTTCTTCATGAATAAGCAATGGACTCACGCGCGTATAATTCCATAACGCTATTTCCGAGAGCTTCAAGTACCTACAACTCGAAACTTCAAACTGTTATATCTCATCATGGAAGTATCTGACAAAAAAATGTTTCAGACAAAATTGACTTGCTTTTTCCGGTAGAATCTGAATATGTAACATTTTATAGGGGATTCCATTTAAAATTACAAAGGTACCTCCCCTCCCCCGTTAAAGGGGAAGGGAGGCCACTTCACTTTTATGTAGTCAGAAAGGCCCTTCAGTTCCATGCAATTTAAGACTAAGAAATTTAAAATCGATGGCATAGTTTTCGAGATATTGAGCTGTTCAGAGTTATGTGGGCCACCCTGTATAATACAATACACTTCATTATACATTTTTATAATACAAATTATAAACAATGTGATGAAATTTATGGAATTTACAATCAGCGCTCTTTTTGCGAGGGAGAAAATGTTTTTAGTATTCGCGCATAACGCCTTCATCGTTCTTTTTGAACATTAATAATTACTATCTTGTTTTTCGTCTCTGTCTCCTGTTCTTGGTGTTCAGCGAGATTTATACACGATTGTAGAATTCCATAATTTGTAAATATTGTTACGTGGACGGCCGCTTAACTTAGGCATTACTATCTACACTAAAAGGAGGTTGTTATAGAAAACCGTATTCCTTTTATTCGGGAAAGAAGAGTACTTATCTTGTCGACGTCCGTCATGCGATTCCGTCCTTTGTCCTTGTTATATCGTCGTCGTTTGGATGACGACGATATAACGGGTAACTATAACGTGCCATTTACCACATTCGTAACTATATATTAAAATAGTTTTTTTCATAGCGAATGCAATTGTGCAATCTGTTCTATCCGCTTTTGGGCCCAGGAACGTAATAGATACAATCGATTGGACACAAAATTGTGAACGTGTCGCATCGACCGATTTTAAACGCGATCAGAATTGCCAGACCGTACCCCACGCGTGGGTCGCACTCATCAGGCCACATACTAATGCGACTTGCACGCACGAAACGGTGAACGTAGTAAATATTCCACCGCTACAGATCCTATGTATTGCTATACAATGCCATCGTCAGCACCACATGACCTATTCTCCCCTTTACATACTTTAACATCATAAGTGTACCTTACCCTGCACGATTACACTACGTCTGGCAAGCCTGAATGCGACAGTCCGCCATTGCCGTCGTCGAAAGCGAATATGCGCGCGAGTGTTTAAAATGGCTCAAGAAAACGTATATCGCTCAATGCGGACCGACCTCTATCCTTAACCTCTATCCAAGAAAAATTAAGATACATACTTGGAAAATATATGTCGAGGCTCGGTTAAACTTTACCATTGCGCTCCCCAAGCTTTTGGCAGATAACAGATGTAATTATATTCGTCTTGACATGGTGAACACGAAATGTAATTGTCACTTTTGGCCAAAAACTTGTGCTACTACTGCATGAATCCTGCGTGTATTTCCGCGTCCGTGACGGCGCATCAAGGTGTGTATGCACTAGGGTGGACCTTAGCTATACCTAGTGAAATTTTTTTTGCGAGATTTTTTCACGCCTCTCCCTAAAATTGTGCTATTGGGTAAGAAAATGATTCCTGCAAAAGATGAAGATGATCGGATAAGAGGAAGACGTGCCACATTGACGTTGAAATTGCGAAAAACATGAAATTTTATAGAAATGGAAATATTTGAAGGCAAGACTTTTGATTGTGACTAAACGTTCTTCTTGTGTCAAAATATTTATTATAATAGCATCAAAATGTAGTATTTTCAATATAACAATTAACTAATTATCACATTTTTGTAAATATAAGTATATGTCAAATTTTACGTATTTTATTGAAAGTACCAATTCTTTTAGTTGTATTCTTATACTAATTTAAAAAGTAGAGAAATTAACGTTCGACATAAATATGTTATGTTTAATCAGAGCATAATATTTTTAACCGGATGTGGTGAATATTACACCACATAAAGGAGAAGAGAGGAAACTAGAGGTATTGAGTTTAAATACTGTTTAATATATATAAGACAACAAATACATTTAATACCAAAAATACAACTAAAGACATTTTACAAAGATTTCAATAATGTAGTTTTTTATGCCTCTGGATAGCGCTCTCTGTAGTCTGATACAGTTTGCATTATGTTCCGCCGAATCATAAGTACAGCTAAATTATTTACTATATTTAAGCCTACGTTATAACTGCGATCACTTTCTCATTCTGAGGGTTCCTTATTTATAAAATCTAGGGAAATCGAAAATCTTTTAAAAAGATTAAAAAGTTTTTTTAGACATAAAGGCTGCAATGTTGCTACTAATGTACTCATTTACATTATTTAAATTAACTGCCAATCCTCTTATATCATTATCACTAACAGTATTTAAAGCTACAACCATTTGTTGTTTTATATGATGCGGAATATTGGGGTAAAAAAACCTAGTGGTACAGTTTCGGGTGTTAGATACCACAAATGATTAGAAAATTTCCTTAGTGCTACGCCACATACATCGTCATTGATGGCACTATACGCCTATAGGTTTTTTAAAAAATCATGGTCTTGTCTTGTAGCTTCTGCAGCAATCGGAACTTGGATCCATGCTTTTAATTACAATTTACTGACAAAAATGCAAAGGCGTTGATTCAAAATCGGCCAAAATTACCCAAGTCCAATTTTCCTGAAACTTCGCATATTGGTAGTCCTTTGGGTCTAACATTGATTACGTGTAACAACTTTTTCCCAGGACTTCAGTGTTACGGGGGGAGGGGGTCAAGGTACGTATTTTGCGAAATCTATTATGTGCTGTAACTTTTAATAAAAATACGATATCGACCCGGCACTGATACCACAAAATTCAAGATTTCCAACGGTGTATAAGTTTATGTAATTTATTTATTTTTAAAATAAACATAACATAACATAATTTTTTAACTTTTTTCGTGTTTTTCAAGGTGTAAAATATTCAGAAAAATTGCAAGTCCCAAAAAAAGTATCGCCTGATTTTAACCAAACGCTACAGTAATAGTACATTTCATGCCTGTTCAAATGGTGTTTGTCATACCTTGGGGAAATTATTCGTTTTTGAGTTATAAAGTAAAATGTGAGTAGAAGTTGAAGCGCGCGGTTAACTACTCGACCTATATATTCATTTCAAATGTGGAAAAAACGCTTCCTGTGATTATATATACTCTTTGGAAACGATAGTTCGTACTTTTATTTAAATATACACATGTTCCGTCCCAAATGGGAAATATATTATCTTCATTTTCCTGAATTTTGTTTAAATGACGAGCTATATTTGATGTCTCTTGTTCTGTTTTCTCTCTTGTTATGTTCTCCAAAAAGTGAGGAACAAACTTTGATTACAAACTTGATTACAATAATATCTCGCACTTCTGAAATTATTCTACATACCGTAGGTTGTGACTTATTTATCATAGCTCCAATGTCTTTTTGAGACGAACCACGATATAAATGCATTAAATAAATTGCCACCTTGTATATTGAGTTAGTGCCCTCACTTCTATTGAAACAGTATTCAGTTAAGTTTTGTAGTTCGCTTTTTTTTAAGCCTGTTCAGGTTTTTAATTCGCTGTTGTGTAATTTATCAAAAAAATTAGATTCAAGTGGTTCATTTTCATTGAAGTTCCGTAACTGATCAATAATATTTACAATTTAATTTATTGATAACGTTGTTTGGTTTTGTAAATTGTCCTGTAGTGCAAGTATCGAAGATTGCTCTATACTGTCGTTTGCGATATGCCTTTTGCAACATACTGATCTTTCGTGGATTATAATATGATCATTTATCAACACATAGAAGCTGCTTCTATTGGTAAAGTGGCGGAAGATTCAGTGTCCCTCCCTCTCTCTACTAGTAGGTAAAGCTTGTTCCAGGTTCTTGGTCATCAATATTTGAAAATGGAGATTCTAAAAACATTTTTTACAAAACACTTGATTTGATTTAATTTTCATCCCCTCCTTCGGTTTTTTTTCAAAGAAAAATGCCACATTTTTCGCATTTGTTAGAACTCACATTTATTTATTTCAGTTATTGCACTAATCACGTTTACTATTAGTCACATGTAAGTACTGTCAGAAATACTGTTATTTAGAATATGCACTACACTATGTAACTTATACACTACACCGCTATTAAGAAAAGAAAATTAAAATAATCCAATATTCTAACGAAATGTTGCGCACATACAAAATTCTTTTACAGACGATAGACTTTCACGACACGACAACGAAAATGAAACTGATGATTTGTCTTTGGTCTAGTTAAAAGAAATGCATAGATGTCTACCACGACAGCAGTAATCTCAAAGCGCGAAACGTGAAAAAATTAACACATCTCGTCAATACTTGATTTCTCTCTCGAAATTCTAGATAGTTGCGTCCGAAGAAAATGATTGTTTCTTTTAGTTCTCTGATTCCGGGTATCGATGAAAGAGTGAATAGTACCGTTTCGGAAAATCTTAAAACACTGTATGTTCCGTTTGAGATTATTAAATACTGCCGTGAACATAAATGGAAACAAACTGAAGAAGATACGCTACCTGATAATTGTATAATAAGATATAAAATAAAATAAGCAATATCTGCATTCTGGTATAATTATTGTAAAGTATAACCAATGTGTTTTACTGTTTCAAAACAGTAGAATTAATAACAATACCATAGCTGTGTTATGTACAGTGAATATATAATCACAGGAACGTTTTTTCCACGTTTGAAATGAATATAAGGGTGTCCCAAAAATGTCTCACTTCCTTTAAAGGGGATGTTCCTGAGGCCATTTGAAGCGACATTTTCCTTTGCAAAAATGGCCGTTTCGGCTATGTTAAGGAGTTATTAACGAAAAACACGGACCAATCAGAGCGCGACCTAGAGGCGTATTGGCAGAGACGGCCGCGCGCGACAGAATTCGAGCGATGGTGATACACCGCGGTCGAAAGAAAGGAACAGACAAGAGAACAAAATTTTTCGAGTCCTATGTCGGATAGTTCAAATTTGAATATGTTGTAGTCTTTAGTAACCTATGAACGAATCTCGAAGGATTTTTCGAAATCTTAAAAAATGTTGGTTTTACAGACGTGTAAAGAACTTTTTTTCGTTAAATTATAACACTAGAACTAACGTACCGAGGAAAATGAGTTTTTAGGAGCTTGTAGTGAACACATAAGAGTATCTATTGAAAATATTTCGATTCGGAAGAAATGGTTTCTTCACCATTTATTTTGCAAATGTTTTAAACAAATGCAATCTTCCTATAGCCGGAACTGTTTTAAAAATTCGAAAAAAACGTGGTGACAGCTCCAAGTCTCCTCTTTACGGACCTATTTTTTGAATGGCAGGCGCTTTAAAATTGACGAAATTAAAATTATTTAAAGCGAACGCTGCACCGCGATATTACGGAGGCGGGCGGCCCCGAAGGCGCGCGGCACGAATAGCACCGCACACTCTAACACCGTCAATACATACTGGTAAAACTGACCATATATATGGAAAAATTTCTTAGACAAAAGTTGTTCTGTTTAATAAATTAAATATAATGCAAAGAAAAAACAATTTTTTCGGTCAATTTTTGAGATTTCAAGGTCACGAATTTTTTTTTAAATCAATATTACATATTGTTTTTATACTGTCATAGTGCGCAAAAAGGCAAATTTAACGATATATGTATAGACATATATACTAATTACATACTGTAGTGGAGAAAAACGAGTTACAAAATTAAAACACGATTTCCCGTTATTCGATCAATTTCAAACTTTGCACAGATTATTTTTTCATCCTGTGGCACAATTCTAGGGGGTGTCCCACAAAAAATCTGCGAAATAATTTTCGTCAAGTATAACCAAGGTCCATCCTACTCCACATCCGCCTTTGCTACTCACATTGAGGTAGTATTTTGTACGGGGGTCGTGACTCGTTGAACAACACATACGTTATACGCCGTTGCTTTTCTGCGCAGATAGTAATTTGTGCGTGTATGTCGCTGGTTGAACCACGTCCCCCACCTAGATTTTTACGGCTTTTTGTGACGTGCTGAGTCACTTCCGAGCTGGAAATCGAGGTGTTGCTGGAGCACGGTGCAATTTGGCTGGACCATCGCACTTGGAGCCTTACAACCTCCTTGTGGGATTAACCGGCTGCGTTTCTAGAAAGCAGATAGGCTGTATTCCCTTTCCACGATCGCGATTGTCGTTGTCAGGAGACTACGGAAAACAGCGTCTCGGACAGGTACGATTACATGTCAGACGGGTGTTTTAACATCTACGTTCGTAATTTATTTTCTAGACGCCAACGGCGATAGACGAGAAAGAGAGCACCTAGGGGACCCAGCAGCGCGGACCGCCTGCTGCGCGTTTTTTTATTTTATAAACGGCCCACCAGTAGGTGGGTCACTATCAATATAAAAATCACTGATACTTTACTTTCCCACATAATTCCTATTTTCTCATATTCGAGCCACCGTTGAGAAACGTCGGATTGTAATATACAATCCCACGTTTTTAACAAGTTTTAGTATTGAAACTGTCATTTACTTATTTCTGCTATCTGTTACATTATGGCATGTAAAATTGTGTTCTAAAAATGTGATCACCTGTAGTTGACTATCTGCATACAGAGTAAGCATAATACCTAGACCACGTTATAGTTCTATTTCGAGTAAAGTTAGAAAAGATGTTATAGATAACAATTTTATATGTTTGGAGAAACGTTATAAACTTTTAGTAAATACTCTTTTCTAGTTACACTACGTACATGTATTATTCTATGCAAATCGGTACTGCACAGAAATATTTTAACTGATTATGATAAATAGCACTTTTTGTATGTTAAATGATATGCAATAATACCCACGAGATAACGAAATCTTTTTATCTTCGATAGTACTTTCTCGGCAAGAGAGACATGAAAGACCAATTGAAAAGAATTTTAGATACTCACATTAAGTCTGATAAACGATAAAAACGGACAAGAAGGTGTGAGTCATGTAGCTGAATTGTACATATCTGATACTGAATACTGGATAGTTA
This sequence comes from Sphecodes monilicornis, assembly GCA_913789915.3. Lineage (NCBI taxonomy): Eukaryota > Metazoa > Arthropoda > Insecta > Hymenoptera > Halictidae > Sphecodes > Sphecodes monilicornis. The sequence goes on from OU565292.1 coordinate 3,747,409, forward strand.
AATTGCACCAGATCGATGACTTTGTAAAAATGCAAACACATACAAGTATTTACAACTATTTACAACTAAAAAATATTTAAAACTTGAAAATTCAAAAACAGTATTTATATGTAGACAAATTCTGATGTATTTAAGAAACTCGCCCTCATCTCTAAAGGTCTAATAGAGCTTTCTAGCATTTGTTATATAATATCTCCTGATAGGGCAAAATTGTATGTTTTTATCTAAATTATATCTTTTTAAATTGTGGGTGATAGAACAATTGTCGTTGTGCACTAGTGTTTAAGACAAATGTACTTTAGGAAGATTACATAATCAATATTGGAAATTAGAATTTGTATTTAACAGTGTTTTCATTCTTTAAACGTATATCAATATTAATGTAACGATTAAATAGGATATTGTCGTATTCCGGATGAGCGGTTAATAAACGTTCTATGTTTATGACTATTGAGAGATTATGTGAAAATAATTATGTCTGAATACGGTAGAAGAAATATATATTATAATATCGGAAGAGGTTGTCGGAGGTGTCTACAAGACGGGTGTTTAAATATCGCGTTAGTTTGAAACGTGCTTGAATTTCGCGATTATCGCGATCTATATTCGTTGGTGACCCCTCCGATGTTATTCTTCCGAGGAGCCAATAAGCAACAATAGATCAAGTGAAAACGGCGTGACTTTCTGGTTACCAGTAAAAGTCAGATGATAAACACGGCGATCGGTTGATCACCGTTGTAAAATAACGTTCAAATAAAACTCGCGTCGCGAAGGTATAGAGAGACAAAGAGAACAACATACATACGTTGAACAGAGGGGGAGCGAGACGGGGAGAGAGGGGGAGAGAGAGGGAGAGAGAGGGAGAGAGAGGGAGCGAGAGGGAGAGAGAGAGAGACGCGATCTCGGTAGGCTTGACCTGCTCAACGGACATAGTCACACCTGTCAAATACGCCGTCGTTAATACGATGGAGATAGTATTCCGAGTGGGAACAGTGACTGGTTGAACACACTTACGCTATACGCCCCTACTATTGTGCGCAGATAGTAGTTTTTGTGCGTGTAAGTGGTGAGTTGGACCACGTCTTGCACCGAGGTTCCTACAGCCGCGTGACGTATTGAGTCACGCACGACCTTGGAATCAAGGTTCTTGAAGCACGGGAGAATTGGGCTGGATTATCGAACTTGGAGCCTTACAACCTTCTTGTACGATTAACCGCCACCCCTACGCTAACGCACACGCAGTAGAATCGGTTTAACCGTGACTACGCCACTGTCAGCGGACGGATTCTCGATTATCGAGATGCGTCACCAAATACAGTCCAGTAACTCTGCGTTTTGAGCAGATTGGCTGAATTCCTCTTCCTTCGATAGCGATTATCGCAGTCAGGAGCGTACGGGAAACAGCGTCACGAACGGATACGTAACGTATCAAATAGGTGGTTTCACATCTCCGTTCGTTATTTATTTTCACAGACGCCAACGTCGCTAGACGTCGCTGGACGACCCAGAGGAGACTGACCAGCACGCGGACCGCCTGCTTCTTTTGATCTTATAAACGACCCACCATTAGGTGGGTCACTATCAATATAACCCCGTTGTACAAATTTTACTTTCCCACAAAATTCCTATTTCCTTATATTCGAGCCACCGTTGAAAAGCGTTGAATTGTATTATACAGTCCACCTTTTTAACAACGGGCGCACAATTAGAACTGAAAACGTTCCAAAACGCGGCGGCGGCGGTACGTACTTTCACACCTGAAGGAAGACGGCATGTTTTAAAAGAGTCGCAGAAGAGAATCAGGTATTTCCCGATATGTATTTTTAGGGTGTGGAGTTTTGACAACGTACAGAAATCCTTGTTTTACCTTGACAATGAAAAATAAAACACTAATTTATTAATAAAACTCCTCAATCATAACTCGGGTTACATAGTAATAGAAGTGCGTAACAATGAATATTTCGTCGAAAGTCTGATAATTTGCGATGTACTAGAATTCGAAAATGAGAGATCTTAGCTCTGCTGAGGTTTTTTGTATCTACCAATAAGCTAGTTTCAGTCGTTTCCTGAACGTAAGTAGTAATCTTCTAAAGGGAGAGGGAATATAGGTGACTACGATGATGTCATAGCGCTGACTATTGTGTGACTAAGGGTAGTGACCGGACGAGGTCCACTGTCGAAAACATCTTATTTATTATCGAAAACATCTTAGTCACTGTTTATCATAATGTAAATTCAAAGTTGGTCGTCCAACAAGATTTGGACGACACGCGTAGAGTAAGCGTGCGCGCGAATGTGTGTGTCAGGGACTCAATAGCGGTATCATTCTGATATCGGTATTGTGCCAGTAAAGGTATCCCGAAACCGATATATTACTGAAATACCGATACAGTATTTTATCGAAAATGTCCCAAGTATCTGGCCGATAATTACCCCACAACTAGAACAGCGAAGCTCGAGAGGCCTCGGTCGCCGAGAACTGTAACATAATACGGGTCGAGTATATCGGCGAGACCACTACTAATCCAATTACAAAACTGTTCGCAAATTCTGTATATTGATTGAATACAGTGTTTTATCGATAATACCACTACCGCGATGTATACCCCGTGAGGGGCCATGTAGCTCTAGAGCCCTCTGTCGCCGAGAAGTGTAACATAACATAGTACGGGTCGAGTATATCGGTGACACCACACGAATCCAATGACAAAACTTCTTTATTTTTTATTATTTTTTATGGAACTTTCACCAACATATTCGTTCCATTTTTCTAATGAAAATGATACCAAATATGATATAATTCTGATAATATTTACTTGTGTAATGAGCGATAAAAATTTCGGAAGCAAAGAGTCGAAGAATTTTGAACTATGCCGACGGCTGCGACTCTCCGCGTCTCTTTTTTTCACATATGCTGTCCTTCCTTGCGCCCGAAACTTTCATCATTACACACGTGAATATCATCGCAATTATATCCTATTTGCTATCATTTTCGTTAGAAAAATGCCACGGGTATGTTGGGGAAAATTTATAAAAAAAATAATATGAAATAAAGAAGTTTTGTCATTGGATTAGTAGTGGTCTCACACCGATATACTCGACCCGTATTATGTTACACTTCTCGGTGACCGAGGCCTCTCTTGCTTCGTTGTCCTTTCCTACGTTCGACAAAAGTCAAAGAATAGCATACCTGGCCCATAATTGTCATTGGCCGGACCGTGGTTGCAACATTTATCGATAAAATACTGTACCGGTATTGCACAGATGCTGGTATTACAGTATTTCATCGATAAATGTCCCGGAGATATCCCGGGGAACGTGTCGTCATTGCATTACTCTTGCCTCACCGATGTTATGTATCTGACCTATACATAATGACCATACACCTGTATATGATCCGAATTATATCGTGTTTGGTATCATTTTAATCAGAACAATGTCACAAATCTATTAGCAAAAGTCTCATAAAAAAATAAGTAATAATAAAAAAGTTATTCCTTGGTGATACATTGTGAGGACGCGCGAGCCTTTGAACTGTACCGCCGACTGCGACTCTCCGCGTCTCTTTCTTTCCCATACGCTATCCTTCCTCGCGCCCGAAACTTTAATTGTCTATTACACAAGTAAATATCATCGGAAGTATATCATATTTGGTATAATTTTTATTAGAAAAATGCCACAAATATGGTCATCGAAGTCCCATAAAAAAATAATGAAAAATAAAGAAGTTGGAAATTTGGATTAGTTATGTTTACATTTCTCGGTGACCGAGGCCTCTCGAGCTCGGCTGTCCTTCTCTACGTTCGGCAAACCTCAAACAATGATATCCCTCACGTATAAACGTCCCTGCGCAGACCCGTGTTGTGGACTTTTATCGATGAAATACTGTACACCGAAATAAATACTGGTATATTTTCGGTTTTCCAATCTAAAGGATACATTAACTGCTTCGCGACCATAAACGAGATATTCCGCGACTCGCATTTCTTATTAATAAATCATGTTAACACAAATTTTGGTAAATTTTATTAACAATAATAAAATATAATTATTAAATATTATTGTTAATAATCGTAACATTTGTATTAATATTAATGAAATTTACGAACTCTTAATATGTTTTATTGAATTTTTTTTAATTTTAGTTAATATTAATGCGACTGTCCGCTGTGAGTCGCAAAACAACTAAGAATTAAGACTATGACGTTTTTCTTTCCTTAACAATTAAAACATATCGGTTTCGATACAGCCTTGTTGGCGTAACACAAATAAGTCCTATCTTTAGTTTATCAATACTCTTATACATATTAGTAGATAATTAATATACTACGAATTTATTGGTTGTTGTGTAGTTTTCCATTGTCATTCTTAATTCTTAATTGTTTCGACAATAAAGTATATTTAAAGCTATTAAATTTCATTAATATTAATACAAACATTATGATTATTAACAATAATATTTAATAATTATATTTAATAATTATATTTGATGAATATATTTTATCATTATCATATAAACAGTAATGCTAACAGGATTGGCCGCGTGAAGGCGTGAACGAAGGGCTTAACGATCCCAGAATACATTCAACGTTTATAAAATTATAAAGCAATATAAACAAATAATAGTGTGGGATCAGGACCCCCCGAACCAAATACCGTATGGAAATGATCAAAAGTCGCTAAAATGCAAAAAGAAATTTAGCACCAAAGACATCGGCAATTTAAATTGTCTGGAAAAGTACTAAAGATGTAACAAGTAAATAATTTTTTAAATTTTATTTTAAGACAAATTTCTCGATCCAGCCCACCAGAGTTGGGCAATATGTAGATGAAAAATTATTTAAATAAATATTCGAATAAAACATACTTTATCTTTATTCGAAGGTTCGAATAAAAAATATTGACACCGGGTCAGATATATCGGCGTGAAACCACTACAAATTGAATTGCAACCTTTCTTTATTTTTCATAATTTTTTTATAGGACTTGCGTCAACTTATCTGTGACATTCTCCCAATTAAAGTGTTTAGTGTTATTTTAACCGGAAGAATCCCACAAATGAGCAAAGCCGCCTTTAAACGGCGGACGCAACTATCCGCGTTTCTTTCTTTTCCATACGCTGTCTTTCTTTGCGTCCGAAACTTTCATCGTTCATTGTACAAGTAAATAGTATCAGAATTATTTTATATTTGGTATCATTTTAATTAGAAAAATGCCACGAATATGTTGGTGAAAGTCCCATAAAAATAATGAAAAATAAAGAAGTTTGTAATTGGATTTGTAGTGGTCTTCTGGTCTCACATCGTCATACCCGATCCGTATTATGTTACACTCCTTGGCGACCGAGGCCTCTTGGCCTCTCACGGGGTATATCCCGTGGTAATGGGGATGGTTCAGGGACAATTATTTGAGACAATTGGGACTATACAGTGTTTCGTTTTATTTTGTTTTATTTCAAGATAACAAAATAAAATCTATTTCCCTTTCTGTCTTTCACAAGCATTAGAATGCGAGCAGCCGCGGCGCACGTGGCGCTCCTCACGGCCGTGGCGCGCTAGGTCTGCACACTACTCGCGACGGGCGAAGCGCGTTCTTCCTCCAAGGTAACAGCGGATGCTGGTGGGGGACAATGGCCTCCATGGTGGGGTCGGTTTTGTCTCAATCGAGACAAAAATGCTCATCCCTAATGTGTTGGCTAAAGCGGTCACAAATACTATATAGCGTGCGATGTCAATGTCTAAATATTGGATACGAGTGGTTACAGGATGTTTCGCGCATTTGATTCAGGCTATACCTTCGTTACAGGTATAGGTACGGAAAAATATCGAACTAAAGGGATGAATGGTTCGAAGAGTACTATGCCCGTAGGGCCTTATATGTTTTAAGTGCAATGGTACATGTGCAATTACATTTTTTTTTTTAATGGAAATGAAATGATACCTTTTTTACATAGATAGATTCCTTTCGCCATTTTACGTAAAAAGAAATTAGCGTAGAATGACAAAAAAATTATTAGTTATCGAGTATTTGAAGCGTGCAGGAGTGGAGGGTGTAATGATCTCGCACTTCTGTAGGTTTTAAGCGATGGGAGCTAGCACTTCTTTATTACAGAGAAAAATTGCTGTAAAAATTGTATACACTCGATAATAAACGAGATACTTTACACTGATGAGCGCGTTGTATCGGTTCACAATTTTGTGTCACAAAATAAATGTCTAAAAATCAGAAATTATCGCCGTTAGATGTTTGTATCGCCTTGTCACTCTCTTACTCTCTCTCTGGGTTGCCGGTTACAGAACGACTGAATTCAGTGGAGCGGCAGCAGTGCCGCCAGACGTAATCCATTTGGATGTCGTTTCCGCCCCTACGACGCTCCTTCCACCATCCCATTCCACCACCATGAGCACACTCCAACAACCCCCACTAAGACCGTAGACTGGTCACGTGACGTGCCGCGCGCGACTGAGGCGACACATAACGGTAGCGGTGGCATCAGTGAAGCCATTTCAGATTTCATTTAGTAGGTAATAGATACGATACGCGGCAATAACGTATAATCTGCGATATGTCCTGTCGTTTGTCCACTCACCCGTGTTGCGTCTTGTGTCCCCATTGCGCACGCGCAACGTGTCATCATTCGCTCCCCACTCAATTTCTGTTGCGTTCCCGTCGCGCATGCGTGCTTAACCCGGTAATCGGAGAGAGGGTAACTTTTCAGAGGCACCTTCCCTTGATCTGGCGGCACTGAGCGGCAGAGGGTGAGAGAGCGCGCGAGAGCCCCGAGTGACTCGATCGTCTACCGTTTCGCTCTTATTCGAACTCGCTCGGTATTGTAGTGCCCGTCCCGCAACATCGAGATATTTCTAAAAAATATCTGCATTGAAGAAACGTTGTCTGAAGTATATCCAATTCAATACAGAAGCGTTTGAGCATCTTCTTCAATACAGACATTTTTTAAAACGTCTCGATAACTAATAATTTTTTGTCATTGTACGCTAACATACTTTTACGTAGAATGACGAGAAGAATATATTTATGTAAAAAATGTATGCATTTCCATTGCACTTTAAAGAAAGAGGTCCTGGGGATGTAGTGCTGTTCAGACCCTTCGTCCTTTTCCTTTGATGTTTACCTGTAACTGTATTTGTAACGCAGTTATAGCCTAATACAATTTGGTGAAACAGCCTCCACGTGATATACATACTTGATAATAGTTTGAGGTGGAAATCAAATTTAAGGTCTAGAATTGTCACACTTGCTCGAAATACAGACTCATGGCGGCGTTCTAACATGTCAAAAGCGTTTGCAATCGACCAACTTTATACGCGTATAACTTTTCGACAACTGAACTCCGGCAACTAAAACTTGAATTTCGCGCACTAAAACTTACACTTCCACATTTTCTCGTAAAAGTGTACAGCATTACATACAGAAAATTTAAACATTTTGGGCCCCCCGAAGTGAAGTTTAACCAGACTCAACATTAACCATTGCACCAATTTAATTTATTGATTTACATTACATTCGCTAATAAGGCCACAATTATATGTCGTGTAACAACAAATGTAGTATTTATAAACTGTATTTCAGTAGATTAGGAAAGTTACGATGACAATATACTTGAATTATATTGTAACAAGTTCTAAATAAAGGAGAGAAAATGCGTCGGACTATAAAGAGGTCAGCATTGAGTGTTTCGGTGTTTTCTGAACAAATTCAATTTGTTCGTTACGCGAGTTGAGCGACTTGAAACTTTCACATTAAATGAAACTCGGACATTTCTAGCCAATTGAATATTGAACACATATCACTAGTTACTGCTAGGGATGGCGTTCAAAATCACTCACGGTAATTTATCACAGTGATCGCAAAATTACGATCACTGTCGTGATTGTTTCACGATCACGACTGTGATCCTACCTTTTTTATCTCGAGTCATAGTAATTCTTCATCTTTGAGATAAAAAATTGTATTATTTATGTAATTAGAAGAAAGGTAAAGACAATTTCTTATTAAAATACCAATACGTTACTTAATAATGATATACATATATGTATATGTATAGAGATGGGATGAACTGCTACTTTTCGTGATTCGTGATTTTCGTAATCGCATCTGATTGGCGGAAAGCAATACTGTTCTCCGCAAGTAACACATTTACTAATTTTTATATTTTTTTCTATTTAAATTGTACTATTTGCGCTAAGTTTTTGTACATTTGTATATCTTTCATATATACAATATACCACACACACACACGCACGCACACACATTATAAAACATTTCGCAAGATTTAAAGTTTGAAAAAATTTTAAACTGAACTTTCTTTTACAATTCATAGTCGTTAGTTATTACTAATTATTAATTTATTTACTATTCTTCATTGTTTAATATACTTCTTGCCTTTATGCGAAATAATTTATATTTTTGTTTTTATTATTTGTTATGTAGCATGGCCTGAGAACACAGACTTCTATATAGAGTGACCAAGAACAGTTATGTTCCTATGCTCTCCAGCAATCAGAAGCGATCACGAAAAATCACGAATCACTGTGAAAAATCACCGTGATTTGGGACGAACGTGATCGAATCACGAGTGATTCGGTACTAGCAGTTTGTCCCCATCTCTAGATACTGCTATCTTCACTGTAGATGTCTACGTTAAGATTGTTCAAATAGCTGTGAGGATGGGATGCCGGGAAAGAGCGGAGATCGGTGATAGAGCTTCTATTCACAACACTTTCCAACGACAACTGCTTTATTTCAAACCGCTGGTAAAACATTTCGTTTCTTAAAACAGAAGGGCATCGGCGATCGATGGTGTTGCGAGGCGCCGATATTCTAATGTTAAAATGCGGTGCGGTCCACACGCACACCCACACCGTCCATACTCTCACACATCCATGCTTTCACACATCCATACGCTCACAGCTCGGCCATCACTGACAATCCAGACCGTCCTCGGTCGACCGATATAACATTATTTCTAAAATATTTCAAACTTTATTAATTATTTTGACCACGGTTTCATTTGGTCGGGTCCGACAGTTATGGTGAACGGCGCTCGGGATCTTTGAAATCCGTCAGGGTCTGTTACTATATAACGATCGTAATCTAGTGCCTTGATTATTTCATAAGGTCCATTAAATTTCGGAATTAGTTTTTTATTTACACCGGAGGTTGTATCATAGTTTCTGATGACTACGTAATCGCCGACCGCATATGCCGTACTCGCTTTATGTCGCTTATTATAATCTTTCGCATTCTTTTCCTGCGATTTCTTAATTGATTCGCTCGCCTTGTTTCTTAATGTGACTAAGTCCCTTGAGTCGTCAAGATCGTAGCTAAGTATGTCGCGTATGTTGTCTGTAATTTTTCCTATCTGATCCGTGCCGAAAAGTAATTTGCTGGGTGTAGTTTGAGTAGCTTTACATAAGGTATTATTCAAAGCATACTCGACTTCGTGTAAAACGTATGACCAGTTTTTGGGCGCTTCGCACAATTTTGTCAACATCGGTGTAAGTACTCTATTCTACCTCTCAACTTGCCCGTTTGCACGAGGGGTGCCTACAGCTTTAAGTGTGTGTGTTATATTATGTACATTAATGAAATCTTTAAACGTGTTTGATGTGAAACACGATCCTCGGTCACTGATAATGCGGCGTGGTTTACTATAATTAGAAAAATACGTATGAAGATGTTTTATTACTTCGTCGGAACTCGTCGACTTGCACGGAAACAGTTTAATGAATTTTGTAAATGCATCGATAACCGAGAGTATAAATTTAAATCCTTTACCGCTCTTCTCGAGAGGCCCGTAATGATCAATGTGTATAGTTGCAAAAGGTACATTATTTTTTTGGGATGCTATTAAAATATCCCTCGCTACGGCCTTCGATAGGCGAAAACTCGATACATCTGAGACAATTGCTAATGTGTTCCTTTACTTTACGGCGAATATTGGGGAACCAGTACACGCGTGTAATGTGTTCAACAACGTTTTCGACGCCTAAGTGTCCCAGATCGTCGTGAGACGCTCGGATTAAATTCGTTTCCATCGACCGCGGCACGTAGAACAATAAATCATTTTTTACTTTGCGGTAAACTAAACCGACCCTAAGCTCATAAAATCTATCCTCTGCTGTCTCTAATTGTTTCTTTATTTCCTCGTCCTCGCGAAAAACGTTTTGCAACGCTTCATTGCGAAGTTTCTCAACGGTCGCTGGAAGATGCGGCAATTCCGGGTTTACATTGATATCTTCTGTGATCGTAGTCGGATGATCTACGTAATTAATTTGTAAAATCTGTTCAAGATGATTGTCGCATTCTTCTCGCTTCGCTCGCCGTATTTCGAATTTCTGGCCCAAAGTTACTGCTATGGATGGATCTAATAAATAATCGCGACCTAAAATAGCTGCGTAAAACATAGTATCGTCCGGAACTACCAAAAATCTTATGACGAACGCGGATTTCTCGATTTCGACTTTACTTTCGAAAACGGCTTCAATCCTTAATGGCGAGCCATTAATACCGCTAAGTGTTTCCGTGTCGTTATACAAACTACGAAATTCGGCGGGAATCAGTGACGATTTAATTAAACTTACCGGGGAACCCGAATCTATCATCGACGATATGGTGTAATCGCTAATATTACCATCTTGACGGTCCAACGAAAATTTTATGGGGACCATAAACGCTGAATGTGGTGAAATGGGTTGTACCAGGTTCGTTGTTGCAGGTGTTGAAGGGTTGCGCGTCGCCGCTGGTGTTGGAGGGTTGCGCGTCGTCGCCGACGAAAACCCTCGCGTCGATGTTGCAAAAGCCGAAGATCCATAGGCCGCTGCCGATGTTTGTTGATTCTTCGCGCAGTCGCCGACTCTGTGGGTGCGGCTGCCGCACTTGTAGCACGAGCCCCAATCCCGCGGTGGTTGCTGGCAATCCTTTCTTAGGTGACCCATTGCGTTGCAATTAAAACATTTGATGACTTCACGTCGAGGCACTAAATTTTCGTTTGACTTCGGTGTCATGTTTCTCCTTTCTCTCTGTATTTTCGGAGAATCCAACGTTAATTTTGAGAACGCCTTGAGCATTTGGTCGGTTGACGAAAAACAATGTACATATTCTCGCCTGGTTCCTTAACTCGACGTCTGATATGCCATCGATTATCACGTCAATCAGTTCTTCCTCGTCAATGCGCACCTCCTCAGCCAAAATTAATTTGTCATGGAAATAATCGTTGAACGATTCGTTTGTTCTCCACACGCGCGTCTCTAATTTTCGTCTCAATTCCAATTTGTTTGGACGATGGTCAAATAAACTTCGTAATTTTTCAAAAATTTCCGCGACACTCAACGAAACATTACTTGCTCGCGCGCGAAACCAGTTTAACGCTTTGCCCTTTAGGCGTTGGTGAATTACCAGTCTCATTGAGTTCTCATCGAGATTATACATATTTCGCAATAAGACGGCTTGTTGTTGTCAATTCGCGAAACTGTCACCATCACCGGAAAACACATTTAACATTTCGGCCACTTGCCGTATATTAACCGTACACGCAGAAAAATCACTCGCGTCGGATCGCGGCGTGTGCATTTCTTTTTCGAGACGCATGAGTCTTAATTCGCGCTCTAACAGTTCTTTCTCGCGACGTAGGAGTTCGAATTCCCGAACACTAACACGTTTGTTTTGATCGTTGCCCTCAAAATCTTCTTCGTCGGAAACTGCTTCTTCTTCGGCGGGAACTACTTCTTCTTGTTCCATCGGGTTGTCCGGTTGTTCCATATGAAGCTCTTTTAAACAGTCCGGTATTTTGTCCGCCCAATCTGGTACTGCGGTTTGCAGTCGCGTTAACAGCTCACTCTTAGCGCCGGAAGATTTCAAATTCCTCGCACGTAACAGATTCTTCAATTCTACGACTGCGAAATCGTTAAGTGTGTTCTTCGACATGATACCGGGATTTATTTTCTAATGCACGTAATTTCTCACTGATTTTTCGACCGCACGAAAGTTTCAAAAGTCACAAAATGTTCACGATGGTCCTCAAAATGTCCACAGTAATTGGAATATCGAAATAAACCCAAACTATCGCGGCAAAACGAAAACTTCGCGACATGTTCTTCAGAAAAAAAATTCGATATATCCCACTTCTGAACTGTGAGGATGGGATGCCGGGAAAGAGCGGAGATCGTTGATAGAGCTTCTATTCACAACACTTTCCAACGACAACTGCTTTATTTCAAACCGCTGGTAAAACATATTCGTTTCTTAAAACAGAAGGGCATCGGCGATCGATGGTGTTGCGAGGCGCCGATATTCTAATGTTAAAATGCGGTGCGTTCCACACGCACACCCACACCGTCCATACTCTCACACATCCATGCTCTCACACATCCATACGCTCACATAGCATACAAGCTGTTTAACTAACTCGGACACTTTAAAGAGAAAGTGTCAGAAATATATGATTAGATATTGATTGAGATATTGAAGTAAGCAACAAAATTTACTTAAGCTTAAATTATTCAAGAAAAAAAATATGTGTCAAATGTTTTTCGACAAACTATATCCTATATTTCAATAAATGAAGTACGTTATAATTGTACGATAATCCCTGTGACATTTCCCGTTGTACGGAAGCAACTTATCTATTGATATTTCAACACTACTGTTGACTCTAACCTTAAAAATAAAAGTTATAATTTATATCAATGGGTTTTATTAAATAGGCACAGAAAAAGTTAAAAAATAATCAGATGTTGGGAGTGACCAATTGCTGAAAAAGAAATAGAAACAGTTTTTGCAATGATTCGATTGTGTAGAGATGCGCGTATTTACACGCATCAACGAGGATCAACAGTGGCTGACGAAAGAAAGTTCAAAATTGGAATTTCTGTATATGTATATCAATAACTTTAGTACTAGATAATTTTTCAAATGCTGATAACATTCATCTAATTTGAAGCAACCTTTCCACACTATCTTTTGTGTTTTTGTCTATAATCACATAATGCGTTAACAATCCATCTTGCTGGGTACGTGTAGCAGACAAATGTAAACTGAGTCTTTTGCATTATAATAATATTAACAACTATATAATACACATTTCTCGATATTTCTCTTTATCTACGAGAATATATTGACTATAACTTACATTTGCATTCATAATTACACAAATGTATAAGAAAATTGCTCAGGTAATTCACCTTTCAAGATATCGACGCCAGCACATTTCAAAATTGGCATCCAATTTTTTGAAGAAAAATGAATTTAAAAACTCGAATGACTACCACAATCCCCACATCTCAATTCTATTGAAAATCTCTGGACAATTTTAGATGGGCATATTCCCTTAAGAACTTATACTTAACGAAAGTATTATTATTTTGGAAACACTTGAAATAAATTTTTTTTAAATATGAAGGTTATGTCTTTCGTTTAAAATGGAATAAAACTATTCTTTTGTAACTAATATTTAAAGTAAATGTAGACATACAATAAATATAAATTGTCTTTCCTTTTCTGTGATATTATTACAGACAAAGAGGTTCTAATTATTGTAACCACGAAGATAATTTTACGGCAAGGAGTTAATGACAAGTCAACCAAACAGGCTATGTATAAGCTGTAATAGATAGTAACAGAGGTCCTACAAAGTCATAGAATTAACAAAATGCTAGAATATTAAAATTGTAATCACAAAAATGTTTAATTAAACTTACTTTTTTCCACCCAGCTTTTTCACTTGTTTCATTATTTTAAGTTATGAATTTTCTAGTCATTTTTGCAATTTTCTCGATATCATTATTTTATAAGATGCAGATATTTATATAAAATTCATTACTGCTTTAAAATAAAATGTCAGTTTGTAAACATTATGGTAATTAACGTTTCTTTTGACCGTCAATGTACCATTACTCTGTGATTCCGTATCACGTTGCCGAATAGCTGAAGCATCGGATAGTACATAACGTGCTTCGAACTTCTTTCCTCCGAAGAGCTGTAGAACTGTAAACAATTCTAGGTTTGTCTGAATAGGCATGCGCGCACAATACTTATCCAGACAGTTACGTATCTTATCATTTGTTAAATCCCGTCTGGTTTATAGCTGACACGCTATGATTGCAGTTTACCGCTGGCCTCAAGACGGTTCGAAGAAACAAAAGAGTAACGTTTCCAAAACAGTTTTCTCGTGATCTTCGGAAGATATCTCCGAAACTGAAGGACGGTAGTAGTTGGCAGAATGTCACGTGACGACCCCGACAAAGGATGGGCATGGGTGATTGTCGCCGCTGTGTCCATTATTAATGTAAGTTTCTAAAATTTTCACATTTACACAACTCAAAAATGTCTGAGAATATTTGTAAACATTATTTAGCAAATTCATGTTTCTTTAGATACTTTCAGCATCTCATATCATAATATTATGATAGATTAATTTTATATTTATTTTATTTTCTACGTTAATGTTTACTTATTGCTTTATATTTTTAACGAATATATATACTTATAAGAATCTACTTATACGTTAAATTGATATACACAAGTCGCATGGCTATAGTAACAAAGACAACCCGTAATTGTTTTTAGTACGGCCAATATATGTATTTATTACATCAATGTTACACAAACACAACAAAAAATTTGGAGTCTTTATTTGAGATTTTTGCCAATGAATCAGCAAGAACCTTTCAATAATAATGCAAAGCGTTTTTGATGAAACATTGTTAGCAACATCTTTGTTAAATTGTTTAAAGTAATTAAATACGAAATAATTTATTATTCATGTGGTGACGAAAACCGTGTATATTCTGCAAAACGAACAATACAATAAATATTGTATGTAATTCTAATTTCTTCAAAGATAATATTACGTATTACAATAGATATTAAACATATATTTAAAAAGTCAGAGTGTATATGAAACAAGATAGAAAATACTGTGCCTATAGAGGCAGAATAATGAAAGTATACATGAAGGTAACAACATAATAAGATAGTGAATTCATTATCAGAGAAACCAAAAGCAATAGCTATTTTTAAGCGTCTAAGATAGCTAAAGTCAAGCTAGCGAAAGTTTATTCCCCCTTATCGTTGAACCATCATGTCACACCCATTTTATTAAAGTTTTGCAGTTATCCGGAAACCCGATTATTCTCTTTATTTATTATCTCTCTTTGAGGCGTGTATCTCAGCAGCTCACTAATTGCAGTTTGAACACTGCCACGACACACCAGTGGCATATTGGAGAAAATAACCCGAAGTAATTATAATTACCTATATGCATAATTATTACCTATCCTAAATAATTATTTACAAAAGGGTACTACTTTCAGATTCAGAAAAATTTCAGAAAAACTTTTCTCTATACATGTCACCGTCACTTGGCCTTATTTTCTGAAATATTTGTTAAAAACTGTTAAGTTCGCTACAGCGAATTCTGCCATTTAAACGAATTTTGGTTAGGTCTGTGTTAGTTTTCCTGGAAGGGAGTGCAGAGAGAGGGATGGAGCCCCTCTCTCACCTTAAAACACGAGTTTGGTCATTTAAGATGGCAGAGTTCGTTGTAATGGGTAACGGTGGTGTCTTGCAATTTTCTCGAAAATTAAGACCGATTGACGGTAATAGGGATAAGTTGTTGAGAATCATGTTCCTGACAGCATATTTCAAGGCTATCAAAATCGGAGAGGAATACCCTTTTGTAAATAATCACCTAATCCGATTTAGGGCCACTGATAATTCCTCTTTTGCGTAAAAGTGCAACGCATGCAATTGTTCGTTTATACATTACCGAAACCTATGCACTTTATCGAAACGTATCGATGAGACAGATTTAACGAAATAGTTATTCTATGTTAACGACTTTCCCTTTGTCAGCATGTAATAGGGTAGGTAAGATACCCATATAATATTACAATTACGTGAAAACGATAATTATTTCGAATGATTTAAGAGAAATATACAAGGAACGATTAAATTTTGAAATGCGACCCTGTATTTTGTGTGGCATATGCTTGTAATACCATCTGTATACGCGTGTCTTTTGCATAAACTATACTCTAGATATCAACTGTTACAGACGGGTCATTCCATGTGAAAGCGATCACTTTTCTGGGCAATGTCTCGGATTTTTCTGAAATTGAAATATGTTGTAGTTTTGGTTGATAGTTGTTATCTTGGAAATTGTTTGAAAATTTTGGGCTATTTGTACAAAAACTACCTGTACAAAACAATTTTTATCACGGTTATTATTAAAGATAGAACCATTTTCTTTCGTTTTATTATCATCGCAAAAGACTGTTCTCCTTAAATAATTTATAATTTTATACACTAATATAATTTTTTACTGCAAAATTAATAAAAATATTTTGATTTACGATTCCTCCTCTTTAAAATTCCTTTTTTTAATTCTCCAATACTCAAAAATTGCGGTCAGGAGAGGCCGGCAAAGGACATGGAGTCAGGCGATTTAAATAATTGCACCAACAGTTGAACCACGATTCACCAGCATGCTTGGAAAACCCAGTGTCGTTTGTACTATGGATGATAACATTCATTTTTAGAAAAGGTAAAAGACAGCAGTAACAGTTCGCTGATATTTAATTACGTTTTTAGCACTTAGCACTTTCATTTTTGCTACTTACTTATCAACTCTTTGTAATATGAATGAGTCGTCGAAGTGCTTTCGTTGTACATGTACAAACTAAGAAACGAATTGAAATTAGGAGTATCTGAAAGTGTATGGACCTTTGTGCTGCAATCATTTCCAACGACCATCACATTCTCGGGTGACTCAAAAGTTATGTCAAGTACTATCATCTCTGAATTCTTTGTTCCCCATATTCGTAAAAAGTCCTTATTTGTGATCGTTGTAGACTGATGACGTATCATGCCATGCGGAGTGAAGGTCAGCAAGGGATTAGAGATTAGACAAGAGATTGTGAATTATCCCAGCATTCATCTTCGGAGGATAGGTCATGGTCTAGAGATAACTCCCCATAAACAGATCCATTGGGGAGTTAATAAAAGTTAATCCTTTTTTGAAAGGCTGGTAGGAATCAAAAGCGATCTCTCTCTCCACGACCTAACCACAACTCATTCTATTCACATGATTTTTCCATTACTATATAAAATTCTGAATGACAGCTACAATGCAAAGATTATGCGAATAGAATGAATTGCGGTTAGGACGTGGAGGGGATGGAGAGGGCCGGCCGTTAGGCTGCCCCGACCACGCGTACGAAAATTCAGCAGTAGTCTTTCAAAATTGAAAGCTCACCCTACATAGAGTGAAACCCTGTTTTTTTCTCTCATCCCCAAACGTATTTACATAAAAAAAGTAAACAGACGCCGCACTGGAGCAACCTTAAGGGCCCCCTAGACGGTCAGTAATATTGTCAATGTAGGTTGACCAATAATATTGAAGCTCCGGTCAATACGCTTCAATAATCTCGTCAATCTAGCTATCAATTTGCATTAAAAAGTCTCATTTGCGTATAGAATGATAAATTATTTAAAAAGAACAGTCTTTCGCGATGGTGATTACAGGAAAGGAAAATGTTTCTATCTTTAATAATAACCTTAATATACATTGTTTTGTGGCGATTGTTTCCGTTCAAATCGGCCAAAATGGCAAACTTTGAAGGAATGAATCTTTTAAACAATTACGATTAAGACAAAATGAAGGCTCAAATTCTCCCTATTTTCACTTGGACTACAACATATTCCAATTTCAGCAAAATCCAAGATATCGTCCAAAGAAATTGAAAAGGTTTGTTTACAGATTAATGGTTTCTAGAACTTACTTATGGGTCGGTACAAATTATCGCACAGTGGGCCAGAACGGATTAGCTGTTCACGGCTATTTTAGCGTTATTCCAAGACTTAAAGACCACATTAAATACGTCGTTGGATTCGTCTAGCGTCAGGTACAACGTTATTGAATAAAAAGTATATAGTAATACATAAATAATCAAAGTGACCTCAATTTTTTATATTAAGATTTGTAGATGACTGAGATTATCTTTTGTAGAAAACATTTTTTTGTCACACCACCGGAAATGTATGAATAATGAAATAACAAAAATGTTTCATTATTGTCTTATTTAGAAAATTAAAAATATTCAAACAGAAGTAGGTATTATATTTTAGAAAGTCGTATAGGTTTTCGACTGTCTATGTTTCGCGATGGAATATCTGACAATGCAAAACTGAATAATATGAAAGAAAAATATACAAATGTGTATGAAAAATATGCAAATATACTCGAAATATTTGATATTGATGCATTTCACACTTTTATTACAGATTTCATGAAGAATACATTTTTTATTAGTTTCATCGATAAGGAAATTGGGATCGTTATCGATCCAACTTTCATTAATAATGTTCTACCTTTTCGAACTTCTGGTATTTTTTAAATATTCAAAAAGACTACTAAATTCATACAATTTTTAAATGTCTAACGCTCAATGCATGACTCAAAATGGTGAAAGCATACTTTATTGTGGTCTATAATTAGGATAAATTACACAAATATATATATATATATATATATATATATATATATATATATATATATACAGGGTGTCCC
Source organism: Sphecodes monilicornis (assembly GCA_913789915.3). Classification (NCBI taxonomy): domain Eukaryota; kingdom Metazoa; phylum Arthropoda; class Insecta; order Hymenoptera; family Halictidae; genus Sphecodes; species Sphecodes monilicornis. The sequence goes on from OU565292.1 coordinate 3,765,998, forward strand.
AAAAATGTCTGAGTTCCTTTAAAGGGGAGGTTCCTGAGGCCATTTGAAGCGACATTTTCCTTCGCAAAAATGGCCGTTTCGGCTTTGTTAAGGAGTTATTAACGAAAAACACGGACCAATCAGACCGCGACCTAGAGGCGTGTTGGCAGAGACGGCCGCGCACGACAGAAGTCGAGCGATGGTGATACACCGCGGTTGAAAGCAAGGAAAAAACAAGAGAAGAAAATTTTTCGAGTCCTATGTCGAATAGTTCAAATTTGAATATGTTGTAGTCTTTAGTAACCTATGAACGAATCTCGAAGGATTTTTCGAAATCTTAAAAAATGTTGGTTTTACAGACGTGTAAAGAACTTTTTTTCATTAAATTATAACACTAGAACTAACGTACCGAGGAAAATGAGTTTTGAGGAGCTTATAGTGAACACATAAGAGTATCTATTGAAAATATTTCGATTCCGAAGAAACGGTTTTTTCACCATTTATTTTGCAAATGTTTTAAACAAATGCAATTTTTCTATAGCCGGGACTGTTTTAAAAATTTGAAAAAAACGTGGTGACAGCTTCAAGTCTCCTCTTTACGGACCTATTTGCTAAAAGGCAGACGCATTAAAATTGACGGAATTAAAATTATTTAAAGCGAACGCTGCACCGCGATATTACGGAGGCGCGCGACCCCGAAAGCGCGCGGCACGAACAGCACCGCACACTCTAACACCGTCAATACATACTGGTAAAACTGACTCTTCACTTTTTAGTTATTAATGTTAAAAACTGAGAAAACCTTGCTTACCTTGGTTCTCCTGTAGAGCCCCAGCGAGGTGAAAATGATTCCTGTATTCACAAATAATCTGTGTGCAACACTGAACCTGCCTACTCATTAAATTCACAAGAGCATTTTAATTATTCGCTCTATGAAATTATGGAGCAGAAGGGGTCAATGTCCTTTCATTGCACGATCCGGCCCACATTGTTAATTTATTCACGATCACAGTAAAACTATTCACATATATCCAGTGGGTCCACAAACGTTGAATGAAATCCACACAAATGATTCACAGAAGTCCACATATCACGCACAACTAGTTCACATTTGATGCACGTAAATCGACTGTTTGGACTGAGCGTGGACGTCCGTCTATGCTCGCGATCGTAGGAAGACTAGTTCAGAATAGCTGACGAGGTTAACGGTCTTTCAATAGCTCACTGCCGATTTTCATTTCAGCAACTGTTCGATGGAACCGTGTTTTCAAATGGAATGGGAAGAGTAAATGACCGTCCCTCTTCAAATCGGGGGTCATTCAGGTACGCTTCTACCCCCGAACGTGGTCATAAACCAGCGCCTTGTGTCGAAGCTCGACCTTGACGATGGCTCGACTTCTGGTTACCAAATGTGTACAATAGGTCAATAAAATGCTAAAAGTTTTAACGAAGAGTAACAGCTTTTTGGGAATATTGCTACTATCCTTTCTTAAACCGGTATACGGAATACCGGTATTTTGTGCTAATTTGCAATTTCGTGAAACCGGTATTTGCTAAGGTAAAATACTGGTATTTTCGGTATTAGCTATAAATAATAAATATTTTTTAGGGCATCTACTATTATTTGAAATTTACAAATTAATTTTTCTGATAACGAATTCGATTTAATGTCAAAAACTGTATCAGCTCTGCTTCCAATAAAGCTGTCTGTGGAAGCATTATGTCGGAAGGATTCCAACTTATTAACAGCGAATGCAACAATAAATTTTATGTTGCAATCACTTAAAGATCAGGACACGCTACTGTCTGAGGAATTATAACCGTGCCTTGAAAATTCGTATACAGGAAAGGCATAGTGAACTAGAAAATATTTTAAGGTATTTATATAATTATAAAGACTTTAATAAAGAAAACGGAAAGGAAGAAAAGAAAATAACAAGGTCAAATTTAATTAAGTTCTTCGTCAATTTCCGCAAAAACATTTATAAAAAGCAAACACAAACCTATCCAGAAGAATTCGTTGAATAACATCAATATAATCTCAACGAATTCTTCTGGATAGGTCTGTGTTTGCTTTTCATAAATGCTTTTGTGGAAATTGACGACGAACTTAATTAAATCTGATCTTGTTAGCTTCTGTTCTTCCTTTTAGTTTTCTTTTTTAAAGTCGTTACAATTATGTAAATACTTTAAAATATTTTCTAGTTCGCTATGCCTTTCCTGTATACGAATTTTCAATGCACTGTTACAGTTCCTCGGACAGTGGCGTGTCCTGATCTTTAAGTGATTGCAACATAAAATTTATTGTTGCATTCGCTGTTATTAAGTTGGAATCCTTCCGACATAATGGTTCCATAGCCAGCTTTATTGGAAGCAGAGCTGATATAGTTTTTGATATTAAATCGAATTCGTTATCGAAATAATTAATTTGTAAATTTCAATTAAGAGTAGATGCCCCAAACAAATATTTATTATTTATAGCTAATACCGAAAATACCGATATTATATCTTAGCAAATACCGGTTTCACGAAATTGCAAATTAGCACGAAGTACCGTTATTCGATATACCGGTGTAAGAAAGGGTAGTAACAATATTCCCAAAAAGCCGTTACTGTTCGTTAAAACTTTTAGCATTTTATTGACCTACTGTACTCATTTGGCAACCCTAAGTCAAGGCGCTTCCCTGGTTTATTACCTCTGGGACACGCGGATCCTTCAGACTCTCTGCTTAGGGGCGGTCGTGGTGTTGAAAGGCCGTTAACCTCGTCAGCTGTCCTAAACTAGTCTTCCTACGATCGCCAGCATAGACGGACGGATTTTCATGGACAGTTTTTCGCGGACGGGCCAGTCGAAACGGTCGATTTACTTGCATTAAATGTGAACTAGTTGTGCGTGATATGTGGATTTCTGTGAATCATTTGTGTGGATTTCATTCAACGTTTGTGGACCCAATGGGTATATGTGAATAGTTTTATTGTGATCGTGAATAAATTCACAATGTGAGCCGGTTCGTGCAGTGAGAGGACATTGACCCCTTCTGCTCGATAATTTCATAGGGCGAATAATTAAAATGCTTTTGTGAATTTAACGAGTAGGCAGTTTCAGTGTTTCACGCAGAATAATTTGTGAATACAGGAATCATTTTCACCTCGGTGGGGCTCTACAGGAGAATCAAGGTAAGCAAGGTTTTAAAATAATTCTAATTCCGTCAATTTTAAAGCGACTGCCTTTTAAAAAATAGGTCCGTAAAGAGGAGACTTGGAGAAGTTACCTCGTTTTCTTTCGATTTTTTAAAACAGTCCCGGCTATAGGAAAATTGCATTTGTTTAAAACTTTTTCAAAGTAAATGGTGACAAAATCATTTTTTCCAAATCGAAATATTTTCAATAGATACTCTTCTGTGTTCACTACAAGCTCCTAAAATCTCATTTTCCTCGGTACGTTAGTTCTAGTGTTATAATTTATTGAAGAAAAGTTGCCACTTTTCTTTACACGTCTGCAAATCCAACATTTTTCAAGATTTCGAAAAATCCTTCGAGATTCGTTCGTAGGCTACTAAAGACTACATCATATTCAAATTTGAACTATCCGACATAGGACTCGAAAAATTTGCTTCTCTTGCTTGTCGCGTATCTAACAGCTGTTCGTGCCGCGCGCCTCCGTAATATCGCGGTGCAGCGTTCGCTTTAAATAATTCTAATTCCGTCAATTTTAAAGCGCCTGCCTTTCAAAAAATAGGTCCGTAAAGAGGAGACTTGGAGCTGTCACCACGTTTTTTTCGAATTTTTAAAACAATTCCGGCTATAGGAAGATCGCATTTGTTTAAAATATTTGCAAAATAAATGGTGAAGAAACCATTTCTTCCGAATCGAAATATTTTCAATAGATACTCTTATGTGTTCACTACAAGCTCCTCAAAACTCATTTTCCTCGGTACGTTAGTTCTAGTGTTATAATTTATCGAAAAAAAGTTCTTTACATGTCTAACGCTCAATGCATGACTCAAAATGGTGAAAGCATACTTTATTGTGGTCTATAATTAGGATAAATTACACAAATATATATATATATATATATATATATATATATATATATATATATATATATATACAGGGTGTCCCAAAAATGTCTGAGTTCCTTTAAAGGGGAGGTTCCTGAGGCCATTTGAAGCGACATTTTCCTTCGCAAAAATGGCCGTTTCGGCTTTGTTAAGGAGTTATTAACGAAAAACACGGACCAATCAGACCGCGACCTAGAGGCGTGTTGGCAGAGACGGCCGCGCACGACAGAAGTCGAGCGATGGTGATACACCGCGGTTGAAAGCATGGAACAAACAAGAGAAGAAAATTTTTCGAGTCCTATGTCGGATAGTTCAAATTTGAATATGGTGTAGTCTTTAGTAGCCTATGAACGAATCTCGAAGGATTTGTCGAAATCTTGAAAAATGTTGGATTTGCAGACGTGTAAAGAACAGTGTCAACTTTTTTTCATGAAATTATAACACTAGAATTAACATACGGAGGAAATGTGTTTTTAGGAGCTTATAGCGGACACATAGGAGTATCTATTGAAAACATTTAGATGTGGAAAAAATGGTTTTTTCACCATTTATTTTGCTAATGTTTTAAACAAATGCAATTTTCTTATAGTCGCGACTTTTTTGAAAATTCGAAAAAAATGAGGTGATAGCTCCAAGTCTCCTCTTTACGGACCAATTTTTGAAAAGGCAGACATTTTAAAATTGACGTAATTAAAATTATTTAAAGCGAATGCTGCACCGCGATATAACAGTCGCGAACGGCACGGACGGCGCTCACGAACAGCTGTTAGATACGCGATCACCGCACACTGTAACACCGTCAATACTGAGAAAGCCTTGCTTACCTTGGTTTTCATGTAGAGCCCCAGCGAGGTGAAAATGGTTCCTGTATTCACAAATTATTCGGTGTACAACATCAAACCTGCCTACTCGTAAAATTCACAAGAGCATTTTCAATGATTCGCTCTATGAAATTATCGAGCAGAAGGGGTCAATGTCCATTCACTGCACAATCCGGCACACATTATTAATTTATTCACGATCACAGTAGAATTATTCACACATATCAAATGGGTCCACAAACGTTGAATGAAATCCACACAAGTGATTCACAGAAATCCACATATCACGCGCAACTAGTTCGCATTTGATGCACGTAAATCGACTGTTTCGACTGCCCGTGCACGAAAAATCGTCCGTCCATGCTCGCGACCGTAGGAATGCTAGTTCAGAAGGGACACCCCCGTTTGGACGTAGTCCGATTGGACGCGTCCCGAGTGGACGCGTTCCTTTTGGACGCCGTGCCGATTGGACTCCGTACCGGTTGGAGCTAATTCAGACCTAACCCAGACCTAACAATATATTTCACAATAAAATATCACCGTATGTAGAATTCGAAAAGCAATGGTTATAAAATTTACGGCGCCCAAATGTCACGAATCCAAACGGCACGGTGTCCAAACGATACGAGTTCAATCGGCACGGCGTCCAAAAGGAACGCGTCCTATCGGGACGTGTCCAATCGGTCGGAGTCCAAGTGGGACACTCCCGTTAAGAACAGCTGACGAGGTTAACGGCCTCTCAACAGCACACTGCCGATTTTCATTTCAGCAACTGTTCGATGGAACCGTGTTTTCAAATGGGATTGAAAGAGTAAATGACCACTCCCAAACTGGGAGTCACTCGCAGGTACGCTTGTATCCCCGAGCGGAGAATCCGCATGTCCCAAGGGGGTACCGTAGCCATAAACCAGAAGAGCGCTTTGACATGTACAAAGCTGGCGGAAATTAAGAACTCGTCGATGGATCGACTTCTGGTTACCAAATATGTACAATAGGTCAATAAAATGCTAAAAGTTTTAACGTAGAGTAACAGCTTTTTGGGAATATTGCTACTACGAGTAATTCGGTACTATTAGTATCTGTTATTTTGGGAAACGTGCAGGGCAGATGGGGCATCGAAGGAGCCCGCAGTTGAATTACCTGCAGTTGAAATGTGTGAGCAAGGACTCGCGCTCGTCCGGAGGGCAGCGTTGGGAGCGGCCCAAGAGGGGTGCTCGTGCCAAAAAGTGACTGGGCGTGACGGCCGCGTCATTGTTTGCGTCGGCAGACAGTGGACAGATTGGGCGCAAGTTAAGACTCGCCTCGATCATGCACAGCAGCGTATGCATTTCTTCGTGCGTGAGGGTTCGTCCTTGAATCACCGGCCGGAGGTGATGTTTGACGCTCTTTACGCCGGCTTCCCATAAGCTTCCAAAATGGGGCACGCCAGGAGGGATGAATCGCCATGAGATTTCTCCCTGCTGGTGGAAGGAGATCACGGCGGGCGCTGCAGCAACGGAGCGAATCGCCTGATGCAATTCGCGGTCGGCCCAGCGGAAAGTGGTGCCGTTGTCGCTGAGCATTTCTGTGGGGCATCCGCGACGGGACGCGAAACAGTGGAGTGCTGCGACGGACGAAGTAGCGACCGTCCTTCCGTCGTTGCTCCGTCTGCCGGAAGTGGTTCTCGCATCGGTGTTCATCGGGGGAGATGACGGCATGGATGGGGTCCTTCTCGATCTCCCAGAATTGTCGGAGCTGCTGAAGCAACTCCGCGTTCGACACGGGACGCTGGACGCGCGTGTGGAAGGCCGACACGGTAGGAGGGGGCGGTCCATCTGGTCCTGACCCGACCCATCCAAAGATGGTCTCCTGACCGATCGGGTCAGAAGGTCTTCCGCGGCGAAGGCCGGGGAGGAGGACGCTACCGTAGTAATCCGCACCGATTAACAAATCGATGGGACGCGGGCTCTGGGGTTGCGGGTCAGCGTAGGTTAACCACGTCAGATGCGCCCATCGGTGCGAATTGGCGACCTCATGGCCGCGGTATGATGACAGCTGGGGCAGCACGAGAGCGGAGACGCGAATCGCTGAATGCAACTCGCTCGGATGCGGCGCGACAAGAAATTCGACGCGAGCGCGCGACGTTCCTATTCGCGTGCCACCAGCGCCGGTGATTTCCGTGCTAACACGCTGTTTCTCCTCAGAGATAAAGGAGTGTGGGATCAGGACCCCCCCAGACCAAATACTGTATGGAGATTAGGAAAAGTAGGAGGGTTCCGTGGGTATGTGTAAGAGCTGATCAGCTACAACCGCAAGGGTCCTAATATCCTACATTCGCGAGCATCTCAATCGCCTGATTGGTTGTGTCGCGAAGGTGCGCGAGTTTGTTGAGAAAGTATCTCGATAAATTCGGCAACGTCATGAAGGTGGTCAAGTACGCTCTTACAATAATACGCGTGTTACTGTATCGCCGTTTCAACATATCCCAGGCGGTAACGAAATTCGCGGCGGTTGACGACATGCCCGATATCAAACCGAGCGCCTGCCCTTCAAGCGCGCTTTTCAAATAACATTAGACGTTGGACATCCGTGACGTCCGCGTTTTTTACGACCAGCGTGTCGAATAGATCCGAGAAGCTAGGCCAATCGGTGTACGCGCCGGAGAATAATATCGGTAACGCGATATGTGGGAGTTGGACTTGCCGAACGGTTGACACGCGGGCGTCTTTACCCTGCGGATTGGGGTCCAGTTTCGGCTTCGTCTTTATGGTCTCGACTACCTCGCTGAAGAAGTCGTGCGTCTCCCAGAAGGTTTCCTCTGCCGTGAGGAATTCTTCGCCGGTGAAATAATGCAGCTTAGCCCTCTTCGTCGCCGACGCCTGCAGTTCCACCTGCATGTTGAGGTGTTGCCACCGGCCCCACATCTTCTTCAGATTGTCCAGTCGACCCTCTGCGCTGGTGGCCGTGAATTTGGCCTTCCCCATCTTCTTATAATTTTCCAGGTGCCGCCGCATCGCTTTGATGGTGATCTGTTGCTCTTGGATTAGTGCCCCCATTGTTCCCGGGTACTCCTGTCAATCCGGCTCGAAGGACCAATGTTTTGTTCGAGGGCGCTTGCAGTGGGCAAGGTTTCAAAGGATTGCCGTTGGTTGGTGACGGGGAGCTGAAATCCGCACGAGAATAGTTGGACTGCACTTTATTTCGTTCGCCGACTGGCTTCGTCTTGACACACAGTATTTACAATGAGACGGTACAGCAGGAGGCTGCGAACAACGGCTCGCAATGGGCGAGAAAACGAGAGTTCGTGACAGCAACTAGAACGCGTAACAGCGGAGCGTGGGCTTTCGCGTGTGGACCTCGGGCTGTTCTTTTCCTTCTGGTTCGACCTGTCGGAGGTCGTCGCGATTGTCGCTCGACTTTGACTTTTGAATTTGTACCGGCAACAGTTGCGAGGTCGTTGCCGGCGTGTTTTCGCGTTAGGGCGTTGCCCCTGGCTCGCGATGTTGAACCCGAACACAAGCCGAGAAGTTATTTTGTTTGAAAGAATTGCGCGTTTAAGATCTAATGCCATCTAGTGCATGCGGTCAGTACTACTTAGCCGATCCGCAAATATACCATACTATCTAGCAACCAACACTCCTACGTCTACCAGCCAGCGAATATACCAATATGGCGACGCTTTAACCTGTCAAAAACGCTTGCAATTGCTCATGTTTACACGCGTATAACTTCTAAACCAGTGAATTCCTAATAGTAAGACATACATTTTCGGAATTTTCTCGTCGAAATCTACAGGATTACATAAAAAAAGTTTAAAAAAGTTTTTAAAAAACTGGATATCTAAAAGACAGTACTGCCGGCGTGCGACCAGCACGCTGAAAAGGCTGCTTGGCTGCGTCGTGCCGCGCTTCCCGTCCGAGGGTGTTACGCGGTGCTTCTTGTCCTCTGGTTGCGTTTGACCTAGGATCACGTCGGGATCACCAGTGTAGAGTTTAGCCTAGGTTGTTGGTCACACGAGGGTAGGTCGTCAAGAAGAAACACTTGTTTAACCGCAAAACACTTTATTGCTTTGTACTGAGCTGAACGTGTTCACGCGTGGCCGGACGCAACAAAAACGTAGATCGCCCGCCAGCGCTTGGCGTGAGTCGTAAGTCTCCCCACTTCGCGGTGTAGTGCCAACTGTTGCCCGAGTTGCTCGACGCAGGCCGCTCGCCGAGGGATAATCCCTATAGTGTCTGCCATATTGGAATGGCGTATGTACATATATAACATTACTCCCCCCTTTAGGGAAATCTGCCTGCTCCTGATGGAGTAAATAACTTCGTTTGTTTCCTCATGCGTGTCGAGTGTCGAGGGATCGGTACCGCGACTTCGTTCCAAGTTGCGTCTCCAGCTTGCGTCTGTGTTGGTGGTATTGTCGGCACTGCAGGTGCCGCAGGTTCTCCTCCCCGCTTCCGAATTTCTGGTTGCTGTCCTTATGTCGTAACTGCAGTCGTCAGTAGTTCTGTTTGCCGTTCATGGTACTGTACGCGTCGTCTGTATCTCGTTGCTTGTGTCGTTCGTAAAGGGCCTTCCGGATTGAAGGCCTTGATTTGGTCCACGTGTCGCTTAAAAGTCTCGCCCAAGTAGTCTATTTTGTAGTGAATGTTACCCAATCGGGTAATTATTGTTCCCGGAATACATCTGTCCAATCTAAGGTTGCCAGCGAGATTGTCTCGGCTGGAACGTTCGGAACGTTGGTAAGAATTCCCTTGTTTGTTTTTCTGCGATCCTTGTCTGCACTGGTTCGGATCTGACAAGGTCGTGGCGTTTCCGAATATTTCGCCCCAGGAAGAGTTGACTCGGAGCCTGCCCTCCGGTGGCATGAGGGGCTCTCCGATAGTGTGGTAGGAACTCGTTTAAATCTTGCTGCAACGAGCATTGTGCCCTGCAGCAGCCCATCTAGAATTGTAATCGTTGCACTGTTCGTACTCGACGTGGTTGGCCTTACCTCGATCCACATGCACTACGCATCGACAATGATTAATAGCACCATGCCTGCAATCGGGCCTGCATAGTCAATATGAATACGCTCCCTTCGGGTATTCCCAATGATGCTCTCGGAATTTTGAACGGCTGTACGCTCGTTCCGCGCATCCCACGCACGAACCCGCGGCCTTGTCGATCTCTGCGTCTATTCCCGGCCAGTAGACAAATGAACGAGTTAATCCTTTCATCTTGGCAATGCCCATATGAGCAGCATGGAGGTTCTGCAGAATTGTCCTCCCAAGCGGTGGTGGCACGACGACTCTATGCTCGAATACGCGGCAGTTCCCCGTTACGTTGTAATCGCGCTCTGGCGCCTTGTATCCATAGCGAACAACCTTCTGTCCTGCTTCCACGAGTTGGACCTTTCTGTGTTTCCTTGGCAATGTCTTCGGTTCGCATCGGCAATTGTTTGATCTGACCTAAAATGAACTGGTCGAACCCCTCTACTTCTGTTATCTCTTCCTGTTCCTGCAGTGCGATTTTCTGCACATATTGCAATGTCGTTGGTAGCAGTGCTCTAGAACAATAGTCTGCATTTGCATTTGCCTTAGTTGGTTTAAATTCCACCTTGAATTTAAAGTGTTCTAGATAGTCCGCACAATTTTCCATCGGCTAATCCAAAATACAGACAAAGACTTGCCTGGGTGAATAATTTGCGTTAACGGTTTATGGTCCGTAATGAGCGTATACGAACGCGCATACAAATAATGGAAGAAGTCTTGGTGTGGCAGTGAGTTTATCACGGCGGCCGAACTTAAAGATAAATTGAAGGAAATGGATTTGCCGACGGCCTGATAAAAAAATGAGATGTTAAGAAGATTGTTAAAAGCAGAAGTTCCGTCAGAAGAATTGATGGTGACAGCTCGTACATTTGACGACGCACCGCGCCGCAGGACGCGGGTTGGGACAACAATGCTGGGGAAAGGCAAGAAAGGCAACCACAACCTGAGACTTGTACCCATTTAGAAGTAGATCTTTTTCGTAGAGAAAGAGATCTGGCCACGCGAGCGATCGAGTTATTACGAAGGGAGCTTGAAATTAGAGGATGAGAACGGTGCCTCGATCGGAAGAAAATCGCCCTGTTCGTGCCAGCAGAAGAAAATGGAATGATATTAAGGATTTAGTTGCCGAGTTTGGCAGTAACGGTTTGGATAACGATGAATGGGAGAATCAGGTGAACAAACTGCTTTCTTCGTACGTGCTCGATGAACATGAGAAAAAGCCGTTGGTGTGCAGCATGCTTACTGACAAAGGGTATCATTTACGAGCCGACTGTGTAGAATTGGCCTATGAAAATCTCCTGCGCGAATTGAAGAAAATGTACAGTCAACGTTCAGATCCAGTAACGTTGCGACGTGAATTCGAGGGGAGGATACAGAACGAGATGTTGCGAACGCAAGCGACGGTGCACTGTTACGATTCCATCGACGCTATGCAAACGGCATTTGCGAATGTCCCAGCACCCCGAGAGACATTGCGCCGTCTGTTTGTACAACGTCCAGAAAATATGTACAAATTCTTACAACGAACGAGGGAGCCGCAAAGGGAGTTGCGGGAACCGATGGAGCCCGGAACAAGCAGATGCTACACAACTCGAAAGAGACGGGGCAATCTGCAGCGTCTTGTCCGAAACCGAAGAGAGAAATAGGGTCCTGTTTTAAATGCGGCAAATTCGAATACCTATCCAGCCAATGTTAGCCGGAAGTGGAGGAGGAAGAACACTGCGTTGAGGAAGAAGACGATTTTCGGCGGTCGCTTGGAATTTGGATGAATTGATTTAAATTATGTTGTAAAGGGCTGTTAGATACGGGAAGTCCGATTTCGTTTATTAAGAGACGGTTTGTTCCGCGAGAATGTATTATGTTTGACAGAGGAACTACGATTTTGTGGTCTGAACCAGAGTAGTTTACGGCTTGTTGGTCTTGTAGAAGTAATGTTTGTTTATGATAATAAAATACGTTTATGATAATAAATACATGAGGCATAATATTATTTTACGGGTCGTGGAAGATGAAACGATGAACAGCGATTTAATTTTTGGTCATGATTCTATGAAAGTTGCTAATTATGTATTATGTTTATGTCTTATGTATGTGCAGTTAATCGGGGATGATTAACTAGTCAGGATGGCCGAATTGTAAGGGATTTGCGTCACCCAGTACACGCTTGCTTGAACGCACGTGCGCATGCGTGAAATAGTAAGTCGACGCATTCGTCCAACACATCGGACGCGTACATGTACAACACAACTGTTATGTAAAATTAAATGTATACATGAAAAAGTTATTTAATGGGGAAAGGATAAACAAGATAACATTACAGTATTTTTAATTGACATTTATTTTAATTATTAATTCATTGATCATCCGGTCCTTGAAAAAAAACTGAACATCATTCAAATATTGGGCTAAACAAACTTGTTTTTAGTGGACCACTTTTTTTTAACTATTTTTTTATGTAATTTTGTGATTTCGACGAGAAAACTCCAACAATGTAAGTTTTATTGTTAGGAATTCACTGGTTTAGAACTTATACGTGTGTGAAGTTAGGCGATTTTAGGCGCTTTTGACAGGATAAAGCGCTACCATATTGGTACATTCGCTGAGTAGTAGACGTAGGATTGATTAAGTAGTACTGAGCGGATCCGCTAGATCGTACGATATATTCGCTAAATAGCACCACAAGCACATAGGAGTGGCTACTTTGTTGTTTTTCGAATTTCTACTGTTTTCTAGTCGATATCAAGATGGCTAAACAAATTGTTAGGAAATTTAATTTTAGGAATTTGCCTAACAGTGAAGAAGGAGCTATTAGTTGGGCTCAGCAGTATGGATTGTTGCGTGAATCAAAGAAATGTAGTAATGATGGAATCGGCCATTTTCGGTGTACTGTCGGTCGTGCAAAGTGTCGACATTACTCGCTAATGACTGATTCCTTTTTCCAGAAAGTTCGGATGTCGTTATGATAAAACTATAAGGTAAGTTCGAAAATAATTTTCACGCGGGACTTTTTGTATGCTGATACCGTGCACGAATTACGCTATTTTGATTTGGAAGAAGAATCTATTACGGGATCGGCAACTATTGCGGCGTGGTTCCACTACTGCCGTGCGATGATGGTCGATTACTTCATGAAAATCCAATTGGATAAGCCGAAATTAGGAGAGGTTTTGGCAACCGAAAATGCGATTATGGTAAACAATGTAAATGATTTATATAACATTATTTTGTATATTATTTTACATGGCAAACGAAAATATAATCGTGGACGGAGAGTTGAGGTCTATTGGGTTTTAGGAATGGTCGACGTTGAGACAGATGACTGTCGGATGGTAGCACTTAGTGGGAGATCGCACAGCCGATACGTTAATTTCCATAGTTAAGGAGAATGTAGGCATAGGCAATGAGATACATACGGATTGCCGCCGGCTACATTAAACAGACTGTAGATCACAGTATTGAGTTTGTGAGTAAATAATAACACTGCTGAATATTTAATTACGAAATGATATGATTATGCTTTCGAAAGTAAAAATTAATTGAATTGAAATTTAATTGCAGGAGGTGATGGCAACCACACTCAAAAAATCAAATTTGCGTCCCGCGAAAGATTGGATGCAGGAAAGAGGTCGCTTATGCGAATATTTCTGGCGGCGATTTTGCCGCCACAATAATGTTGACCTTATGGCATCTCTCGAGTAAGCGATCCGAATACAGTACATCTTTAAATAAGGTAAGCTAAAATATGAGAATAGTCAGTTGTTCACCTATATGGGCCAATTACATTTAAAATAGAATTTTATAATTGCTTAACAATTGCTTTAAAATTGCTTAATTTTTACAGACGCCCAATCTGTGAAGCAATACATTTCCTCCGCTAAGAAAGATATAGTTTTCAGTATGGTAAGTCAAAACATGAGAATATTTAACTTTGTTACTTGTTGGGAAGATTTATTATATTTTTATTTTAATATGCAGCGCAGAGTCTCCTGTGGAAGTTGTGATTTGCGCAATAATTGGTGATCCTAAGCACAATTAGATCAGGCAGGACAAGCACGTAGGAGCATCTATTTTGAGGTAATTCAAATTTAAAGGTATTTAATCATTTTTGTTGGGGTTAGGTCTGGTAAAAATGGAATCAAATTCCCAATTAATTGTGGATTTTCCTGAATTTAAGCGATACACATTCAAATTATCGCGTTAAAATGGCTACTTCTACGTGCTTGCGCTGCTATCTAGCGGATCCGCTCAGTACTAGTTAGCTGATGCTACGTCTACCACCCAGTGAATATACCAATATTGTAACGCTTTATCTTGTCAAAAACGCCCAAAATCACGGAACTTTGCACACGTATGACTTCTGAATCAGTGAATTTCTAATGTATAATTATTGTGGTATGCCAAATGACTTTATCTCTCTCTATTTATATTATAGTATTAACAATCACACGTATTTTAGCTTTTAAGTTATACTACTGAATATACTTTCAACAATCCTTCGCCAAGCCATCCAACCGAAGCAAGCAACACATCAACACACATGCCCCTGCACGCATACGAATTAAAGGCGGATTCCTTTGATAGAAGAAAGGCATTATTCGCAACACCCTCTCTTAATGCCATTCATCTTTATAATTTCACTTAACAGTAACGCATATAAAAAAAAGTAAATAAATTTTCTGGTCTCAACCCTATCTGGCTTTATACGCTTAATCCCATATAATATATTTACCGATCGTGAAGCTCAGAAATGACAATTCCGGCACGCCAAACTCACACTTTGCCGAGTTCACCACCACACCGTATTTCGCGAACCGTTGAAACAGCTGTTGCAGATGCTTCAAATGCTGCTCTTTCGAGTCCGAAGCCATCGTCTATTTAGAGGTACACGCCGTCCAACCCGCGCACGACCTCATCTATGAATCGTTGAAACGTTTGCTCGGCATTTCGCAGTCCAAAAGTCATTACTGGGAACTCGAATAGCTCGAACGGCGTCGTAATTGTGGTTTTCTGCACGTCCGCCTCCACGACCGGGATTTGATGATACGCGCGCACCAAATCAATTTTCTGTATGTGCGGCACTGGGTACGCATCGGCTACTGTTCTACTGTTCTACTGTTCAAGGCGCGATAGTTTCTGCATGGACGCCACTCGCTATTCTTTTTCGGCACCAAATGCAGTGATGATGTCCACGAGCTCTTCGACGGACGAGTTATTCCCTGCTGCAGCATATATTCGAACTACTGTGGTTAACCGCCGTGGTTTCTGCGACACAGGAGGTCCCGGTGTGGTAAGGATGTGATGTTTTACATCGTGTTGGGCCGCACCACCGCACACCGAGGGTCGGCCACCGGTGTCACGCACTGTGCCGATTCGACCCCGCCGGTCGGTATTGTTGCCGGCACTAAAAGCCCGGTGATCTTATCGATTAGTCGGCGATCTTGAACATCCGGTTGAACTTGATAAAAGAACGAAACTAGCTCCTCCCCCCTCATCCAACGGCGTTGCCTCCAATCTTCCCCCGATCCAAACTCGTAAAACAACTCCTAACATCTCTTACCGAGATATGCTAAAAAAAAAATCAAAAGGCAGATTCGCCGCCTCCATACACACAAGATCAACTCCACACCGAATCCTAACCCGATCCAAGAAACTCTTGACACTTTTAAAGAAATCTCCAAACTGTGTAATATAAACAAAATCTTTACCGCGGCTATGCTACTCATAACCAAGTTCAAATCATGTAATAGCAAAGCCGTACAATGCGCTGCTTTCCTTGAAGTTTCAGCACCCCTAAATTAAAAGGTGGCTTCCCCACAATGCTTCTATGGAACGTCGACTCTAAAGGCCCTGCAATATAGTGTTTCGGTCGAAAACGCAGACAATAAGCGACGATTCACCTGAGTTTCCGAATATAGAAGTATCGCGTGAGGATCTCATCGTTTCGAATGATTGAGCCGACGAGACACGTCATCTTCTCGCAATTCCGGTAGCTCATTGCAAGTGGTGAAGTGAGATATTGGCCATGTTGATTGTTTTTGAGCAAGCCACTGTGGCCCGTAACGCCAGAGGTTATTGCCGACGAATTCTGAGGGCGTTGTACCTCGTGAAATGAGATCGGCTGGATTGTCCGTTGGTCTGATATAATGCCATGATTTTACGTTAGTTTGTCGTTGTATGTCGGCCACACGGTTTGCGACGAAAGTCTTCAAAGTGGAAGGTTGTTTATTGAACCAGTTCAAAACTATAGTCGAGTCGGTCCAAAAACCGTCTCGTTCGTGTTATGCACAAGAGCATCCTGCACATTTCTATACAATGTGGCTAGTAATGCGGAACCACACAATTCTAAACACGCAATGGTAAGTTCGTTAAAATCCGTGAAGTTCGATCCTTTTTTCGCCCTTAAGCTTCGCGAGGCGATTGAATTCGACGTCGTTTAGTACTTGTAAATCACCCTTGAATTTAATCCATTCTATGTGGATGCTGGCAGGAAGAGAGTCATTCCAAATAATTTTTAATGCCCATGGCCGTTGCATGAAGATTAAATATCTTCGCAATAGTTGACAGGATATATCGTTTGATTACCTCGTTGGTCACCGCGGTTTGGACTGAATATCGAATAGTATCATGTTGTGCTTCCCAGGAAACTCCTAACGTTTTCATAGTGGTCACGTCGCCCAAGATCTTTGGGTGAATTAGTTCTTCGCGTAGTCCCGAAAGAAGTTCTGGTGCGTTCGACGCCCATTATCGGATGTTGAGACCACCCTTCCTTAACAATTAAGGAGTTTCGCATCCTCGATTGTCTCGGCGCCGGTCAGTAGATCGTCAACATATCGGTGCAAGTCCAAAGGTGACCGTAATCAATTCAAAAGTTGCAATCTTGCCGAGAGCATTGCGCCACAAAATTCGCTGATATACGCGGTCCTCTGGACGAAGTCTATCCTTTCTACCTGAGTCACGTGACCGAGTGTAAGATATTCGTTTATGACTTTGGTATAGTGTTGTCTCAAAATCTGATTGCGTTCCAATTTCCGCTCGAGTGATAAGAAGCGATTCAATGCATGCGACCGCGATTCCCCCAATTGTTATTTTTTGTCGTTAAATGGCAATGCCACGATATCTCGTTCAGAAGCGTAGCACTGCACGGTCGCAGAAAAATGAATTTCACAAGCTTGGTCTTATCGTTTATCCACCCGAACTGGGTTTTTTGCATGATCAGATCGGTGTCGTGTTACCTTGAAAGATTTAATTGTCCGGTACTGAGGCATGATAATGATGGACCGGTTCCGAGGAGCATATCGATATTTCCCGGTCGATGGAAATCCGGACCAGCCAATCGGAGGCTCGCCGGAATATCTAGGATCGATGGGTCGATTTGAACATCGGGTGACGGTCCTGTAATTCGCGGTATCGTGCAGGAACTAAGCGTCCGTTCATAAATGGAAAGTCGTGATTTTATCGTCGTCGTTACCAGTTTATTTGTTGCTGTATTCATTTGGTTCAGCGCTTCGATGACTGCGGTTTGCCGGGTCGTTGGTAGTTGTAATCGTTTCGCTAATTCGTCCGTCATACGATTAGCGTTTGAACAAGTGTCGATTAACGTGCGGCATACTTGAGGCTGTTGATCGCGGTCTAACACGTAAATTTTTGCCGTCGTTAACAAACCGTTCGTGTGTTTATCTGAGAAAAAACTTCTGACGTTTAATGTCTGTTCGTCCGCGATTATCCGTGCTAGTCATTCCCCCTTAACCGTAGTTGGCGAGTCAGTGTCGTGATGCAGTTTGGTGTTATGTTTTTGTTTGCAGACGCGACATCGACCTGCCTTACACGCTTCAATTGAATGATTCGACTCCAGACAATTTTGCTGTAAGTTTGCCTTGCGGATGGCATTCCATCTCTCTTTAACCGGCATTTCTAAGAAGTTTAGACACCCGAATGATTTGTGTGTTGTTAATTTACAGATTTTGTATGTTTGTGCCGAAGTGGTCGTCAAAAAGGCTCGTTTCTTTGGCGGTCGGGAAGATAATTTCCCCCTTGATGTTATTGCGAGTTCCCTATTTCGTTTCTGTATTCGCGACCAGTGACTCGCGGTCGGTTTCTGGTGTTCTGATGTCGCGTGTTTGATACTCGTGTCTGTCAGCGTTTGTTTCCAAGCCTTGCGGGTATCAGGGCTCACTTTATCAATGGTGATATTAGAAATGAGGTCCCGATATTTTCCCCAGATCGTCCGAGGGCTTGCAACGATCGAATATGTAATTGCATATTATTAATTAGGTCAAGCATCGATTCTGACGAGTCATTAGGCATTGCGGGTGAATTGCGTAACAGTGAAGTGTGAGGTATGATAAGGGCGCGATGATTATCATAGGTCTCCACCAGCTGATTCCACGCGGCCTTATAGTTCTCTTCACTAATCGTAAATGATGCTATTGCAGATTCGGCCTTTCCAGTGAGTGACAATCGTAAGTAGTGTAACGATCATCCTCTCCGTGGCGCGAGTCTCCCTCGTGGTCCGCGCGCCAGCAAGCGCCTTCCCGCTTCCGCCCGTCCCGCCGCGCCACGCAACACCGCGGCACACGCTCGCGGCCGTTAGTTCGCGGGCCGCCGCGAGGCCGCTCTCGCTGTTGAAACCACGCGGCGAGCGTATATATGCCGCCGCGCGGCCCAGTACCGATAGCGCCGGCCGGACTAACCGATATCGCACCAGCCCAGAGCTACCGCTAATATCAAGCTGACCGTAAGCTGCCGAGCCGCTTTTTAGTTTCGCAAACCGTCTCCGCCGCAAGGCTACGACGGAGTTGAGTTCCGACCGTCGACCACCCTTTCCCCCGACTCTTCCTTCTGCGGGCCGCGAGTGGGTGGTGTTATTATAGTCCCTCGCCGGTGTACTCGCACTCGCCTGTGAAACCGTGCGACAACGAATCGGTTCACAGGCACCCTCCTTGCCCCGCTCGGACCGCCTAGAGCGTGTGCTAAGGCACCGAGCACAAAGGGGTTTCCGGCGGCGCCCTGGTGGACGAAGACTAAGCCAGGGTCGCGGTATCGCCTCCTTTCCGCTACCTGGACGCCGTAACAGGCTTTAGCCTAGACGTCCAGGACAGCACCGTAGTTTAAGGTATAGGTTAAGCTAGGTTAAGTACGTCGTTGTAATTAGCATGCAAGTTAGTCTGTAAGATAGCTGTAAGACTTCCGTCCGACACCGATTGTATCGCCGCTACCGTCTGCACCGCCACCGACCGCATTCGCGGACCAGCGAATGCGGCATACCGACTGAGCCGGCAACTCGTCTCCCGAGTCACTGTCGCAGTAGTTTAAGCGTTGAATGTTAGTGAGCCCAGGATGTTCGTGGATCAGACTTCGAAAGGCGTCTTTAAACGTTATCCATTTTTCTAGACGGTCAAGGAATTGAGGGAAATTAATCTTCGGCAGAATGTACTCCAATACTACTCGTCGACGTGGACAGCGCGGGAGAGTCGGTCGCGTTTCTCGCATTCAGATGATGTGTGGTGATTGTCTCCGAGCTTTCTAACTGTACGATCGCTGTGGCAATTACATTGTTATATAATTCTATCACGGATCCGCGTTCGGTTTCGGTCTCGTCGAAATCTTCGTGCTGACCGAGTTCGTCTTGTATGTTATTAAAGATATCGAATTGCATTCGTAAACTATTCGCATTCCTCGAAGAATTTCGCAAGGGCAGCTTGGTAGTAGCTTCAAGGACGCGAATGCTTTGGCTCGTCTCGATTGCGTTAGCCATGGTGTTAATCGTGGTGAGGTGCAAATGAGAGGAATTGACAGTTGGAAGGTATTGATTGGTGAATTCAACTAACGTGCCTACCTTGATCTGATGTCACTCGAATGCTCGTAACATTGGGTTGTCTTCGGCCTTTGGTGGTCGCTTTCTCTCAAGTAAATGGTGCGCTGCTTATGATGTTGCAGATTACTGCACGATATTGTACTTGTACGCGCACTGTACTCAATAGATCACTGATCCGGCTCGAAGAACCATAATGTTCGATGCAAAATTTATGAGCGACGCGTTGATGTTACGAATCCAATTAAGTTTATATATCTTAATTCGCGAAGACTCCGATTTAGTCTATTCACTACCCGCAAAATTAATATTGGGTAGCCGGTTCAATGATACGTTCGATATGTGAGGTTATTGAGAACTGGCGTTTCATCCCAGACCTGTTAGAGGATTCTTCAGTGAGGCTAATCTAACAGACCTTGCCTTACTCCACTTGTTCTACGAATTTCGTTTGAATGAATAAAAATCGAATTGTTCGTAGCTGACAAGATGAAAAAAACTAGACGTCGATTTCGAGGGACTAGTTGCCTCGCTCGAATGTGTCCTTGTTAGTTTTTCGGTGATTGAGATACCTTGAAAGCTTGACTTCGACAGACTGTGTTTAGGATTGGACGAGGGGTCTTCCGCGACGCCTGCGCGGTAGTAATTACGAACAGTTTTGCGATCACAGCGGATCGGCGGACTCATGACCGCGATACACTTAGCGAGCCATCTCCCTGTCAATTTGGGAATTAGGCGTTTTAACGTCTCACTCTCGCGTGAATTTGACGTCACGCGATGAGTCATCATGTTTCGCGGTAACGGGTCCGTCGACTGTTGGATTGCGAAAATCAAACCCAGAATTCTCTGAACGCTCGTTTCGATCGGCACGAATATCTCGCTTCAAGTCGCGATAGATTCTGCATAGATCTCTCCGTCCTTTGGGCGTCAATACGGTGACACCCATTGACATGCAGAAGAAATACACTGATCGGTTGCTGCCGAACTTTGCGTTCCCCAATCAGCGCATTCTTGATGACTTCTTCATCTGCCTTAAGCGTGCCTGCCCTGGAGAAAGCGTAGGACCGTGCCCGATTCCTTCCGAGGCCGACGCTAGGTAACTTGAGAACCGTACTTCTCGGCCGGGGATATCCTTCGTCACTACTAGATTTATGACGCGTAAAGGTCGGGTTATACACAGCCGTCCGACATCGGACGCGTTTTTGGAGTGTTTATACATTTGAACTTTGAGGTAACTTGAGAAGCGTTCGAGATGCTCGAACAAAGGCCAAGTGCCGAAAATCGTGTCATTTGCTACCCAGACCACAGGGATTCCGAGAACCTTTTACTCTCCCCTCTACCTCAGGAGATGCGTATGCTAGAGTCGGATGACTGGCCGGAAAATATTTTCCTCGAAATTATGCTGTCCGATCGCTGGCGGCACGAAGGCAGAATATATAACGTTTATTTAAAAAACTATTAACTGGAACCTTTCAGAGTTCATCGTTCTAATAGGTGAGGAATACGTTGCTAAGGAATTTAAACGTTATAACAAAAAAATAACAATTTCTTACTATGGTAACGAAAAAAAAAAAATATCATCTGACAAACTGTATTAAACAACTCCGGTGGAGGTTTAGAACGTTCTGGTTCGTTCAGTACGTTGCCGTCCTAAAAACCGTTGTCGGTGGACGCGCAGAAAAATATAAAAATAATATTGTTTACAAGTAATAAGAGGTATTAACATATACTTATTGAATAGTTACGTGATCTACATATTTAGTATTATAATAATAAATTACATCATTTCACCATAATTAACATGTGCCCCAAGGGTTATATAATAGTAAGAATTTAAAAATTTCTTAAAATATATATTTAGTTATCTTTTTACGTATCCGTTCGTGACGCTGTTTCCCGCACGCTCCTGACTGCGATAATCACTATCGAAGGAGGGGGAGTACAGCCAAACTGCTCAAAACGCAGAGGTAGTGGACTGTATAGTTTTGACGTATCTCGATAATCGAGAATCCGTCCGCTCGCACTGGCGTAGTCACGGTTAAACCGATTCTACTGCGTGGGCGTCACCGTAAAGGTGGCGGTTAATCTTACAGGGAGGTTGTAAGGCTCCAAGTTCGATAATCCAGCCGAATTAACCCGTGCTTCAACAACCTTGATTCAAAGCTCGCGAGTGACTCAATACGTCACGCGGCTATAGAAATCTCGGCGGAAGACGTGGTCCAACTCACCACTTATACGCACAAAAGCCACTATATATAGAGATACATAGAGGGGGCGTATATTATAAGTGTTGTTCAACCAGTCACAATCCCCGCTCTGGTAGTAGCTATATAGCACTAGCGACGGCGTATGTGGGTGCGACTATGGTGGTTGAACGGATCAAGTCTGCCGAGATCGTCGTCACACTCTCTCTCAAAGGAGGGTGACAAGGCTAGGACTTACCAATCAAGACCTGTGGCTGGACCGATCAATTCCCGCAAAGCGTAATGAATCGACCTTGTCACAATCCGAGTATCCATTCTTCTGCGACACTGGCATGTCAAAGCATATGCCGGAGCTTATGGCGGAGAAAATGTACTCGGAGAAAGTGTCCTCCGTGTTACACGGGTGGCCGTGCGGAATCGGAAACACGATTCCTTCCAAGAGTTTCTCTTGAACGCTTACACGCACAAAAGCCACTATATATAGCGATGTATAGAGGGGGCGTATAACGTAAGCGTGTTAATCAAGAGTTCCTCTTGAACGGCGGGCAGTGAATTCGGGGAACGAACACGAAACTCGCGTCAACCACACCGAAATACACTTGTGCGGTGAAACAACAACCATGCACTTTTTACGTGATCGAAGCACGGTCAATACCGGTGCTCGATCGAGGTCACTATTGCCTGTACGTCTCTATTCGAATATCCTGTCGCGAGCTCGTAAAGGGAGCGTCGCTCGGTCCGAAAGGTCGTACGGCAGTGAATGTATCACGTTCGATTGTCGAGAACTCGGAAAATCCGGAGTTCGATATCTCGTTCGTGTTTGTCAATTCTCTTATAACGGGTGGAACGATCTCGAGCACGAGACCAGTTCCGTTCGTACAGTCGTTGCCAATAGCGTCGCCGTCAAAGACTTGTAACAAGTATCCGACAGCGCGACTGAAGAGTACGTGACGGGTTACTTATCAAAACTCGTAAAATGGAGAGTTTGATAATTCTTGCGTGGGCTTGGTTCTCTGATAGAAAGGGGAACAATCTCGTAATGAGCTCAGTTCTGGTCGCACAGTCGTGCCAAAGCTCGCCGTCAAATACTTGTAACAAGTATCCAACAGCTCGACTGGAGAACTTTTACAGCTGCGAAGACTCGTAAGACAAGTGTTCGCTAGCGCGTCTCAATAGCAAGTGCTCGCCAGAACGATTCGTGAGCGAGTTACTTCTCGCACGTCTCGTGAGCAAGTGACTACGCGAACTGGCAGCGGCGACGAAGCGTCGCAAGAGTGTCAGCTGATCCGCTACGCGGCGCTGTCTCTCTCTTATTCGCCTGTCTCTGTTCAACGTATGTTTGTGTCTTGTTCTCTTTGTCTCTCTATACCTGCGCGACACGAGTTTGATTTGAACGTTTTGCACGTTGATCTACCGATCGCCGTGTTTATCGGCTGACATTAGCTGGTAGCCAGAAAGTCACGCCGTTTTTACTTGAACTATTGTTGGTTATTTGGCTCCTCGGAAGAATAACATCGAGGAGGTCACCAACGAATATAGATCGCGATAATCGCGAAATTCAAGCACGTTTCAAACTAACGCGATATTTAAACACACTACCTTATTATCGTAATATAGATACGTTACTGTTTTGCGCGCGCATGCGCGAGAAATGGAGGCCCACATCTCATCACTGGCTGTAGGCCGACATCGGGTGACACTAGGCGTATTTGATACCTCGCCCACACGGTACACAGTAACAGTAATTTATAGGAGCTTTATTTAATAGAAGTTTTTCTTATGACGGTTTGTTACAATCTGAATCTCGCTGACGAATTGATATTTACTAAAAGTACATCGGGTTGTTAATAGCAAATCGATCGTCGGCTCAGTATGACAGTCCCAGCTGATTGCCGACGATCGATCGTCACCAACACCAATGTTCTAATTTCTGACACCTACAAATTCTACATGCTGAGGTATGAAGTTCTCCTGAGTCATTCAACTAGCATTGCTCTGAATTTTTTTGTGATGAATTTTGAGAAACTAGTGCTTTTTATTCATTCGTTAATATACTTTATCTCATGTCATTAAGATTCACGTCATAAAATATCGCAATTTTCGCAGATCGTGGAAATAATACTTTTAGCCAGGATCGAAGAAAAGTTGAAGTTGTATGGAACAAAACACTAAAAACTGAAATATTTTCATATACAAACACTGTATGAAAATACTGCTTTATTTAATGTATATGAGTCACATAGCAGAGACAAATAATCAATATATGTAATGCTCACGACAGCCAAAGTGGTACTTGAGACGGCACAGTGGCAAAGGGCGCGAAGTTCATAAACACACGATGCGATATACCTGAAGTAGTAGTGGTTATCTTCTTAACGAATAGTAAGAAGTAGCGTTGGGCAATTCATAATCAATTTCTTCGAAGTAGTTTTCAATTGGTTGTTAAACGATTCTTGGATATTCGATTTTGTAACAAATCGATTTTGTTCAGGAACCCGGGACTATTGTAGGATTGGTAGTGGACTGTATGGGAAAGATGCTAGTGGATCGGGTATGAACACAGAAGGGAGTCCGGAAATGGGAAATCGCGTAGGAAGCGTGAGCGGGAAAAGCGATGGAAAGAAATTGAGATTTTCGTTGCACGTGGATGATAAACCAATTTATTACATTCACTCGCGTAAACGACAAGGAACGGCACGATCGAGAAGCGTGTACTGACAATCCCGAACGGCAGAAGACAAAATAAACAATGGGGGCGATGTAGAGCATGTAAGGCGTTGAAACGTTAGAACGAATCTAATCGATACGGTGATGCGAGCGATTAACGGTGGTTCTTGGTAATCACGTGATCACGCATCGCGAGCGCGATGCCGGGAACCCCCAAAAACAGGTGTCTCGTGCACAGGTGATCCTCACGATCGTATATCCTGGGTCCGTGTAACGCGAGGTGATACCGAGGTCTATATCGCTCGCCTTCGATATCTTAAATCTAAACTTAATTCTAAGCTTAATCATAAACAGATTTTTTAAGTTATGAATCGATTTTCGATTCAGGGGAGGCATAAGTTAATCTACACTCGTATATCTATACCCGTTAATTTATAATCCGTACCCACTGAAACGTCTATTCCATCAGAGAGATTATTCTCAAAAGCCGGCAACATTATGGTTGAAGAACTGAATCGTATATCATTATACCATTTACAACATTACTCTTCCTAAATTCATTGCCTTTAAAGAATTCATATGATTAATATTTTATTCATTGTTAATTCTTCCCTTTTTCAAGTTCTAAATAAATAAATAAATAAATATATCAATCGTTGCCTCTTTTTCGACGCGGTTTCCGCGGGCGAAAGGAGATGCAACTCCGGGATTTTACAGGCTTTGAAACCGGGCCTTCGCCGGCCGTACGGACGAGGTCCCACCGGCACAAAACGCGATTCGAAAACTCGATAGCGAGACTAGCAAACAATGTTCGGGCGCCAGGTATCGGAAGGATACCTCGCGAAACGAGACGATTTCCTACAAGCGGAGGATCGAAACGAGAATTTCCGTTATCGAGTTCCAAGGTACGTTACGCGACTCGCGAAGGGTCAGAGATTCGGACGCAGGAAGGACGGGGACGGCCCTTACGGCAGGACGGAACTCACAGGTTGAGAAACGACAGTTCACTTTATTTCGAGATTAATTTTTAATCGGTGTCAATAATTTACAAATTGGGCGGCCACGTGGCCACAACCCGAGAGCCCGCGCTCTTCATACACTTTGACGAATAGATGGACGTTCGCAGTGCAGGTTGTCGATTTCTTAAATCGCGCGAGGATACGGTAATTCGGTATTTAATTCGATATAATCGATACAATTACTCGCGAACGCAGATGAACGGCGCAATTACAATGTGACTGTCGCGACGATTCCCGGAACGGAGCGGTGCGAGCATGCGACGGCACGCGATCTTTTCTCTCGTTTGTTCGCGCGAGCACGCTATACCCGTCGTCGCGATTTTACGCGATCGGGATCTACGGACGATTTATCCTAACGTCACAAAAATTACGCTCACTCTTCCGACGCGACTCCTCCGAGGAAAGCTTCCTTTACGTGGCGAAATATAATGTCTTCTCACAACGCCGGCAAATAGCGTGAGATGTGAACACGAGGCGAGACGCGCCTCGGCCCGTACGAACTCGAGGACGAGACGAGAAGCATATCGTCCTTACACGAAATCATCTAAACTACTTCACGAAATTTTAAGGGAAGGGTCACTGGTCGACTTACCGTTTCTCGTAGATGTGATTTGGTCCGATTTGGACGGGACTCGGTCTCTCTAATCGGGTCACTATGAACGCTCTTGAATATGACGTTACGAACTATTTACCAATTCGCGATACGGATGTCGGCACGACAGTGACCCTTCGCGATTTCGGCAATGACGATCTACCCGGCGATCCCCACCCTACTCATTATTCGGAATACCTAATTGGTCGAAGGTGGAGGAAAGTTCGATGTCGGAGGGGTTCTAGGCTTGAGTCGCCTCCGGATTGTTCGGCCCGTGTGTGTCGGTAGTCCTTTTCTTAACCAGTGCACTGGACGTTTTCGGTGGCCAGCGAAATCACGAGGAAAGATCCACGAAGGGAGCCGCCTTAGGCTTCCTGAGGGGGCTGGTGGTCCACGGGGCACGTCCTGAAACTTGCCGTACTCGGCGCGCGCGGTTTGAATTAGCCGCCGATCGATGATTAACGCGGAAATTCCTCGGGGAGCGCTCTCGAGATTCGTGACTGTCGGTTCGGTTCGCTAGATGGCGGTCCGGTCCATTCGAAATGCCGTTTCGGCCGCACAGAATAATGGAAAAGTGACGTCGTAAAATCTGCGTAACAGTTTATATACAGTATCTCATCATGCGATACTATTGCTATCTAGACAGTGCTATAAAAGTTGTACACTTAATATTGAGTTACTTTTTTATTGAACAACTTGAGTTTGTAAATCGGTTCTAAAGTGCCATCAGATTCTGTGATATAGCAATATGCCATGCAGAACGCATATGGTTATAAATAGTATTTTGATTTTTTTTAAGATTTAATAGTATTTGATTTTCAAAGAATCAATTTATCAAGGTTCGAGTTTCTATTGAATCAATTTTTGTCACTGCGATTAAGAATCGTTTTTTTTTAAGAATCGCCCATCCCTAGTGAGAAGCCTGTGACTTAACTTTGCGCGTCTGACCAATCAGACGGTTTCTTTGCGAATTCCTTTTGCATTCCTTCCGAGTACCACTTTGGCTGTCGTGAGCAATACATACATATTTCTGATACCGAGGATACTATGGCTGCCACTAGACTACATCCATTAATATTCCAATCAGTTATTAAACAAAATTTACGAAATTATTCATAATTTGTAGGTTTAAGAAAATTAAAGTATTCTAAATTTTTTATATGTATATACTGCACGTTTCATAACATAAAGGAAAACCGTGTGTTCTTAAGTATGTTTTGAATAAAAAATTGTTACAGATGGCAATATTACCTATACAGCAGTGCTTCGGTCTCATTTTCACGGACCGTTTCCTTGCGCTCGGCATCACTGCCACACAAACATCTTTAATTCTTCATTTAAATGGGACAATTACATGTAGTTTAGGCTTGATAAGCGGACCAATGATGAAAAGGTTTTCATTTCGAAAAGTTGCTTTTGTCGGCAGCTTGACAACTGCAGTTGGCATCTGTATGACTGCGTTCGCAGTTTCTGTTCCTTCTATTATTGTTACTTATTGTATTATCGTAGGTGAGTATTTATGTTAATTTTTTTTATTACGAAAACTATCATTAATACCACGTATTTTACATGTAATATTGAATTATTATAAAAGTTTAACACGTTGGCTGCCACGTCAACCGTATATGGCTGACGGAATTATTTATTCAGATTTGAAAATAAATGTTTATCTTAATATATTCATTGTACCAAATTTGATTAATATCCAAAAAAGCAAGAAGTTTGAAGGATTATTCAGTGTTATAACCCCGCAAAATTGACGTTGAACGTGAAAAACAAGGTAAAAGAATTTCTGCTGGACGTGGGCGCATTTCACTAATTCGCACTGAATTTTTATATGTATATTTCTTGAGCTAACGCGTAATTCCCCGCTGCTTCGGCAACAACACGTAACATCTCGAATTTACTTTTCCCGACTTTTCGCTGGAGCATTTACGAGATTTCGCGACCGTGATACATTTAGTATCGTTTTGCGTTATTTCAACGCACTTTCACGTGTTGTCCATTCAATGATTAAACATCGTTTATTGTTATTATTGTTATTGTTTTTGTTATTGTTTAAATATTAAATCCTGTTACACGTTACACGTGATCAGTTGATCTTTCTGATTACTATCCTATTCCCCAAACTGCTATTTCCCGAACTATGAAGTGGAAGAATATTATGAACAGAGGTACTTCAAAAATTATATGAACTTCAACATCATTTTTGGAAGACAATGGTTGGGTTGCGACCTATGGTTCCTCTCACAAAGTTGGTCCTCATGATCGCTAGAACACGATGGAAAAAAGTGTTGGTTTTTTTACCTTGTCTTTCACATTCAAGATCAATTTTTCGGGGGGTTTCTTATGTCATTTTCGACTAAATCGGTAGTGTAGAATGGCACTATGGTGTCCGCGACGTACTTTTGTGATACCCGGTACATGTACAGAGTGTATCACCAGATATTACGACCTGGATTTACATTATTATTATTCGCAGTGAGAAATGTTCTGATGGAAGTTAAATGGTTTCAAGAGACGTACATACTGGTGTTATTAGGTTTCTTTGTAGGTGGACGTGTCACGGATTTGTGAAGGTCAACTTTGATTTTTTAAATGGGACTGTATATTTTTTATGCACAAATCGATACAGCCTTCTATTCTCTGTCGAAAAAGGATTAGTTTAGGAAATATTTTAATTTAAATATTGTTAAGCAAACCACGGATAAAGATTAAAGTTTACGCAGAAGCTCCGAGTACATCGCTCGTATGAAGGAACGTATCTTAAGCGAATGTTGTAATATATCGTTCGACATATTACAAGATGTGAGACGATCACTATTCTGTAAATAATTGTTCAATACATAAAGTTATCATTATTAAGAGAGTGAGGTTTTCTGAGTAATATTTAAATTAAAATATCTCCTAAACTAATAATTTGTCGACATAAGTACATGGGTTAACACTATTTTATAGAGAATAAAAAACTGTATCGATTGGTGCATAAAAAATATAAGGTTCCATTTACCCTCCAGAAAACATTTTCCGCTGTGATTAATAATAATAACGTAAATCCAGGTGGTAATATCTGGTGAGACACCATGTACATGTACTTAACTGTGCTTCTGATTTTTACTTATAAATTGTTTTAGAAAATAAACTTCTTTAACTGGACCGTTTATTTTGAAAGTGATATACGTCCATTTTTAGAAAAAATTAAGAAATTACAAAATAAACATATAATTTAGAGTAAACTTTTTATTTATAAACAATTCACACTTAGTATTTTAAAATATCTATATGTTTTGATCAATTTGAAATTCGTCAGTAAATGAAATTGCCTAACGGTTGGTTATGAAAGTAGTGTAAAGACCATTTTAGTTATATTCACATAAAAGCCAGTTATTGTATCAATTTAAATATTTCTGAATTCATAAAAACATTGCCAAATTTAGTACACTTTAATTATATTTTTGAATCGAATAAAATGGAAACATGTAGGATTTCAGAAAAAAGGAAGGCACCGCGCCGGGAATCGAACCCGAGCCCTCGCGGTGGTAGCCGATCGACTAACGCGCTCACCAACGGAACCCTCCCGCCTTCTCCCTAATTTCCTGTGGTATGGGGGGTCCTAATCCCATACATATAAATACCTCGAAAGAAGAAAAAATGGACTTGCACCACTTTCAAAATAACCGGTCCAACTAATAGGCTTCTTAAAATATACACATATATTTAGTATGAATTGCGGATTAATTTAAAAGACAACGCAGATCTTGTGTATCTATAAACATATAAACTACAGATCTAAAAAATGTTGTAAGTATTAGTTTTTTTTATCATTTGGCTATTGTCAGTGGGAAAGTGGATTAGATCGGCAGAATAAGTTAATTATGCTACACGGAATGTACTTAAATGTATATTTACAATTACTATGAGTGTTTCAACCAATCTAGAATTTAAAATCTGGGCTAAACTTCTCCTTAGGGAACCAACAATTTTCAACCGTTCTGAATGTAATATTATACAATTTCACAAAAAATTAATAGAACTCTAAGTTCTGATGCGAGGAATTGAAATTTCAGTGCGTGGAGTTCACGTATTCAAAAGTTATACGCGAATAAAGTTGCTCGATTTAAATTGCGTTTGACAGGTTAGAATGATGTCATATTGATTTTCGGATATAGAAGCAGGCATGATGTAAAGTGGGGGCCCTGCGCTTGCGCACCACCGTCACTACGTCGAGAAGTTCGAGGAAGTGTTCTTCCTCCTCAATCTCCTTCGCCGAACCATCTTTGTAATCAGGCGTGCCATAACTTTGGCTCGGTGCCGATTCCGGCCTTTCACCACGTTCTCGCACGCATGTTGTGAGCATCTTGTTCCGTAGCATTATTTTACATGTTCCGTTGTCTTTTTTAATATACGTTTGTGTATCATGCAATGGTGTGCTCCTTTACCAAATCGAACACATGAGAGACACCTGTGTTCGTTAGTAGAACCCAGGGTCGGTTTCCGGTAGCCATGCAGTCCATCATGGCGACCCATGGCACGAATCTGAACTCTGCAGGCGGCGACATCAACGCTCTTGTGGAACAGATCGCCGCACTGGTTACCGACAGGCTCGAGTATAGGGAGTACTGCAGGAACCGCAGCGCGCCCGGCAGCCGGAATCGCATACGCTTGAAGGCGAGATCAGCAAGCCACCCGAAGAGTCTGTGGTGGTACCACTGGCGTTTCAACCACAAAACACTCAAGTGCACGCCACCGCGCTCGTTCGCGGCGGGAAACTACAACCAGAGTCGCTGATGGCGGCGGGGGACCCTGCGCAGTCGATCGTGGCCTTTTCGTCACCGACGCCAAGACAAAAACCCAGTACCTGGTCGATACCGGGACTGAGGTAAGTGTTTTCCCGTGGATGAAAGTGAGCGGCGTGCAAACGAAGTCGTCGTTCATGCTCACGGTGGCAAACGGTCCACTTATAAATACTTACGGGCAATTCTTGAGTAACGTAGATTTGAGTTTACGCCGGGTATTCCTTTGGACGTTCATTTTGGCGGACATCGAGCGACCAATTATTTCTCGTGAAATTCGGCCTTCTGCGATCCTCGGAACGAAACCAACCGGGAGAGTGGAATTGGTGAAATGCGCGGTGCCGGTAACAGACAACGGGATGTACCCGTTACTGAAGCAGTAACACTGCATTACGCGTCCCTCAGGATACAGTGACACACAAAAGCACAACGTAAAGCACGTTTATCAGGAATTCGAGTTTTATTTCTAACGATATGTATTTCCAACCATTTCGAAAATGTGCCCACCAGAATAAAGAAAATTTCGCCCATAAAACGTCCCGCAAAATCGACGAGAATTCTCTGAAAAGGTTCTGAAGCAGGTTCCCAAGAATGAGTGAGGACCTTTGCTGGGTTATTTCTCCTTGAGAAGCAAGGCTCATACGACATGGTGAGGTTTTCAATATCTCTATTAATCTCCGACCAGCAGCAATAGCCTCTCGCCAATCCCCTCACCTTTACGATCCCGAAATGACCAACATGAAGTTCGTCAAGGACGCGTTTTCGCAATTTTTCCAGAATTACTATTCTATGCAATCTAACTAACAGTCCATCTTCAACGGAAAATTTTCTAGGATCCATGTGTCTGTATAACTGATAATTTTTTGTAACTTTTCATCGTTCTGTATGTGTTCACGTAAGTGAAAAATATCTATGGGGAGTATGTCTAACGTTTCCATGTAGAAGACGCCGATCACGACGTAGTTCTCGTCACTCACAGCGAGAAGGAGTCTCGAAAGACAGTTAACCGTTTTGCTCTGATCTACGATATTTGATGTCGTAGTTAAATCCGCTTAAAAATATCGCGTAATGCTGCACGCACATGGCTCTGTATGTCGGAAGAGTCTTATTTGGACTGAAAATTTGTACTAGTGGACGATTGTCCGAAATAAGGGTAAACTTATGACCGTACAAGTACTGATGTAGTTTTTGTATGGCAAAAACTATGGCGTAAGCCTCCCGATCGATCTAACTGTACTTTTGTTGGATTTTGTTCAAGGTTTACGAAACGAACTGTATTGGGCGTTCCGAGCCATCCTCATAGCTGTGAGATAAAACAGCGCCTACGACACCGGGACTAGCGTTGGTAGCTAAGATTAAAAGTCTTTTAGGGTCGAAAAGAAACTCTTTTCCCAGTTTCAAAGGCATTCTGACATTCACTAGACCATACGAACTCGCTATTATCACTTAATAGTTTGTACAGCGGATGCAGTATTTTACTGATGTTTTTCATGAATCGATTGTAATAGGTGATCATACCAATGAACGAACGTAACTCACTGACGTTTCTCGGTGGCGGCATGTTTGTTACGTCTTCAAATTTAGCAGGATCTTTGTAGATACCTTTAGCATCGATAACGAAACCACAGTACTGAATTTTCTCTGCAAAGAAACTACACTTGTCCCAGTTGATTTTAATATTGTGTTCATTTAACTTTTTCAGCACGAGATCAATTAAATTTAAGAATTCCTTTAAGGTCGCTGCCGCCAGCCATAAATCGTCTTGAGAAACTCTTACACCGTTGAACGATCTAAATAGCGTGTACATGATCTCTTGCCAAATTGTGGGCACTGGCGCAACGCCGAACATTAAACGTCATACCCTATACAGCCCGCATTGCATATTAATCGTAAGCACGTAGCTGTTGCCTTGTATACGGATAACTGTAAATAGGCCTGGGAGCAATCGATTTTTGCAAAGAACTTACTGCCAGCCAAATCCGCGGAAAGTTCATCGGTCGATGGTAGTGTAAATTCGTTTACGAGAAGCTGTGGATTTACTATGACGCCGTAGTCTCCACAGATGCGGACGGTGCCGTTCTTTTTCAACACCTGGGCGATTGGGGTTGCGTACAGTGATGAGTCGACTCGCTCCAATACGCCTTCCTTTCCAGCGAATTTAGAGCTGTGTTAACCAAAGGAATGAGAAGGAAAGGTACACTTCGAGCCTTCAAAAAGACTGGCTTGGCGCCAGGCTTAAGTATCAGCGGCGCTCTCAGACCCGTAATTGGTGAAAGATCTTGCCGAATCACATTCCTGTATTTCGAAGATAAATTTCTTAAGAACGCATTTTTATCAAATTTAACAATTTCGTTTGTGTCACCCCTAAAACGGAAGAGAATAGACTCTGAACGCCATTATTTTGTACAAAACGTCGAATCCACTCTCTGCCTCATAAGGGTGGGCGATCGACTTCAGTCAAGTGCAAATTTAAAGTAAAAATGCTCTCATACAAAAACCGAAACCGTAACATAACCATAAACGCATATATTAGTTTTGTAGAAGGTTACCAATTGTAATGATGAACGTTGGTGGCTCAGCCCGGGGAACAACTGCTCAGACTGCTGCATATGCATGAGCGTCACCGCGACTCCGCTGTCTACCTAGAAGTCAACTATCTTGTCGTTCACTAACAACTCTATTACCATCGGTGTGCGCATCGGCTTTGCATTTCACATTTCAAAACGTTTGAGTAAACGCTTTATATATGTTGTCCCAAAAATGTCACGGTTCCTTTAAAGGAAAGGTTCCTGAGGCCAATTGAAGCGACATTATCCTTTGCAAAAATGGCCGTTTCGGCTTTGTTAAGGACTTATTAACCAAAAACACGGACCAATCAGAGCGCGACCTAGAGCCGTATTGGCAGCGACGGCCGCGCGCGACAGCAATCGAGCGATGGTGATACACCGCGGACGAAAGCAAGGAACAAACAAGAGAAGAAAATTTTGCGAGACCTATGTCGGATAGTTCAAATTTGAATATTGTAGTCTTTAATAACCTATGAACGAATCTCGAAGGATTTTTCGAAATCTTAAAAAATGTTGAATTTGCAGACGTGTAAAGAAAAGTGGCAACTTTTTTTCAATAAATTATAACACTAGAACTAACGTACTGAGGAAAATGAGTTTTTAGGAGCTTATAGTGAACACAGAAGAGAATCTATTAAAAATATTTTGATTTGGAAAAAATGGTTTTTTCACCATTTATTCTGAAAATGTTTTAAACGAATGGAATTTTCCTATAGTCGCGACTTTTTTAAAAATTCGAAAAAACGAGGTAACAGCTCCAAGTCTCCTCTTTACGGACCTATTTTTGAAAAGGCAGGCGCTTTAAAATTGACGCAATTAAAATTATTTAAAGCGAACACCCCGAAGGCGCGCGGCACGAACAGCACCGCACACTCTAACACCGTCAATACTGAGAAAACCTTGCTTACCTTGGTTCTCCTGTAGAGCCCCAGCGAGGTGAAAATGATTCCTCTATTCACAAATTATTCTGTGTGCAACAATGAATCTGTATACTCGTTAAATTCACAACAACATTTTAATTATTCGCTCTATGAAATTATCGAGCAGAAGGGGTCAATGTCTTTTCACTGCACAATCCGGCACACATTGTTAATTTATTCACGATCACAGTGAAGCTATTCACATATATCCATTGGGTCCACAAACGTTGAATGAAATTCACACAAATGATTCACAGAAGTCCACATATCACGCACAACTAGTTCACATTTGATGCAGGTAAATCGACTGTTTCCACTGTTGTACATCTCCTGCGACGAATACATTGCTGCTGGATTGTTCACGATCGAATGATGACTATCGACTGGTTCTTAGACAGTATTTGCGAACCGCAAGCAAGGCGATTGGGCTCCTTCGATGCCCCGTGTGCTCTGCACGTTTTCCAAAATATGCCATCGTCGAGTTCTTTATTTCCGCATCCTTCGTTCAAGTCAAGGCGCTTTCCTGGTTTATTACCTGCTACGACAACACCTCTCTGGGACACGCGAATCCCCCGTATGCGTCACTCGGGGATACAAGCGTACCTGCCCCCATAAGCGAGTGTGCGGTGCTGTTCGTGCCGCGCGCCTTCGGGGCGTTCGCTTTAAGTAATTTTAATTTCGTCAATTTTAAAGCGCCTGCCTTTTCAAAAATAGGTCCGTAAACAGGAGACTTGGAGCTTTTACCTCGTTTTTTTCGAATTTTTAAAAAAGTCCCGACTATAGGAAAATTCCATTCGTTTAAAACATTTTCAGAATAAATGGTGAAAAAACCATTTTTTCCAAATCGAAATATTTTTAATAGATTCTCTTCTGTGTTCACTATAAGCTCCTAAAAACTCATTTTCCTCAGTACGTTAGTTCTAGTGTTATAATTTATTGAAAAAAAGTTGCCACTTTTCTTTACACGTCTGCAAATTCAACAATTTTTAAGATTTCGAAAAATCCTTCGAGATTCGTTCATAGGTTACTAAAGACTACAATATTCAAATTTGAACTATCCGACATAGGTCTCGCAAAATTTTCTTCTCTTGTTTGTTCCTTGCTTTCGTCCGCGGCGTATCACCATCGCTCGACTGCTGTCGCGCGCGGCCGTCGCTGCCAATACGGCTCTAGGTCGCGCTCTGATTGGTCCGTGTTTTTGGTTAATAAGTCCTTAACAAAGCCGAAACGGCCATTTTTGCAAAGGATAATGTCGCTTCAATTGGCCTCAGGAACCTTTCCTTTAAAGGAACCGTGACATTTTTGGGACACCCAAGATTTCCATATTAGGGAATCTTGTGCAACTGTCCCTGTACTGAATCATGCTTTGTGCCGGCTGCATCCAGCTAGAGCATAGTCATCGTTTCTATAAGTCAGGCCTCGAATTTAGTTACTCGCGACGGCCGATTTTCGAGGGCTACCTTAGAACAGATAAGCGCTATTCGTGGCGCATGAGGGGCGACACTCGTGTCGATAGGTTTCCACCATGAAGTTCATGGTTTCCACATTACCATCGAAGTATTTACTATTGCCAATGCATTTTTTTGTTAGTGGTATCCCCTGTAGGCCTATTCCACTATGTTACACGATAGTTTCGGACAACAGCCGTAGAAAATTAATTAGAAAAATAAATTCGTAAGATAAATTTTAAAAATAGTTATTAATTTTATTGTTCAAATTTTAATACCATCCGGGACAACTTGATTTTCGTGCACGTTTAGACGTTGGCAAATTGGTAAGATCTACGGGAAATTTTGACGTAGCTCTTTCCATTACATCTTTTAAACAATTATTTGTCCCGGATGGTATTAAAATTGGAACAATAGAATTAAAAACTATTTTTAAAATTTATCTTACGAATTTATTTTTCTAATTAATTTTTCGATGGTAATGTGAAAACCTATTGACACGAGTGTCAATTTTGTTATGAAATGTTATAATTTTTTCATGAATATTTCTGTACATAGTCTAACATGATAAAAAATATGGGGAAAAAATTTGTTTAGTTACGAGGTCATAATAATTTCATTCATATGTACGATCTGTTTTGATAACAATTCGTATTAGATATTGTGGGACACAAGTAACTTCTTCCAGTGCTGGCTTGCATTAGCTCGATCAGTAACTTTTCCCACATTTGTAACAGAATCCCCGCTCCCTTTTTGGTTTACTGCACGCTACTACAAAATCTCTGTTTACGTCGCAGTCTGCCTAATGTGCCCTGTGGTGCGCTTTTCCCTGCCATCGGGAAGTTCTCGCGGCATTGTCTCGGGATCATATCTTTCGGAAGTGATATACTCACGAACGCGATCATCATCGTGTTTCAATTGAGGTAAAACACTGTACCCTAGCTTCTGTACATAATTGTTGGCACGGAATACCTACAATCACAAACTCTTACGAGTTTAAGTGACAACAGTAAAATATCTCTCATGTTATGTTGGTATTCGCATAACCTTGAAGTGACACTAAAATGCCCTATGAACATCAGGTTTAAGTTCTTAAATGGGACTCTGTATCTTTTATTATAATAGTTGCGAAGAGGTCGCATGGTCGGATTAAAAGAAACCGATTTTATGTGTGTTTAACACGTTGAGCCCGGCGTCGGTCCCTGGGGACCGACAGTGAACTTTCCGTTTGGCCGGCGTCGGTTCCTGGGGACCAACAGTGGACTTTTCGTTTGGACAGCATCGGTCTCTGTATCAAACATCGCTCAAGCGCTCGCTGTTAAGTGCTCGCTTGCTGCCGGCTGAACGGAAAGGACAGCAATATCGACGCCGGGCTCAGCGTGTTAACGGAATGTAATGTAGTGCGTGAAAAAAGGTCTATCATAATGATCCAAAAATGAGTGGGGCCCAGGAAAATAAATTCTTGCTCCTCCGGCTTTCCCTCCGATATGTTTACCGTCGGAAAGAATGCATTTTTGTACACTTTTCAAGAATTCTTTTACATTTTGGAGCATTATAGGTATCTCTAATTCTTTTCCGAACTGTTATTACAGCAATACCATTTGCTAGACTGATAGCTCAAGTCAATTTATAGTCCGACTAAGCAATCTTCTCACGTAGTACCGATCTACTCCGATATCAACGCTAAAGGTTCGAGTAGAAGAGAGCGGCACTTTTGATGATCGACTGCTAAGCGCTCGAATATTTTATATCTCGGAAATGGTTTTAGCTAAAGATGTGTGTAGGTTCTACTTTGGAAACGTTTCAATGCCAGCTATTAGAATATGTGGTGAATATCTAGAAAAGTAAACTCCTTACAAATTTCAATGACCTTGAAACATGTTGTCAAGTTAGTTTTCTGGACATTCGCACAAAATTGATATTATGATCATAAAAAATTCGTTTTTTCTCTAATGACCCAATTCGTCCTTAACGCGCGACGGGGGGGGGGGGGGGGGCGCTCGACCCCTCTTCGCCGCACCCCCTCCCCAAGCCATCATCGGTGGAATAATAATCTAGAAATGGGGCACTCTATCGATTTTGATGAGCTTCAAATATGTTATCTGGGTGTGATTCTGAATAACTTTTCCCTACACATGTTACCGCTGTTCGAACTTAGTTTCCGAAATATTCGTAAAAAAATTGTTCAATATTTGTAAAAAAAAGGTCCCCTACAGCGGACTCCGCCATTTTAAACGAATTTTGGTTAGGTCTGGATTAGGTTTCATGGAAGGGCTGCAGGCTGAGGGGCGTAGCTCCTCTCCCGCCCTAAAAACGTGTTTGGTCAGTTAAAAAGCACAGATTTTGTTGCAGTGGGTGTTCGAGAACAAAGACCGTGCGGCGGTAAAATGTATAGAAAAAAGTTATTCGAATGAAATTATTTATTAAAATATTGTTCCTCTTGTTAAGTCTATTCAAATAAAAAAACAATGACCGAGTCAACTTAGATCGTCGTAGTTATAGACCAAAAATAAGAGATATTTATGAATCACTATCATTCAGCTATATAACTGGAAAGTAGTTTGAAACAATGTCTGATAACAAAATTTTGAACAAAACTAGCAAATTGAATGGGTAGATTAAGTGATATCTTTAATTATACTGAGAACTTTACTTTAAGTAGTAAAGTTTTAAATAATATACAATTCTTTTGCGCTGTCTTCTTTCAATATCATTCGAAGTTTATTTAAATTGTTTAGATATTTATGTAATGGATTGCATGTATTTGTAATAGACATCATAATTTGCAGGTATCGGTTACGGAATCATGTTTCCAGCAACAACTTTAGCAATGAATACATATTTTCGAAAGAAACGCAATATGGCAATGGGATGCTCGGTTACTCTCACTGGCCTTGGACCCATTTTAATGCCTCTTCTAATAACAAAATTATTAGAGAATTATGCTACCACTGGGACACTTTTAATTCTCTCTGGTATTGCTTCACATGCATTCATTGGAGCGTCGTTGTTGAAACCATTCAAGGAGATGGATGTAAGTTATGATAATATTAAAATGCTATTGTAATTATGAAGACACTAAACATAAGGTAAAATTGATAATTGGGCATCACTTCGAATTCCAGCGGTATTTTAGTTACTGTATTGAGTTAAAAACATGATATCGAACTTTTGTTGACATTTTCCCTAGTAAGAAAATACTATCCGTTCTATCATATGATGTAATCAGAGTATCTTCA
This sequence comes from Sphecodes monilicornis, assembly GCA_913789915.3. Lineage (NCBI taxonomy): Eukaryota > Metazoa > Arthropoda > Insecta > Hymenoptera > Halictidae > Sphecodes > Sphecodes monilicornis. The sequence continues at coordinate 3,805,125 of OU565292.1, forward strand.
ACACTTTTTGTTTAAAAATATATTAAAAAAAAATTTGCAATGAAAGGCATGTGTTCTGTGCCTTTCACTTTAATCGTTGTTACGATATGTTTACATTTTCATTTATATAACGTTAAACTATAGCATTTTATTTAGAAGAACTCATAAGATAATTGTATGTCTACAACCAACTCAATGACAATAACAGTGACAGTGACAGTGACAGTGACAGTGACAGTGACAGTGACAATGGCAATGGCAATGGCAATGGCAATGGCAATGGCAATAGCAATGGCAATGGCAATGGCAATGGCAATGGCAATGGCAATAGAACAACATATCATTCCATTTCAAAAAAGAAAGTTGACCTTCACCTCACTTTGGAGTGTCCATCGGGAAAAATAAAAGTTCCATCACATGATGTCCCCCTCTGTACTGAACAACTTTCATCTGAAACATTGCTTCGTATGATCAATATTTTTGGAGATACTCGTCTGTAACGCTTTATAATTTCCGTCCTTTATTTCTGGGTTCATATCGCGATTTCAGTATCCTGCTATATTCTTCCTGCAGTTGTACTTCTATATCTTCCCGACTCAGTCACTGCAGGCACTTCCATACCTTCCCGACTCAGACCGTTTCTCTTTTGATACTCTTGCCTTCCCTTCGCACTTCTGTTTCTTCTCTGTTCCTTTTTTTCTCCGTTGCACATTCTATTATAATTTTTTTCTCTACTCCTGACCTCAGCTTATCCTCGAATTTTAATGATCTTTGACCAACTCTAATCCTCATTTTCTCTCTTTTTGTTTCTTCCGAGACAAGATCATTTGGTGTACGACTTTCCAATCCCAAGGTCCATTTTATGTACTTTATTTGTTCTCGCTCCACCTACTCTTTTCTTTATATCTCCACAACCAACTTAATATGTACCAATGTAATATGTGTATAACCTATCCAAGCTTATAACTTTGGTACCAATGTAGCTATAGAAAAATGTCAGAGGAGAAAGATGAATGATTCAAGAATTAGTGCATTCGTAGGACCATGTTTTTGTAGAAGTACGATACTTTTTTTACATAGACAGATTTCTTTCGTCATTTAACGTAAAAAGTATGAGCTACAATGATAAAAAAGTTATTGCTACTACTTATTGAGATATTAAAAAAAAATGTTTTTACTTGAGAATATGCTCAAACGTTTCTCCATTACACTGTTAATGTTTTATACCATACTTTTCAATTGTTTTCATTTTTAATCAGTACAGATCAGTTTAATTCAGACATAAAAGCGTTATCCAAAATGTTTACTGTTATTGTATATTTGTGGTGCTACGGATGTAATATTCTTTGCACGATTCATCTTTCTCCTTTGATCTTTTTCCGCAACTGCACTGGTAACAGAGTTATAATTTTAAACAATTGCGTGGACCACCTTATACATATACATGTACATATTTACTAAAACAAAAACATTTTATAAGTTAAAAGCTTTTATATCTCTATAAGATTCATTTTTTAAACTACATATGGAGTAAAAAAACCTTATACAAGTTACTTCTTAAATATTATTTTCTGCAAAGATTTATTGCAACTTCATACAAGCTCATCAGAAAATATTAAAATTTTTATCGCGGCATGTATCCTTATAAAATAAGTTTTATCACTGTAGTTTGTGTGTCTTCTTAATATTATAGTCAAAGACACGGACTTACGTTCACCGTCAGATTTGATTTTAAATACATTTCATGTATCACAAAGGACCATGGCAACAAGGAATCTTCTGTAGAATGCATCGACAATCGTGTTACGAAAGAATTTAAAGAATTAAACTTTGAAAACAAGACTGATGAAAAAGATGTTGAAAGCAAATGCCAACTCCTGTGTAAAAGTGACAATATTAAGATAAAATCACCTAAGCAGCCATCGTCAGCAGATCTGAATAATGAATATAAAAAAGAAGAAAATAAGACGTTTTTGTCAACAATTTCAGAGAATTTGGATCTTGATATGCTGAAGGATACTCGCTACGTTGCAGTCATATTAGGTAATATTACAACTCGTTAATATAATAGCCTATTTCTACGTCTTTTGCAGTGATACTCATTTTTTAAAATTCATTTAACAGTTTTCTACATTGTACTGTGCACTGTTGAAAACAAAATTTTGTTCATTATACTATACGAGTTAAGACTAAGCATTATTTGTATATTCCATACTACTTCTTAAATATCTTGTTTAACGTAGAAAATCATTGTGATACATTTAAATAAGACCGATTACAATGTACTTAGGGTGGTTCCTATTTTTCAACTTTCGAAATTTTTGTACATCATAAATATACATTCCTATATATCGTTAAATGAAAATATTTGTTTTTCCATGCTCTGTAACTATATGCAAATAGAGTACAAAGTAATCGTAAAAAAAGATTCCGCAACTTTGAATTTCGAAAATTGGACTTAAAAAAAAAATGTTTTCTTCAGCATTATATTTACTTCATCTAACAATACAACTTTTATTTGACACATTTCTGCATATATTTATCAATAACAAAAATTTGATTTCTCGTCAATTTCGAATGAAGTAAATATAATGCTAAAGAAAACATTTTTGTTTGAAATCCAATTTTCGAGATTTCAAAGTTGCGGAATCTTTTTTTACGATGACTTTGTACTCTATTTTGTATGTTGACTTTGTACTTTATACTCTACGGGCTCCACCCGTACCCATACCTGGCGTACGTCATACAGGCGTGCAACAGTTACGCATCAAGTGACTGATACATACTTGGTTGTCATTTTTGGCCCCGGCGAGGTAAAAATGTTTTAAGGATTCACAAGTTAATCGTTGGACGACATTGCACCTACCTTCTCGTTAAAATCCACAAGGACATTTCTAGTATCCACCCTATGGAATTATCGAGAAGAGGGGGTCAAAGTCTTTTTACTTTTCACTTTTCACTTCACACTCACGTTCACATAAGTCATATACACGTGGTCACTATAAAATTGTTCCCGTATTGTCTTCCGTGTGTCTATAAATGTGGACTCTCTTTCCCCCCCTCTCTCTTTCCCACGCCCTCCCTCTCTCTCCCTTTACATCCCTCTCTCCCCCCTCTATCTCTCCCTCTCTCCCTCCCCCTCCCCCTGTTTTTCTTAATTACATGCTAGTATGACACGAACCAGAGTGATATTCATCCTAGTACTGGAGAAATATTTATGAATGTAAACGAAGTATGTTTTCCGGTAGACATCCTTAAAGAGGCGTGCTCTTGTACGAACGCTGAATTTATAGTATGTGCTAGATGCCGTAAAAATTACTGTTTTCAATGCTTTTACGATAAATATCACCCTGGTTCATGTCATACTAGCATGTAATTAATAAAAAGAATATGCAATAATAAGATAAATATAACATTCTATATTATTTTTATGTTCAACTTTTTTTCCGATGTCCGCAAATAAAAAACATGCATTGTCTATTAAAAAAAGAAAATAACTTTTTATTTTGCATAGATTTCATCAATTTTAGGTATATTCTTAAAATTGAGGTAGATATCAGTTGAAAAAAAGATAATGTAGACAGCGTGAATCGAACCAGCAACATAGTCATTACTAGTAAATCGCGCTCCGCGCTCGGCCACTCATCTTGTTGTTCAGTACTTAACGCGAACTCCATATAAATGAGTTAAACGATTTTCAAATGCACTTTTCTCGGGAAATCTGGAGAAGTGCACGCTACTGCTAGGAAAATCCGTTTCCCGTCGACCGCGCTGTCTCCATGTAAGTTTGTACATTATTTTTCCTAATATAAAAACGTTTAATATTACATGATACACCTACAAAAAAGTGAAGAAGCATCGAAAAAATTTATTTTTATTTTCGGTTACAACAATGGACAATATCAAAAATTCTGAAAAAAATTAAGAACAATTCGTTCAACAATATTTCATTACTGAATTTTTATAAAACTGGTATCTCCAAAACTTCAATGGGAAATACGTATTTTGTCGAATTTTTAGACATTTTCAATTTATTTGAACGTGTTCACATGATCGAAAAAAATCTAAAAAAATACACACAAATAATCATGACGAGACACAACTTACATAATATAAACGTGGTGAAATGAAAACTTTGATATAAAATCAGCAATTTTATGCTTTATAATTTATTTAAAAATCGATTTTGCAACCAAAAATTCTGAAAAAAATTTCAGTCATGTATGCTACTCGGTAAAATATTCCTGAATTTTTTCGTAATTTTTCCTTGAGCATGGTTTGACTAAACATCTATTTGATTTGGGGGAACCTTTGGCCATCTTATACAGCTATACCTTAAAAGAACAAGAAAAAATGATTTTAGAAATACAAAACATATTTCAGTATTAAACCGACTTTCTGAAAAAAATTTTAATACAAATTTCGCTTTGATAGCTTTTTTAGGTTTGTAACGGTTCCGGTTTTCCGCGAAGTGCTCGGTGACTCGTGGCGGTACTCCTCTTGCTGAACAAGCTCGCCGAACCAGGATTCGTTCAGCGAGGAGGACGGTCGGAAAGCCTTGAGGTGTGCGAAATAAAGTACACGCGGTATTTACATTCTGCCGGGATAACTGCCGCTCGCGTTTCGCGTGTTTTACCGGTGCTGGTGGGCGGCGCGGGTGTTATTACGGACCTGGTGCACGGCGGTTACGGGGCATGCGGTTGATCGTGGCCGAAGCCACGATCCCCTGCCGCGTGTCGGGTCTTGTGGTCCCCGAGATTGGCGAAGATGCCAGTTACGGGGCCTCCCACGGCAGTTGACGGTAGTCGGTGTGGTTTCGGCCACCAGGACTCCGAGAACAGGTTTCTGCCTGTGTTCTACCGGTTTCGGCCGGCAGGGCTACAGGTTTCGGCCTGTCTTCTACCGGTTTCGGCCGGCAGGGCTACAGTTTTCTGCCTGTCTTCTACCGGTTTCGGCCGGCAGGGTGTGTTAGCGCTGGGCGCGATACTCACGGTACTCGTGGTCTTCGGTTCGGTCTCTAGGCTTTCGCTCGCGTTTGCATCGGCTTATATAGCCGATGCTTGGTGGTACGGAGCATGGTGCGGCGCGGTGTGCTGCCGATCACCATGGCAACGTATCGCCGCGGTTTCGTGGCGGTCGCAGCGCGGTGCGGTGTGTGGTCGGAGGATTTCGGCGCGGCGAGCCGGTACCGCGGCTCGGTGTATTTCGGCGGTATTCGGCGGAGTTCGGCGGCTTCGTAACAGACCATCCGACAGGTCTGTTACAGGTCAAAAGTTATAACAAAACGAGTGCCGTGCCGCACCGAGAATCGAATGTGCCCGTTCGCAACACCGGTAAGCTGAAATAGCTGAATTGCTGAGGAACGATTCGTACGTTCGAAATCTATGGCCAACCGGCCGACCAGCCACCGCACACGGACACGATGGGTGTAGAGGTTCCTTGTGTGCGTAGCGGCTAGTGGAAGCAAAGTGTGGGAACGTCTCAACATCGACTAGAGGGAGCCACGGACATTTCTGGCATCACTGGTTCGGAACCCACCTTAATAAACTGTAGGTCTCGTCGCGAAATAACCTTAGCAAAGAGTTGAGAGCGACGTAAAATAAATAAATAAAAAAAACATAGTGGAAGTGTTTACATTGAAGCGGAGAGCAGAGGTACTCTTAGTAGTCGACCATCAAAAGTGTCGTCCTCATCTAGGCATTGGCGTAACTAGAATCGGAGGGGGGGGGGGGGTTGCCGGTCCCCTGACTTTTGCCAACAACGCTCCCCGTCATGCACCTGTATATGCTTTATACCACATATATGAAGGGACCACTTTTAATTTATGGTGGACAAGGCCTCCTGCCTCCTACCTAGTTGCGCCAATGGATCCAGGCTCTCATCATTAGTATCACAGCTCCAATGTACTCGTAACCTAAAATAGGGCTTGCTCGATAGCCTTACTAACGAGACCTCTAGCATCCAACACCCGCCAAAATTTCAACTTGATACCAAGGGATTAACTACGTACAGATAAGAATTAATTCTCTTATCAACCATTATTGTAGTAATTACGTTATGCACTTGCTGTGGTGTTTTGAAGAACTGAATTGTAGTTATCCCCTAAATATTTCATTTTAAAATTTCTCGAAGCTCAGTTGTACTAGTGCTAATACAATATATACATTAAAATAACGTAATAAAGTAACGTACGCTAAGAATATTTGATTACGAAATCACGAATCACGAAATGCGTGATTCTTCAACTAATTTTTAATGTAAATATGTAAATATCATATTTGTTCGGGCAGCCGTCGAAATAAATAATTTGTTTCATTCACTGGTTACATAAATAACATAATATGATAAACTGTACACTGTACACTCGTGTCACACACATATCGATATCCGTCATAATCCTGAATATACTCTTTCATGCTCACTAGTTTTTTCGTCTCACTCATTATGTTTCTCTTCATATTCACCGCACATATCCACACAATATTTAACTATGCATTACGCATTTCCATATATAAAATAAATATTTAAAATTTTTACTTAGCACTTTTTGGGGGATATTGGTATAAAACAATTGTAATCTTTATTATCAGATATTGAAAGGTGGAAGTTGAACAATTGAAGAAGTTTTTTAGGAATCGGCTAATCCCTACTTCCAGTTCTTACTATCCGCCGTTCCCCCTCCGCTCCAGGCCAGGTCATTCCCTCAGTTTTGGGTGGAAAGCGGATCACTCCCCCTTTCGACGGTCAGCTACATCCAGACCATCGCGTCGAGCGTGCCCCCTTTGTGGTTCGAGGTGATCACGGTGCGTGGGTCGATCGGCGAGCTCGTTACAAACTTGAGGTAAATCCGTCTGACCTAGCGAAGTGCGGTCCTTGCGACGCGTCTGTGGAGCACACGTCCAGCCGATCCCTCTGACCTAAGACAACTACTTCAAATCATCACCGTTGCGGGCACAATTGCCCCATCTTCCTCTTTTGACTTGCTTTGTAAATGACTCGGCCATCTACCGCTTTCTCGTTGACATACATTGGTCTTACCCATAACGCAAATACAAATCAAATCCTTACAATTACGCATTGACCGTTTTTATTTACAAATATAAACACAATTTGGGTCTTCATCAATAAACACAATTATACATTTTACATAGTAAATTTCGCACACGTCATTTTGTCTTAAACAAACTTGATTACTTTTAAATATTACTAATTTACTTACTTTATTGTAAAAGCAATCTGGTGTTTTATGTAATTTATTCATTTTATTGCTAGCTTCCAGTTAATTGTGTTATTAGTTATATCTTTTCTGTAACAGGAATGGGAATATCTTTGGTCGCTGAGACAAACTTTAACGCTTTGATACCATTCATTCTCGCGGAACTGTCAGGACTGCAAAGGACTTCGATCGCAACGGTCATGTCGATTCAAGCTGCATCAGATATCACTGGACGATTGTGCGTCCCACTACTGGCACAAAAAGCTGGTTGGACGCCTAGAAACCTTTACATATTATCTCTGATAGGTTCGACTATTGGAAGAACTAGTAAGTACAAAAATGTTTTATTTGAATGCATTCTGGTTTTAAACTTTTAAAAACTAAATTTTTTGCGTTTTCTGCAAGTGTTCTTTAACACGTGCACAAAAGGATTTGTTTGAATTTGTAAAATTAATTTAGTTATTAGCGTTTGCAACTCGCAGTTGCGGCGCTGTGACTCCTATTTCGTTTTTGGTACGGGATTCTATGCATTCAGTGTATTTAATTTAGTTCGTGGTCACTTTAAATTGTTTAAATTGCAACATGTTTTAAACATTACATATGTGTATTGCTAACACTGAAATTAAATATTGGTTACCAAATAGAAATATTTACAAGTTCCCGATATGAAGATAGGATAATTCGTTCGTAGCCTCGTGCATCGCGTCGCGTAAGTCAGAGGTCGGCAAGAAGTGCTCGTTTCGGCCGATTCTCGAAGGCTACGCCTCCTTTTCCCGGCCGCGCGTCTCGCTTCCCGTGGCTGCCCAAGTTCTCAAGTCTGCTCAGACTCGTACCGTATGAACTGCGCGTGGCACATTAGGGCGACACCAGTGTCAATAGGTTTCCACATTACCGCGGAGATACTATTGTCAATGCCTTTTTTTTGTCCGCTGTATCCCCCGTAGGCCTATTCCACTGTAACAGACCTGCTCCTGTAGGCCTGTTCCGAACAGTTCGGCCACCGACGAAATCCGAACGCTGCCGAAATATTCCGAGTCGCGGTACCAGCTCGCGCCGGAACCCGCCGTCTCCCCGGTACCGCTCGTCTAGAACCGATATTTGGCGGAAACCGGATCCCGAATTACCGCGAACCGGATGCGCGATTTTCGCGAGCTATAAAAGCCGGTGCGAATACGGCCGAGCTCTCTTGCGTCTCGGGCAGCCACCCAGGACGGACCGAAGGAACACGTACGACGTAAGTACTTCAATACCTAACCTGACCATCCTGACCAGTCTGCTTACCGATTCCCGAATCCCGCCGACGAGACAGCAACCTCGTCACTTCCCGGTGCACATACAGCATTATGTGCACACCAGGCCGCACCCTGGACTAGGCCGCCTCCTAGTACGCAGGCAGCACCTGCATAAATCAGACAGCCATCTGATTTATCCGAAGCTAGACAGCATCCTAGCGAGTTAGACAGCATCCTAGCAAGCCAGACAGCACCCTGGCACACCAGACAGCATCCTGGTCTCGGCCGACGTAGAGACAGCACTCTCTACGTCACCGTAAACTGCCACGGGAGGCCCCGTAAATGGCATCTCCACCTACCTCGGGGACCGAAATACCCGACCTGTGGCAGGGATCACCGGCTTCTGCCACGATCACCAACTCGTCCTGACTTCGCCGTGGAGACACCGCCCCCACGTGCAACAACTGCCACGAGAGGCCTCGTAACCGGCATCACGCCAACCTCGAGGACCGAAAGACCCGACTCGTGGCAGGGGATCACAGCTTCGGCTACGATTAACCACCATCCTGACACCGCCGTGCACCAGGTCCGTGATCACCCGCGCCGCGACCACCCTTTCCGAGCGGCAGTAAACCGGGCAACGCTAAGCACCGCGCCTCGTTATTTCACCCCGAGCTTCACCACGTCCTTCCTGCACCGACCGATCTCCTCGCCGCGTACCTAACCCTGTAGCGGCGAGCTATCCAGCACGAGGAGAATCACCGCCGCGAGAAGATCGACCGCGGAACCGGAGGAAAATAAATTTAAACAATAATCCCGGAAGATAAATTTGAAAAATAATTCTTAATTTCATCACCAAAATGTTATTCAGATGTGGAAAAACTTCTTCGTGGACGTTTAGACATGTTTGGTAAATGTTCCGTCGATTGCGGACGGGAATGCCGGCGAGGTCGATGGGACAAATTTTGATAAGAGGGCACGTTCAATAATCGACACTTTATTGGTGCACAGCACAAGTATAAAAGCGTAGTGAACGCAGAACAATTGCGTGAGCACAGGACGTGCAACGGTGCGCAGGAGTCGCGGCGCGGGTTAACGATGCTGGTGCGGTTTATGATTATTTGATTCGTTGGTTGTGCGTCGACTCGCTAAACGTAATTCTAGCGCGCCTCGGTCCGCGGGTGTATATATGGACTGTTGTCCTAGCGCGGCGAGGAGTGTCGCGGGGAACGCGTTGCCGAGCGGTTCGGCAGCGAAAACGACGATTCGAACTGTAACCGCTCGCGCAAACGACCGTTTGGGCGAGCGCGCGCGGTATCGTTTTGGGGGCCGTGGCGGTCCTTCGGTCGACGGGTCGATGCTCCCGTTGTTATCGGGCGCAGCCGACGGTTGAGCCCGAACAGTAAATCAGAAGTATCGAATGAAAGGTTGGACGTCGCTGCTCGCATCGCAGACAATAGAGAAGAATCGTTCAACCGGGTGCATTTTTCCGTTTTAATGTTCCGCATTGTGGAGAACGAACATTCACACAGATATGTCGATCGAACATTGAAAAAATATATATAATACTTCTGATTTGCCAAACGTGTCTATACGTCCACGAAGAAGTTTTTTCACATCTAAATAAAATTTTGGCGATGAAATTAAGAATTATTTTTCAAATTTATCTTCCGAGTTTATTTTTTAATAGGCCTACAAGGGATACCACTGACAAAAAAAACGCATTGACAATAGTACCTCCGCGGTAATGTGGAGACCTATTGACACTGGTGTCGCCCTAATGCGTTACGCGCAGTTCATACGGTACGAGTCTGAGCTGACTCGAGAACTTTGGCCGCCACGGGAAGCGAGACGCACGCCCGGGAAAAGGAGGCGTAGCCCTCGAGAATCGGCTGAAACGAGCATTTCTTGCCAACCTCTGGCGTAGGTTGCCCGAAATGGTAAAGAAAGCCAAAACTTTTCATAGGCAGGAAAAATTGACCAAGCAACAATTCTTTGATAAGGAAGAAAGTTCGCTGTATGGTATTGGTCTTGACGATTAGTCGCAAATATATACATTTTAATATTAATTGGGAGATGCATCTTTAAATGTTTATCTTGACACCGCATTTTTTGAAACTCTTGCCAGAGAATCTCAAGCTCTAGTCGACCAATTGATTTGAAATTTTTAGAGGATCTTCAGCACATATCCTATTATCGCATCAATCAAATTTATTTAAATTCGTAAATATTTAAAAAATCAATAATCTAAATTAAAAATTCCACCATTCTGTAAATAATCAAGATTTTTAATGTAATTTATTTTTGTTCAGACGATAGCCATATTCGTACTGATAGGAATACTACCCCATTTTTTTGTTTCCAATTAATAAAAAGACCAGGATCGTAACATCAGAAAACATCTTTTTAAACATGCTCTAAAAAAAATATATGACTCATTCAATTTTGATTATTTTTGCTTAAAAAATAATAATTTATGTACTTCAAATGTACGTGCAAAATCCTAATGCAAAAAGATTAGTAGTACTTCTGAACAATTTGTAAAAGCGTAGCATTCGAAACCAGAATACGCGAGCAATTCGAAGAATCAATTTATAACTGACAGAAATGATTTAAATAATTTATAAGGTACAACTGGAATTGGTATTTATCAGCTGTACCTAAGTTGTGCAGTATAATAAATTCGCGATATAGACACTGTTGGGTCTTGGATTCGAGGGGATTATGGGTGTAGTGGAAGTCGAAGGAAGAAGTGCCTTGTGTCCAAGCGTCGAGGATGTCTGCACCGACAATTGCCTATCGCTGCGTTTGCCGCGCACCTCGTAGGTCTGTTCGGTTGGCGGGATATACGATTAGATCCCCAACATCTCCCCTTCCCAGAAATGAAACAGAAACGAACTGAAATTTGTAATTAGAATTAGGTGTTACCACCAAGTTTATGTTTTCTGACGTGGGTCCAACACCAGCCTTCTCGGTTGTCTGCGTTCGCGTCTTGGTGTGCCCACGTTTTGTGGTGGGGTAGCGTATACTTCTTCGTCTTCTGTATCTGTACCCTCTTCATTGTTCCCTGCTATCGTAGTTGTAGTTTGTGGAATTTCATCCGATGTGGGAAAGATTGGTTCATTGTCATTTGTTACACTTCTCAATGGGCATCCTCTCAGATTTGTAAAGCCCGATTCTCCCCTCCATATGTGGTTCGCGTGACGCTCTATGATTCGCCCATCCTGAAGCAATATTTTATACTGGTTATTTGCATTTTCATCTATAATTTTACCTTTTTCCCGGCAATTTGTGCGTAGTTGAACAATCACGTTTTCCCTATTGCCGAATGTTTTATCTCTCGCCCCATGATGATTATTGAATTGTCTTCTCATGGTTTCTGCTTGTTGTACCGCATCTGGGTTGGTGTCATCCGATGCCTGCGTTGTGTTAATTTTTGGCATTAATACTGAAAATGGAGCTCTTAAAGCTCGTCCAAAAAACAATTCAGCCAGAGATTTCCCTGCGGGTGCTGCTGAACATGATGTGCATCTATAACTATAAAGGAATTTATGCAGTTCTGTCTTCCAATTGTGGATTCCTTTGAAATGGCCCGTTTGATCGTATCCACCATGCGTTCCACCTGTCCATTAGATTGAGGATGACCGACCGCTGATTGTAAGTGTCTGATTCCCATTTCCTTGCAGAAATTTGCGAAGTCTGTAGCCATAAACTGCGTCCCATGATCCGTGACCAGTAATTCTGGTGGTCCGTAGCGGGTGAACATCTCTCGACAGAGCTCAATGGTCCTGTTCGCTGTGATTGTTGTTGTGAGTCCTATATCGACGAATTTGCTGTAAGCATCTACAAGTATTAGTATGTAGTGGTTTCTTATCGGACCCGCGTAGTCTAAATGTACTCTTTCGAATACGTTGCTTGCAGGTGGCCATGGATTCAGTGGTACTTTTACCGGCATCTTCTGTACAAGAGCGCAAGCATTGCAACGTCTTACGTATTCCACAATACCCGCTGTTATCTTTGGCCAATATGCGTACTCTCTGGCTAATTGTTTCATTCTTCTCATTCCTGGATGCCCTCGGTGAAGTGTCGCAAGGATTTCGGTTCGTATCTTAGCTGGAATGAATACTCTATTCTTGAACATTACTGTGTTGTCGACTATGGCGAATTCGTCTTGGCATTTTCCAAACAACCGTTTGGTTTCGGGATCAACGTTTTTCCAATATTGTTTGATGGCATGAATTAATTTCTGAATTTCTGGATCCCTTTTTGAAGCGTTTTCTAAATTTTCCCGAGCATCTCGACCGAAATTATTGATTGCGGAATTTCGAAGTTGACGTACCTCGCTTTCGACGATTCTAATGGTTGATACTTGCAGTTCCTCTGCATTGTCTCGACGGAATTCCTCGATCAGACGTGACAACGCATCCGCTTGGCCAAAATCTTGTATCCTGACATATTCGACTCATAAATCGTAACCCAATAGTCGGATTGCCCATCGTTTTAAACGTGCTGCTGTAGTAGTTTTTAATCCTTTAGTTTGCTCTGTCCGCAACAACGCCAGGAGTGGTTTGTGGTCTGTAAGTAAAATAAATGATCGACCCCATATAAATTTGTGAAACCGTTCGACAGCGGTGACCAAAGCTAGCGCTTCTTTCTCCAGCTGTGAATAATTTCGTTGAGCATCCGTCAGACTTTGTGACATGTGGTACACTGCCTTTTCGCGACCATCCTTGTCCCTTTGTAATAATACACCCCCGATTCCTGTTGAGGATGCGTCTGCCGCAATGATTAGCGTTTTATTTGGATTGAAGTGCTCTAACAGGAGTGGACTAAGCATTATTTCTTTTATCCGTTGTAATGCCTGTTTTTGGGTTGGGCCCCAGTTCCACGGTGCTCCTTTATACGTCAATTCTTCCAAAGGTTGTTTGACTTCGTGCAGGTGGGGTATGAGACTTCGGCTATCTTCTGCTACAGGAATCTGCAAATATGCATCACTCAAATCTAATCTACTGAAATATTTGTGTCCGTTTAGCTGAGCAAACACGCTTTCCGTGTTTGGTAGTGGGTATTTATTGTCCAGTAAGAATTTATTTAATCCTGTTGAATAATCTGCACAGATACGAATTCCGCCATTGGGTTTTTTTATGATAACGATGGGAGTGGACCATTCCGCGTTTTCGACACGTTCGAGAACGTCTAATTTCTGCAATCTTTTAAGTTCTACTTCTAGTAATTCCTCCATGGCATATGGTACCGGTCTAGAGGGTAACTGTACGGTTTTCCCTTGTCCCCTTAGTAGAAAATATGCCTCGAAATTCTTGCAAGTTCCTAGTTTATCTGAAAATAGGTCTGAGAAATTTTGTAGAAGTTGTTCGTATACAATAGAAGGTGTTTCCCTTTTGTATTTGCTTTCCGCCGGCAGTGTATTTTCTATCGTATTTAGCGCCCTGATTGTGTTTGAATTTTGCCCAAAATCTTGAATATTCCACAAGTTTAGTGTTTCCATAGCATTTAAACCTAATAAGTTAATGTTCTCGCGGTTTGCGACATGGGTGACGAGATTTTCTTCCCGATCTAGGATTTTAACTTTTGCTGTAAATACTCCTAATATTTCGAAATTTCCACCTCCCGCGTGGTGAACCCTTGCGCTCGGCCCTAGTTTGGGATGTTGAAGGCGCTTCCATTGATCTCGCCCGATGACTGTAATGTCAGACCCGGTATCGTATTGGAATTTAATTTGCATTTTCTGTATTGACGCTCGAATGTATATACGCCGAGTTTTTTCCACCGATGTCATTGTTTGAACAGCCAAATGTCTATTTTGTACCGTGTTAAATTCATTACGTGCACGACATACCCTTGCAATGTGGCCTTTCCTGTTACATTTCAAGCACGTGGCGTCTCGAAAACGGCATGTCGAGCGCATGTGCATACCTCCGCACCCGATGCAGTTCGAGATCCTTCGTCGATCGTCTTCTGCTTCAACCGAGCTCACGGGCAGCGTCTGTGCTGGCCGCGTGGTAGTATTTTCCCTGTTGTACTTGGACGTGGATATGGCATTAACGTTAACATATGGCTGTTTGTTATTTGGGTTTTCAAGAGTTTGAATGCTTTTAGTAATATTTATATGCGCCTCTAACTCTGCAGTAATGTCTTTCAGCGACGCTTCTGGTTTTTTTTCCACGACGCGTAACGAAATTCTTTTCAACTCGTCATGTTCGGTCGAATAACAGAACGATTGTAACAGAAGGATAATACGCAAGTTGTCTTCTGTTAGACTCGCTCGTTCGAAATCTGTCGCGTGCTTATTAATGCGATCGATGTGATCTCTAATATTCATAGATCCATCGTAGCGAAAATTGAGAATCTCGATACGACGGCGCGTAATAGGAACGTAGTCGTCAAACAATTTTTTAAGTTTGTCAATATTTACCGTTTGCGTTAGCTTGGCTGGATCCTCTGGAGACACGTGATCAACCAGCCTGTCGAATTCCGCTTGTCCCAATTTATCGATAATTAATCGGGTTTTCATTTCTTCAGGTAACGCCTCTGCTTCCTTCGTTAATGTGTATTCGTGTCGTAGAAACCATTTACTAAAGGGCATTGTACCATCTTCCGTCTGGTACGTATACTTTCCTAGCCTGTTACTTAGCTGGTTGTAAATTTCTGTATGCGTCGGTGTCCTGGTCTGGCTTCCTTGGTTTGTTTCCTGTTGTTTCACTTGCAGTTGTAGAAGCTGCTTGATTGCTTCTGTAAGCTGTGTAATCTCACTGTTTGACGCCATTGTACACGTGGTTTGAGGAATTCACTGACCACGTAGGAACACGGTACGAATTTTAAACGACTGCGCCAGTTGTTGGGTCTTGGATTCGAGGGGATTATGGGTGTAGTGAAGTAGACCCGATAACTCTAATACGGTTTAATGCACGTCCGATATACAGGCTTCTGACTCGTGGCGGGCGCGAAGGAAGAAGTGCCTCGTGTCCAAGCGTCGAGGATGTCTGCACCGACAATTGCCTATCGCTGCGCTTGCCGCGCACCTCGTAGGTCTGTTCGGTTGGCGGGATATACGATTAGATCCCCAACAGACACTAGGAAACTGTCTTAAAAATGATATCGCCTAAATCGACCGTAGCATAAATCCAACTTGGAAGTAGAGCTAGCGGCGCAATAATTACTATTCAGAAAATAGGTTCCTGATACTTTGTCAATTTCATCGACTCCAAAAGTTTACCTAATGGATTAAGAAACACTAATTTTTACAAAAAAATAAGAATATATGTGCCGGTATCATTTCTGAAAAACGTTTTTAAAGTAAATGATATATTTTTTCGGCAGGGATTGTTGTATTAAGAGAACGTTATTTTCATTATCATCTTTAAAGAACATTATTTTTGTTAGAACATAAAGAACGGTGATTTTATACAGTGTAACCTGATAAATGCAAATAAATTTAATAAAATAAATATTATCGGTTTCAGTATTATCGATCTGGGGAAGTAGTTACGCTGTTGTTATAGGTGTTGCATTGATAATTGGCGTTGCAAAAGGGACGAAAGCTGTCTTCCAGACATTAATAATTCCCGATTACGTTCCGCTTAAAAGACTACCTGCTGCCTCAGGCATGCAAATGGTTTCCAACGGTATACTGTCTATCGCTATAGGCCCAATCATAGGTAAGTGAACATTTATTTTATCATTTTCTTATTAAATTCACGTTCAGTAGAATTAGATTTATTAAACTGTGATTTTAATCACATTATATAAAAATTACATTACATGGTCGAATTTTATGGAACACAATAGGATTGATCTGACAGCATAAAATAAATAAATAGGAGAATCTTGAAAACTTCTCCAGTCTAAATTTCGATATGTTAAGAATATAAAAAATTAACATAAATCTTTCATCGAATGATGTGCAATGTAATAATGCCAATAACGCAAAATAAGATTTATTTTGACGCGCCATTGCGCATTCATCTTGATAGATTCACGATATTTAGATGTTTTACTTTTTTAATTTTGAAAATTAACATAAAAATGATTTCTTTCTGTTGGATTTTGGAGAAAGCAAAACGTGGAAGCAATAAGATCCATTTTACCATATCCTGTCAGCAAAACTTGGTTCGAACTGCGCAATGTTTGTATAATACTTTGCGAGCCAAAGGTGGTCATTGTGGTGCCAAACCTGCTAGGAGCAGAATTTGGTACCTATTTTTTATGAATTTGCCACTAAAACTTGTCGACAAATTTCGAGCCTAATACGGAAACAGATGGCTCGGTATTTGACTGCAAAGTTCTATGCCAAGGACACATGGCAAATCCATGCCAACCTCGCACTCGTTTAAGAGGACAGGTCGGTCGTACTAACAATAACAGCAGACATATCTTTACTCTGAAAGAAAATCTAGAGTAAAATCGGAGTAGATGATGTAGGAGGGAAAACAGAATTTTATTTAAGCTTCTAAATTATATAATTTATTTTTAATAGTTCCGCTCTTATTGCGACCGACCTGTCCTCTTAATCGGGTGCAAGGTTTGGCATGGACTTGGCATGCACAACCTCTGTAAACTTTGCAGTAAAATACCGAGCCTAATGCGGAAATAGATGGCTTGATATTTTACGCCAAATTCATAGTAAATCAAGAGCAAAGTGATCACTGAACATTTTCTGTAGGAGGATTTCATTAATTAATTAATAGCTTTATATGAAAATAAATGAAAATCGTTCTCTCCTACATTTTGTAATATGTCTGATGGAAGGACATGCATTATTACAGTGTAATCGAAATTAGTGCAACAAAATATTGCCAACACATTACACAGTAACTTCTATAAGGAGATTGTAATGCATCTCTGAAACAGCGAAATAATTGTACACGTAGCAAACACTAGATCAGTTCTAACTTACAGTAAAATTGAATTTAACCGTGTTAAGTTTAATATTTATCTGTTTTAGGTTTCAAATTTGCACTTTATTAAATCCTTCTATTAACTTTCTTTTGATTATAACGTAATTTTGTCACGATTCATGATAATCCAACTACCAGCTACAGAACATTAAGTGATACTTTGTGAAAATTTGACTTCTGAATATAATATTTGTAAAACGATCGATTTTGTATTATTGTATCGTTTAAAATATTTAAAACAATATTATATTATAATCATACTTTTTTTTTTAAATTCTAAGAACAATTTACAATTATTATGTAACGTACCCATAAGTAATGTTGTGTTTACAAATTGATCAAACATTGCCACATTATTCGTGGACTATATACTAATGGAACTTATTAACATTTTGTTCGTATTAATCAATTAATTAATATATAGACTAAACTTTATATAAACATCGAGAAACGACATTACACATGGATACACCTAATAAATTAACCCTTGGTGTACGTACCGTTAAAAACGGTCATCGGGATGAGCACATAAATTTTTGTTCGAGATTAGTTTATATCTACTCTTAGCTACTGCAAGGCAAACATGGTGTTTTGGAGCCAATGATGTTGCTGCATTCATGATATACATCCAAATGTAGCAATATATCTGGACGTTAATATACATACATGTATAATAGCAGTTCTTCTGTCTTCTGTGACGATCAAAATATTTCGAAATACAGAAAACATAGATAGTTGAAATTTGGTGCATAGGTAGCCGTTAGCCCAAATGGGGTGCACGAATATATTTTGATCCCGAAAATCCTTCAGGATCAAGTGTTAAAATTAAATTAATGTTATTTAAGCGGAAATTTAGACTTATGCAATCAACTTCACTCTCCCTTACACGATGTCATGTTAGTGTGGGTCATTGTAGCCTAAGCTAGTTGTTGATTTTGAACGGGAACTATGTTAGGAGCTTTATAAAAATCACACATTTCTTTAGAATAAATTACGTGTGAATTATGAATAATCCATTCCACCTTACATTGAGTTTGGGGAGTGTATGTGGTTTAAATAAATTTATGCTAGTGTGTCATGATAAAGAAAAGTATAAGAAAGTCACTCAAGCATAGAATTCTACATTACATCAGGTTGGTATGACAATGAGGCGTTTAATTCGGAACACTTAAATATCTCCATAATTTGTGCACATCCGCATATGTATTGTGACGTTGCAGATTTTGCGACGTCACTTTTCCATTATTTTGTGCGGCCGAAACGGCATTTCGAATGGATCGGACCGCCATCTAGCGTACCGAATCGACAGTCGCGAATTTCGAGAGCGCTCCCCGAGGAAATTCCGCGTTAATTACCGATCGGCGGCTAATTCAAACCGCGCGCGCCGAGTACGGCAAGTTTCATAACGTGCCCCGTGCACGACCAGCCCTCTCAGGAAGCCTAAGGCGGCTCCCTTCGTAGGATCTCTTCTCGTGAACTACCGAAAACGTCCAGTGCACTGGTGAAGAAAAGGATCGCCAACACACACGGGCCGAACAACCCGGAGACGGCTTAAGCCTAGAACCCCACCAACATCGGACTTTCCTCCTGAGGAACTCCACCTAAAAGGCCTTGAAGTCGTCTCATCCCGCAGGAAGGAGTTCCATACGCGTGGGTGGTGTGGAAGCATCCTGGGTCGTCTTGGACACCCCGGTCGCCACACGGCGATCGTTATGGCAAATCCGGATGCTGCCTAAGGCCAAGGGCCATCCGTCGGAGACCCACAAAACTAATGATTTTGCGTGCGAGACCGACCAATTAGGCATTCCGAATAATGAGTAGGGTGGGGATCGCCGGGTAGATCCTCGTTGCCGAACTCGCGAAGGATCACTGTCGTGTCGCCTATCGTAACGGATAATTCATAAAGTGTATAGCATCTCGTGCACCGAGCCAGGATATACCAGCTCCCGAAAACGGTAAGTCGACCAGTGATCCTTCCCTTTTAAATTTCGTGAATGTAGTTTTTTTTTGAGAATTTCGCATTAGGACGATCCGCTTCTCGTATCGTCCTCGAGTTCGTGCGGGTCGAGGCGCATCTCGCCTCGTGTTCGCGGCTCACGCCATTTACCGGCGTTGTGAGCCTGAAGTTTCGTCACGTAACGGAAGTTTTCCTGGGAGGAGTCGCGTCGGAAAAGCGAGTGTAATTTTCGTGGCGTTAGAGTAAACCGTCAATCGATCTCGGTCGCGTAAAATCGCGACGACGGGTATAACGTGCTCGCGCGAGCGAGCGAGAACAAAGATCGCGTGCCGTCGTACGCTCTCTCTCCGTTCCGTTCCGGGAATCGACACGACAGTCCAATTGTAATTGCGCCGTCCATCTGCGTTCGCGAGCAATAGTATCGATTTCCTCGATCGCAATACCGAACTACCGTATTCTCGCGATATTTAAAGAATTGACAAACCCGCGCTGCGAACGTCCACCCTTTCGCTGAACTTGTATGAAGATCGCGGGCTCTCGGGTCGCGGCCACGTGGCCGCCAAAATTGTAACGCTTGACACCGATTAAATTAATCTCGAGACAAATCGAATTGTCATTTTTTGACCTGCGAGATCCGCTCTGCCGTAAGGGCTGTCCCCATCCTTCCTGCGTCCGAACCTCTGACCCTTCGCGAATCGCGTAACGTTGCTTGAAACTCGGTAACGAAAATTCTCAATTCGCTTCTCTAAGAGTAGAAAACCGTCTCGCTTCACGTGGTATCTTTCCGATAGCTGGCGTCCGAACATCGGTCATTCGTATCGCTATCGAGTTTTCGAATCGCGTTTTGTGCCGGGAGGACCTCGTCCGTACGGCCGGCCGAGGCCCGGTCTCAGCGCCTGTAAAATTCCGGAGTTGCATCTCGTTTCGTCCGCGGAAAACGCGCCGGAAAAGAGGCAACGTCACAGTATATACGGATAAACTATTACGATATGTAGCGAAAATATTATGAGTGATTTTGAAGTGAAACTTCCTTAGGCGCGTCAGGCGAACGAAATTCTATTCTATTAGCATATACGGTTGAGGGTTCGGCATTGCTTAATAAAGATTATGATAAAATTCCGATGATTCTAAGTGGAGATTTCAACATGGACTTTGCATCGGAACAATCAAAATTATTAATAGAATTTTTTAGAAGTAAATTAAGATTGCAAATGGTAAATAATTCTTATGAAGCGACAACAAGATCAGGAACAACTTTCGATGCAGTATTTGCAAGATATTTAGACAAAATTGAATCAAGAATATTTATATCATATTTTAGCTATCACAAGTCAATCGTTTCAATAATAGAATCATAGAAAATTAAATGTCATAAAGTGTTAATAAAAATTCGAAAAAAATTAAAGGGAGAAGTTTCACTTCAGCCATGTGGTCTAAGCACACACCAATTTTTTTCTACACTCAGAGATGCAGCTCGACATTTTCTATATAAACTATTAATCTATTGTATGTGTCGAAAAATTATTATTTCAAGCAATATTTTGAAGTTAATATCCCCTGTCTTCATTTGTAGGATAGGTTCAATGTAATGACTAGACTGCAGAATTTTATATGAAATAAAAATTATGTAAGCTTATCGTGAGACAGAAATTAGACAAATGTGAATTTTCTCTTTTAACCATTTCAATGAGTTAAAAACAGTGAAATTTATACTCCTAGATTCTTCTAATATCTTCTCAGTTTTATTTTTCATTTATTCACTTTAGGAGTAAATTCATAAAATTCGCAGTCTAGTCATTACATTGAGCCTATCTTGTAAATGAAGGTAAGCAATATTTAAATCGACATAATTCTTAAAATAATTTTTCGACATAAATAAGTCTATTTTATAGCAAACTAGCTGTGCCCGCCCACGCGTTGCTGTGACCCCCCTCTCTCTCCCTCCCTCTCCCTGCCTCTCCCTCTCCCTCTCCCTCGCCCTCGCCCTGTCTCCCTCTCTCAGTAAACATGTTTGCCTGGCCATGTAGTTGTGAAGGAGGCCGACAGATGGTTCCAGTCGCATATAAACTTGCCCAAAAGAGGCCGAAAAAAGTCGTCTTCGGTCACTAATGACGTCACAACTTTTGAACGAAAGAACTTTTTCGAATGCGGTTTGCTCTAAAACCTCTCCGAAGAAACGCCGCGTCTAATGGCTCGAACCTCAGCATTCAACGTTCAGATGTTCTCAATTGATGCTGTTACACACATACAGACAAACACGATTTTATTATACAGGGTGTTTCGTATAAAACAGGACACCTAAATATCTCCTCTACCTCTGAAAATACAAAAAATATTTCTAACGTAATCTAAATCATTTCAAAAGACGAATCAGATTGTTTAAATTGTAATTTTTTAATCGTTTTTTCAAGATCACTCGTGTTTTTTTACATATATACACACATTTTTTGTTGTTGTATATTATAGCAAACATTATTGTGCATTCATCCATGTTTAATAGCACGACCTTGAAATGACCGTGAACACTAAAATTTGCTAATTAATGCAGAACTGACTTTCAGCGACATTTCAGATTTCAACGGTAACAGAAATTCGACCACGAACTTGAACTTGTAAATAAACACATTGTATGATTCCTCTGTGTACATAGAGAGTGAGAGAGATATGTATTTAAGAGTTTGCTCATTGCTAGATTTCTCAGTGTATAGACAAGCGATCCATAATGCGTTATTCAGAACAGGAGAACATTGAAATGGTTATAATTTACGGTGAAACTTAAGAGTGTCTAAGAGAAGCAATACGAATTTACAAAGACAGATTTCCAGAACGTTCTTGTCTATCATGTTCTGTATACTCAAGTATTGTTAAAACATTTTGTGAGACTGGTAGTGTCAACTGTTACTCATGAAGAAAATGTGAACAATATCATCGCTAAAGTTAATCAAAACTCGCATGTTAGTATAAGGTAACTTGGACGTGAAACCGGTATTAGTGTGACAAGCATATTCCGGATTCTTCATTCACAAAAATTTCATCCTTTCCATTTATCTCTTCACCAAGAGCTCCATGGAAGAGACTTTGGAAACCGCGCACACTTTTCTCAATGGGGTATACGGAAATCTGAAAGTGATGAAATGTTTTTCCAAACAGTATTGTTGACGGATGAAGCATCCTTTACAAGTCATGGCCAGGTGAACCTCAAGAACATGAATTATTGATCGGTTGAAAATCCACGATGGTTTAGATAACTCGATAAGCAGAGACCATGGACCATACATGTCTGGTGTGGTATTCTAAATAATAGGATAATTGGGCCGTATTTTATCAACGGTACGCAAACGGGGCAGAAGTATGCTGAATTTTTAGAACATATTCTACCAGGTTTATTAGAAGATGTACCACTTGGGGACCGTCTAGTATTATGGTATCAACACGATGAATGTCCAGCACACTTTTCCCATATTGCAACACGTGTCCTCAACGACAAATTTCCAAATCGTTGGATTGGACGCAATGGACCTGTATCATGGCCGGCTCGTTCACCCGATCTTGCTCCACTTGATTTTTTCTTATGGGGGACAGTAAAGAGTACGGTTTATCAAGAGCAGCCTACGACGCCAGAAAATATGAAGGAACTCGTCGAAAGTGCTGTACAATCTGTCGTTTTTCGCCTCACGAAATGTATCACAACGGAAGGACATCATTTCGAACATATATTGCAGTAATAAATATGATTATTTACAAGTTCAAGTTCGTGGTCGAATTTCTGTTACCGTTGAAATCTGAAATGTCGCTGAAAGTCAGTTCTGCATTAATTAGCAAATTTTAGAGTTCACGGTCATTTCAAGGTCGTGCTATTAAACATGGATGAATGCACAATAACGTTTGCTATAATATACAACAAAAAATGTGTGTATATATGTAAAAAAACACGAGTAACCTTGAAAAAACGATTAAAAAATTACAATTTATAAAAAACAATTCTTCCATCTGATTCATCTTTTGAAACCATTTAGATTACGTTAGAAATATTTTTCGTATTTTCAGAGGTAGAGGAGATACTTATGTGTCCTGTTTTAGACGAAACACCCTGTATATAGAGATAGAGATAGAGATGTCGAGCTGCATCGATGAGTGCGTTAAAAAAAATATGATTCTATGTAAAAAATAAAGTTGACCTTTACATGACCTTTACTCGTACACCTACAAACAGACTAAAGATGACAAGAAAACGAGCATGCACTGAATTTTGTTGGCAATTGTCTTTGTTTCAAGAAATATATCTTTACAAATGCTCCATATGGATTTTAAGAAACTTAATAGTAAGAAGATACAAATTTTCAATTTTGAAGATGTTTTATGTATTGGTTGAAATAGTTTCTTACATAAAATTATCTTGTTGGCTCTACTAAATAATATGTTACAGTTTAATTATGAGAGGGCATAAAAATGAAAAGGGCACCCAAAAATGCGATAATTTCTGCGAATATTTTTTAATTTATTTCAAATACTTATGATGTAAGAGGGAATCTAATTTCCTCATATCATGAAATAGACTTTGTTCTAAAGAAGACATCAATAAGACTTACAAATCATGTATTGCTCAAAATACATGAATCACTTAACAAATCTTAAGTCAAGGGTTGTCTATTCATCAGCATGATGTATATAGGGTATCCAAAAGTTCCAGAACGGTCGCTGATCTCAGAAACAATGCATTTTTGGAAAAAAATGTTTTAGGGTAAATGGTTAATTTTAACTTGTAAATTAATTAATCTTCATAATATGATAAATACCTTTGCTTCACTGTTTTAAATATTTGAAAAGCAGATGTATGGAAGATTTGTTACTGTCTGTCCTTGAATCAATAAAAATGTTTAGAAAATAATTTCTCATACGAAATAGGGTATTGTACACGCTTTACAATACATATTTTGTTCCTTCGAATGATTTTAGGATACGCATAATACTCGTTGCATGCCTGGTGATAGAATCGCCACCGTACGCGCAACGTTTAAAACTAGCAGTAGCATATATACTTGGTCTAAAGATTGCTCTCTGATGACCTAGTGGCGTTAGACCAAGGGTTAAAAGTCAGGGCGCAAGTAGGGGAAACACAGTATTCACTCATTTAGTTGACAACATCATTCAGTTATTAATTACTGTTTTGCTTACGTTCAAGGTGTAGTGCACGATTCGATGGATAGTTACATAGGCGCTCTTCATTTCACTTCGTTCTTAAGCCTTTCTTGTGTCTTCCTATGGTACGCAGGAGGACTTTGGAGGATAAGTACAATCACTGCAGATCATCCCGAGAAAGGAGTTACGAAAGATGTACCGGAAGATGCGTATGAATGTAGCACGTAAGATATTGCTATGTAATTTAATTGATACAAATTTTTTTGTAAATTGTACAACTTAGAGGAAGTATAAATTCTGTACCTGAGAGCTAGAGTGACTCATGTCCGTCTATAGCATTTCTCAACAATACAAGAAGACAATAAAGGCAACAAATAAAGTAATATTGTGTATCAGCGTAAACACATTGTTAGTATTAGAATTGAAATAAAAAGAGGAAGTGCTGTTTACCTTTAGAACGTCACTGCTCCACTGCACGACAGATCATTTTACGTTCCTGCTCCAAAGAACACTGAAAAACTAATAAATTCTAAACTTCATGTGATTTAAACCAAGAGCGGACCCAACCTTGCTCGAGGAGTAAATATAGCTCCACTTTTATTGCGACTGTGCTCTTCATGAGCAAATCAAGAGCGAATTGTTTACTGGGTATATATCACAAAGAACCCTTAAATTGGTTCTTATGTGTTTTTAGACGTTGCGTGGACTGCAGACCGTTTTTCTACATTATCCTCAGGTTTTGATTAACTTAATTTTGAAAAAAGTCGATTTAAGTATTGCTGCTCGTCGATCGTATTCTTGGGTCACGATTGACATTTTTCAATTTGCTCATTGATTGGTGGCCTACATATTGAGTTACTTTGTCATAAATTTCATTATTTATATTTGCCTTACCTGTACCTTATGTATGGACATGCTCGAAAAAATTACGGATTTATCTCGCTGGTCTCGTATTTCTTAAGGCCCCTAAGATTCTCTTCAGTTCGTCATGTGACGCTAACGTTGGAACACATGCTTCCAAATGCCGCAACATTTTCAACTCCAGTATTATAAAAACCTGGAACCAAAGCGTGTGTTTATTTTCCGAGCTCCTGATGAAAATCCGAATAAATCAGATTAATAAACTCCTTAAAATAAGATATAACCAACAGGTTATGGGCCCTGGCAAGCTTGGAACTGTCTCGAAGAAATAGTGTACGTAAAAAAAGAACAAGATAACAGAATCATAAGAAATGGAAGATATCCGTGGTGACTACATCCGAGATAACATCCAAGTTCTAAAGGACACGTCCGATGTGGTAACGTGACTTGGAGATTTTGCTGTCCCCTAAAGAACTCATGGACATAGTGGACGGTACTGGAACAGAATTAATTTAATTTTTCAATTACTCTATAGAGGGATTTTAAATGTAATCAATAATTGAATTAATGAAATTTAAATTTAGATGAATTTCAACACTATTTTGGTTTCTCCTCTGCACTAACTGCATCTCTCATAACTGTATTTCGTTTTTCAATTCGTGGGCGAATTTTATTCAACAGATAAGAAAAAGTAAAATCATCCATACGCAGATAATTGCTATAATCACTAGGATCATTCGTCTTCAGCTCTTTTTACAACGTGGAATTGGAAAATTTGCTACTCTGGATTAACCACCTATTTGCCCATTTCTTTTTAATCTTTAATTCTTTATTTTTTGTTTACCCCCTATTTGATTGATAATAATACTGGAGTGAAAAGTGTTCCGTCATTTTGAAGCACGTGTTTCAATGTTGGCGCCACACGACAAATTGAAGAGAATCGGTAGTGTGGTGGCAAACTGACTCTGATGCAGGTTTCATGAAACTTAGGAATCGATGCATGCACCGCCGCATGTTTCAACGTGTATGGCGTCCTTTAGGACTTGATCATGTTTGAGCAGTTTTTCATTGCGGCTGCTTTACGCAGTATGTCGCGCAACAATACTTTGTATTTATGTTTTTTAAAACATGGACAAATCCATTGGAGCAAAATGATTGTAGAAGCAAGTTTAACACCAGATCTAATCCTGTCCAGCATCTCCACCTTGCTATTGCCACAAAGAATTAATAAGTCTCTATCAATTCTCGAACGATGGCTAAATCTTCCTGAAGATCATTTAGAAGGGTGACCTTAAGAATATAATGTGTACAGGTCAAGGACATTAAATGTAGGGCATGTGAACAGCATTTTCACCCTAATTTGTATCGTTAAGTATTATTTACTTATAATGTACGGTACATAGATCATTATTATTCTGATAGAATTATGTAAGAGATATAATAAGATGATATTAAATTTCAGTTCCAGAAAACGTAAACCTGGACTAGTGTTGCACTCAGATACAGAATTCTACTTTTACTTTTGCTTTACCTTCATGCCATACTCCGACAATCAACAATCAATCATACACTGATAACCACGAAATGCGCACAACAAGCGAGTTTGAACAGACGTGAACAAAATTCATTATAATATGTAAAAACTTCCACATCTGAAGAATTCCAATTCGGATACAAAAATATCCATTCGATAGAACCTACCCAATTCGAATTGGAACTAAACTGAGATTAGAAGAATCTTCATTTGCTAGAACAATTAAAATGTTTACTCGTATTATGGAAAAAATCCCGTGAAATCTGGCAAAGTTCCTTCTTCAAACATATTTGAATAAGAAAATTGAATATGCATATAGTGCCGGACCAGGCCGGACAATATGATGGGACGATTGATATGTTTGAACCGCCCTCTAACGTGAGCAAACTAAACCTCGTAACCGTTTTATTTACTCTTCTTTTCTACTTCGACTACCTATCGGTATTTCCCTTATCTATTCTGGTTGATAACATGGCAGTTACGACCCTGCTTATATGTTGACGAAGGATTCGTGCCTCCAGGCACTGGAAAGCGAAAGGTCTGGCAAGGTGTGAAAGAACCAGACACGATTTCACTGTTAAGAGTGAAGTATATTCTCAATTCCTCAAAGTACACGTTCCGTACATCTATGTTTCGCATACATTGCTATACGGACATTCGGTCGGTAACGAAACAATGCCAATCTTAAGAATGCGAGGTAAATATATGTTTATGATGGTCCCACAATGACCCTATCGGAATTTGTATACGTTGTACAAACTTACGACTCGCGACAACAATGAGCGTACTGTTCGCGTATTCTTACCCGTGTAACGCACGAGCACGAGTATTAAAATACCCCTCGCTTGAATCTACGTCTGGGAAGATCGATTGAAATATTTTCGTAATTCAAAAATTTCTTAATCGCTATTGCCAGCGAATCGGACTCTCTCGAGTCGACCCGTTTGGATCTTCCGCCCAGCGTGGCGGAGGTGCCTTTAGTATCTTGTCCACCTCAGCGTGAAAGCAAACAGGTACAGCCAAGAGATCCGGCAGGTACGTGAGCTGAGCGTCACTCCGGTTGCCTTAATGAGTCCACGAGGTGTGCCTCGGTACTTTACGGCAGAATTTATCACACGAGTTCACATATGAATCCACGCCTTGCAAGGGCAAACAGGTACAACCAAAAGATCCGACAGGTACGTGAGCTGAGCGTCACTTCGGTTGCCTGAATGAGCCTGAAAGGTGAGCCTCAGTGATGCTAATCGAGATCAAAATTCAATTTTCCGATTACACAGGGCGTAATTCCGTAACGGGCCTCGGAAATGTTCCGACGGCTGGAAGATACCGTGACTCGAAGGAGATTATGAATAAGAACCCGTATATACGCGTATGCGGATGAATATACTCGCGTTATCACGTCTCGGTAATGCAAAATAGGCTCTACGCGTCCATTATCGAGAATTGCAAATTTACTTTATTACTTTTAATTATAAATCTACGGTTGTCAGCCGTGCCACAGTGCGGTCTGCATCTACGACTCCTCGGTTTGAGGCGCGTAAGAAACGAGGATAAACTCGTCGGTTTGCGAATTTATC
Organism: Sphecodes monilicornis; assembly: GCA_913789915.3. Classification (NCBI taxonomy): domain Eukaryota; kingdom Metazoa; phylum Arthropoda; class Insecta; order Hymenoptera; family Halictidae; genus Sphecodes; species Sphecodes monilicornis. Next base: position 3,833,535 of record OU565292.1, read on the forward strand.
AAATCGGTTTGATTTCCCGTTCGTGTACCGGTTTTCGCCGTATACCTTTTAAATTTTGGGTTGTTACCCGAACCGTTCCCAGACGTAGAGTGTCTTCGATCAGGGAGGGTAATCTCCCATGTATAAAGTGTGGACCTTAGCAGTGCCATCTAGATTAGTTCCCTCAACTAAAACCCATATATATAGCTATACAATCCTGTACTCACACATATACCTACTATATAGTATGATTATTACTTAAAAGTAAGCTTAAAAAATGGTAATATATTTTAAAAGGAGTTTATTGTAAGAATATTTTATTTCACTGTAAGTATACAATAATTTATAATACAATAATAATAGTATAATACAAAATCATAATATAAATACATAAGAAAATAAGTACATATAATAATTAGGGAGGGTTGCCGGCTCCGATAACGGTGAAAGGTGGAAAATTGAGTAGCGCAAAGAGAGTGAGAAAGAAGAAGTGAACAGAAGAGGAGGGAACATAGGATAGCACGCTGAGAAGAGGGAAGAGAGAGGAGTGGCTGGAGCAAAGAGGAGGATAAGCCTGTTTAGGAAGAGAAGAGTAAGAAAGGTGAGAAGAGAAAGGAGAAAAGAGAGGTTGGGCGTAGAAAGAGACGAAGGCGGGAGGAGGAGCGAAGAAAGCGCCATCAGGCGGAAAGGAAAAGAAGAAGGGGACGAGACAGTCGATAAAGTAGGAAGGAAGAGAAAGGGAGAGTGTTGGGTGGGCCGAAATCAGTGAGGAAGAAAGCGAGTGAAATATAGCGGAAAGTGAGATAAATCAAAGCAGGAAAGGAAGTAAAAGGAAGGAGACCGAAGAAGAAAAGGCGTATGCAAAGAGAGCGCAGGCGCGTGGCATAGAAAGTGAGAGAAAAGAGAGAACAGCGGAGAACATGGAGGGGAGAGACACGCCTGTGGAGAAGGGGCCAGAGAGGAAAGAGGAGGAGGATAACGGACTAATGGAAGAGTGGGGAACGCCGACTGGCTCCTCAGGAGGAAAAAGAAGGGGGAGGCCGCTGAAGGCATGGGGCTGGAGTAGAGAGAGATCGGCTTCATACGGGTCGATCGAGTTATGGAAGAGAAAGAGACAGGGTGGTGAAGAAGAGAAAGGAGGCAAAGGAGAGTCTGAAGAGGAGGATAGAGTGTTTAAAAAGAGTCTGGTAACGAAAAGATCACCGGAAAAAGAGATAAATACAAATGGAAAAGGAAAAGAAGAGGAAATAGCAAAAAAGATAGTATCGGGAGTGCAAACTGAGACGGGAACGATGATGAAAATGTGTTCGGAGATGGCTGAAGGAATGAGAGGAATGATGGAGGAGATGAAGAGAATGAGAAGAGAGATAGAAGAAGGAAGAAGGGAGGCCAGAGAAGAAGCAAGAAAAACGAGGAAAGACATGGAGGAGATAAGAAAAAGGGAGGAGTGGTGAAAGAAAGAATGGGGAAGAAAGAGGAGGAGAGAAAAGAAAAGTGGATGAGAGAGGTAGAAGAGAGATGGGATGAACGGAAGAAAGAAGACAGAGAGAAAGAAGAAATCGGACAGGGGGAGCAGAACAGGAGATTAAAAGAAATAGAGAAGGAGTGGGAGAGAAAAGAGAAACAAGAGAGAAAGAATAATGTCATTATAAGAGGAGAGGAGATTGAAAACGAGGTAGAGACCAAACAGATGGCTAAGACTATTGTAGAGGAGATAGCACGAACAGGGTGTGAATTTACCGAGGTCGCGGAAATTGGAAGAGGGAAAAGAGCGATCTTAGTGAAACTAAAATCGTGGGCGGACAAAAGAAGAGTGATGGACATGAAAAAGAAATTAAGAGGAAGGAAAGTATACATAGATGATGATCTGACAAGGAAGGAAAGGGAAGTACAAGAAACAATAAGAAAAAGAGCAAAGGAAGAAAGGGACTACGGAAATAAGACAAAAGTGGGATATAAGAAGATATGGATAGGAGAAACAATTTGGGTATGGAACGAGAACAGAGGACAACTAGAGGAGAAGGAGGAGGCAGAGAGAGGAGAAAGGGGTGGCAGAGGGGGAGGGGGAAAAGGAAGAGAAGCAAAAGGGGGAAGATAGGGGGGGGAAGACGAGAAGGGAGTGAAGGTCTTATCATGGAACGTAGCGGGGATAAGAGACAAGGACGAAGACTTCTGGAATTATATGAAAGGATATGAGATAATAGGAATGACAGAGACGTGGATGGAGGAAAGAGAGTGGGAAGAGTGGAGGAGGAAGATGCCAAAAGGATGGACGTGGAAATGCCAAGGAGCAGAGCGTATAGAGAAGAAAGGGAGAGCTAGCGGGGGAATAATAACAGGTGTGAGAGAAGAAATAGCGGTGGAAAAGAAAAATGCAATAGAGGAAGAGGGAATTCAAGAACGAAGAGCAAAAATAGGGGATAGGACATGGAAGATCATAACGGTATACAATAGGGGAGGAAGTGCGGAGAAACTGAAAAAACTAGAGGAGATTGTAGAAGGGGAAGGAGACGAGGAAAAAATGATAATAATAGGAGACTTCAATGCCAGAATAGGGGAGAAAGGAGACAGAGAAGAAGGTGAAGTAACCAAGGGGGAGAAGAGAAAAACAAAGGACCGCAAAACGAACAAAGAGGGAGTAGAGTTAATGAAGATGGTAAAGGGAAGAGGAATGACAATACTGAATGGGAATATAAAAGGAGACGAAGAAGGGGAGACAACGTACTTCAGGAACGAGATAGAAACGACAATAGACTACGGGATAGTAAATGAAGCGGCATGGGAAGAGATAGAAGAATTTAGAATAGAAAGAAGGACAGAGTCGGACCACCAACCGTTAATAGTAACGATAAGAGGAGAAGGAGCAAAATGGGAAAAAGGCGAAGTAGAGGAGGAGGGAGAAGTGCAGGTGTGGGGACAGGAAGAAATGGAAGAATTCAAAAGAAAAATAGAAGAAAAGAAATGGGAGAAACAAGGAGTTGAAGAGGAATGGAAAGAGCTGGCAGAAACAATAAAAATGGAAACCAAGAAGAAGAGATGGAAAAAGAAATGGAAAATCGGAAAAACGGAATGGTGGGACGGAGAATGCAGAAAACGGAAAAAGAAAATGCAGAAGGCATGGAGAGAAGTCGGAAAGAGGAAAGGAAGAGTGGAAATAGGGGTGGAAAGATATAGAGAAGAGAGGAGACAATACAAAGAATTATGCGAAAGAAAGAAAAAAGAGTGGCGAGAGAAAGAAGAAAAAAGGATAGAAGAAATAAGAGACGAGGGGGAAGCTTGGAAATACATAAACAGAGAAAGGAAGAAGAAAGAGAGGGTGAGCGACAAAATAAGTATGGAGCAATGGAGGGAACACTTCATGATGGTATTAGGGGGGGAAGAGATAAAGAAAGTAAAGACAGAAGAAAAAGCAAATGGAAACGCGAGAAAAAGCGCTACAGAGAAAGAAGAAGAGCAGCGGATAAAGGCAGAAGTGAGGGAGAAAATAAAGAGACTAAAGAGAAAAAAAGCAGAGGGACTAGACCAGATTAAAAATGAGGCATGGATGGCGGGGGGAAGAAGTATTGCAGAGAAGCTAGGAGAGATTATATGGAAGATCTGGAAAGGAGAAAGATACGTAGACGGATGGAGGGAGGGCGTGATAGTACCGATACACAAAAAAGGGGACAAAGATAGAGCAGGAAATTATAGAGGAGTAACTCTGACGGCAACCGCGTACAAAATATACGCGATGATCCTGAATGACAAGATAAAGGAAAACTTAGAGGAAAAAAAAGGATTGGAAGAGACTCAATCGGGATTTAGGAAAAAGAGAGGGGGAATGGATAACGTGTATATACTAAAAAACGTGATAGGGGAACGATTGAAAAGAAAGAAAGGAAAGGTCTACATGGCATTCGTCGATTTAAAAGCGGCATTCGACAGAATGGATAGAGAGGTTTTATGGAAGGCAATGGAAAAAAGAGAAATAGGACAAGACATAATAGAAAAGGTGAAAGAAATATATAAGGAGACGAGGTGCAGAGTGAGGGTGGGGGTAGAAATTTCAGAGCCATTCTGGGTGGAGAAGGGAGTGAGGCAGGGGTGCCCGTTGAGCCCGACACTTTTTAATATATACGTGGCGGATCTGGAGGAGACACTGAGGAAAGGGCAAGACGGAGGAGTGGTAATAGGGAAAGAGAAAATATGGTCTATAGGATATGCAGATTATAGTGTTACTAGCGGAAGATGAGAGTGGATTAAAAGAAATGATGAAGAGAACAAGCAGGTACTTCGTGAGGAAAAAACTAGAAGTGAATAGCGAGAAAACAAAGATAATGGTGTGTGGAAAAGGATAAAGAAAAAAGAGCGGACAGATTTGGAAGTGGGGAGATAGGGAGGTGGAAGAGGTAGAAGAAATAAAATACCTGGGATACGTTTTAAGCACGACAAATAGTGAAACGGCACACATAAAGCAAAGAGTAGGAAAGGCCAGGAAAGTAATGGGAGAATTGTGGAGTATAGGAGAGAGAAAATTCAGGCAAATTCAAAATTCGAGCAGAGATATGGGGATGGGAAGAAAAAGAGGGGATGGAGAAACTGCAAGAGAGATACTTAAGATGGATCCTGGGGGTAGAAAGAACAACACCAGGGTACACAGTAAGAAAGGAGATGAAGAAAGATAAGATACGAATAGAAGCAGGAAAAAGAGCGGTCATGCTGGAGGGTAAGAAGGAAGGAGGAAGAAGAAGGAAAACTAGATAGATGGGGAGAAGAAAGAAAAAGGTACTACTGGAGATGCGGGATGGGGATAAAAGAGGTGGAAAGAATAAGAGAAGTAGAGGGGAAAGTAGTAAGTAGAGACAGAGAGGTACAAGAGCAGGAAAGGATAGAAAAGGTGTGGAAATCGAGAAGTGTACCCAGGTACAAAGAAATAAGGACAGTGGGGAGGCCGAGATACCTTATAGGAAAAAGAGGAAGAAAAGGGAATAGAGTGGAGACGGTAGCAAGACTGAGGTGCGGGAACGAGGAAAGAGCGAATAAATTTTGGGAAAAGGAAGAGAAGAAACTATGTAGGATGTGTAGAGGAGAGGGGGAGACGTTGGAACACCTAGTGGGGAGGTGTAGAGAGATGGAAGAAATAGAAGGAAAAATAGAAGAAATTCTGGATGAAACTGGCAAAGGCGCGAATTGGGGTAGGAAGCTAAAAGAAAGGAGAGAGAAGGCGGAGAAAAAAAAGAGAGAGGGGAAGGCGAGAACAGGGGTGAGTAGAGGTAATAGAGGTAACAAAGGACAAAAGAAGATAAGGAGAGATAAGCACATAAGTAGAGAAGAATAAAGAAAAAACAAAAACTGTAAATAGGGGGACATATAAATATAGATATAGATATAGTATATGTACATATTAGATTATTAGAATATTAGAATGTAAGTAGAATTAAGAACTTAGAGGTAAATATAAAGAACATAGAAATGAAGGAAGAAGAAGGAAAAAAAATGTAACGCCGAAAGGCATATATTTGAAATAAAGATACTACTACTACATATAATAATTAATAATACATATGTAAGGAGGCTCGAGGCTCGACACGACATAAATCTTTATTCGTTGCTCACTCGCAAGAAACTTATTGACAATGTCACTGACAAAATGTAATCATCGTTTGTTAATAGAACACGCAACGCTTAAATCAATAGAAATATACATAACGGTATAAATCAATAAACATATATACTAATAGTAACGGCAGTCTTGCATACAGTGGTATAAACATTCTCTCACACAAAATAATATAACAAATACATAATAGTAACACTTTGTTATATATAGTATAGTCACACCCGATAAACACTGTGGAACTGCACAAGCTTTCACCATTTTATTGTAATGTCTAAATGTTCACACTAATTGTTTATGTTGTCTATTGTCTGTATGAACTGTATGTACTTATGTCTCTTATGCACTTATATGTCTTTGTCATTAAAAAAATTTTATTAGTAATGCACAAAGTGAAATTTGAAAAATAAGCTCAAAAATAATCTCAAAAATAAGTCCACTGAGTGTCGCACAATTTTGAAAGGTTATTTCTAAAATTTATTTGACACTGAGCAAACTTTATTTCTTTAAATATTTTGTGAGCTTATTAATCAAATTTCCAACACAATTTGCAAAGCGTCTTGTATGTAGAAGCAGTATTTTCGAGAATTTCGCAGCACAAGAAATGACAACAATCAACAACAATGCCGAAAATCGAAACAAAATACGAATATTCGTGCAGCGCGCAGCCGTGATTCTGGGCGCATCCTGGCGGTAATAGTTAGTAACAGTAGCGTCCAATAGTGTTACAGATTGGAACATCAGTCACGTGATGTGCTGTGATGGAATGCAATAGAGGTGCCATCTACATTAGTTCCCTCTGAAAAGGAACTAAAATGTAGAGTGTCCAAGGTTATACATAAGAGTTTACTCCCCCTGTCTTCGATCTGTCGCGCATCGATCTCCTTCGATCTAGATCTAGTGGGGATGTATGCGCGCGCATACTAATTAACGGGGAGTCCTGCGGTCCCTTATTAAGAAAGGACCACCGATATCTTTGCTAATACACGTGGTGGGGAACATACACGTAACGCGCGGACATATACATAAATATATACGTACAGGTACATACATATATACACCGACAATATATACATAAGTACCTCTGTGCCGTGACGCGGCACCCAATCACGCTATATGTAATCGTGTAATCCACACGGTTACAACCTCAACTTGGTAAGGTATACAAACCGGAAGTTAGGGGAAAAAACATAAACTTGAGCTGATTTCTGTCGGACAAAATAATAGTACACTTAACATGTTTTTCACGTGTCGCTAGTTAGTCAGCAGTGATCTAAAGCAAACCCGTACATTTTTCATTTAGATACAATATTAGGTAGAGAGTAAATACAAAAATAGTGTTCGTACGGTGCGATTCTCAAACTCGACGCGTGGTTGACTCGTGACCGCTTGAAGTTGTAAATTTCAAGCCCAATCGTATGGGCGCGTCGATCTCGAGATCACCAATTGTTTTACCCGCCAAATTAATATTGGGTAACTAGTTTATATGATTAAGGTTATTTGTTAATTCGTACGATCAGCGTTTCATCCTAGGTCTGCTAGAGGATTCGTCAGTAAGGCTATCTAGCAGACCCTGCCTTATACGCGAAGGATGGCGCGACGTATCCTCAATTTATTTTTTAATAAAAATTGTCCGGCTACGATTAGCGACAAAACGTACATTTGTTTGCTACGACAGCACGAACGAATATCGATTTTCTCGACAACAGCTGGAAAATGTTTCTCGGGAGGAACTTTTGTTTTCGGAGGGACCATTTGTTTTTTATTCTTGTGGGGGAACCTGCTTCATCGTGAAGAAGGCTCCACATCCGAATATGGGCTGATTTCAATGACGTCCATTGATAAACGCAAGGCGATGTGTTGATTGGGTATTGCCGAACGCTGCATTTCCCGCTCAACACACCCTTGATGACTCTCCATCTTCCACGGCTGACTCGAGCAGCCTTCGGGTGGAAGAAGAGAGACAGAAAGACAAAAAACAGTCGAGCGAATTCCCAGAAATCCGAAGACCGTATCTCTCGTTAGAGTTCGGGTCACTTGGATAATGGAAATCTATGACTCGCTGTAAAACGAACGAACGAATGCATCACAAATGAATCGTGAGACTGCCATAAATGGTCCCTCGCGACGGAACAAATAGGTAGAGAAAAGCGATTAAACCTAAGAGAAAATAGTTGCTGTCAGAAAATTATACGGTTACAGAAATTTAACAATTAGTAAATAGAAGCCGTAGAGTAATGTATGTATAATCAAGAAATACCATTTTGTTCTATTACTCCTAAAGACAAAAACTGATATTCAGCCGGGCGCACTTAAACATTTGGACGGTAGTCCTCACCGATTGGAAACATGACATTGCACTTGTGAATCATTTACAATATCTCGGTCAATTAGTTCTATAATCGAATTTGCAATTATACAGGGTGAGTCCGAAGAAACGGAACACCTAAATATCTCCATTACTTTTCTTGTACAAAAACACTTCTGAGGACAAAGTTACACTGTTTGAAGGGCCACATGTAACGGTGTAAGGGAACAAATTTTCAACGTCATTTTTTTATGAGATTTCAAGGTCATCGATGTTTTTTAATTGGAATGATATATCTTCGTTAACGTAATGTTGTAGCTGACAAAATAACGAATTCATCCATGTAACACAATATGACCTACAAATGACCTTCAACCCAGAAAAATGGAATAAATAAAATTCAACGTGTAAGATTCATTTGCTTTATTTCTGTTACGCAAAATGTTCAATATTCCATGAGCTGCTTACATTCAAATGTATCGCAATACACAATATAATAACAGATTCGGTGTTGACAGGAAGACATTTATGGTATCATAAATACCTTCGCCTATGCGTTCGTACAGAATCATGTTTATCAACTACTAATAATTCTGAAGACCTTCTTGCTATCAGACTTCCACTGTTTCTAAGATTTATAATCTATCAGTTTATCGATGAACGGTTCACAATGCGTTACTCGAAGGAAGATAAGATTGATATGATTTTCATTTATGGAGAAAGTCGATAGTGTTTAAGAGAAGCAGTGCGTTTGTACAAGGACCGATTTCCTAATCGTAATTGTCCATCAGTTTCCGTTTACTTCAATGTGATAAATAAATTCCGTGAAACTAGTAGTGTTGAAAATAAAAAATATAGGAAGGTGAGGACTGTAAGGAATGAAGCAAACACAATTAATGTTCTGGCAGCAGTGGATATAAACCCTCGTGCTAGTACGAGGCAAATCGCACGAGAAAGTGGCATTAGTCAAAAATGTGTAGTGCTAATACTCCATGAACAAAAATTTCACCCCTTTTACCTATCAATTCACCAAGAACTTCATGGTAGAGACTTTGTAAATCGTGTAAACTTTTGCCAGTGGGGATTGAGACAATAGATAAACGATAGAGCATTTTTTAATAAAGTATTATTTACCGATGAAGATTCGTTTACGAATCACGGGCAGATAAATTTAAAAAACATGCATTATTGGTCATCTGAAAATCCGCGGTGGTTACGGACAGTCGACAAACAAAGACCATGGTCCGTCAATGTTTGGTGATGAATTTTAAACAACAAAATAATTGGGCCTCACTTTATCACCGGAACATTAAATGCAGAAAAATACATTGCATTTTTACGAGAATCGTTACCAATTCTCCAAACACCCTTGGACATTCGTGAAGATATATGGTATCAACATGACGGATGTCCAGCCCATTCTTCCCGTGTCGTAACACAATTCTTGAATAACAAGTTTCCAAATAGTTGGATTGGACGTAACGAACCCGTATTATGGCCAGCTCGCTCACCAGATCTTACACCCCTTGATTTCTATCTATGGGGAAAACTGAAAGACGATGTTTATCATGAACCACCAACCACTGTAGACGACATGAAAGAAAGAATCGTCAGGGCTTGTGCGTCGTTTCCCTCAGAAATAAATTACACAGCAGTACGTTCTGTAACTTCGCGGCTAAATGAATGTATAGCAGCTCAAGGGAATACTTTTGAACATTTCGCGTAACAGAAATAAAGCAAATGAATGTTACACGTTGAATTTTATTTATTCCATTTTTTTGGGTTGAAGGTCATTTGTAGGTCATATTGGGTTACATGGATGAATTCGTTATTTTGTCAGCTACAACATTACGTTTTTCCTTTACACCGTTACATGTGGCCCTTCAAACAGTGTAACTTTGTCCTAAGAAGTTTTTTTGTACAACGAAAAGTAACGGAGATATTTAGGTGTTCTGTTTCTTCGGACTCACCCTGTATTGTATGAGATTTGGTTTGATTGGTATTGTCCTGTGAGTCTAATTGGGAGTTAGAACTATCTGATACATTGTATTTTTCCAGGATTTCGTTGATGTATGGAATGATATGATCTATTTCTAGCTCGCTATGGAGGAGATTAGTGGGGTAGTTTATGGGTTTGTTAGCGATAATTTTAAGAATTCTGTTTTGCGCTCATCTGAGTTTACGAAGGTTGGAGGGAGCTGCCGAAGACCAGACATGCGCACCGTAGGTGAGCACCGTTCGTAGCCAGACTTTGTAGAGGAGGATAAGTGAGATTGTAGAGCAGCAGCTGCTTTTCGTGTTTTGTGAATGCGGTCCATCACCGCTGGACCCCATGTGAGACGATGATCGAGTATGATGCCAAGGTATTTTACTTCTTTGAACCAAGGTATGGTGACACCGTCGATGGTGAGCATGAGTGTGTCAGTTGGTATTGAGCGTCTGGTGAAGAGAGCTACAAGTGTTTTAGAAGGATTAACTGTGAGCTTCCAATCCTAGAAGAAACCTGGCAACCTGGCAACCTAGTCGAAGTATTTTTGAAGCCTGGCTATCAGAGGTTTGCATTGCTTGGATGCAGAAAAGAGGAGAGTATCATCGGCATATAAGGCCAGTTAGCAAGAAAGGTTTTTAGGGATATCAATAAATATGAAATAAATATAAAGTAAATATTGAAGAGTAGGGGTCCGAGGATGGAACTCTGTCGAATTCCTGCGTTGACTCTGTGGGGTGATGAGTCGGTACCGTTGAGGGAGACGTAGTTAGTGCGTTTGCTTTGTCACTGTCGGCGGTGAGGGATGAGATGATTGGGATAGATGAGTCCGTGCGTAAGGGGGGAATCCTCGTCTTGGTGTTTGTTAGAATTTTATAGGTTCTCCAGAAAGTGGGACTGGCTTTATTGAGTAGTTTGAGTTTAGTGTTCCAGGATTCTTGTTTAATTGTAGTAATTCTGCGTTTAATTTCGATGGATAGTTGTTTAATACAGTCGCGGTAGTGAGGCGCGTTTGTAATTTCGTATTTTTTTCTTATTTGGCGTCGTAAGTTAATTATGGTTTTAAGCATGTAATCGTCGACAAAATTTGGTTGGTCAGCCCGAGCGTTGTAAGAGAGGGCTTTACGGTAACAGGTAGTTAGGAAGGATTGGAGTGTACGAATAGCTGAGGTAATTTCTTCGGCATTGTTAAACTTGGTTTGTAGTTGGTAGTTGTTGGTTAGGTTCTTGTATAGCTGCCAGCCGGTGGTTTTGACAATTTTTGGGGAACGGAGCCGTCCAGTTGTTGAATGTAAGATTAGAGGTTTATGAGAAGTCACTGTATCCGTGGAGGTGGAGCATCCGACGTTTGCTGGGTGATTGAGGAGAAAGAGATCGATGGTGGACAGTCGTTGTTTCGAGCTACGGTGGAAGGAAAAACTGTCAGGGAATAAAATTGAAGTTAAAATCGTTCCATGAATGGTGGCGGGCGTTGAAATCTCCGTCTATGATATAGGGGGACTGTAGGCGGGAGAATAAAAAAAAAAGAGTCAAGGGTAGAGTGAGTGAGACGTATTTGAGGTGGAACGTATACGACAGCGATGGTGATGGAGGGGGATTGAAGTCGGATTGCGACCGATTCAAGGCCTGGAGTTGAAGCGATGGATATGACTTTGAATTTTAGAGAGTTGTGAATGAGGATGGCGACGCCACCTCCACGTAGTGGGTGGGTGCGGTCGTTACGGATTACGGTATAGCCAGGAATGTGAAAGATGGTTTGGGGTGAAAGCCAGGTTTCAGTAAGAAGTGCAATTACTATATTAATGTCGTGCTTTTGGAAGAGAAGGGAACGGCAGATCGTTTTTTTGGGAACGGCAGATTCTCCGTTCCACAGGAGGATTGTGGGGGAGCCACCTTTTAGTTTAGGGATGACGATACTTCAAGGAAAGCAGCGAATTGTTCAGCTTCGCTATCGCAGGATTTAAGTTTGGTTAAAAGTAGTTTTGCCGCGGTTAAAATTTTATCTACGTTACATATTTTTGGAAATTTCTTTGAAAACGTTAAGAGTTTCGTGGATCGGATTGGAGTTCTGCGTGGAGTTTTGGAGTTGACCCGGAGTGTAAGGAGGAGGCGAGTCTGTCTTCTGTTTTTTCAGGAGCATATCGCGGTATGAAATGTTGGGAGTTGTTTTGGAAAAAGGAGTGGAAGGTTTAATTGGAGAAAGATGAAAAGCAAGGACGTTGGATGAATGAGGAGTCGGTTTGGTTCTCTTCTGAAGGTATTTTTCCAGAGCAGGGCATTTGGAATAGTTGGCGGTATGGGGGCCGTTACAGTTTGCACAGGTAGGCGTAGTTTCAAGGAGCTTGGTACAGTCAGCGGTGAAGTGGGGGGCAGCGCGTATTGCTTTTTCGAGTGAAATTTTTCCCAGTAAATTCTCGTGTAGAAAAGGTAACCTACACGTTTGATGTGGTTGAGAGACACCCCAGATTTGGAAGTTACTTTGTAGATACAGTGGGTTCAGTTGAGGACATTTTTACCACCGATTGGAGAAAAAGAAACCGGTTCGAGGCCGCTGGCTTTAATTTCGTTAAGGACTTCGTTTTGGTCCATACGAGGGAGACCTTTAAGGGTGACTGAGATGACTTTCTCGGAATTGAGAGTATAGGTAGGATAGGCTTTGTTTTGAGAATTTAAATTTTTTTAAGGCTCAGAAGTGAGATTCGTCGGCGAGTTGTACGCGGACTCGGGTCCCTAGGAATTTTAGTTTGAAATCGCAGCCATATGAGTTTGCTAAGTTTTGCGATGGTTGGAGTTGAAGTGTCACTGGTGTCAGAGAAGGAGTTAAGAATTTCGTAGCGGTTTCTAAGTGGCACATCTGCTTGGATGAGAATTAGAAGTTGGAACTTCTGTGTCCATTTGTATAGAGGGGCTAGGGTAGGCGTTGGTCGCGGGAATGAGCGGGGCCGCGGGGGAAGGGATTGGGACATTTCGAGACGTTTAATGTCTTTTTTTGGTCATTATTTTGACCGAAATGGGGTTAAATAGGTGTCTTCATTAGAGGGTTGAAAAGCTGGGGTGCTTGAGAAAATTGAGGCAGATTGGCTTACCTTATCCGTCGCTGCGCGGGTAGTTGATAGGTTGGTTTGGTTGAAGTTGAGAGGGGCCGGCTGATTTGTGTCAGCGGCGGTTGAAGAAGAAGTGTCGGCTGAGAGCGCTGCAGGGGGTTGAGTGAGGTCCAGCGTCGAGTTACGTAGGACTGTAGCAGGATCCGAAAGAGCCCTTAAGTAGGCCGTCAGATTTGTTGTGTTAAATCGTGATGGTGGGTGGCAGAGCGAGGGTAGATCATTTCCTTCATCCTTCCTTTCGCAGAGAAGGTTCTTGAGAGTAGAGCGCCTCGGGGCGACAGCCCTTAATGGCCACTTGAGCATTTCAGTGGGTGTTGATTTCACTGCTTCCGATGTATTAGTGAACAGATGGTGATGTTGAAGCAATTATTTGCTAATACGCGGGGTTCGCACTATAAGCAGGTGACGCAGCGGAGAGAAGTCACAACCGTCCGGTTCGATCGCTCGAGGACGAATGAAGTCCTCTCGAATAGCTCTCGGTTGGTGGTGAGGGTAGGGAGCGCGGAATGGTGTGTCACGGCAATTCCAGTGACGTCGAGCGTCCGGTTTACGGTAATTCCGCATCCGGTTCCCGCCGAATATCTGTTCTAGGCGAGCGGTAACAGGGAGTCGACGGGTTCCGACGCGGCGAGCCGGTACCGCGGCTCGGAATGTTTCGGCGCTGTTCGGGTTTCATCGGCGGTCGGACTGTTCGGAACAGACCTGCATGAAGAGGTTTGTTACACGTTATACATTGTATAGTAACACTCTATACTAGGGCTGTTACTTTCCTTCGAAGGTCGCAGATTTCGAAACTTCGAAGGTGATGAGAATCGAAGTTTCGAAGCTTCGAACCTTCGGAACTTCGAAACTTCGATACTTCGAACCTTCGATTCGTTTCCAGTTAACGGATAAAAGAAATCAATTTTCATAATTTGTTTCTATATTCAGTATTTAAATTATTTCAATAATTTATTGTGTTTCGCCGATACTTTTCCGGGAAACGACAAACGCCGGGATCGTGATGAAGGAAGACTAGGAACAGGAGTTTCGAACCGAGGGTACCGAATTCACCGAACTCACTGGTCAGAATTCCAAACCGGGTTTCTGTGGCTTGTTCGTCTCGTTTAATGTTCAATAATTTTTACAAAACGAGCAGATCGTACGTATCACGACTTCGCGGTTACTCTGGCAGAGGAGTAACGTACATAAGATGTAATTGAAACTCGATAATGCTTCGCCTGAACTCGCAGAGGAGAGAAATGGACTATCGTGTAAGATTCATGTGTATTCGCAGAGGAAAGTACAACGGAACTACTTTTGAATTTCTCCGAACTATGATGTTACCCGTTTTGAGGGGTAACCCCACCAGTTCCACGCACGGGAGCTCGTTTCGCGGGATCTAAACACGCTCCGCTGTTAGGGTGACGCGGGGGTCGCGGCGACAAACCTGACAATACAATAATCGTGTCTAACAATTGTTTAGATAATATATTTATAATTTGAATTATACTTTCGATAGCACATTGTTAAAATAATTGTTTAAATAAATAAATTTTATAATTTGTTTCTATATTCATTCTTTGAATTGTTATTTCAATTATTTATTCTTAAAATAATTGTTTAAATAAATGAATGTCTACAATTTGTTTCTATATTCATTATTTGAATTATTTCAATAATTTATTGTTAAAATACGTCCGTGTTAGAAGGGAAAGATTCGTTTAGGATACTTTCCCTTTTTCCAGAAAGTGTGCGCTGCGTGCGGCCGAACTCGAGTGCGGGCAATAAAACTGACGATTGCCAGAGCTTCGGTCGCCCTACTATTCCCAAAACAGAAACAAATTACAAAATTTATTTATTTAAACAATTATTTTAACAATGTGCTAGCGAAAGGATAATTGAAATTATAAATATATTATCTTAACAATAAATTATTGAAATAATTCAAATAGTGAATATAGAAACAAATTATGAAAATTTATTTCTTTTACCTGTTAACTAGAGCTTCGAAGCTTCGAAACTTCGATTCTCATCACCTTCACACCACCTTCCTCATGGAAAAAAGCTAAATAAAACTAAAATCAGCTTAACTAAGAATTTTATAAATAGATACAACTAATTTAGTAAGGGATATTGCAAAAATATTGGGAAGTACCCGTTGTGCGATTCACAATTACTTGAAAACTAATGATAATTACGGTAAGTGTTGTAACAGACCTGTCTGTTACGCGCCCCCTCGTATCTCAACCGCGACCGAATCCCCGCGCCACGCCGCGAGAGGGCCGCGACCCCGATTATCACGGCACGTTTTCTCGCCGCTAGGAATTAGACACAACGCAAGTATAAACCCCCGCGAAAATGAAAACAATACCTTACCTGTCCTCTGAGCCTCTCACAACATTCCGCAAACTAACATTTACAAGCACACCATCGCCGACGCACACCGTCACCGAAAGGAGTTCGTAAAAGTAAGTTGCTCCACACCTCACCGCACCGTCCTGACACGAACAGGGAGTACCCTGTTCCCCTCCTCACCTACCGCACCGATCAGGCAGTACCCTGCTTGTCGCCCCCCCCCCCCCCAAAAAAACACCTCCGAGCGGGGCGTCCCCCGCTCTCCGACTACCGCGACGCCGAACAGCGAGTACCCTGTTCTTCCC
Source organism: Sphecodes monilicornis (assembly GCA_913789915.3). Lineage (NCBI taxonomy): Eukaryota > Metazoa > Arthropoda > Insecta > Hymenoptera > Halictidae > Sphecodes > Sphecodes monilicornis. The sequence goes on from OU565292.1 coordinate 3,849,151, forward strand.
CCCACCGACCGTCTCCGAGCAGGGCGTCCCCTGCTCTTCGACCACCGCGACTCCGCGCTTTCCACCAGGTCCGCACCGATCCCCCGCGACGCGGACACCGATACCGCGAACGGCAACTCGTTTATTAACTAAACCAGCACGTGTATTTATTTACCGCACCTTAACCTCTCCGCTCCACGCCGATAGTTCTCCTCGCCGCGAACCCTGGCTCGACGGACTACTCGGCAACGAGGAGGAACGTCGTCGAGACAGAACTGTCGTCAGCACGATTACCCAAAACGTTACAAACAGGGTCCTGGTGCGAAAACGACCGCGCCGAGAAAAATTCGCGAACACGTGTAGCGTTATTGCGAAACCGCGATCGCGCTCGGCACCGCCAGCGCCATCCAGTGGCCGTCGATCTCCTTAACCGCGATACCGGTACAGACCGCGCACATACCGGCCACCCGACTCACGATCGCGATCACGACCACCACCGCCATCTAGCGGTCACGAACCGAACCAGACCCGATTTCCGCGATATTTGAAAGCATGCCCGTATTAGAGCCGCACGAATCGGACGGGCTAACAAAAAAGCAATTCGTGCAGGAGTTGCGGCGCCTCCAGCTCCCGTAACCGGTACGATCCGAGAAATGCGACAGAGACTCGCCGATTACTGCACCGCGAATCCGGAAGTTTCCCCCGACAACGCTACCGGAACCACGACCAACGCCGCCGCCGTCGACCACATGGAGCAGATACGCAAGTGAGGATGTACAATCGACGGGAAGGATCCGTTCGCCTTCCTGGAACGGATCGCCGAACTTCAGGAAGAGTACCGAGTCCCCAACGCCGAACTACTCCGCGGAATGCCGGAATTGTTACGCGGAGAAGCCCAACTGTGGTACAGTAATATGTGACACCAGATTCCGACCTGGGAAACATTTAGGGAGAAGTTCCCAGCCTTCTTCGCCTCGCACCGAACCCGCCGACAACTAGAACGAGAGGCCCGCGAACGAGAACAGCGGCCAGGAGAACCATTCAACCTATACATGAACGCTCTCCTGACGCTTCTGCGACGAGCACAGTTACCGGCCCGTGAATACCTCGAAACGGTATACGAGAACATGCGACCAGAGTAAGAAACGCTCATCGACCTTGAGGCCGTCGACGATTTAGACGACCTGCTGCGGCAAGCCCAACGGATCGAGCGTGCAAATGAGCGGAAAACCCGACTACAGCGCGGTCCAAACCGACCCGCGAGCACCGCAGTCCCGACAACGACCAACTGCGGAGCCGAAACCGAACCGATCGAGACACGGCTCGCCCGGCTCAGTATTACGCCGGACCACCAGCAGAGTCCGGAGACACACTGCTGGCGGTGCAGGCATCGCGGTCACCAGAGTTTCGACTGTCGCAACGCGCCCAGGAAATTCTGCTCGCGCTGCGGCCGTGACGGTATCCTGACCCGTGATTGCCATCCGGCGGGAAACGATTATCGGAGACCGCAACCAACGGGCGACCGCCGGCCCCCGCAGTAAAATACACCCCGCGCCCCGTACTGCCGATACAGATCCTCGGGCGAGAGACCAACGCCCTATTGGACACCGGCGCATAGCCCTCCTGCGTCAACGGAGACGTACAGGAATGGGCCCGCGAGAGAGGCCTACGACCGCGAGCCGCCTCCACCCTCGTCGGATTCGCCGACGGATCCGACGAACCGATTTCCGGCGTTCTCCGCCTAACATTCCCAACCCTGGGACAGGAATGGTCCCAGGAATTGACGATGCTGCCGAACATGGGTGTACCAGTGCTACTAGGCATAAAAGCCATCGCGGCCTTGCAGATACCGCTGCAACCGCCGTTAGCTGTCGCCTCCTGGCCCGCCGACTGCGTCACCGAACCTGCCTACAGACAGGCCTCCGTACGCCGCAACAAGTCGAGCACAGCCGCTTGGAAAAATTCCTGGCCACCGAAATGGAGCCGTTCCGAAATGTGGCCTGGCATACACGCTTGATCCAACATCGGATCAAGCTCCTCGACGATACGCCGCTGAAACAGCGATATCGCCCGCGAAACCCGGCCATGCAGGCTGTCATCGACGAGGTCGAGAAAATGCTGCGGGACGAAGTCATCGAGCCCTCCAGCAGCCCCTGGACGGTCCCGGTTCTGCGTCGACTTCCGTAAGCTTAACCAATGTTCGGAAAAGGACGCCTACCCCCTACCGCACATACAATCCACCCTCGATAAATTACGAGGAGCGAGATTCCTCACCACCCTGGATCTCAAAAATGGCTACTGGCAGATACCACTCGAGCCCGCCAGTCGACCACTGACCGCATTCACCGTGCCCGGCAAAGGGCTATTTCACTTCACTCGAACTCGAACCGTTCGCCTTCGCGTACCTCGATGACATCATCATCGTAAGTCGGACGTTCGATGACCACCTCGGACACCTCCGAGAAGTTTTCCGCCGCCTCCGAACCGCCGGACTCCAACTGAACCCGGAGAAGTGCAGATTCTGCGTCGACAGCCTACGATACCTCGGGCACATCGTCGACCGGCAGGGCATCCGGACCGACCCCGATAAAACGAGTGCGATAGTATGCACTCAGGTCCCCAAAAGCATCCGCGCAATCCGCTGGTTTCACGGCATGGTCTCATGGTATCGACGCTTCGTCCGGCGCTTCGCGGAACTCATGGAACCGTTGACAAAGCTTACACGGAAAAACGCCAAATGGACCTGGAACGACACCGAAGAAGCCGCCTTCCAAACCATGAAGGAGAGGCTCATCTCCGCGCCGATCCTCGCCTGCCCAAATTTCGAGGAACCTTTCGTCCTCCAAACCGATGCCAGTGATAACGGCCTGGGCGTCGTACTCAGGGCATCGACGACAACGAACGCGTGTTCGCCTACACCAACTATACACTAAAAGCAGTGGAACGAAACTATAGTGCGACCGAAAAGGAGTGAGCTTCGAAAACGCTAGAGGCCCGCCAACTTCCCTCTCTGCTCATTCACACCGCTCACTCGTACCAATCAATTCATTCATACCAACCCATACCATCCATTCATACCAACTGCCTCACAATAATTATTCTCAAGACGAAAGATGAAGCCATACCTCGAGGGGTACCGTTTTACCGTGGTAACCGACCACCAGGCACTCCGATGGGTCCAACGGATCGACAACCCGACCGTCTGCCTCGCAAGGTGGGCCCTGGATGATTTATTTCCTATTTAACTTAAAGCTAATATAATCTAACGCGATTTCTCAACAAAAATGACGAAAAAAAACTCGAAATCTAAGGGGGAGGGGGTACCCCTCGGAGGGGGGGGAATCTCCGAACACCCAGAGCCCCACTGATTGGCACCTCGAACGAAATTCGTTCCCTCCACCAAAATTCTAAAAAGCGCTGTAACTTTTGATCCAGCAGGCGAGGGGTTACCCCTCCAAGCGGGAATCGATCCTTTCGGAGGAGCACTACCCGTTGCCGGTCTAACCTCGGAACGCGTTCCGCCACCACCCTGTCAAAGGGTTGAGGAGGCGCTCGCTTACTTATTCTCTCTCGCTCGCTCTTTCGCTTTCGTTCTCTCTGTCTCTTACGCTCGTTAGCTATGATCTAACGCAGTCTCTCTCACTCTCTTACAGCCTCTCGTCCTTTCGTACACTTGCGAAATCACGCGCTTGTGCACTCGCTCGCACACACTCGAACGCTCTCACTTACGCACAGCCTCTCGCAGGGGTGCACACCGACGCTCACGAACACTCGTGCAAGAAGAAATGTGCACGAGATTCGCAGTGGCGTAGAATCCACCCCTACGGACTTAGGGATTCCGCCGGCGACAGAAGTGTCTCTGTCCTCTTTCAACTCCCGGAGTAGGGTACTCGCTCTCTCTTGCTCGCACACCCAATCACTCGCACTCTCTCTCTCTCTCTCTCTCACACACACACACACACACACACACACACACACACACACACACTCGCTCACTCACTCTTTCGCACACCCGAGGTATACAAGGAATATTCGTCCAGCAGAGAGAACAGGTGTACAAGTATCCCTGTCTCTCTTTTACTCGCACTTATTCCCTATGTTCTCACTCTCTCACACTCGCACGCAAAATCTTACTCTATATATACGCTTTGACGGCCTAAACTAAGTTTGGATTATTTCAAATATTGATAGGAAGGGGGGTACCCCTCGGAGGGGGGGAGGGAATTCACCGGATGGGTGACTCCCCGCCGATTGGCCCTAAAAAAGAAGAAATATTTCTTTTCTTCCCTCCACCAAAAATCTTAGAAGTCTCCTAACAATTAACCTACTCGATTAAAAAACAAACAAAACTAATTTTATCGTAATAATACCTTAATTGACTACACGCCGCCTTCCTCACGGTACACGCTCGTCCTAACACTGATAAATTTTCTCTAATCGGACGCAACACCGTTTGAAAGAAAAATATAAATTATGATAAATTTCTTAAAATGTCTTCAAATTACTCTGTAGAAAAAATCCAATTAAAAATCGCGACGTCTTGCACCACCGACTTTCCTAATCGTAATCTCGCAAGGTGGGCCCTGGAGTTGCAACAGTACGATTTCGATATCAAGTACCGGCCGGGAAAATTAAATCAAGTGGCGGACGCACTGTCCAGACCAGGAGTCGCTCCAGGAGTACACCTGGTCCGAGCCAAGAAGCACGCCGACTCCTGCTACGACAAGAAACTCCACGCTGTACGAACGGACCCAGCCTCCGTGCAGGATTTCCGCCTACGCGACAGGAAGCTCTACCGGCACGTTCTGCACCAACTCGATTATAACGAGCCAGCACCCGGAGATGCCTGGAAAATATGCGTGCTCACCACCGAAAGGGAGGCTCTCCTCCGCCAGTTTCACGATGACCCGACAGGCGGGCACCGCGGCGTCGCGAAGACCATCGTCCACCTCGCCCAACGATTTTACTGGTCAGGGATGTTCCGGGAAGCCTCCCGGTACGTCCGAAAGTGCGAAGTGTGCCAACGGTACAAAACGCCACCGCAACAACCACAGGGCGACTCCACGCCAATCCGGGGACGCAACCATGGCACACCGTATTCGTGGACCTCATCGGGCCCTTACCCCGATCCCGCAGCGGCCACAACTGGCTCCTCGTCGCCCTAGACCGACTCACGAAGTGGGTCGTACTGACCCCGCTCCGCAAGGCCACCAGCGCCGCGGTCGCCGCCGCCATACGAAAGGACGTGGTACTAAGGCACGGGGCCCCAGAAATCGTCATCACCGACAATGGATGGCAATTCACAGGCGAACCGTTCACCAGCCTCTTACACGCGACTGGCACCGTATACCGCCGGACCCCCTCCCCCCCCGTATTCACCACAATGCAATCCCGTCGAGCGAGCAAACAAAGTCGTGAAGACTATGCTCGCGCAGTGGGACCCCCCCCCCCCGTTTGGACGCCATCCGATTGGTCGCGTCCCGATTGGACGCGTTCCTTTTGGACTCCGCGCCGATTGGACTCGTGTCGTTTTAGCGCCGTGCCGTTTGGGCTCAGTGCCGATTGGACTCGGTACCAGTTGGACCTAACCCAGACCTAACCCAGAACTAACCACATATTTCACAATAAAATATCACCATATGTAGAATTCGAAAAGCAATGATTATAACATTTACGGCACCCAAATATCACGAATCCAAACGGCACGGCGTCCAAATGTCACAAATCCAAACGGCATGGCGTCCAAACGACGAGTCCAATCGGCACGGCGTCCAAAACGAATGCGTCCAATCGGAACGCGTCCAATCAGATAGCGCCCAAGTGGGACACCCCCCGCACGAGTCAGCCGGCTACAGTCCCGCCTATCTCAACCAGGGCCGGGAACTACGCGTGCCCGGACAGCCAGCCACCGGGAGCACGACTCAAGCCTTCGGGCGACAGGCCAAATATTACGACCTACGGCGCCGAGATTGGAGACCCGCAGTCGGCGACCACGTGTAGAAAAGGGAGCACACGCTCTCCAACAAAGCTGCCGGGATGAATGACAAGCTAGCCCGGAAATATAGCAGCCCATACACCGTCCGACGCATCAGATCGCCCGTTATCGTCGACCTCCAGGCCGCGAACCGTCGCTGGACACGCCATATCCATGTCCAGGACGTGAAGCCCGACGCGGGGCCCGACACCCCCGAGGGCGCTGACCCGCCGCCCGCAGCACCCCCCACCCCCACCATACCCAGCTGACCGAGCCGCCGCGGCCGACCACGCAAGCTAACTACCAGTTTACTTTCTCACAGATTTCCAGCAGCCAACCGAGTCGACACCACCAGCAGGGGAGGCTACACCCACGCCACCCCCACCACCGCCAAGACCGCCAACACCCGAACCGGCCGAACCACCGACCTGAAAGGCGACCCGCCCGCGACCGGTCCTCACGCCCCCAGCAAAGCCCTGCAAAGGCCTACCGGACCCACCGCCGCCGACAAGGGCACGGACACCCGCGGCCCATCGGTCACCCGCATTGGCCAAGCCACCAATGGTCCCGCTGGGCACCCGGAGGACCGCCGGCCCCGCCGCAACCCCCCGACCGAGACCAACACCCCGGCCAACCGCCAAAATAACCCCCAGCACTCCCGCCAGGACCAAGAAGGCCCGAACGAGCCACGACCCACGGGGACAACCGCGGGGAGCAGCCGACCCGCCCGTCCCAGTGTGGGACGACATAGAGGCCCTCGCCCTCATGCCCCGCCCCCCACCTCTCCTTCCGGAGGCACCAAAGGTACCGTTCAGGCCGAACCCGGACCGGTGGCCCGTGCTCGTAACGAGATTTAAGGCCACCACCACCACCGACACCCGCACCGCCGTCACCACAACAGGACCACCAAGGACCGCCAGAGGAGGAACAACCGGGCGACGACAGCCAACCTGTGCCCCCCTGGAGGCCCGCCCCAGGAGCCCTGCCCCCATTAAATACACCGGGACCCACGATCCCGTGCGTCACCCTGTGGTACGCGCTACCAACCACCCGGCGAGTGAAAGTACCGGTAACACTGATCGCCACGCGAAAATACCAGACGGCCGCCCCCGACGAGCGATGGACGCTGTACTTCGAACGGGACGGTCGCCTGCGTCGGTGCAAACGGCGCCACCCCTAGGACATAAATTAGATTAAGGCCTAGAATGTAAGTTAGGGTTAAGACATAAGATATAAGGCAGGGTAAGTATAAATGTAAGACTAGATTAAGGCATAGCATAACATAAGTTAGGCTAAGACATAGGATAAGGTATTATGTAAGTTAGCTATAAGAATAAATGTAAATATACCAAAACAAACTGAATAAACGAAACTTAGCTGCCACTCGTCCGCCCCGGAGGAGGAGGGGGGTGTAACAGACCTGTCTGTTACGCGTCCCCTCGTATCTTAACCGCGTCCGAATCCCCGCGCCCCGTCGCGAGAGGGCCGTGACTCGATTATTGCAGCACGTTTTCTCGCCGCTAGGAATTAGACACAACGCGAATATAAACCCCCGCGAAAATGAAAACAATACCTTACCTGTCCTCTGAGCCTCTCACGCCATTCCGCAAACCAACATTTACAAGCACACCATCACCGACGCACACCGTCACCGAAAGGAGTTAATAAAATAAGTTGCTTCACACCTCACCGCACCGTCCTGATACGAACAGGGAGTACCCTGTTCTTCCCCCCCACCGACCGTCTCCGAGCAGGGCGTCCCGTGCTCTTCGACCACCGCGACTCCGCGATTTCCACCAGGTCCGCACCGATCCTCCGCGACGCGAACACCGATAGGCAGCTCGTTTATTAACTAAACCAGCACGTGTATTTATTTACCGCACCTTAACCTCTCCGCTCCACGCCAACAGTTCTCCACGCCGCGAACCCTGGCTCGACGAGCTATTCGGCAACGAGGAGGAACGTCGTCGAGACAGAACTATCGTCACCGCGATAACCCGAACCGTTACAGTGTTACGTACAGAGAATTTTCTCTGCGTGTATTACGATCCGAATTTATCTAATCTCTTTCCTGAGAACGGAAAACGCCCTATTACAACCTCTTTGTAACAATTATAATAATTCAGTACAGTGACAATTTCGTAAGTTCCCTAATATAAAAATTTCGAAAAAATCCTCAAGATTTCCTGATAAGGAAATCTTGAGAACATCCCCACTTAGATTTCACGGTATATAAACCCTCGAATTTTAATTCTTTGGGGGCAGTGCATAAAGTACAAACAGCCAGTACACGTCGTTACTGAATCTCGTTTTGAAGCTGGTTTAGTGAGATCGGGCCTAGTTACCTTTTCAAATCGAGTAACCTTATAGATTCCGCGGGTACGGTCTAAATCTATTTCGACATAATTCTTCAACCACTCCGTGTTCCCCGCATCGCTAGTGTGTCATCCAACAGGCAGTTGCATCATTTGGGACAGCCAAAGTGGTACTCGGTAAGAATGCGAAATGAATTCGCGAATATGCCATATGATTGGTCGGGCGTACATAGTGATGTCACAGGCTTCCGGGTATTCGCTGAGAAGATTACTACTACTACTCGAGGTGTATCACATTGTTTGTCTGTCGACTTCTCGCCCTTTGCCCCTGTGTCGTCGCGAGTACCACTTTGGCTGTCCTGAATGGTACCTATGTTTGACTCGGAATATTAAACGATCAAACGAACTTACCTGTACATGAAGTTCGATCGTAAATATACGAATAGCCTCGTTCGAAGGGATTATCGATGTAGTTGTTTAGAGTCAGCAATTTTAAATTATTAATTTTATTTCGTACATTAAATTATTACGTATTACAATTTTGTTACGCAATATTGTTAAGCCTACTTACTGCAATTTAAGATTCTAAAATTGCCTTAGCAAACTCTTGCCTAGCTGGTGTTATAGGCCTGTTATAGAGTTTGCTGTAGAACGGATCGTAACTATATCGACGCCTTTAGCTGAGGAAGCGGATATAGACGCATGCCTAGTGGAATGCGCGGAGAAAATTTATGTATCTATACCGCTCTTACAAAGAATTTCCTTAATCCATTTACTTAAAGTTTGTGAACCGACTGCTTTGAACGGCCTTCTGAATGATATAAACAATCTTTTCTCATTCCCTCTAATGCTAATGCGTTTGGTCTTTGTCATGTATTCTAATAAAATAGATGGAACACATAGACCAGGATCTTGTGCAATTTTTTGGTATAAACAATAACTGCTAATAACGTCCTGGACCAGATGTTTTTATCGCGTCTGGGATTTTGATGTGTAACCCGTTACTCATACTTATAATATTGTTATTTCTAATACTACTTAAAGTTTGGGCCCTGTTGGCTGTTATTAGTGCTAACAAAGTCACAGTTTTCTTTGATAACATTTTTAAACTTGTACTTCCAGTTTTACAATTTTTTAAAAAACTTAAAACTATTGACACATCCCAAGTTATTGCGTACTTCGGTTTCATGGGTTTTAGCTTTGCTATACCTTTGAAGAAATGGCTAATTAATAAATCCTCGCCTATCTTATCTTGCGATAACAACGAAATCGCTGTTCTATATGTATTCACTGTTGAGTATGCCTTATCATTTTCTGTTAAAAAAGCTAACAAGCTTTCTCATGTAGGGCCGTAAATTTCATAGTTGATCTTGATACAAAATAGTTGCCATTTTTTTAGTCCCGACTGATATTGTTTTTGTGTTGAATCTGTTAATGATGATTGAAGAATTTCGACAGATTCTAATGGCGCGTTCATTCTCCTGAATGTTTCCCTGATACTTTGCCGGTCAGTAAGGATAGCGATTTCGCTTTCGGCTGATGTTTCGATCTACAGGAAGAGAACAAAGGTTATTAGCAAGGATAAAAAGAGGGGATATCAAGGTAGATTTGCCCAATCTGGTACTACTATAATACCTGTTGCCCCTTTCTGTTTTACTCTTACTAGTGTTTTCAAAATCAAATTAAATGGCGGGAAAGCATAAAATGTAAACTTTGTACATTCTGTTGTAAATGCATCCACTTCCAAAGCTTTTTCATCGGGCTTCCATGCGAAAAACTTATCACACGCTGCGTTATACCTATTTGCAAATAAATTTATATCCGGTAAACCAGATTTTTCGACTATTTGTTTAAAGGATCTGTCTGCTAATTCCCATTCCGTATCTTCGTCAGCAATCCTAGACAACCAGTCTGCATTTTTGTTCTCTGTTGATGCTATGTAAGACGCGTAAATGAAAATATGTCTTTCGTCAAGTTGTTATATTTTTCGTATTTCACACCACCCATTTTGTTAATATATGAAATAGCTGCTGTATTGTTCACCCTGAGCAGAATTTGTCAGTCTTATGCATTACTACATAAGTCAAGCATGTCCAGGAATAGCTCACTTGCACGCGTTTTCGAGGGAGACGCCTACTTTTCCCGACCGCGCGTCTCGCTTCCCGTGGCAGTCGTAATTCTCCGAGCTCCTCAGGCTCGTACCTACCGCTTGCGGTATGTATTGCGTGTGGCAGTTTGGGGCGACTCTCATACCCATAGGTTTCCACATCACCCATGAGGTACTATGGTCAATACGTTCTTTTGTCAGTGGTATCCCCTATAGGCCTATTTCACTGCGTCGCACGATAATTTCGAAAAAATAAATTAAGAAAATCGTTTTTATTATACTGTCAAAATTTTACTAACAATTAGGAAAGCTTGCAATATCCGCATCAAAAACGATAGCGAGGAATCGCTCAGCAGTGTACGTTGCTCTGTTTTAATGCTACACATTTCTGAAAACGAACATTCGCACAAATAAGTCGATCCGAACATTGAGAAGTATTAAAACGTAGTGCGAAGTATTAACCGTAAAAAAAACGCATTGACCATAGTACCTCATGGGTAATGTGGAAACCTATGGGTATGAGAGTCGCCCCAAAGCGCCACGCGCAATACATACCGCAAGCGGTAGGCACGAGCATGAGGAGCTCGAAAAACTACGGCCGCCACGGGGAGCGAGACGCGCGGTCGGGAAAAGTAGGCGTCTCCCTCGAAAACGCGTCCAAGTGAGCTATTCTTGGACATGCCTGACATAAGTGTTCTAACCCTAACTTAACAGCTAGTAGTTCTCTATAGTTTATAGAATGACTTTTTTGTTCCTTTGTCCACATTCCACGAATACTATCAATATTATCTATCGCGCACCAGTCCGTGTCTGATGCATCAATAAAAATTTCTATTTTGAATTTCCCTGTTTTTATTGGGTTAACCGCAGTATCTATAGCATTTTCCCACCAGACTAAGTTTGAGCGTATACTAATTTGAACATGTATTTTTTTATCATAATTATAATTATTACATGTTAGTGCTAACTGTTTTTCCCTTCCCGTAACTTTCGTGTATAATATTCCGTATTCCAAAGCTGGGCAAGCCGAGATTATTGATCCTATTAACCTTGCGAATTCTTTAATTGATCAGTTCTTTATTTGTAAAATTTTTTTGACTTTGTAACCATGTAGCTACTCTACTGTTTCTATACTAATCGAATCCCTACGGGCCGGTTGCTACCCGAGTATGATTAAGTTGGAATCGTGCCTCCAGGCACTGGAAAGCGGAGAGTTTGATCGAGGAGAAACAACGTTGTAGACGAAATCTGGTAAAATCGTTCGTATATTCTGGTAACGAACGTGGATGACTTTTACAACGAATGATTTCTATACGTTGGACGACGAAAAACGCCGCGGAATAGGGTTTAACGTGTTTCCGCGAGATATTTATATCGGCCAGCGATTGCCCGTCGGAATTTACAAGGCCGCGTAGCTTAATGTTTCGATGTTCGCGTGTTTACCTAAGTAACCACGAGCAGTTGCCCTTGCCGGCAATGCGATAGAAATTCCGATGCGGAATACGCAAGTATTTACGTCGCAACCCGTGTTTCGTTTGGCGGTTCGCGATACAATTTCGCCTGGCGATTCGCGTCGGTATATTTGTTCATGAAGTCTCCAAGATTCGTGCCGATCTCGCGCAACTCGATTCACACGTTCGATATACCTCGTCTCTGAGGCCTCCACTCTGGTTCGATATATCGCACGCTCGCAATCAACGCACGCTTGCCGGAACGCGATACGATGGTGGTATATGACGCGAAGACAAAGAAGTGTTTTACCGAGCGATTGAGGACCAGTCGCAGCACTCACGCTGTCGGCCGCTAAGCGGAGGATCAGCGTGAGTAGAGACAAGCACAAAACCTTAGACACACCGCCGCACCTTAAGAGTTTGTTCCTCCGCACATTACGTGTTTTTGGAACAATTTCCGATGACGGGTAGAATGCCCTCGATCTTGCGAAATCCGATCGCTTTATCGCGACCCGTCCAACGATAATAGAAACACGCAATCGGTCCGGCCGGAATGCTCCGGAGGGAAGCGAATGGTGTCTATTCGTTAGATACTCACAAGAACGTGGGGATACAGTCAAAGGGTTACGGCAGGACACGCAAGCGTGGGATGAGCTTTAAATACCAGAAATATTACGAACGGTCGTAGAGATTGCAATGAGCAACACTCCAAATGCCCGTAACGAAACTACAAGGTGTATAGAGAACGTCCAACGGATGGATCAGTCCGTCGACTCACACTCGAATCCACCCCTAACGAGGGCAAACAGGTACAGCCACAAATGCCGACAGAACACGTAAATGTGGGCTGAGCGACAAATTCGACTGCCTGAGTGAGCCTGCAAGAGGTGCCGCGATAATATGAGCAGCGAAACAAATTTCTATCCAACGCCGCTATTTATGGCGCGAATAAAGAAATTGAAAGATTTTATAAAGACGGTTGGAATACCACCTATCTGTCGGAGGTTCGTCGCACAGAGACGAACTTCAGACTCTCCCTAAACTCTTCGCGATTTATAATAAAATTCCTGTACGCCACAGGTAGAAGATGTGAATTAATCCGACGATTCAAAAAATCTTGCTCGCTGCAAGTATGAATATATGTTTCGCGGGTGACTACTACGCGGTACGCGACGGTTACACGTTTAAAATTCTTCGTTCCGATTGTGCCGCGGCACGGTTTGGGCTCGCGATTCCTCCGTTTGAGGCGCGTACGGAGTGACGACAGAATCGGACGGTTTGCCTAATCTAACAGGTCGGTTTGACCTCTCGATCGCGTACCGGTTTTCGCCGAACGGTATTCTCGCGGACGCGTGTTCCCTCGCTCGCGACCAGACGTAGAGTGATTTCTGTCAATTCCGCATCGACCTCCTTCGATCCGTATCGAGTGGGGGCCGATGCGCGCGCATCCTGACTGGTGGGACATACTGTTTCTGTCCTTGTCTAAGACAAGGATCATGCGTCCCATCGCGTTCTACATGGTATGTAACCACCCGGGTACAACTTTTTTGAATTCGAATATGTTTTTTTCATAAAAACATGAAAATAAAACAGAAGCATTAATTTAGCGTCATATTTTTCTTCCTTATAGTTAGAATAGTATTTGATAGTAAATAAATGAATATTCGAGTAACTCGAGCAATTCGAATTTTTACGAGTAACTCGAAAGTTAAAGATGTTCGAATATATTCGAGTAATTCGAAAAATTTCGAGCGGAAAATTAATTTTCGAGTAAATCGAAGTTTTACGAGGGCTCGAATATTCGAGCCGGTTGATTTTTTCAAGTAGCTCGCATTCTTTTCAAGCAGTTCGCCGATTTCAAGTAGCTCGGAAAATTGGAACGCTCGACTCGGCTCGAGCAATCGAATCGAGTTCAGCTGAACTCGTAGATTACGAGTACTCGCACACTCCTAGTATGAATGTTTTGACCAAAAGGAGACGGTATTGTCCTGCCAAGGCACTGGAAGAAAGCGTGCAGGTAATGAATTTTGGTGCGTTGAATTTGATCAAACAACGAACAGTTTATTTTAAAGGACTAGATAACATTGATTGAGGAATTAGACCTATTCCCCGAGAATAAATGAATACAATTAATAGCGGGAGCGACTTTCACAACGAACTATTGGAACCGATAAAAGGCGCGGAACGATTTCTGCATGCGTATTTATACGGTGGTGGACCACCGTTCGATGAAGGAGTAAGGAGTGGGAATTTTAAACTTACAAAGACGAGTCAGCCCCCAGCATTCGTTAGAGAACGGGGGAAATGCCCTGGCGATCGGAGCTGCTAGGGAAACAAGGAAATTAGGAAACGGATTTAAAGTGTGTATATTCGAACGGATGGCCCACGCGACAAATATGATTTAAATTTGTCAATACTCGGCGCCAAGCGGTTTACATTTGGGTTCGTTCACCCTGATTCCGACGCCGAGCTCGAACAGTTGAGCTCGATGCGGTGTATAAAAACGGTCAAAACGCGAGCCTTCTTATGCCACTCATCACCAAAGGCATACGCAAGAAATATCGCAAGAACCGAGCGATACCTCTTTGCATTGTCTTTCGACCATTCCTAAACAGTTACAAATATCTTTAATTTCTTTAAATTTAATATAAATCTTAATGAACCATCTGGTTCTTCTCTGAGAAAATAGCTACATAAGAATTGATCTTTGTGTACTTTACATTTTTCAATGTCATCTTTACTTAACAATGCATTAACAACATTTTTGTGTTTTTCAATTTCATTTTTTATTCAAAATTTATTTTTGACATGTGCTCCTGGTGTACTTTGGAATCAATCTTAATTTTGTAGCCGGTTATTACAGTTAATACAAACTTATCCGTTATGATCTTTTCCCAATTATGTTGAAAATATTTTAATCTACCAGCGCTTTTACCTACATTTATTTGAACCGTTTGGGATTCCTGAGTTTGAACCTACCTTGGCTTTGCGCTCGCTGGTTTCCGTTCCCTGCAGTAGTGCATGCCGGCCTCCTCGTCTGCAGATTTTTGTAGTTTTTTGGTTGAAGAGGCATCTTTTTTGTCACTATTTGGATCTTTGTTCCACCTTATCCAAATTTTTTGCTTCTTTGTTCCGCGATCCTAAGTTGTTTCCAAATACAAAACTCTCTGTTTTGGACTCCTTGAGAAGAGTCTTGCATTGTTTGTCAACCATTGGTAGTGTAAAAGTCTTACGAGATTCTGTCTGTTCGAATGCCAGGTGATTTATTAATTTTGCCGCATCATTAAGTTTTTCTACAAAACTGGCTGTGTCAATGCCATCCTCTTCCTCCGCAACATCTTTCATTGTTGAACCCAGCACAGCTAGTGCTGATGTTGTTAGCTGTTGTCTTTCAAAAAAGTGTTGATCTCTTTTAATAGATTGTTGCGGCTTGACGGTTGTTGAGTGTAGCCGCTCCCGGAACCGCTCAGATTTGAGCGCGGAGTGACGGATAACCGCGGAGGTGTAAATTCCCGGTCGGACGTGGAGGAACGAAGTAAATCAGTTGAATTCTCGTCGCGAACAAAAGTAATTTTATTAGAACAACAAAAATGAGTGCTCGTACAGAGGACCGGAGGCGAGGCTCGAAACTTTGAGCTTGGAACGCGACGTGAGGAACAAGCTCGATCGCATTCAATCGGTGCGAAGCAAAGTTTAGCTCGTAGATCAGAACGTAGAAGTACGTGTCTCGTCGAAGAGCGTTGAGACGACTGCCTGTGGCGAACGCGACGCGAGCACAGTAGACGCCGTACGCGATCGAAAGATCCAGAAAAGTAGAAAATTTGAATATACAGAAAGCGGTTAGACAATGGAATCTGGTTCGAATCGAAACAGGTGAAGAACGTAACAATAACACGACAATGAAGAATCGACGCAAACATCGCTCGGGAGAGACAATATGATCGAAATTCAAACAAAGCGTTCGCGAACGCTCGAGAATAGCGCGTGAAAGAGTCGCCGTTTCGGTTGATCGGTTAACGGCGAAACCGGCGACCGCCAACGGATTCTCAGCTTGTTCGAATCTCGAACATAGATGATTCAGACAACATGGTTGAAAATTCGAGGTTCAGTTTTGGTACAATCAAATCTTCAGGCTTGAGGTACTTTTTTGCTAGTTTTTCTCTCTGCCTCTTTTAAACCACTATTAAACCAGTACTTCCGTCTTTTAACAATTGATGAGTGTAGTTTCACTTTTGCGACTTCCTCCTCTGGCGGGCCTTCCCACAGAGCATGTAGAATATGCTCGTTTAATGGTCCTTCATTTTCAACAGCATTTTCTTTATTCGACGAATCTGCGTCGCCGTTCTTTTCAGGCTTTTCATTTTCTATAAAAACCCACGTAGGATATTATGTTTGTAGTGTACAATTCTTGGAAAAGGCGAACTGTATCCAAGAAAGTAAATTAACACGCCTACGCGTGCATGCGTCGAGTTTCAACTTGTAAACAAAGGCTAGCTTCATTGCCTACTCGTATCACACTCGACGCTCTTGACCACCTCCAACTGTCATGGCGTTCGTGCATGCCGTTTCCTGAATGATCTGCTGCATTCTCAAAGCTGTTTTCGTCGTCCTCGCTTTCTCTAGGCGACGGCGTCCTCCGCGTTTTTTCCTGCTCTGCTACTGCATCAATATTTTCTATCAGCCTCTTATACTGTTCCATCAGCTCTTCCACACTCCCAGCTTTCCTTTTTGTCATCTTTACCTATCACTATAATACCTAAACTATAATATCTAAATCTAACTACGTGAGACTCCTAGCGCACAGCGAAACAGAATGAGGAAAGCCGGCCGTACGCACTGAAGGTGCAGCAAGTGGCCGGGCAGGGGGGGCCTTTTGTTTTTCCACTTTAAATAGACGCTTGTAACCGTTTCTTAACTAACTAACTTTAGCTTACTCTTTCCCTGGTTCTACCTATTACTTTTGCGACGTTTATTCTCTTGGTTTCGCTTAAGCCTGCCTATCGGTTAATCACAAAACGGTTGTCTTATGATTCGCGGTCTGCATCACGTGGCGGAGATGCCACAAGTATCTCGTCAGTTCTTTCGCAAAGACAAGCAGGAAACAACCGCTAGATCCGGCAGGTACGAGAGCTGAGCGTCACTTCGGTTGCCTGAATGAACCTGCAGGATGAGTCCCAGGAACGCGAATCGCAATCAAACTTCAATGTACTGCTCTTGGTAGAACGATTTCTCCCTAAAGAATATACGGTGTTCCCGACGGTAGCACACTAACGGAAACTACTTAGATATTCGCTAGATTACCTTGTGTAATCGATGGAGGGACGGTTACAACCCTAGATTAATATATTTATACGATCGTGAAAGGTTCGTGCCTCCATGCACTGGAAAGCGGAAAGGCTTGACTAGGAATTGAAAGTTTTTAGACACGATGTTGAAGGTAAAACTGAAATATATTCTTAACTATAATATGTACATAGTTTGTACATACGAATCCGCGCGGCGTGGTTTCCGTGTATATAATCGTTTGAAACAATAATCGCGGTGTAGGAATGTGACCAGTTCGCGTCCTTCGATATTGTCTTACAACAACATACCAATTCTACGTGCTTATTGTCGACCCCGAGATCACGATTCACAATAGAGAGCGAATTCCACGTATCGTTACCCGTGTAACGCGAACACGAGAATTTCTGCCGATTCTCGTCGTTTGAATCTACGTCTGGGCTTAGAACGAATTTTATCAAACGAACCTTGCAAATGTCTCGTGCCTAGGACATTGATACGATTCATGCAACGCCTCTATTCCACGCTTCGCGACGCTATCGACGCAGACTCCACTTAACGTAGCGGAGGTGCCACCAGTATTTCGCGCAAACGCTCGCAAAGATAAACAGGAAACAACCGCAAGATCCGGCAGGTACGAGAGCTGAGCGTCACTTCGGTTGCCTGAATGAGCCTGCAAGATGAGTCCCAGGAATACGAATCATGATAAGATTCAAGTTACCGTTTACGTTACGACCAGACCGCGGTGCGAGATTCTAATTTACCCGACGGCAAACGAAATTGCAACTCGTACGCAGATAATTCCCGTCACGACGAAACCGATACACCGGACTTCCCGATATCTCGAAGAGACATGAAATTTCCAGTGTGTTTATTATAAATTTAATGATAGAAATTATGTCGATTTAAATGACTCTACGCAGGTAAGTTCGGCTTTTGAAACCTCGATGGTTGTTGGCCGTGCCACAATGCGGTTTGCATATGCGACTCCTCGATTTGAGGCGCGTACGCGTCAAGAGTAAATTAGACGGTTTGCTAAATTTACTGAGTCGGTTTGACTCCTTGTTCGCGTACCGGTTTTCGCCGTGAACCTTCTAAATTCCGTCCTAACTGAACCCCGCCCAGACGTAGAGTGCTCTGGTTTCGACGCGCATCGAGCTCCTTCGATCCCGATCTAGTGGGGATCGATGCGCGCGCAAACCAATTAGTGGGGAGTCCTGCGATCCTTCGTTTAGAGAAGGATCGCGAGTCTCTTCGCGAACCTCGTAGAGAGGGAGAATATCCGCGACGAGTCGTTCCACGCTGTATACATATATTTAGATATATGGAACCGTGTGGTGACCGTGTGTAAGCCACACGGTTACACGCTAATGTAAATAAGGTCGGCGCGGAACAACCGCACAGGTATGTACGAGTGGTGGGACACCCCCGCCCGTTACCGCAGTCGAAATCGTTACGATTATTCGAATCTAGTATTCAAAGTGTCTGGACGATTTTACGGACTCTGAACTCTCGAGCGATCTCTGTGATACCGCGTTCTTGCGATTACGTGTCCGTTCGAAGCTGTCAGACATCAAACGCCACGCGGTGGAGACTATTAACGATCTTTTGGGTGTTTTATAATTAAAAGTTTACTTTTGTTGTCGAGTTCCTCCGAAGTTAGCTGAAACGATCTTGGCCTTTTATGACGCCGATGTGCCTAGTTAACACCTAGTTAAAGGTTAACGGTGTAAACAATTTAGGTAATTACTCCATATTGTTCATACACCCTCAATACCGCAACAATAACAGCTGTAACAGAGCCAGTTTCCTGTAATATACAATTTATTTCTCGATAATTTTGAGTAACAATTGATTTTAACCTACCTTTCAGATCCAGCAATCCTTAGTTGATCGTTCCCCCATGATATAATCTCGCCGCTGGGTTTATATCAACTAATTAATAATCAGGAAGATTCCTCGTATCAGGAATCAAAAACTATTTTCCAATCTATGCGGCTTCCTGATTTCGCATCAGGTTTGTCTACGCATCTTACTGACAATCGAAAACCATATTCCTCTATAAACTATAAACCGTAAACCGCTTGCCGCGTCGGCTACGCGCGCTACCGGTCGGCCCAGGCTTGTAACATAACAAGCAACCAAGTGGTCGCCTAAAAGTAATAACTGTTCGAAAAAAACGTACAAGATTAAAGATTGCGTCTAATTCCTGAATTTGAAAACGTGTGTGAAAAAAATAGTGTTTCGGCACGATCGCTGAAGGAGTGGTGACGAGTGGAATTGATGCGATTAAACCCAGTACACGTTTAGCAAATTTAATAATCAATAGAGACTTTCCACGAGAATAGACAACACAAACAACTTTACAATGAAGAAACAACCGAGAATCGCGACGCTGCGAATGATTTATTGTCTTTCAAAATTGTGACAACGCGACGTCGCGAGATGCTGGTATTGCAGAAATTGCTTCGAGATCCGAACGTGAAGTGGACGCAGCGAAACGCACGGATGTTGAAAACGAGTTGTTCGGGGTGGCTTTGATTGGTTCATTTGATCCAACCTTTGCCCCCGGCATGAGATTTAAACGGAGGAGTTTGCCGATAGCTTCGGTGTTTATGGTAAGAAGGCGAAAACGTTTGAGCGGGCGCGAGCTCGCGACTCTAAACAATAACGAGCCGGCAACGGCGTTCGAATTGGTGCCGATCGCGGTCGAGCCACCTCCGTTTGAATTCTCACGCGTGGACAATCTCGAACAAATAGAAATCTATAAAGGAAGAAACAATACAAAAAGGATACAAATCACTTCCGAAAAGTATGCTGACGGTCGTACAAAATGAAGGTGGCACTACACATTATTAATATAAGGAAAATTTTAAAAATTCATGATTTGATTCTGTAACGGTGCGCTTTGCGGAAGTGGCGGTGCCCTCCCGCTGTAAGCTCGAGAGCTGTCCAGGGTAGTCGGAATGTTTACGGAACGGTTGGAGAAATGAACAGAACGCTTGTTTAAAAGTCGGTATCTTTATTGTAGACACCCGGCGTGTTGGCTGTCGATCACTCAGCGTTGTCGTTCCCTGTAACAGAATGCCACGATGAGGTCGGTTTACCATAGAATGGCTGGAGGGTAGTGCCTGGTAGGCAAACCCTCGTAATAATAAGCCGGCTTATGTCGGCGGATGCGGAACAGACGCGGTAAACTCGGTGGACGTGGAACGGACGCGGTAATTGCAGTGGACGCGGCGGAGCGGGCGAACCACGGGTCGTCCCTCTACCGGTTTTTCCTTTGCTCCTCAGGGGCACCTGAGAGCGTCGAGATGACGAGCCGACGTGAGAGCGGTGCTGAGCCGGTAGTCGTCCCTCTGTCGACTCTTCCTCTTGTCCACATGGGTACCTCGGAACTTCAAGGTGGCGAGCTAACGGGAGAACGGCTGGGCCCCGGAACGGCGGCGGCGACGAATCGGCGACGGTGAATCAGAACGGTGTTGTTCCCCGTTCGGGAGTTCAGGAGCGACAGACTGCGTAACTCTGTGGTAGCTCTTAGAAGAGCTGCCCCGGAGAAACTTCGATAAGACCTTTTCTTTGTTCACAAAGGTTTCCCGTGAGTGGAAGTCGTCCAGTTCCTGGAGATTTTCTTTTTCCTTATAACCTGGATTTCCTGTGTGGCAATTGTGATTAATAGGTTGCGTGAAAGATAATATTTATTGAAGCATGTATGGGTTTATAGGAAATGTTTCAAAAAACCTATGGGCTTGGGGGAGGGGGGAGATTGTGGGTTTGGGATTAGGTGGAGGATTGTACCAGTCTTCTAGTTAGTTTTTTGGTTATTTTGAGTGGAATATTTTCAGGGTCGCAGTTTCCTATGTTGTTAAAAAGGTGGACTGTATAATACAATCCAACGACTTTTCAACGGTGGCTCGAATATGAGGAGATAGGAATTTTGTGGGAAAGTAAATTTTCGTGCAGCGAGGTTATATTGATAGTGACCCATCTACTGGTGGGCCGTTTAATATTCAAAATAAATCCCCGTGGAAGAAGGCGGTTCGCGGTTCATCCGTCTCCTCCGAGGTCGTCCCTTTCACGTCTAGCGACGGTGGCGTCTGTAAAAATAAATAACGAACGAAGATGTGAAAACACCTATTCGATAAGATACGTACCCATTCGTGACGCTGTTTCCCATACGCCCCTGACTGCGATAATCACTATCGAAGCAGGGGGAGTACAGCCAATCTGCTCAAAACGCAGAGTTAGTGGACTGTATATTTGTGACGTATCTCGATAATCGAGAATCCGTCCGCTCACACTGGCGTAGTCACGGTTAAACTGATTCTACTGCGTGGGCGTCGGCGTAGGAGTGGCGGTTAATCTTACAAGGAGGTTGTAAGGCTCCAAGTTCGATAATCCAGCCGAATTAGCCCGTGCTTCAACAACCTTGATTCAAAGCTCTTGCGTGACTCAATACGTCACGCGGCTATAGGAATCTCGGTGGAAGACGTAGTCCAACTCACCACTTACACGCACAAGATCGACTATCTGCGCACAATAGAAGCGGCGTATAACGTAAGCGTGTTCAACCAGTCACTATTCTCACTTGTAATCTTAGCTCAGTCGTAATGACAACGGCGTATACGGAAGGTACAACTATATTGATTGAACGGGTCAAGCCTGCCGAGATCTTTGTCGCGCTCTCTCACTCAGAGGAGGGGGACGTAGCTAGGACTTACAAGTCAAGACCTGTGGCTGGACCTGTTAATTCCGGCACAGAATAATATACCAGTTCCGTAGAAAAGGCGAGGGTGTATAGGATTGACCGTACGGAATCGGAAGCACGATTCCTTCCAAGGGATTCTCTTGAACGGCGGGCAGTGAATTCGGGGAACGAACACGAATCTCGCGTCAACCATTCCGAAATACACTTGTGCGGTGAAACAATAACCATGCACTTTTTTGTAATCGAAGCACCGTCAATACCGGTGCTCGTCGGGAATACCGGGAGCTCATAAAGGGAGCGTCGCGCGGTCCGAAAGGTCGTACGGCAGTGAATGTATCACGTTCGATTATCGAGAACTCGGAAAATCCGGAGTTCGATATCTCGCTCGTGTTCGTCAATTCTCTTACAACGGGTGGAACGATCTCGAATACGAGACCAGTTCCGTTCGTACAGTCGTTGCCAATAGCGTCGCCGTCAAAGACTTGTAACAAGTGTCCGACAGCGCGACTGAAGAGTACGCGACAGGTTATGGAGATCAAAACTCGGAAAATCCAGAATTTGATCAATCTCGCTAGGGCTTGTCGGCTCTCTTATAGCGGGAGGAACGATCTCGTAAACGAGACCAGTTCCGGTCCACGGTCGTGCCAAAGCTCGACGTCAAATACTTGGTACAAGTATCCGACAGCTCGACTGGAGAGTATGTGACAGCTGCGAAGACTCGTAAGCGAGTGTTCACTAGCACGCCTCGATACCAAATGCTCGCCAGCACGATTCGTGAGCGAGTTACTCCTCGCACGTCTTGTGAGCAAGTGTCTCCGCGAACTGGCAGGCGTCGACGATCGTCCCGAGAGAGTGTCAGCTGATCCGCTACGCGGCGCTGTCTCTCTCTTATCCGCCTGTCTCTGTTCAACGTAGGTTTGTATGTTGTTCGCTTTGTCTCTCTATACCTTCGCGACACGAGTTTGATTTGAACGCTTTGTACGGTGATCAACCGATCGCCGTGTTTATCGGCTGTCATTAGCTGGTAGCCAGAAAGTCACGCCGTTTTTACTTGAACTATTGTTGGTTATTTGGCTCCTCGGAAGAATAACATCGAGGAGGTCACCAACGAATATAGATCCCGATAATCGCGAAATTCAAGCACGTTTCAAACTAACGTGATATTTAAACATATGTCCAGTCTAGTATGTATGATTTAATTGTTCTTATTTTGGTTAATTTGTGCAGTAAATTGAGAGGAGTGTGATCATTTTTGTTTAGGATTGTTGTTAGGAATTTGTTTTCGATGACTTGGGCTTGTTAGATTTTTCGACTGTGGCCCAGATTTGATGACCGTAGAGGATGATGAGTCTTACACATTTTCTGTATCGGTTAATTTTAATGCTGATTTTTAGTTTACTGTTTGGGGCTATGAGGGGGTAAAGTCTTCTTAAGGCTGGGTAAGCTAGTTTGACCCTGTGATTAATTGCAGGAGCCCATGTTAGTTTCTTATCTAGGATAACTTCTAAATATCTTGCTTGCTTTTTTCAGGGGATAGGGCGTAGTGAAGATGAGTGCTTCGGTTTTGGTGGGATTTACTTTGATTTTCCATTTTGTATAGAAATTCAATGGGAGAGCCAAGGTGTTGTTGGAAGTACTGGGTGACTTTGTGATGCTTTTAAGAGGAGGCGTAGAGAGCAGTGTCTTCTGTGTAGAGAGCATGTTGGGTATTATTATGATGACAGATGTCAATGATTAAGATTGAGAAGAGTGTTGGACCTAATATTGATCCTTATGGGACCCCTGCGGAGACGGTTCTAATTGTGGAATTTGTTCCATTGATGGAGACGGAGAATTCCCTGTCGGTGAGATAGTTTTTCAATATTCTAGTAAAGTATTTTGGTGTGTCGAATTCTTTTTCAATGTCGAGTAGATTTTTGCTGTTTTCCAATGCAATGTATTCCGTGACTCTGAGAAGTTGGTGTATGGTGGAGCGTTGCGGCCTGAAACTAAATTGTTCATTAATGATTCTTTGGTTATCGGTGAGGTATTGGTTTAGCTCTTTCAAGAAAATCTTTTCGAAGACTTTGCCTAGAATGTTGAGTAAGCTGATTGGTCTATAGCTGGGAGGGTCTTTTTTTATTTTACCTGGCTTCTTGGTTGGGATTACTTTGGCGAGTTTTGGGAAATAAGAGAGGCGGATGTATTCTCGTAGGATACAATATAGTTGGAGGATGGGAATCTTAGGGAGATTTTTCAGTTTTTTGGCCGTGATGTGATCATAGCCGGGAGCTTTATTGTTTGTGGGGGGGGGGGGGGAGATGGTGTTTCCGTTGGCTTGTGGGGAGATGATTAGTGAGGTGTCTTTGACTGCTGTTCCAACTAGGGAGCTTTGAGAGAGAGTCTTGTCGTGTATTACTTGAAAAGTGTCGGCTATCTTATTTGCTTTTTCTTCGTCTGTGTTATACTTGTTTGTGCTACCTGTTAGAACAGGGATTTGTTCGTGTTTGAGTTTCGTGAGTTGGTAGGTGGTCCATAGAGTATTGTCGCAAGTTTTAATTTTTTCGTGTTTGGATTGCCAGATGGAGTTGTTATGTTCTTTGATTAATTTTTGGATTTTTCCGGTTAAGAGATTTCTTTGAAGTTTGTACATAGGATTTCCCGTTCTTTGGTATTTTCTTCTCATTTTGTTTCTTTCTCTGATGATGTCGGTTAGGAGTGAGTTCGTATGTGGGGGTGGATGGAAGTGGGTGGTGTTTGATTTGTTGAAGGATCGGTTAATATGAGGTTTTCGAAATTTGAGCAATTTGAATTTGGTTTGTATCGAGATCATTTTGGAGTTCTGGGAGTTTGGGCCGAAGATTGGTAGCGTTCCATGTTATGAGTTTGGAAGGGATAGATTTTGTATTAATCATCAAGTTGTTGGACAATTTGAATGATTGCTCTGACCTCCTCTAGGTTGGATTTACAGGGGAGATAGTGTATTTGTATAAGATCTAGGATTTTGAGGATGGTGTCCAGTTCGCCTCAGGAATGTATGGCTTTGATCGTATCGGCAATGTTATTTTTAGTTTCTGTGGATTTAGTGGCGGCTGCCTGAGCGTATGACAGGGTTGGTCGAGTCCGGGCGGGGGCGTCCTCGATGATCTCGAGGCGAGGGGGGCCTTAAACCCTCCTCTATACTCGATCATCAATAGCGTCCCCGAAGGTCGTCGGCTGTTCTAAGCGGGCGGCTTAAACACCCATCCGGCGGCCTAAAAGAGGGGAGGCATACGTCATTCGTCGTGTGTTGTTCTCGATTAGAGTAGGTAGGAGGGGACCGCGTCCCCCTCCTGGGAGGAATGTGGAAGCGGGGTGTCCAGTTGGACATGAGTGCGCAGATCACGGGCACCCCTAGGAGCTTTAGGGATGGGCGTGGCGGAATTAGTGGGTATACCGGCTGTTCGGGCTCAACCGTCGGCTGCGCCCGATAACAACAGGAGCATCGACCTGTCGACTGAAGGACCGCCACGGTCCCCAAAAGAATACCGCGTGCGCTCGCCCAAACGGTCGTTTGCGCGAGCGGTTACAATTCGAATCGTCGTTTTCGCTGCCGAACCGTTCGGCAACGCGTTCCCCGCGACACCCCTCGCCGCGCCAGGACGACAGTCCATATACACACCCGCGGACCGAGACGCGCTAGAATTACGATTAGCGAGTTGACGTGAAAACAGCGAACGAAGTAATTATTAACCATGCCAGCATCGTGACCCCGCGCCGCGACTCCTGCGCACCGTTGCACGCCCTGCGTACACACGAATTATTCTGCGTTCACACGCGCAATTGTACTTGTGTCGTCCACCAATAAAGTGACAATTATTTAACGTGCCCTCTTCTCAAAATTGGTCCCATCGACCTCGCCGGCATTCCCGTCCACAATCGACGAACACCGGCCTTGCATACCCCGGCCGGGGAGTCTCACATAACCTAGTCTCCCTCCCTCGAGGGGGAGGGAGGTGGTTATCCATAAAGACATTACCTGGAGGTAATCTAGTTAAAAAAAAGGGTTGATCGGGTGGAGGTGGGTTTTTGGGTTATGTTTTGTCTAGGTGGTATTAAGGGAGTAGTGGTTTGGGAGAGAGATGAGCTGTTGGTGGATGAGTTTTGCCTTTTTTGAAGGGAAGCAAGTAAGGCAGGGCACTTGCTGTCATTTGCCGGATGATCTCCTTTGCAGTTGGTGCAGGTTGCAGGAGTGTCGGGAGCTTTTTGGCAGGTCCTGGTGTCGTGGTTACCTGCGCACTTGACACATTATACTGTTTGTTGCAGTTATTGGATGTGTGGCCGTGAGCTTGGCACCCGAAGCACTGGATGAATGGTTTTTGAGAGTCATACTTTTACCAGTGGACTCTAAGATTTTGAATGGCTCGAATTCTTTTTGCTTGGGCTAGAGTGGTTCCGGTTTTTAAGGTAATTTTGAATATTGGATACTTAATGTTTGTTTGTAGCTCTCAGCAGGATAATGGTTCGAGTCCCTGAGTTGTGATGTTATTTATTATTGTTGCAGGGAGGAATCTGAGTAGGCCTTCGGCTACTACTGCTAGTACTTTCTCGGAGTTGAGAGAGGAATTGTATTTGTTCTTTAATGCAAGTGTTTTTAAAGATATCGTAATCTGAGGTGTCCTGAAAATTGATTTTAAGTTTGCCGTTGCAGAATTTTGTATGAAACCTGTTGAAGTATTCTTGCTTGAGTTTTTTGTTGAATTTGATTAGGTTGAGGTTTTCATAAATGTATATGGGTGGAGGTCTCGGTAGAATCGGTTTTGGTATTTGCAGTTTGGGAGACTTGCGGGTTGGGTTGGTCTGTGCTGTCAATTATGCAGTCGGACAAAATCCCGAAACGGTTTTAGGTCTTGATTAGAGGCGTCCATACCTGGAGTTGTGATTAGGATTTGTGCGTGAGTTGAGTTTGAAAGTGATAGACGCCTTCTTTTGATTTTGTAGGGATCAGTTTCCCTCCTGGACTTTCTTGTTGTCTGGTTTCATGGGCCAGTGGATGCGGGTGGATCCAGGGTTTTTTTCGATGATACAGTGATGAAAATCCAAGGTGGAGAGTCGTTGTATCCTGGGATATGGTGAAGCCTGGTGATCGTGCACACAAAATCTGCCTGCACTTATTATCGTGGGAAATTACTCCCAAAATACTGTGATGTGCTCTCTAGCGAGGCTCAGCAAAGAATGATTCTGCATCGATGAATCTGCGTCAATGTATCTGAATCTGATGATGTGTCTGCCGATGAGACCGCGTTTCGGCCCCAGTCTTATTGACGAGCGCGGACCACGGAGAGACTCTCTCCAAATCTGCGCTGATTGGCACGCGTCCACGTACGCAAAAGTCTGCAAATATACCCCGCGTACACGGATCGCGAGTCACTTATCGCTCGATGGTCGGCTCGCGCGGCGCACGCTTTCGCGTCTGGAAACGGCGACCCGCGCGCTGATTTGTGCGCGACCGGGTACGCGAGAATCTATAAATAGGTCTTGCGTACACGGATCGCGCTTTACTTATGACTCGACATTTGCCACGCGCGGAACTCTGCTTCGTTGCAATTCGTTTTAAAAAGTATCGCATGTCTTTCCTATAGTTTTGTTGCATCTACAAGAGCGTATTTTCACTTAGTATTAAAATTCTTTGAACCGTAGCTTTAAGGAAGCTGTAGAACTATATAAAGTGTTACTATTATGTAAACAATAACATATACATAAAGTAAGAAAAAATTCTTACTAGAATACACTTTCTATTAATTGTCTTATATGCCTTATCGTTTTGTCGCGGTGTGCAATAGGTACCATATTACCTTCCCGTGTGCATATGATTATAAATACTAAAATAAAGAAACACTTTATTTCTTCCTCAAGAATGTATGTTTACTTAAATACGTTGTCTTCGTACAGGAGTGCGATGTTGCAGTGAAAGAGGCTGCATTGACAGTGGTTTCGAGGTCAGTAGAACACACAGAACGTTTCGTTATAATTGTAAACAGCATTTACGACCAAGTTCCATTAGTGTACCTTTATTTTTAAATGAAGGAAGATTTCTCGAAATTATATATATTATAACAAAAGAAAAAAACGTCTACGAACGATACTATCTGATACTTACAAGATCTTACGAATACATTATGATATTAAAATTTAACTTTCATGGAGTGATCCCTTAAAAAAGATTCCTGGATTACATGGTCAATAAAATTGATTTTTGTATTTTTACGAATGCACCCTTAAAGTAATTTTATATAATTGACAAAATTGTAAAAGTTATAGAGGTTGAAAATATTCGATATCGTTGATAACATGTTGGTCATAGTATAATAATATGGAAATTGCCTTAAATCGTCTATCCTTACATCCGACAAAAATTGCTTTTCCATTACATACTTTGTAACTTATATTTTGAAAATGAGATATCTCAATTTTATTTATGGAAACTTTACTTGCTCTGATCTTTCGCATGAAATTGTCATAAATATTTATAATTATCTACCCTATCTATTGCACACTTTGCTATTCTATGGTTTTTCCCTCCACTGTCTCTTTCCTTTTATTTTGCAGCCTTACCAGTCAATATATAATCTTGTAAACCTGCTTTCCACACACTACCTCTTCTATATTAACACTTTCATCGCCATGTCACCCATATATGGGTGACGGAATTATTTATACAGAATTGAAAATTAATTTGTACATTGGTTGATTGTGTGTACAAAATGTTCTTACGGTCTGAGGTATAGAAGAGGTTGAAGCAGTAATTAATATGACAGAACTAAACATCTTAGTTTTTCTTTTGTTAAATATATTACTTTGATTTTGTGTAATTTTTATGATTGTCGAGTGGGCGATCAACGTGTTAATACCACTACCGGTTTCATTGTAATCCTTTATTAGATGTTCCAAATTGCCGAATCTATCTTCGAATAAATCGCAACTTTTTCGTACTTCCCAATATTTGTTCCAGTTTTCTAGGTTTTCACAACGTGCCTGTGCTATTAATTTCTATCCCCATTTTTCCGTGTTTAAACATTCGGGTAGACTTGTGATTCGTATGCATTTATACCTGCTATTGTATCTTGATAGTCACTCACTGTTCCATACTGCTTCTTCAAACTTCCAACCTCTGATAAATACTTGCTTTCACAATCAAATTCTCTTTCTTTGTCTCTTCCAGCACTACATAATTCGTGCTACGCATGTCCAGGTCTAGGGTCCATTTGATGTACCGTCCGCGCCTTACAACGTCGTACTCGAAAGGAATGCGAAAGAAATTCACCAAGAAACCGCCTAATTGATCAGGCGCACACAGTTCAGTCAAATGCATCCTTGTCATTTGCTGAGAAGATTACCACTACTATCTACTTCAGGTGTATCGCACCGGCTGACGGTGAACTTCGCACCCCTTGCCCCTGTGCCGTCTCGCGTCTCTTCTTATGAGAAAAGGAGTAAATACCTCATCAGTACTCTTTCGAATTCCGTAGAGCACAATTATACTGGATGTGATTTTCAATCACCTATGTAACATATTTATCATTTCAATTATAATGGGCTTTTAATGCGGCTGAATTGTTGTTGCAACAACCCATTCGACCAGACGCACAGTGGTTCGAATGCCACAATTAGCTGAACAAAATTCATTTTCAAATCAACAAAAACTAATTTCTCAAGAAAAAAGCCTCGTCTTAATTGTTAATGTTTGTAGATTAGTCAAATGTAACAATGTAAAATAAACATGATATTCAGAAATTTTTTTCTTAGAGAATACATTTTTTAAAAATTGCTTTGTCCTTAGTTTGTACGCGTACTCTTTTGGTATACAACGAATTTTTTTTGTTATGGTTCCTGTCCTGGTGTTATTTATAGATGGCAGTCACTGTACTGCTTACAAGAGATGGGGTAAAAACGGTGGCCACGTTAAAAAAGACAGTTGTGAACCGGTTTGAAATATTCTTCCGGAATTATTTTTGTTATTGTATTCGCTATCGCATGAACCAAAGGATGAATATTAGTACACTCACTTTTTTGTCATTCATACTTCTATATATAAAATTGACCGTTTTTTAATACGTTTTGGTTAAACTCGCATTAAACATTGTCATTTTAATTCATTTGTCTCACAGAGAGATACAAAGTTGAAGAATTTCTATCGTTTTTTAATTTCAGAAGATCTTGCAATGAATTATGATGGCCACCGTTTAATGAAAGAGTATATGCACCACGCCGCTCCACACAACAAGACTAAATTGTATGAAGAGTTAAGACTTTTTACTATCGTTTAATCACAGCCTAAACCTGCAAAACATTGCAAATCAAATGTCTTGGGAACTATTACAACTGAAGGAATAGTTTAATGGGCAACATTTCGTAATTGTTCAAAGCTCAAACGCATTAAAAACACATTTAAATAAGTAAGACGACCAGCATGTGTAGCACCGTGTCAGGAAGATATAAAGATAACGAAAGTCATGGGAATTGTGATTAACACTAGAAAGACTGAAACTTAGTGTATACCTATATTGCTCAAAAGCAGTCAAAATGACTGCATTGTGAAAGAATAACTAATGTGTAAAGAAAGCTTAAAATTAATTTTTAATATTTTTTATATTATTTACAGTTATAGAACAAGTTATTAGTAAATATTAACAAGAAAAAAAATTTACTTTTCCTGGGCATATTGATGACACTTTCATTTTCATCATTGGTGATCGACTCTTCTTCTAATTGAAATTAAAAAGCAGTCAAAATGAATTCCTTGAGCAATCTAGTGTTAAGAAGGGATTCTTATGTACAAAAATACGTGTTTTTTTACAAAAACTATTTATATTATCGGTGTAAAATGTTTTGGCATACTAGTAGACAACTTAAAACTATCACAAAAGATTTTTTTGTTTCAATTTTCTATTGATTTGATGACAATTATTTTCACAATTATTATTACAATCCTGTCAATCTTGGTAAAAAAGTAGCTAACATTGGCGTACACAAAACAAAAAATGAAGGATTATCTTAAAGTTTGATTATTTACGCTGATATTGAATCAACCATGAAGAAAAAATATAGAGAGTTGCAAATGTTATAGATTTTCGATAGGAAAATTAATCTTGTATCATAAGAAAAAACTATTATAAACAAGAAATTAAATTAAAATTGTGAATTGAATAAGCCTTGTCGGAAATTGATTAGTTGATATGTTTTTA
Source organism: Sphecodes monilicornis (assembly GCA_913789915.3). Taxonomy (NCBI): domain Eukaryota; kingdom Metazoa; phylum Arthropoda; class Insecta; order Hymenoptera; family Halictidae; genus Sphecodes; species Sphecodes monilicornis. The sequence continues at coordinate 3,880,171 of OU565292.1, forward strand.
AGTTATTATATACGCTAGTTTAAAAATCATAGTTCTACGAAACATGTCTATTATACAATAAATAGTAAGAATGATTGATTTTTAAAAAACTTGTACTTCAAGATTATCTGTTTACCTCCAAAAAAAGTACTAGTCCCATATCTCCAACAGCTATTTTGAAAAAAAATTCGTAAAAACCATTGTTTTCACTGCCATTACACGTCAAACCTCCCTTAACATTAAAAGTCTACCACAGTCAAATGACCAATTTTTTTTACAATTACTGAAGCTGTAAAGACGCTTCATGAGAAATTGTTGGAGAGATTTTATTGGTTAAGTATGTACAGTATTTTATCGATAATCGACCAAACCACGGGCCCGGCCAGGGACAATTACATGCCAGGGATATTATTCTTCGACTTTTGCCGAACGTAAAAAAGGACATCGAAGCTCGAGAGGCCTCGGTCGCCGAGGAGTATAATACGGGTCCGGTATATCGGTGTGAAGCCACTACTAACTTCTTTATTTTTTTATTATTTACCAGCATATTCGTCGCATTGGTCTGATCAAAATGATACAAAATAAGATATAATTCTGATAATATTTACTTGTGTAATGAACGATCAAATTTTTGAGAGCAAAGAAAGACAACATATGGAAAAGAAAGAGACGCGGATAGTCGCAGCCCCCGGCACAGTTCAAAGGCCCTTCGACTCTGCGTCCGAAAATTTCATCGTTCATTACACACGTAAATATTATCATAATTATATCATATTTGGCATCATTTTCATTAGAAAAATGCAACGAATATGTTGGTGAAAGTTCCATAATGAAAATAATAAAAAATGAAGAAGTTTTGTCATTGGATTAGTAGTGGTCTCACCGATATACTCAACCCGTAGTATGTTACACTTCTCGGCGACCAAGGCCTCTCGAACTTTACGGCCCCTCACGGGGTATACATCACGGTAGTGGGTATAGTTCTGGGACAATTATAGGGCAGACACTTGGGACATTTATCAATAAAATACTGTACTTCAATCAAAATCGCGCAGAATCGAAATATATTCAACCATGTCACGTTTAGAAGATAAAATATGAACACCATTCACTTTGAAGGGCGTATACTGTTTTTTAATTTTCGAAAGATCGATTTTTTCATTTTTTTAAGTATAAGTGTTGTAGACTATGTGTACAAGTGAATTTATTTGAACTGATAAAATTAACGTGGTTATAGGCGTTACAAACATGCAACTCACAATAAATATAATGTATAGTTGTATCTTTACACACGTTTTTCTCGAAACAGCTTTTTTCAAAACTTTTGCAACGATGTCTCAAGTTCTAGTTGACCAATTAACTTGAAATTTTGAGAGGATATTTAACATTATATCCTATTATAGCACCAATCAATACTTTTAAAATCCTTCGTTTTTTCTTATTTCTTTGCCGTGCTAATGGTGGAAAAATAAAACAAAAATAGTAATTCGAGTTCAAAATGCCACCATTTTATAAATAATCAAGATTTTGAATTCTTTTTGGTTTAGACCATAGTCACATTCATGCTGATTAATATACATTTTTATTTTTCGTTTTCGATCAGCACAAGGACCGGAATCATAGCAAAATATACTCTATAAAAAGATATATAATTCGTGTAATTTTGATTATTTTTACTTAAAAGAAAGAACTTGTGTATTTCAAATGCCCATAAATATGTGTGCAAAATCCTAATAGAAGGCGTAGAATAGTTCTACTGGAAAAAATTACTAAAACTCAAAAACCAGAATACTGCTTAGAGGGTAATTCCCATTTAGAGCTGTCAATTTTAGACAAGTTATGAGATAAAAAATGATTAGGTTATTATAAATGATATGTTTTAAAATTTGATGTACATGCCTAGCGGTGGTCGATGTTAATACATTGTAATTTTTATACAATTATCTTTATTATTACAATATTATTTACATTATTGTATTATTCCATCAGAATCACTTTTCACGACTGCTATCATATTTCAACAATAAATTGGCTAATTTTCTTTGAATTTGACACATATATAAAATAGAAATCCCTTTATCTGGGCAATTAGAATGATGCAGAAAATTTTTAATTTAACAAAGCAGCAGTCGTATGAAGCAGAGATTCGTTACAATTGAAACTTCTTGAAGCAGTAAAAGAATACTATCGTTGATGTTGAACATTATCCTAGTTCACAAAATAAAGGGGTCTCTATTTCATATATAAAATTTGAAGAAGATTCACCAATTCATTATTCAGATATCATGACAGCCATGAACAGTGATATGCTGCTGGAATCATATAATAATTTAAATAATAATAACGATAATTGCACAAATATTTCAGTGTATTATCTTGAAATGTAGTCAAACATGTATATCAAATTTTAAAACACTTGATCTATAATAATCTAAACATTTTTTATCTTTCATATGTTGTCTAAAATTGTCGGCTCTAAATGGGAATACCCTCTTAATGCTTGGTATATTCAATGCTAAAGCAGAAGCCTCGCTTATCAGCGTTATTTGCGAAGACCGGTGACATTGATCTCGAGTAACATTGCTATTTCCGGAGATGGCCGAGTCCAGAGTCAAACGCGTAGTCTTACGAAGCAAAACCACCTTTCTCCTAATTGACTAAGGAGAAGGAAGAAATCCGTTGCGGCAACCAGCCGTGTAGCCCTTGCTACGTCACTGAAGGGGCCCCGTGACACACATCAATGGGCCTAAACGTAACGGTACCCGCAACAGTGACCTACTCTCCGGCCGACGGTGCTCTCTCTTCCCCTTTCTTTCCGCGCGTCCCGTCTTGCTTTCTCTTGATTCTCGGTCAAGCGACCGTCGAACGCTCCGCGAAGGACTTCCCGGCCCGTACTTTTACCAATGTTGGCTTACCAATGCCCGTTCGCCTCGCCTCGCCTCGCCTCGCCTCACCGCACCACGCCTTACCTCGCATGTGTAGTGTGTAGTGTGTAGTGTGTAGGGTGTATTGTGTAGTGCGTCTACTGCCGGCTGATTACAGCCAGTAATGAAAGCGTCCTCTTCGCGCGTGGAGGTGCTGACATGTAGCCGCGAATGCTCGCTCGTCTTCCTGTCGTCCTTTTTACGGTAGCAATCGGCCTGTCAGTGAAAACGATACGCGTCTGAACCAGCAGCGTGATCGCCGTCCTTCTTGGCCGCCGGTCCAACACTCTAAACAAACGTCAAACACGAGTTATGAATGTAATCGTGAGTCTTGTCCTCCAGGTGAGCTTACTTCACCCGTATCTAATATCAAGCAACCAAAACCGTTCGCAAACTTAAATCTGTGCAAACATTTTCATTAAACTTATTGAACCGAGCATCCAGCAATTTATAAAAACGCTGTTTATCCCCCCGACACGGAGTCCAGGTTTATTTCAACTCAGAGTACTAAAATCGTGATTCAATTGATTAGTTCCTAGCGAATTAGTTAAACCAGCAGGTACTGCATTAATTAATTAAGAACAATAAAAAAATTAACGTGTCTACAAGAAGTACCTTCAAGAATATATTTAAAAAAATTCATAAATAAACCAGTGAATTGTCCGAAACATTATCAATTATAATGTTACAGTCATTCACAATAAAAATCGTACATAATGTATCGACGCATATTTTAACTAAGTTTAGTAACAGGATAAGGATTCTGACAAAAATTAAATTACCAATTTATAGTTTAACATATTTTTATAATTCGTACAAAAAGTAAAAAATAGAAATTACTTTTTATTTCGAAAAAGTAATTAAAACTAAGATATGACGCAAATTAACCTCACATTCAAATTTGTAGATTTGAATTTCCCGCGTTTCTTTTAACAAATGAGTAATTTGTGTTTGATGCGATCTTTTGTTGGTAATTTGTTCTGTAAATTTAGTACACACGTTGGGTATTTACTTATAGTTGTGAGGTGATTTTCATCAAAATGATTGAATTATGAGGTAAACAACAATTGCAGACCGTGAACTTGTAATTCGGCATATGAAGAATGGAGTGTCTTTTAGAGGCATTACAAGAATAATATACAGAGGTGTTTCGATAATATAATTTATAATAAAACATTTTAAAGAAGAAACCCGCGTAAAGAACAAAACAAAAAGTAACCCAAAGACACAGCTAACGGAAAGTGACGAACGATGGATAATTCGAAAAATAAGAAAGAATCCAATAGAAGATGCCCAACAATTGCAGCTGATATTTTGAAATATTTACAGAAATCTGTGAGTACCGAAACAGTTCGAAGAATATTAAGAAAGCATAATTACAATGTTGCAAAACGAAAATCATACGTGAATGCCAAGAGTAGAGAAAAAGTATTAAAAGCAAAGGAGTATATTAATAAAGATTGTAACTTTCAGAAGAATGTTATTTGCAAGGATGAAAACAAAATAAATATGTTTGGATCAGATGGGAAAACTAAAAGGCGAATGCTAAATGAAGCATGTCGGTAGTACGTAGTTTTAATAGTGTCATGGTCAGGGGTTGTATTTTGACACTTGGAGTCGGAAATTTAGAATCTGTACTAGGATTTATTAACAAGTGACTTTATTAAAGTATTTTAAAAACAAATATTTGAGAGATAGTGCCCAGAAATTAGGAATATTGAATTCATTTATATTTTATGGAGATAAGGTTCCTAGAGCATAAGTCTAGAGTTTCACAAAAGTAACTATATATTGTATAATCACCTCAAAGTGATTCACACACAGTCACAATCGCTGGATTTAAATATAACAGAGAACATTTGACAGAAATTAAGAATAAAATTAAAGGAATTTGAAATATCGAATAAAAATTAATGAAAAGAAGCACTGCAGATGGTGTGGATAAACATTGAACCAAATTTTTTAGAAAAATTAGTAAAGTCAATGCCACGACGATTACAAGTTATAAATAACAAAGTATATTCCGCCAAATATTAAAAATTAATTTTTTACAATGTTATTATATAACTATGCGTTATTTCATATCTTGTACGAGTTTGAATACGGGGTCAATTTCGATCAAATTTTTGTTTCCGTTACATTTTTATAATAAAATATAAGTAATTTCTATTTCTTTAGTTTTTGTCATAACAAGTTATGAAAATATATTAAACTAGAAGTTGGTAATACTATTTTTGTCATAATCCTTATACCATTACTAAACTTAATTTAAATATCTGTCGATACACACTGCACGATTTTCACTTTGAGTAACTGTATAAGTGTGGTCTTTAAAATGTTTTAGCTGTCGCTCACTGTTTCTTAAAAAGTTATTACCGATATAACTTTTATAATAGAATGTATCTTTTCGATATTGGTCTAGATCTGTCTCAGGTTTGTGTAATTAATAATAATATGCTTTCTCTGTGGTTGTAACATACAATTCTTTGTACTTATGACTTTTAAAACATAAAAGAAACCACGCAAAACAGAATAATTGTAGACCTAGACTTAAATCACATTTGACCCAAACTAATATCGTCTCTCCCTTTTCAAAAAGGGCTGACTATTTTTTTTGAGCTATTGGCTTGGACTTATACTCGGCCAAGAAAAATCATCTTTAGCCAATAATTGATTGCTTTGTTCTTAATTCTTGTTTGTTATTTAGTGCGTAACGTACTCCATAAGAAAATTTCTGACGACATGTGCGAAGGTCATAAATACGCTTTCATGAAGCATCGAGCGTTCAAAAGTATCAGTTAGTCCAGAGTTATTTCCGGTTTTTCTTGTCAGACCATTTGGACCTTTAGTGATGGAATGTTTTCTTATTTACTTTTCACAGCTTTTACTTTTTAGTTCAAACACTTGTCGTATGATCAATATGTACTGTTAATGTTATTATTTATGAGTATTTGTTATGCAAATTCAAAACTAGAACGGAGTTTCAAATTAGCTTACAAAATTTCTACGATATTTCGAAGTATATATGTAAGTGGTTGCCCAAAAGTGACTAAAAAATTAAAAATATAACAGCAAGCAGACATCCTTAGAGTCGAATAAAAAACGGCAGCAAGGTCCCACACAAAAATCGCTCGATAGAAAAAAATTTGGTAAATATTACATTTAGGGGAGGCACCTCGGATGACCTTGACCTTGATATGTTGTCAAGGGCAACATTCTGAACAACTTTTCTCTATCCATCTATCATATCGCTCGGACTTAGTGTCCGAGATAATTGCAAAAAACTTTCGTTAAATTTTGGTTGTAAAGACCTAACACAGACTTAACACCATCTTGAGTGTTTGGTCGTCGCTCGTTTTCTATTAAACACTCCAGATGGTGTGAGGTCTGGATTATCTAACCAGAACTAATACCATTTTGAAGTCGTCCAATTTCAGAGAATGTCCGATAATATATGTCAAATCCAAAATTACATTCATGTAGATACTGGCAAATTGCAATATAGTAGCATCGGTATATTTTTGTTCATAACTTTTTAATAATAATCGATCGACGGCGAAAACCTCTTGCGGTTTACTTAGAAAGATGATCTTGATAACATATGTCAAGGTCAAGGTCATCCGAGATGCCTCCCGTAAACGTAATATTTACCAAAATTATAGTTTTCGGATCATTACTTATCGTTGCATTGCAAAATTATTTAACAGAACAGCACCTGCAGATAAAAACAATGTAAAATCAAACTTATAGCATTCGGAAAAGATTATTAAGTTTCATGATTAGACTGCGGATCTTTATGCAAAAGAAAAATTGTGTGTACAAATTGTACAAAATAGGAGCCAAATCATTCTTTCTTTAATGATTATAATCAGCTCGAACTAGCACATTGATAGTTTTAAAGTCTTTTAATCTATTCACTGCATTCAATTGCACTTACTCTTTTTTTTCATAAATCCATAAAATCCACAGTCTGATAATGACTGTATATAATGATTAAAACGATAATTACAAAACTATACTTTTCTAAACCACCTAATGTTTATCGTAGCGTAATTGTGTTTTCGTGCACGTACACTTATGTAGGAGCGATCTAAAGTTTCACCTAAACAATTTTTTTTTTTGAAAGTCAGCTCTATTCGCTTGTTTTACATTACAATAAAAAGTAATCTTACATACAAGATAATACACTCTTTATTCAAACGAAAGCATTGCTAAATCTTCAGTGACCGATTGTTTACTTCTAATCGACTATAATTGAAAATAATCAGATAATCTTTCTGATTGTTTGTATTGAGTGAAGTTTAAGAAATTTTGTGTAACTTAAATCACCGAGAATTTGATGATTCATGTAATTTATAAGAACTTTACAACATTTGATGCACGATTTTTTGTTGCTGTTGTATTACTCGTTGAATGAAAAGTTAACGGCCAGCACTAGAATGTCTTAGGGACCGGGACCCTCAGGGTGCATCACGTGGAGGTTAGATGAACTTGCATCTAGTGTATATGTACCTACTTAACACATTGTTGACCGAATGCAGTGAAATGAATCGTGCTTACCTGTTTTTACGAGAATCGTAAAAAATTAGCATAGATAAAATATCATTCAATATCACAGACTACCAACATTTGAGAAATTAATGATAAGTATCAATTGGCATCTCTCATTAAAGACATTCAAAAAATGAAAGACACCAATTGGTATCTCCAGTCAACAACGTTCGAAAAATAAAAAACTCTTATTGACGCCTTTGCTCACATTGTTCTGTTAATGTATGATGTATTTGTACAACAATGTTATATATGCAGAAACATATGATGTATTTCGTTAAAAATTTGATCTCAATTTAGATCTGTCATACGATTAACAAGTTCAGTTGTGTCAGTTGTGTCTTTATGTAGCGTTTTCTGGGATACTCTAACGTCGTTGACGTACTCCTTATTTGAATTTCATCCAATAAGAGATCGTATAACAAGTTTTATGGGGTAATTCTGAAGAATTTATGTCAATCTTTGAATTCGTGATGATATAAACTGCATATAAATATTGTTGAAAGTTTGAAGAGTCTTTTGAATTCATTTTTGTTTCACTTTACTATCCACTTCCTAATACAGAAGCAACTTTTAGTGCAGTGAAAGTATTAATGCATGTAAAGTATTAAAGCATGAAATAAATAGATTCGTTATCCAAATTCTGTTAAAAACGCGCATATACAAATTGAACTGATGTGTTTAAAAACTGTATATATTTATTTTTATTAACTTTTCATGAATGAAAAGTCAATATATTTTTTTTGAACGAATGATAATACTTTTGTTGAATGTATATCTTTAGTTATAGTATAATGATTATACGTTTATACTACACATCATATATGCATTAAATGAGAATGTTAAAACGTATCTAATATTAATTTATTTCGACGAATTTTCATAACCAACATTCTCGAAAACAAAGTCTGGAATGAAAAAAATGATCCCGTATTTTCGACTTATTTTGTCCTGTAGAATCACCCTTTTCGCAATTGTACCCAATATTAGGACACCCTGTAGACATATGGAATAAAGTAGTTTATGAAACTTTAAAGTACTTTTTCAAGAAAACTGTTGATTTACGATCAATGGTTCCTTCGAGACTTCTGTTCCTTTTGACGAGTACTAAACGTTGCAATAGAAAAAATGTTGACCTTGAGGTTTTGGTTTGCGGCCACTTTTTTTTACATACCTCTGCCGATCCAAAGATGTAGAATCACCTGAAAAAACCATGACAAAACATTTTGTTAAACCTTGTATATAATATCGCGATCCCCCGACTTACTAACATTAGTTCGCACCGAAAATTTTGCCCATCATATACAGTATATGTATGTAGATCAATTTGATTCTATCTCATTGTTGGGCCCCGTTAATCTCTAATACACCTTATTATTGTATACTCAACACGTTTGCTTCGTCTTCCACTCAACTAATACATGAATCCATTCCGGATGAGCTTTGACTTTCGATTGGTAGAAAGCGGTCATAAGACGTGGTATGAATTATTAAAATTCATACCGTCAACATATCTAACCCATTAGAAATAAAAGCATCGAGGAAATCCTTTAATATCTTTGTGCAAATACAGTTTGTAATTAATCGGTTTCTTAGACTAAACAAAATTCTTACTATTCTAATTATAAAAATATGTGAACTATTGTTTATTTATCATACCATCACATAAATAAATATTCACGAACTTAATACAAACTTTAATGCTTACAATTCTTGACCTTACATACCATATTATCTTAAAGTATGCATATATAGATCAATGATATTTACCTCAACAAAGAAGACTTCTAAGAATATATGTTCAACATATTTGTAAGCCTATTTCTGAATCTTAGTTTATAGACATTATAAATAATTGCTCTACAATATTTTAAAACAATTTATAATATTGGGTTCTTAGTAGATTATAAATTTTCATAAATATATTTTGGCATTATAACTTTTAAAAGAAAATCTTATATTCAAAAATTGAGAAAAATATAAATAGGAAACATTGATGTTTCTTCTACCATGGTTGCGGGGTATTGACTAATGAAATGTTTGGATATCTTCGTTAGAGATATGACTATACAGGGTGTCCCAAAAATGTCTCGCTTCCTTCAAAGAGGAGGTTCCTGAGGCCATTTGAAGCGACATTTTCCTTTGCAAAAATGGCCGTTTTGGCTTTGTTAAGGAGTTATTAACGAAAAACACGGACCAATCAGAGCGCGACCTAGAGGCGTATTGGCAGAGACGGCCGCGCGCGACAGAAGTCGAGCGATGGAGATACACCGCGGTCGAAAGCAAGGAACAAACAAGAGAAGAAAATTTTTCGAGTCCTATGTCGGATAGTTCAAATTTGAATATGTTGTAGTCTTTAGTAACCTATGAACGCATCTCGAAGGATTTTTATAAATCTCAAAAAATGTTGGTTTTACAGACGTGTAAACTTTTTTCATTAAATTATAACACTAGAACTAACGTACCGAGGAAACTGAGTTTTTAGTAGATTGTAGTGAACACATAAGAGTATCTATTGAAAATATTTCGATTCGGAAGAAATGGTTTTTTCACCATTTACTTTGCAAATGTTTTAAACAAATGCAATTTTCCTATAGCCGGGAATGTTTTAAAAATTCGAGAAAAACGTGGTGACAGCTCCAAGTCTCCTCTTTACGGACCTATTTTTGAAAAGGCAGGCGCTTTAAAATTGACGGAATTAAAATTATTTAAAGCGAACGCCCCGAAGGCGCGCGGCACGAACAGCACCGCACAGTCTAACACCGTTAATACTGAGAAAACCTTGCTTACCTTGGTTCTCCTGTAGAGTCCCAGCGAGGTGAAAATGATTCCTGTATTCACAAATTATTCTGTGTGCAACATTGAACCTGCCTACTCGTTAAATTCACAAGAGCATTTTAATTATTCGCTCTATGAAATTATCGAGCAGAAGAGGTCAATGTCCATTCATTGCACAATCCTGGCCCACATTATTACTTTATTCATAATCACAGTAAAATTATTCCCACATATCCATTGGGTCCACAAACGTTGAATGAAATCCACACAAGTGATTCACAGAAATTCACATATCACGCACAACTAATTCACATTTGATGCACGTAAATCGACTGTTTTGACTGTTGAATTAGACAAATACGTTGAACAGAGACGGGCGAATAAAAGAGAGACAGCGCAGCGTAGCGGATCAGCTGAGACCCTCGCGACGCTTCGTCGCCGCCGAACAGTTCGCGTAGTCACTTGCTCACGAGACGTGCGAGGAGTAACTCGTTCACGAATCGCGCTGGCGAGCACTTGCTATTGGGGCGCGCTAGCGATCACTTGCCTTACAAGTCTTCGCAGCAGAAAAAGTTTTCCAGTCGAGCTGTCGGATACTTGTATCAAGTATTTGACGGCAAGCTTTGGCACGACTGTGCGAACGGAACCGATCTCGTTTACGAGATCGTTCCACACGCTATAAGAGAGCCGACAAGCAATAGTGACCTCGATCGAACACCGGTATTGACCGTGCTTCGATCTCATAAAAAGTGCATGGTTGTTGTTTCACCGCGCACAAGTGTATTTCGGTGTGATTGACGCGAGATTCGTGTTCGTTCCCCTAATTCACTACCCGACGTTCAAGAGAAACTCTTGATTAACACGCTTACGTTATACGCCGCTTCTACTGTACGCAGATAGTCGATCTTGTGCGTGTAAGCGTGCAAGAGAAACTCTTGGAAGGAATCGTGTTTCCGATTCCGTACGGCCACCCGTGTAACACGGAGGACACTCTTTCCGAGTACATTTTCTCTGGCATATGCTTTGACGTCCCAGTGCCGCAGAAGAACGGATACTCGGATTGTGACAAGGTCGATTCATTATACGCTTTGCGGGAATTGATCGGTCCAGCCACAGGTCTTGATTGGTAAGTCCTAGCCTTGTCACCCTCCTTTGAGAGAGAGCGTGACGACGATCTCGGCAGACGTGACCCGTTTAACCACCATAGTCGCACCCACGTACGCCGTCGCTACTGCTATATAGCTACTGTGCTACCCCGGAGATTTACCGCGGGACAGGCTTTCGGAATAATACTCGGGTAACAGGTAGGCTTGATTGTAACGCTTTATTTTGGTACTGGTAAACACTTATTGTTACAGTCCACGACTACTTTCCTCGGTGGTCTATTAACTACTACCCGTGGGGTCTGGCGTCCCACCCACGGTCGCCTACCCCCTTTTCGCCGACAGGGTCCTTCCCTCTCTCTTCGGCCTCTTCTTCGATCAGCTCCGATCTCCACAGCTACTACCAGAGCGGGGATTGTGACTGGTTGAACAACACTTATAATATACGCCCCCTCTATATACCTCTATATATAGTGGCTTTTGTGCGTATAAGTGGTGAGTTGGACCACGTCTTCCACCGAGATTTCTATAGCCGCGTGACGTATTGAGTCACTCGCCAGCTTTGAATCAAGGTTGTTGAAGCACGGGTTAATTCGGCTGGATTATCGAACTTGGAGCCTTACAACCTCCTTGTAAGATTAACCGCCACCCTTACGCTGACGCCCACGCAGTAGAATCGGTTTAACCGTGACTACGCCAGTGCGAGCGGACGGATTCTCGATTATCGAGATACGTCAAAAATATACAGTCCACTAACTCTGCGTTCTGAGCAGTTTGGCTGTATTCCCCCTCCTTCGATAGCGATTATCGCAGTCAGGAACGTACGGGAAACAGCGTCACGAACGGATACGTATCGTATCGAATAGGTGGTTTCACACCTTCGTTCACCGATTTACTTTACAGACGCCAACGTCGCGAGACGTCCAAGGGACAACCCAGAGGAGACGGAGGAGTCGCGAACCGCCATCTTCCACGGGGATTTATTTTGATAAATAAACGGCCCACCATTAGGTGGGTCACTATCAATATAACCTCGCTTTACAACAATTTACTTTCCCTCAAAAACTCCTATCTCCTCATATTCGAGCCACCGTTGAAAAGTTGTTGAATTGTATTATACAGTCCAACTTTTTAACAAATAGGAATTGCACTTTTTAAAACTTTTTTATTTCAGCCCGTATTGAAAATTCAAAATATGCGCCTTGTAGATCTATGTTAGTTATGCACATGCTGAAGATTTCATCGAAATCGATTAACGTACACACGAGCTACAAGCGGTTGAAAGTGGTGAAAACGGCAATTTTGCATGACTTTTGGACAGTTTCAGTTTCAAATCCAGACTCTTATATATTTCAATGTGTGCTGTTTTTTCTGCGTCGACCGATGCATAACTAACATAGATCTATGAAACACATATTTTAAATTTTCATTACGGTTTAAAATAAAAAAGTTTTAAAAAGTGCCATTTTTATTTTTTCATGTAATTCCTACCAGTTGCATTTTTTTCAAAATCTTTTTGCACATTAATTAGTAAATCAATGCTTTAAATTCCTAAACAAAAGTCAAGGTGTTTGGTCCAATTTTAAAAAAGTTAGTCTGATTTAAAGGGCGTATGAATACTTTCATGGGCCATTGTATATATAACTTACTCAGATGTTTATAAGTGGCCACGACTATCGCACTTTATACCCGTAATGTAATTTCAAGATCATAAATTGGAGTTGTTCAGATAGTTTACTTTAGAAATTTATGGATAATATGTTCAAAATTTCTAGAAGAGGGTTTATTATATTTACACGACCATTAGCACGTAAATATGAATAAAAACACACATAAAAAAAGATAAACCATTACAGAACGTTCAGAAGATTAACAAGGGTAGTTCCTCTAGCGCCGGACACTTAAGGGTTTCTTATTTAAATAAATGAAACACTATAATACTTCATTTTTTTATTATGTGTTGTTTGTCATTTAACAATATTAGAAACCAAAATAAAGAGACAAATAACATTACCGTACAAGACCAAAAATATTTTGTAAATAAATGTCTTGGTTCTTATAGAATTTCTCATCGTAAAATCAAATCCGGGAGCAGAATTTCTCTATCATGCATAGTTTTAGAAAAATATCGGTTTTATAAAACTGCACGATTTTGCAAAAAAGAGGTATTACGTGAAAACTAAACATGCAAGAAAGTTCGGGTGTGAGACAAAAGATAGAGGGGACTTTTCTCTATATATGTATGTCCATGTGAATTGACGCAAGTACTTTATACGCATTATTTTTGTATTTATGTGAAAGATCCTTTATCTAGCAGGAACTTGCAATACAATATTGAATTTTACATACGTTCCTGGTAAAGAAACCATTCAAGAAAAATATTTGGTTCGGTTGGTATATGAACAGGTCAAGAAAATATCCATTGACAGCTTGTGTGCGATATGTTACCTCTACGTGACCATTGCAGATTTACTTCGACTCGCCAGTGCCGTAGTTATGCGTAGGCGATATACATATTCGTGGGTGCTTGGTTGATGGAGCAACTACTTGGTTGGCCTCGTGACAATAATTTATTATATACAACAAGATGGTAGTTATTATATACAACAAGATAGAACGTTTTTAAACTATGGAACCTCCGAATAGTCGAAGTTTCATTTTTGCTCGTTGTACGTGGTAGATCTGAAGGCCTTCCCTCACGGCCAGCACTCGTCGCATCCTCATGTACCTAACTCGAACCAATTTCAAATCGGTAGTGAGATCGTAACTTTTCGACAAGTTTATAAAAAATTATATTAGATGTATTGCTCGAGGACGTAATTAGATTTTTGTTAAGCTCTCCTCAAAACGTCTGTAAACATGTGGCGTGAACACGAAGCGGGACGCGCCTCAGCACGTGCGAGCTCGAGGACGAAACGTGACGCGTATCGTCCTCACGCGAAACACTATGAGCCTCCTTGCAAAATCTTATGGGAAGGATTACTGTAGGTCGACTTACCGTCGTAGGCGGTTGTTCGGCCTTCCTTGGTCCGCTTTATATCGTCCTGGTGGCACTGCGCGACTTACTCGATGCAAAAAAACACAAGCGTATATGAGGTATAGTACTTTCGGTACGGAGCCAACACGATAATGATCCTTCGCGGTTTCGGCAACGACGATCTACCCGGCGGTCCCCACCCTACTCATTACTCGGATTACTTAATTGGGCGGTTTCGTACGCGAAATATTTAATTTTGTGAGTCTCCCACGGATGGTCCCTGGCCCTAGACGACATCCGGACTTTTCCATAACGGTCGCCTCCGGGGCGTCCACGACAGTCCCAGGGCGCTTCCGCACCACACACACTTACGGAATCCTTTCCAGCGGGATCAGACGACGTCAGGACCTTTCAGGTGGAGTTCCTTTTGGGGAAAATCAGGCGTTGGAAGGGTTTTAGGCCTGAGTCGTCTCCAGGTTGTTTGGCCCGTGTGTGTCGGCAGCCCTTTTCTTCAACCAGTGCACTGGATGATTTGGGTGGCCAGCAAATCGCGAGGAGAGATCCCACGTCCTGAAACTTGTCGTACTCGGCGCGCGAGGTTCGAATTAGCCGCCGGTCGGGGAGCGCTCTCGAAATTCGTTAGTTTTGGTTTGCCACGCTAGAAGGCGGTCCGGTCCATACGAACCATGGTTTCAGCCGCAATAAAATAACGAAGAAGTGACGTTGCAAAATCTGCAACGTCACAATATATACGAATCGGCGACGGATCAGGTACTAGCTGGAAAGGCGTTGTCTTGTCTGTCTGTCCATTTGGTGACGAGCGTAGGAGATAGTCGCCACATTATATTGAAGATGTATCAAGGTCGTCTCAGATAATTCGTTAAAAACAAAGGAATGGAAGTAGGAAAATGATCGCCCCAAACTGGCGCAGTCCTTTTTATTATTGCAGCGGCGCAGGTACACACCCTACATTAATTGTACCATTGAGAGCACACGCGGCGAATACCCATGTCCTAGTAATTAAGGAAGACGCGTAGCAGACAATAAACAAAAAAAGGCGCCCTGACTCCAACAAAGCATATAAAAATTAAGGACTCTACGGTGCCTCGACTTCTCGAATCGTGGACAATAGCTCATCAGTTTCGCATATATTACACATTTTTATTTCCTTTCTTGAAGAAAAAAAAAACAATCAAGTAGTAAAAGCCTACATAAGGAATTTCTCTAATTTGCATATTTCAACCTAATCGTTTAATCCTATGTTCAGTTTCATGTCCTTAAGACACACGCCATGAAGATATACATATACACACTATATAATATGAGCCGCACATTTGCTAAACAGTAAAGAAAATCGATGAAATAGTATGCATGCATTTTTTTAAATTTTTTCGGAGTTTGTCATTCGGTAATATTAAATTATATAGTAAGGAAATTTATTTTAAATGCATCAGTGTAAATGTCAATCAAGTGCTTTAGTAGAAAAATCTAAGAAAACTTGAAAGGCAGTTAATCGATTTGGTCTGTGTACGGTTCATATGTCAAACATATAACGACACTCACCTTGGAACGTCTAAAAGACATCCATTTTAGATCGTAAGACGTTCAGTCCTAAAATGGACGTAAAATGGACGTCTTTAAGACGTCGTGTGCTAACTGGGTAGCGACCAGTCGAACGGAACAGTTCTCGCTTTCGAGCTCGTTCCGCTTTGTCGAGAAGAGTCGACAAGCCCGTGCAAGACCTATGAAGCTCAAAAACTGTGTGTTGTTCATTTTCTTACAATCATTCGAACCGAGCAGTTCTCGCTTACGAGCTCGCTTCGGTGCATTCGAATGGCGTTGTAAAGGCAATAAGTGATACGATCAAGCATAGGTATTCACTGTGTTTTGATCACATAAAAAGTTCGTGGTTGCAGTAGCTACTTAGGTCTATCTAAAGCGGCTATTGTTTCATCGCATAACAAAGTGTATTTCGGAATGATTGACGCGAGTACCGTGTTCATTAGCCGAATTCACTGTCTGCCGTTCAAGAGATATTCTTGAAAGGAATCGTGATTCCGATTCCTTGTGGCAACATGTGTTCTATGGAGGACACTCAATCCGAGAACCTTCTCTGCAACCTGCCCTGGTGACGTTTCGTCGTCCTAGCGCAGCAGAAGAAGCATTTCAAGGATTGTGAAACGGTCAATTCACTATACGCCTTTGCTAGTCTTACGTAGCTAGTATTCTGTGCGGGAATTGATCGGTTCAATCGGCAGGTCTTGAATCGTAAAGCCAAGTCTAGTCACCCTCCGCACAGTGAGAGCGTAATAACGGGCTCGGTAGACTTCACCAGTTCAACCACCATAGTCACACCTACATACGCCTTTGCTACTCTCACTGAGGTAATATTTTGTACGGGCATCGTGACTGATTGAACAACACATACGTTATACGCCGTTGCTGTTGTGCGCAAATAGTAATTTGTGCGTGTATGTGGCTGGTTGGACCTCGTCCCTCACCTAGATTTTTACGGCTTTGTGACGTACTGAGTCACTTCCGAGCTGGAAATCGAAGTGTTGCAGGAGCACGGTGCAATTTGGCCGGACTATCGCACTTGGAGCCTCACAACCTGTTTGTCGGATTAAGGTCGATTTATACAGCCGTGCGGGTTTTTTTTTACATAGGTTTGGGTCTAGAGAAAACTCCGACCGAGTTTTCGCTTTCACGTCGACCAATTTTTCAGAATGCCCCGTCCGGGCCATTATCTCGACGTCTGAGCATTTCCAGATGGCCTTTCGGGAGCGCGTTGACAGTTCCCTGCTGTGCATGGCCCAAAAAAAAGATGTTTTCAGGAGTTTCACAGCTCCTTATGTAAACTATCGGTATCTCTCCTCTACGACATCGTAGAAATAGGAAATTTTCCTGTCCCTTGGTGGAAAAGAATGTTACACATTCTGATATTATGCGTAAATTGCATATGTGTTGTAAAAACGAGAATAACAATTATTTTTTTAATTCAGTTATTTTTATCATTTAATTCACATTCCATGTGAAGTCGGATCATTTTTACATACAGACACCGTCACAGTTTGCTACTTTGGACAATTTGTACGAAAACGACATACCTCCAGAAAATAATTTATATCACGGTTATAATTAAAAATAGAAACATTTTCTTCTTTTTAATTATCTTCGCAAAATACTGTTATTCTTCTTAAATAATTTATCGTTCTATACGCAAATGTCATTTCTTAATACAAAAATATTAGAAATATCTTTGATTTGCCAATTTTGCTGCCCGTTCAAAGGCGACAAAATTCGTTTTTTAATTCGCGCAGCTTCAGAAATTGCAAATATTGGGCACTTAGAACTACTATAAATATATGGCTGCTATGAAAAATGATTCCAGATACACAAGAAAATAATAACATGTTACTTTTAGGAAAACTAATATTGTCATTTCGTCGACTACAATATTTTGCAACTTAGTTAACCTTTACTGTAGGCACCGTATAAAAATTTCTAGGCTTTGAATATCGAAGCTTCGATTTCAGAAACTTCGAAGGTGATGAAAATGAAACCTTCGAAACTTCGAACCTTCGATTCGTTTTCAGTTAACGGAAAAAAGGAATAAATTTTCATAATTTGTTTCTATATTCACCATCTGAATTATTTCAATAATTTATTATTAAGATAATATACTTATAATTTGAATTATCCTTTCGATAGCACCTGTTGCTATCGATTGTTAAAATAATCGTTTAAATAAATAAATTTTATAATTTGTTTCTATATCCATTATTTCAATTGTTATTTCAATTATTTATTATTAAAATAATTGATTAAATAAATAAATTTTTACAATTTGTTTCTATATTCATTGTTTGAATTATTTCAATAATTTATTGTTCAAATAATTGTTTAGACAATGTACACGTATTTACATAATTAATATAGGAACACGTTTCTATAGAGTATACAAATTTATAATCTATAGAAATGTGTTTCTATATTCATTATGTAAATACTTGTACATTCTTTAAATAATTATTTTAGCCATGAATTATTGAAATAATTCACATAATATATATAGAAACAAAATATGAAAATTTATTCATTTAAACCATTATTTTAACAATAAATAATTGAAATAACAATTCAAATAATGAATGTAGACACAAATTATAAAAATTTATTTATTTAAACAATTACTTTGTAACGGATGGAGAGGTTACAAGTGAAAATGATTATTACAATATCTGGACTGATACTTTTATTTTAATGCAAGAGGTTGACAGCGTGATGAGTGACCGAGTATGGATGTACGTGAATTGGATGTACGTGAATTGTCTGTTTTGCGTTTTTCCTTAGGTATATATACAAAGTCTCGGAAGAAGGTAACGCCTTTTCCGAGACACACGGGTGGAGCTTGCTCCCTGAAGGCGCGAGGGTGGAGTTACTTTTTCCTTTAAAACCGCCCTGATCGGCGGGGGAAAGGGACTCCTTGTCGCCAATTTAGGTGGCTCCTATGTTTTGGGACTTTCCTCGACCGCGCTGGCCGCGCGGTCGGGAAGTCCCGTAACGGTGCACGGCTGGCGACGTTTTCATCAGCCAAGTCTGCTGTGCACGTGAAAGCAATAAAAGAATAAAATCATTTCCGGGCTTGCAAATATCAGGGAAGGTTTTTCTCGCCTAAACCTTGACATCTGCAAGCGGACTGTTCGAATGGTTATTACGGTCGCCGACCGTGTGCCGCTACATCACCCCCTTGCCAGTGTAAACGCTATATGACAGTTAAGAATAATACAGTGAATACCGATGAGGAACAATGTAAGTCGTCTTAAATCTATTTCGCCCGCAATGTTTCTTTACTATATACTATATACAATGAATTTGCTGTCTTAGTCCAGAAAAATATAAGTATTACAAAATGTTTCTTAAAAGCTAACGCGAGTTATACCGATCTGTAAATTTTACTACGCGACCGTAACGTGTTTTAATCGGTGCTGAACTATTTTTTAGAATACTACGTGGTGTGTCTACGGCTTCGCGATGGGATACAGGATTGCTATTTCCTCTATTTTCGTGCTCGTCGCTTACTGTATGAGCGGGTTTTAAACGGTCTATTGTGACGGTTTTCTCGCGATCGCCAATTTTGATTATGAAATCTTTATTTCCGCGTTTCACAACTTTGTACGGTCCATCGTATGGAGGTTGCAATGGTTTTTTAACTGCGTCCTGCCGAAGGAATACGTACTCTGATGTCTCTAAGTCTTTATGTACAAATGTGTTCTTATGACCGTGATGTGTTGCCGGACGAGGTTTTAACTTTTGCATTCTTTGTCGTAATTGGTTTACGAATTCTGACGTATCGGGTTCTGTTTGCGTTGTGAAAAATTCTCCTGGAAGCCGGAGGTTGCCTCCATAAACCATCTCTGCCGGAGTTGTATGTAGATCTTCCTTCAGTGCTGTCCTTATGCCTAACAGTATGAGTGGTAGGGCTTCTGTCCACTGGTCAGTATCGTAGCATCTTATGGCGGCTTTTAATTGCCTATGGAGTCTTTCGACCATACCATTGGCTGCTGGATGAAATGCTGCAGTTCGAATGTGTTTTGTACCAGTCCGTCGAGTTAACTCTTTGAAGAGTTGGGACTCGAACTGTCTGCCCTGGTCGGTTGTTATTCTGGCAGGTACCCCAAAACGTGCAATCCACCCATGGAGTAAGGTTCTTGCCACTGTTTCTGCGGTCATCTCTTCCATTGGCATCGCTTCTGGCCACCGCGTGAAACGGTCGACGCAGGTAAGGCAATATCGGAACCCTTGTGAAATCGGAAGAGGTCCCACGATATCTATATGAATGTGTTCGAATCTGCAGTTGGGTGATTCAAACGTGCCAGTTGGAGATGTTGTATGCCGCGTGATTTTATTCCGCTGGCATTGGATGCATTCCCTGGTCCATTGGATACAATCTTTGTTTATAGAGGGCCACGCGAAACGATCGGTAACTAACTTTTTTGATGCTCGTGTTCCCGGATGCGACAAAGAATGCAGGCTGTTAAAAACTTGTTTTCGGTGGATCTTTGGAATATATGGTCGGACGGTACGTGTAGCGGTGTCGCAATATATTTCTATTTCTCCCCCAGCAGTGGTTGGAAAACGCATTTTTTTAAATATTAACGAAGTCTCGGTCAGTAAGAGACGTTGGAGCTCTTCATCTGTCTGTTGAGCTTCGGCTATTTGCGTAATATCTATGCACGCTGGTATGTGCACATCTTCTATTCGAGATAAAGCGTCCGCGACTACATTATCTTTTCCGCTAATATGTCGTATGTCCGTTGTAAACTGTCCTATAAAATCTAAATGCCTAAATTGTCTCGGCGTGCTTTTCTCTGGCCGCTGTTGGAAAGCAAAAACCAAAGGTTTATGGTCTGTGAATATAATAAAGGATTGTCCCTCGATTTGATAACGGAAACGTCGCACGGCGGTATATATCGCTAACAATTCTCTATCATACGCGCTGTATTTGCGTTGCGCCGAGGATAGGGTTTTAGTATAAAAGGCTATAGGCTGCCAGGTATTATTAACCAATTGTTGCAAAACCGCACCTATTGCGTAATCGGATGCGTCTACGCTAAGCGATATTTGTGCCCCAGGTATGGGATGCGCCAAAAGGGTAGCTTGCGCCAGTGCTTCCTTTACCTGCAAAAAGGCAATATCGGCGTCTTGCGTCCACTCTACCTGCGGGTTTCCGCGTTCAGGTGCACCTTTCAAAAGGTCGTTTAATGGAACCTGTATATCTGCTGCGTTATGAATGAAACGGCGGTAGAAATTGACCATTCCTAAGAATCGTCGCAATTCTTTTATGTTTTTCGGCTTCGGAAAGTTACGAATGGCGTCTACTTTATCAGGGTTTGGTGTTGTTCCTTCGCTGTTAACCCTATAACCTAAGAAATCTATTGTCTGTTTACCAAATATACATTTTGCTGGATTAACTACAACACCATAATCTTGTAACCGAGTGAAAATCTGCTTAATATGTTCTAAATGTTCGGTTTCATCTCTAGAAGCTATTAATATATCATCCAAATATGCATAGCAGAAATCTAAATCGCGTAAAACCTCATCTATGAATCTTTGGAACGTTTGAGCAGCATTTCGGAGTCCAAACGGCATTTTAACGTATTCAAAGAGACCGAATGGGGTTGTAACTGCTGTTTTTTCTATATCTGCGGGTTCCACTGGAATTTGATGATATGCCTTGACAAGATCTAATTTTGAAAAACATGTTTTACCGTGTAACATTTGCGAAAAATCTTCAATATGAGGTAACGGATAACGGTCAGGTATTGTTCTCGCATTTAGTGCGCGATAGTCGCCGCAAGGTCGCCACCCATTGTCTTTTTTAGGCACTAAGTGAAGGGGTGAAGCCCATGGACTTTTCGATGGTCGAATCACTCCTTCCAACAATAGGTGTTGTAATTCTTGTTTCGCAATTTTTAATCTATCGGGGGCAAGTCTCCTTGATTTAGCGAAAACCGGTGGTCCGTTTGTAGTCTTAATGTAATGTGTTACGTTATGTTTAATTAATGTACTTGATCGCGTCGAACGAGTTATCTCTTTGAATTCCGCCAAAAGTTTGATATAAGGTGAATCGCCGACAACCGTTTTGATCGATTCTATATCGGCAATACCTAATTTTCCTCGCGCGGTGAGATTTGTCGTATTGTCTATGAGACGCTTATTTCTAATGTCTACTAACAAGCCGAAGAATTGCAAAAAGTCAGCACCGATTATAGGTTTCGAGACGTCCGCGATCACAAATTTCCATTTTAATACACGACGCAAACCGAAATTTAAATACAGAACGATGTCACCGTACGTCGAGATGGTTGACTCATTCGCTGCATATAATGTATAATTAGTTTTGGTCGGTCGTCCTTTTATAAGGGATCGCGGGTATACGCAAATGTCTGCGCCAGTGTCTATTAGATATTGTACCTTTGTGTCTCGATCGGTCATGAAGAGGCGGCTTGCTGTTGGATCGACGCTCTCTGCCTCGTCTAGTGTCGATCGTTTTCGTTTCCCTGTTGGCTGACGTATGTGCAGGGCGTCGTGCATCTCGTCGAGCGATCTCCGAATCTGCGGTGATACCAGCAAACGCCGGGCTGGGATGGACTTCGCGATTTGCTCCATCTTCTCCACCTTCTTTGCGCTGGGCTGCGAGATCTGCTTCGTCGATGTTCGTGGTTGTTGGCCGCATGTTGCGTCAACTCCGCTACCTGCTGCGTTAGCCGTGCCATTTGTTCACACAGGGCGACGAATCTGGTGTCGGAAGATGCCACTGCAGAGCACTGCCCTGAAGGGTTGAGCTCCCTTATTTTGTCCGCGAGTTCGGCCGTTTTTTCCAACGACGCGTCCATTTGCGTTGCGAGGATGGACCGCATCGACGTTGGTAGTCGGTTCAGGAATAGAGTTCGCAGGAACTTATCAGTAACTGAACTGCCTGCTAAACTCCTTATATGCCGCAGAAATTGGGATGGTGTTCTATCCCCGATTTCCTCGCGTTCCAAAAGCTGCTGGATCCGTTGCTCCTCCGATGTCGATAGCCGTCGGATCAGTTCGTCCTTGATTCTATCGTACTTCCCGGTTTCCGGAGGGTTTCTTATTATGTCCTCCACCTCTAGCATGCATTTACAGTCCAGATTCGCGGTGATATAATAAAATTTCGTACTGTCCGCTGTTATTCCGTTTAATGCGAATTGTCCTTCTAATTGCGCAAACCACAACGTTGGGTTGTTATACCAAAACGGTGGTATACGTATTCCCACTTTATTAACTTCGGAACTATTTCCCGGCATGGCTCTTAAATATGGTGAACAGATGAAAAATATAACGGATACGGTTGTAACTATTTGCACTGCACGAAATTAAAATTGCACTGTTTTACTGATCACTTTCACACAAACTATACAAGAATTGTTTACTATTGCCGATCACGTCGGGGTCACCAATTGTAACGGATGGAGAGGTTACAAGTGAAAATGATTATTACAATATCTGGACTGATACTTTTATTTTAATGCAAGAGGTTGACAGCGTGATGAGTGACCGAGTATGGATGTACGTGAATTGGATGTACGTGAATTGTCTGTTTTGCGTTTTTCCTTAGGTATATATACAAAGTCTCGGAAGAAGGTAACGCCTTTTCCGAGACACACGGGTGGAGCTTGCTCCCTGAAGGCGCGAGGGTGGAGTTACTTTTTCCTTTAAAACCGCCCTGATCGGCGGGGGAAAGGGACTCCTTGTCGCCAATTTAGGTGGCTCCTATGTTTTGGGACTTTCCTCGACCGCGCTGGCCGCGCGGTCGGGAAGTCCCGTAACGGTGCACGGCTGGCGACGTTTTCATCAGCCAAGTCTGCTGTGCACGTGAAAGCAATAAAAGAATAAAATCATTTCCGGGCTTGCAAATATCAGGGAAGGTTTTTCTCGCCTAAACCTTGACATCTGCAAGCGGACTGTTCGAATGGTTATTACGGTCGCCGACCGTGTGCCGCTACAACTTTAACAGTGAACTATCGAAATGATAATTCAAATAATAAATATATTATTTTAACAATAAATTATTGAAATAATTATTGAAAAAATTTTTTTTTCCAGATACTATATTCATCTCCTTACATACCACAACTTACGAAATTTGTGTACATAATTTAAAAACTTACACGATTGTACCAAGAACTGAGATAGGATTTGCTAGGCCCTACCGACAAGTCCGCAAGCAAAGCCGGGACGAAATAATTTTGTCACCTCTTTTTCTAATTCACATAATATTCATAATAACTTCTTTTTCCGACCTTAGAACTGTTTTTCTTTTGAAAATTGGAGCTTATTAATGAATTTGTTTAATATCTCTGTCAGTCATGTATATATGAAAAAACTCTTCAAACAAAAGTTGTAGCATGTAAGGAGGTGAATAATAGCATCAGGAGAAAAAAAATTTTTTTAAGCCTATTTTCTCAAGTTTTCAAGGTCACCGATGTTTTTCTATGAACAACTGTTTATGCTATATATGGATTCTTAAAGAGAAAAAAGAACAAATTCAAGAATACATCATAACGTCTATTTATGTCAAGATTTAAAAAATTGAAAATTTTCAAATTCGTTGCGCGCCCTTTTGCGAAAAAAATAAGGTCCACCCTAATGTATACATACGGTATACATAAAATACTGAAAGTTGTATTTTTAAACCTTTCGAATATTTGTCTGTATTGAAAATTTAAGAAGCATGTTTCACAGACTTGTGACAAGTAAAAACATTTTATAAATATTATCGAAATCGGTTGATGCGGAAAAAATCTGACAGATGAAAATCGCGAGAAACTGCAATTTTTTCCCACCTTTCAATGTTTAATATTACATAATATACTCTTAAAACTCAGAAAAGATTGGTATAACTTAGTTTTTCACGGGAAGAACACCGAAAAAATTGGTTTTGATTTTTTTCAACTATGACGCACCAGTCTCAGGAATTTGAAAACAAATGAGCATATTACTTATGATGGTATCTTATTGCTAAATTAAAGTTGTAGGTGTGCTCTTTCATCTTCTATATGAAATCTGCATCTTTTCAATTTTTTTCATGTTTTTCATGTCTTAAAACCAAAATTTGCAACGTCCACGACGAACTTCGAATAGTACTACTTTACACTCGACGTCGATAGAAAAAACATCGGTGAAATAACGTTTTAAATCATACATTTATAATGTTATTTCTGCCTTGGTGTAGCTACACCACGGACAAAGCACGGCGAGAGATTGCTCGCTGAGCAACTTGTCCGGGACCACGTCAGATATCTCAGTGGTTCTACCTTAGGTATCCCATGCGGGGTTGAGGGGTGCGGAAAGTGCTCGAGTTTCGGTAGCAAGCGTGACGATTTCAAAAGACACCGCCGTCTCGAGTGGCCTAGGCCCCGCACGGCTATGTATAATATAGCTGTCCGTGCAGCCATGATCCCGCACGGCTGTATAAATCGACCTTTAATCGGCTGCGCTTCTAGGAAGCACCCGCAGTAGAATCGGTCAAAACCGTAACTACGCCGGTGCGAACTGACGATCTCTCGATTCTCGAGATTCGTCACAGAAAATACAGTCCACTAAATCTGTTCTGAGCAGATTGGCTGTATTCCCTCTCCACGATTGCGATTGTCGCTGTCAGGAAAATGCGGGAAGCAGCGCCTCGAAAGAGACCAGTAGAGCGGACCGCCTTCTGCACGTTCTTTTTTATTCAATAAACTGCCTACCAGTAGGTTGGTCAATATCAATATAAATACCGCTGATACATATTTACTTTGCTCCACAATTCCTATTTCCCCATATTCGAGCCACCGCACCGTTGAGAAGCGTCGGATTGTAACATACAGCCCACCTTTTTAACGCATGGTCTGTATCTTTTAAACAATTTCGAAGATAACAAAATGATGGCTGAAACACTTCACATTTTTCGGTTCAACTACAACATATTTCAAGTTCAGCGAAATCCGAAACGTCGTCCAAAAAAGTGATTGCCTTCGAGTGGTGACCCTTACGTTAATCACTGAGTACGATACTGTGGTGACGTAGCTATGGGAAAACCCAAGTGCGAATGTTTTACTGCACATACGTATGTAACGTGAAAAGTTACAGAAAGAGTGCATTGATTTGAATCCATGCGTTCTAGAAGTAATAGTGTGCGAGTTAATTTATATTCAGTACTGAGCAATATGCCTGGAGAACCGATGCATTGCCAAAATTTTTACAAGGTGTGAGAAAACTTTTTTTGCTCGAAGAAACTACGAGCATCCTATTAAGTGACAAAACCGTAAGCTACTAAGTATAAAAGAGAAGCTGTACTCCTATACAACTGTCGTTATTTCTCATCGTGTCTGGACGAAAGCACCGATAACGGCATACGGGTCAATTGAGCATTTTCGCTCGAATTGTACAAAATGATCTTTCGTATATCGAGGAGCTTCTGGACTTCGTGGTTTTCCATGGCACATTGAGAGGTGTAGATATTTTCAATGCTGTAGAGAACACATATTAAAAAATTTCAAATTAATTTTTCAAAATGCTCTGCAGTGATCGACGGTGCAAAATCCATGACAGGTACTAAGACAGGTCTGTACGGGCAGTTTAAAAGTTACAAGTTTAAATTCCCAATGATACATTGTATCATACATCAGGGAGGCGTTAGGCGGGAAAGATATTCGATTATCTTTCGCCATGTGGAAGGTATCAAAAATTGTCAATGCTATCAAAGGCGTAAATATATTTCTGTCTTATAGGAAAATGGATTTTCTTGAAACGCGTAACGATGTTTACACTGATGTCCCTTTATATTGCGAAGTATGAATATTCGGATCGACTTATTTGTGCGAATGTTTGTTCTGCAAAATGCGGTACATTAAAACAGAAAAACACACAAAGCTGAACAATACTTCGCTATCATCTGCGATGCCAACAGCGACGTTCAGCTTTCCATTCGACATTTCGTATTTACCAAGCACATTTAAACATGAAAAAGTAGTTTTTCCATATCTAAATAAAATGTTGGCGATAAGATTAATTTATTTTTAAAATTTGTTTTCCACATTTATTTTCCGAAATTATTATGCGACATACTGAAATAGGGCTACAGAGGATATCACCGGCCAAAAGAGCCTCATTGACAATAGTACCTCCTCGGTGATGCGGAAACCTATTGATACGAATGTCCTGATGTCGATCGAGTACTATGGACATCAAGGGAGGCAAGACGTACGAGCCTTCGAAAATCGGTCGAAACGAGCAGTTAATTCCCTAGGCCCTAGGGAATACGACAAAGAGACTTAAATCGTGTCAACCAGATGCGAAGAACTAGTTTCGAGACAAAATCAAGTACTTAGGACTATCGGCTATTCCAGGACCGTACATTACCCTATCCACTTGTTCGTGATACTGATTTTGTTCAAGATTTGCCATTATTGACTGTGCGGGTCTCCTAGGTGGCTTTAAGACTTTACCTCACCGATCTTTTTAGCCGCGATGCATTGGACGCCAATAGTGATGCAAATATTATCAACAATTTTTTAAATTGCACAGCAGCTTTCATTAGAGATGCCTGCTGCTATAAAAACCGAAATTTTTATTGTTTTTAATCCACAATAAAGAGAGTCGTCAGAGTGTTGGATTGAAACTTTCGTTATTAGTTTTGTCGCCCAAAGAACTTTCTTATAATTCTGTGGAAGACAGATCCTCCTAAATCGACTTTATTTTTTTTGTGACACATTCATGAAGTGGTGGCTCGTGGCCGAATTCTTCAAGTGTATCCTCAGCTTCGGCATTGTGTCATTTACACCAACAGTCATCAACAGAGTCTGAATGTCTTTTAATAGATAAACTATAGTATACTGTTGATTGTTTAATCAATTTATCGATTATATAGCAATGTTATAGATAAAAAATATCATGGTTAGGTAACAAGTTAAGCTTGTAAGGTTAGAACAGTTGACGAATATACCTATGCTTCGGCAGGCTATAATTTTGTCTATTTTATGAATTGTGACTTAAAATTTGTACAGAGTAGACATTCTTAAATACTTAAACTACAAGATAACGTAAAAACAAAATATTATTTTTTTCCATAAAAAGCAATTTCCCCTTAACACCTTTTCAATTTTTTTTTATGAAATCCTACAAAGGGAGTTTAGGCAAAAAGACCTACCACTCCTGATAACACGAAGGCTTGTATTAGAGAGACTAGCTGACAAATAGGATTTGCAACTTAATAGAAATGAAGTGGCACCTACGAATAGCTTTAATAATTATATTGATCTCCAAACTCATCTTTTTGACTACAAGAGATATTTAATAACTTATACTTAAAAACTTAAGAACTTCTAATAAAGGTGCGTTTTACTCAAAAATTAATGGCCTTGGAAGATCAACATATTATAAGTTAATAAATTCGTCATGGAACAGAGTACATGCCCACATACATAAAAACATGATTTCATATAAAAAAACAAAGTTCAGCTTGAAATCTCATAAGCACGTCTACCTACAGAAGATTTATATTTATTATTTTAGAAAGTAAAAGTATATAAGTTGTATAGCTTCAAGTACCTATAAATGTATGAAACTTTAAATAATTATGAAAATATTGCATCACGTCGCGTATTTTCTGGGCCTTCAGAGGAGGGGCAGAAACTTAACTGGCATCGGATATTTATAGCCCCGTACGCCGGGCAAGTCCATCCGGGATAAAACAGCTTTTCTATGGAGCCGTTCTCACTAACCTAACCTCGTTCAGGTCTGATATTGGGCGCCAGGTACTTTCGAGGAGCCGCACAAAAAGAGTCTGAACACTAAAACGGTCTAATACGTTAAAAACTCCCTAGAATCGCGAGGTATGTATCTAGATAACTCAAACGCGGGGCAAGATTCTACGTGGAGGGGCGAAGGACATCCTGTGCGGCAGGAAGGATTCTGGTAGAATAAGGGAATCTTCAAAAGAACGGTTTAGAAGTCGATTATTAAAAAAAAATGCACGGCAGCGACAGACGGCTACAGTCAAAGTAAGCCAAAGCGGTAATTTTAAAATGAATCGTGACGGGGTGGTCAGGTCGGACGCGCTATAAAATTCTCCTCCCGACTGTTGTTCAAACGGCAGAATAGACAATAATATGTTACTCTCCAGCAAAATACGATAGCGCATCCTACGCCAGAAATTGGATTACGCAAGACAATTCTACGTCGCTATCTACGCGAGAATGTCCTACCTCTACGTCGCACTCCCCCGGGAACGCTAGTAAGAGCGGCGGCGAACGAATTACACGAAACGAAAATCATTGAGATATATCGCGGAACGAAACCACAAAAATATGAGGACCGGCAACGGTTTCTCCAGGACCCACGAAAAAGTTACTCGAGCCATGGGAATAATGTTGGCCAGCTTACCCCAAAGCCCTTGAGCCCTTCCGTCTCGATGGTGACCGGCAGCTAAGCTCACGCGATTTCGGCAATACGGTACGCGAAAGTAAAGCGTCCCTCACTTTTCTCAACTTTTCTCTTTCCAAACTGCTGTCTCGTGCACTACGTTCGCTACATAGGATCGAACTTCACGGGAGGGCACCTGCCGATTCGGGTGTGCCGAGCCGCGCCAGCGCACTATGGACCAGATCGATGATCATCGTGAACCATGTGAAATAGGTCGTTGGAGTCGTCTTGGTGTCAACTATAACGTTATTGAATAAAAAATATATAGTGATAAATAAATGATCAAGATGACTTCAATTTTTTATTAAAAAAAAATTATTCCAAATTTTTTATATTAAGATTTGTAGAAGACTAAGTACTGATTACTTTTTGTACGAAACATTTTTTCTTCAGACAACCGGAAATGTCTGAAAATTCATGTCTATTCTGAATAATAATTGGAAACTGGAAGTCCAGCTTTAAACTGTCACGCCACGCTTTAAACTATCATAATTTCCGGGTTGGAACGAGGGGGGACGCAAACTTTGCAGGACCTTTTAGAGGAGATATTGCTAAAAATGGTCCACTTTGTTAGAGCAAAGTTCTACACACTTTTCAACTTATTCCTCGTCAAAGTTGAAAAACTTTGACGGTTTCTTTAGTTCACTAAATATTTTTTTATAATAAATTATTGATACTTTTTAATTTGAAGTGCGTATTTAATATAGATACGTATACATTTCATAAAAAAATGAACTCATAATGTTTACTAGGTTTTCCGTAGCATCAGTCTGAAAAAAAACAACTTATTCGGTAAATGGTTCTTATAAAAGTTTGATCTTTGGACGCTTATTTCAACGAAAGTTTTTAATAACTTTTATTAATATAATCGTTTTCGAATGCAATGGACATTTTAAAATCATTGTATATTCGTTAAAAATCGATATGAGGAGTTTGATTGTTGAGCCCATGAAAAGCTTGCACGTCGATCTGGCCCATAGTGCGGCGGTAGCGGGCTTCTAAATTATCGCCGGGCAAGAAATCGACGAGACCCACAATGGTCCAGGAACTGCGAGAACGTGGCCAAAAGTCAAGTTTTCATCGCAACTTTCTGAAAATGTGTAATTAAAGGTTTTTGGGTTCGCTGATAACGAATTTGACATCAAAAACACAAAATTCAATATAGCGGTTTCAACACAGTATACATTAATGTAAAGTAACGATATATCTGTACATAATATATCGTTTTTTCAAATACAAATATAAAAAAACTTAAAACTGCCGAGCAGCAAACATTGAATACATACATATTAATGTGCCTACAAATTTAGTCATTGTTATTTGTTTATTTCCATCTTATTATAACTACTGTTAATATTACGATTTGTTATTATCATAAACACGATCTAGAATAAAGCAAAATTCATTTTGTAGTGCCCTTGCACTACCCCGAGCGAGAACCAGAATAGCAACATACCGGGATTTTCCCTACCCTGGCGGTCGATCCCCTGCTAGGAATAAGAAGACGCTGACTACCAAAAAAGGACAACTTTCCTCACTGTTCTACTCTGACTAGCAGCTCCCTTGGGTGGACAGTAGTTAAACGGACAGAAACGAGACAGAAAACACTCTGCTTCCTATTTACTTATATCAACCGTCATTGCTATTGTTACGTGTGTTTCCGTTATTCGCGACACATACACACTTATACTTAGAATATTATAGGTAGTTCGAATAACAAACTTCCGCGAATAACGAAATTGTGCAAGGTATTATTTAAATATATCATTTCACAAATAACATTCTACAAATATTTATACTTCTCATTGAAATAAACCACATAAGGATTTGTAATGTTCCATTAAGCATAAAGTAATATTGTTTTTTGTGTTAATTTGTGTATTACAAAAACATTTCAAGTTTTTACAAAGATTATAATATTGACTAAAGAGAAAGTATCACGAGTTTTGAACGTAAATGTTATCCCCTACCACACAGTCCGCAATGATAGGATGGTGGTAGGTCGTAGACTGCGCATATTGGCACGAAGACGTATACATATATACATATGTATATATTTTATACAATATTTATATATACACATTCTTTTAAAAAACTATTTAACAAAGTTTAATGTTACTTTTCCACATTGTAAACAATTTTGCAACACTTTTTTACTGGTGTACACTACTGTATATTGAACCGGAGTGTAGATTTACTCCTGAAGCATTTCGGTCATGAAATATTGTTCGTCATTCAAAAATCTGATATTTTGTTTATCGATTAGATATTACATAATAAAGCCTTTGACACCTTTTACAAAGTTCTACCTACCTCCAGTAAGCAGCAACCCCATGTCGTCCAATGACGACGTGGTGATCCAAGAGGCTATAATGGCTTTTGTAGTTTATTATTTAAAATAACATAAACCAACTCAAAAATATTTATTTTTATAAAAACATTGTAAAAGGATAGACACTAATTGTGGAAACTTAGGAAGCAGTTTTTATCTTTTTTTAAACATAGATGAATATTGCAGTTTTAACTTTTGCAACGATATCTATTTTGGCCTCAAGTCAATTCGAGCTCTAATAAGACTTCGATTTACTTGAAGATGAATTTTCGGTTCGAAATTTTTCGAGTTACTCGGATACGAGTAAACTAAAGATTCGAATTGCTCTAGTTACTCGAATATTCATTTCCTATTAATTCTTTGCTTTTTGCTATAAAATACTGAACTAACTATAAAAGTTAAAAGTATGACGCTAATTTAATTTCTCTACTTTATTTTCATATTTTCACGAAGGAAACATTTAATTCTGTATTTCATAGTATATACCTAGATGAATATTCGAGTAACTCGAGCAATTCGAATCTTTACGAATATCTTGAAAGTTAGAGAGTTATTCGAATATATTCAAGTAACTCGGACATTTTCGAGCAGAAAATTCATCTTCAAATAAATCGAAGTTTTACTAGGACTCGAATATTTGAGTCGTTTGATTTTTTCAAACAATTCGCCGATCTCACATAGCTCGGAAAATTCAAACGCTCGACTCGGCTCGAGCAATTAAACCGAGTTCAGTTGAGTTCGTAAATGATGGGTACTCTCAAAAGCTTACGATCTTCCTGCTATACTCACATCGTGTCACATTAAGCTCGAATTTATTTCGAGTCGATCGCTTCATGCGAACCGTTCGATTCATGCGAGTAGGCTTGAAAACCGAGTCCCGGCTTGACTCGTCTCGAACTCGACTCGAACTTTCGAGCTTGCCTGCAGGCCTAAAGCATATACGATTGTCTCTGATCAGCAACTATCATATGTCGCAACATGCAAGATTATTTTTATTCTATTTCACTATTTTTATTAGCATATACGTAGTGTAGTATTATAGCCTTCCAATTTATATGTAGCATAAAGCAATTATTGTGTTTAAATAATTTTGTTGAACATTCTGTTTATATAATTTTTGGGACACATGACCGCTTAGGTTTTTTCATTCTTATCCCTAACTGAAGGTCGAAAATATCGAATTTATATCTTTAACAAAAGTTTTTTATTATGGTATCGCGTGTTAAGTGTCCATAAGTTTTGGGAGCAGTAATTGAGGAGCACTGGTTTAAAAAATAGAAACAACATAAGAATTAATTATTTCTAAGGCTAAGAGTTTTCTCATTGATCTCCCAGACAATTTACCAGACGGTGGTAAATTATTTCAATGCTCACAGTAGTTCAGCTAGTTCTTTTATTATTATTTCTTCTGGACCATATATCTCATCTGGATCGAAGGTTTGAGATTAATCTGAAGATATATGCCATTGTAGTCACTTAATGCTACAAATCAACAAATATTTCGTATTTTGTCGGAAGATTAGACTGAAAGCTTGTGTTGCATTATTTTATTTTATTTCACAGGTGACCATATATCAGCTCGTGCGATGTCAAGGAAGTGGTGGCCCAAGTACTTTTGGATATGATGCATCGTCAGCATGCAGTAAACCGTATTCGCGTTCCGGACGTGCCAGATTTACAAATCTGCCCTGTGATTTCCGACGACAAAACTGGTGTACAGTGGCTGGCAGTGCATATCCTTGGTACCTCAACCAATTTATTTTATTACAATTGAGATGTAAATATGAAAAACTTTGAAAACATTATGAGAATATCGTACTTTAAAATATTTTACAAATTTAGAACTCGTAGAAAATGCTTTCAAAAAAGTTGAAATTTAGAAAAGATCAGTTTCTACAAGATAGCTACGTTAAAGAGGTTAACAAATTGTCGTCGAAGATTTTGGAACTTTTATTTTTTCAAAATATAATTACAAAAAATAAGAAACAATTAAGTATAGTGGTATAACAAAAAAATTATAATAATCTGTTTTTAAAAATTGAAAAAACATCTTTTTTTATTCGTTTACTATTTGCTGAATCTTTTGGAACATTGTTGGCTATTGGAATTTTTTGACTAATCAATTTCGGGTAAACCTTAAAAAATTAAAGGGTCTAATTAATGAAACTTCTTACAAGTATGTTTAGCAAGATACGGAGTAACACTATTTTTTTAACACTGATTTATTAACTTTCAATGTAGTAGGGAGAGCAAAGTGTATATTACCTTGTAACATACTTTCATTGGACTAATTAAGTTTTTAGATCAATTGTTATGTATATTGGTTACGAGTATAAAATTTATACTTATTATTTCCTGCTGAATGCAATTATATGACTACTGTAACGCTTGTTGTAACTGGACTGCGGATTTTATACGTTTGTAGACCGTGTACAAGCAAAAAACGTGAATAAAATCGCTAAGTAAAAACCAAAGTCTTCATTTTATTTGTTACCCAATAAAGTAAATAAAGCGGTAAAGTAATTCCTTTTTAGTTCCCTCCAAATATGTATATTTGTATAAATATCTGCAGTCTAGACATGAGGCACTTTATTCCTGATAATGAAAGATTCAAGTTTCTCAAAAATTTGCTTAACCCTGCGCGCGAATGTATTTCAATCCACAAAGAGATAATCTCTTTTAAAACTTCACAGAAAAAGAGCAACGATTGGCAGATTTTGTATATATTGTCATTTAATCGGATGGTTACATATAAACTAATGATAATATTAAACAAAAGGCTAGTATATCCATTAAAAACGAATAAATTTTTTAAATTCGGACCAAACGGCTTAAATTGTTTGAGATATTAGCAGGATCAGCTTACTAGCTAATGTGTAATTCTTTTAAAAAATTGCTTTTAGTCGCATTTGGGAAAAAAAGTAAAGCTGGCGATTTTTAAGTTTTTTATCTGCAGCTATAATGAAAATTTAAAACATGCCTTTTGTAAATCTAAATAATTTATATACGTGTACAAAGTTTCATCGAAATCGGTTGACGCATAAAAAAAACTACAGGAATTGTAAGATGTAAAAATCTTTAAATTTAGGTTATGTAATTCATTCAAATCGCAGTTTCTTACAATTTTTGCTATTTTGAATAAATTATGTTTCATGGCAACCTTGATCGATTTCGATGAAACTTTGTTCATGTAAATACAGTAGAAAGTAAATAGTAGAAAGAAAGTAAATGAGAGAATTTAGGAGAAGCATTTTGAGGGGAATACAAGCTCGCCTGGCATCCTTTCTCTGGAATATCAACAATCGTACAGGTACTACACAAAAAGATAAAAAATAAAAGACTTTCTTACTTGCATCAACGCCTCGACCCTCAGTCCCTCTTTGTCTTCTACACACAGTCCATCTCTATGTCCAGCTTTCAAATAACGTAGTACCTGCACGATTATTGATATTCCAAATTCCCGAGGTTTGATCATTTTCGGAGGGAAGACTGCATAACTTACTTAGATCTACAAAAAGCATCTCCTAAATTTTCATTACAGACACAAATAAAGAAACTTAAAAATTGTGATCTATACTTTTTTCTCCGCAATTGTGATCAGTAACAATTTATAATAGAAGTTATTTACGCATTACCTAGTAAATTAATCTTTCTGACATCTTTAAAAAACTCAAGTTGTTTGGTCTATTTAAAAAAACATTATTCATTTTAAAGGGTGTACAAATACTTTTTTACACTGACTGTATGCATCATACGCTCAAGCTTAGGCCATCGACGTAGTGTTTACACACCATATTGAAAGCATGTGAGACACATTTCTTTAATCGTCAATCGTCACACTTCCTTAGGGTAAAAATTCACCCATTTACGTTTTTCGTATATTGTAAAACGATTAATTTCTTTCTGTGTCGTGAAATGTTTTTCTTCAAAATGTGATGTTATACTTGAAACATAATTTAAGGGTCGGTACAAACTATGTGTCCGTTTACGGTCCGCTTACGGTGCGCTCACTATATCGACTTTATTATCAAATGACGCAAAATTACTTTACAGCGCATTTCGATGATGTCCATATTTAAGAAGAAATTTATTTATTTCATACTTATTACCAGGGTTGAGCACATTTATTAAATTATTCAATTATTCCCAAACAATATTTTATTTGAATAATTTTTTATTTCATTAACATTGTTCAAATAAAGTAATAAATAATTAGCTCACGAAAAGGTTAGTGAAGTAACGAAATTAATTATTAAATTTAGATATACTAATTTTTGTAGTTTAATGATTAAAGTTTAGATGTATTCGCTTTTAATATTGTTCTTTAGCCCGCGAAATGAATAGTATTTTGGAGAATACGAATTATTTGATCAAATAAAAGATGAAATGAAAATTTATTTGAACTTCATTTATAATACAAATAATGAAATATTTAAAAAAACAATTATTAGCTGTTTAAATGAACTAACAGATGATTATAACAAATGACGTGTAGCCAAATGAAATAATATATTATCTTAACGATTACTTTTCAAATAATTAATTTCCAATAACCGTTTCATAAGGTGAATGTAACGAGTCAGGTTATTGTTACGAGCCTTGGGGTATGGTTTGTATTTGTTAATTTTTTGTGCGCCAACGAACCTGATGCCAAACCTGGGAGCCGTTAGCAGTATAGACGGTGGGCACCACTGGTGATTTTTGATTAATTTTTTCATAAAATACCTAATAAACTAATTCTTCTTACATCTCCAAAAAAGCCAAGCCGTTTGAAGCAATTTTGAAAAAATTATTCGTCTTTGCACGCCACTGTATGTTATAGGAATAATGAACAAGTGCTATTCAATTGTCCCGTCTCGCTCCGGTCAAATGTATTCTTCTCAAGGAATTTTGACCTAATCGAGATTAGAACAGCACCCATAGTGTGAACACGCGAATTTAAAACTATGTATGTAATTTATAATATAGTATGGACCATCAGTGGATCATGGCCGAGCCTATAGTGTGCACCGACCCTAATTTCTTGATTTAAACAGTGATGGACAAAAAGCATTTCAATAAATATTTGAATAACAAATCCATTATCAACTTGTAATTCCTTTTTTTTTCGAATGCGAAATGAATTTAGATATCGCATGCAATTGTTGCATCATTTCAAAATAGTTCTATTAAATACATAAATCAATCGACGTATACCTTGGCATTTTGTATTTAATCATATTATGGAATGTGAAATACTTCATCCAATATTCAAAGCTCAATGATTAAAATATTTATCTTTAACTGCACAACGGATTGTATACGATGCGGCTATACAGACTGTAAAGGATACATGGAAGTATTTTACTAGCAATTCGACTATGATACTGCAAATAGAAATATTTATATTTTTATCACGTCAAAGGTATGAAATACTATTGTTCCGGAAATCGATAAGCTCTTAAATACAACTTATACAAGCATTTCACATTCGAGAACATGACTAAATGCAAAACATCACAAGGTATTCGTCAACTGATTTATGTATTCAATAAAAATATTCGGTATTTTACACGTATTTCAATCACTCAATTTAAAGAGTAAAACAAGAATGGGTGATATATTGTATTATTTCAGGCTCTTTTATGCGACTATTTTTGACGAGCGTATGATGGTTGAGACAATATGTATATTGCGAAACTTTTATAGAAGCAGGGAATGAAAATGAATATGAAGAAAAAATACGACGAGATTTATAAAAGAAGGTGAGAGGTAATAGTGAGAATGAACTCGGTATTTATTGGTTGTATCGAGAAATTTCCTAATGAATTATGTAGCATTTTAAGGGACGCATTGAATGAGTACAATTTGATTTCTTTATATTTTGTTTTTTTTTCAGATACCAAAATGGCCTTGAGTTTTTTCAAAGTCAATGCACCTTTCTTTTAATACCATGTTGTTGATGATGGAAGGACGAATTAAGTGGCCTATAATATGATGACCTTGAGTTGACTTTGAAAAAACCTTCGAAAATATTGAAGGTTACCTTGATGTCTCAGAAGAAATATAATATAATGATATAAGATTGTGTTCATCCGATGTGTACCTTAAAATGCTAAATAATCCATTAAAAAGATTTTTGATACAGCCATAGATACCGAGTTATTTTAGATAGTAGTTCTTACCGACTCACACTGTATATACAGGGTGACCGGTTTTAATATTTAAATCTCCGCGAACCAGGTGAATTAAAGTTACATCCATTCACCGCTGGGGCGTATTTAACTCGACTTAAATGAAAATTACTTGAATACTATACATTATATAAAAAAGTAGTTTAGATAATGCTTTTGAGGGTGTCACAATCTGGTGTAAATAGTTTTTAGTGATATGGGTTTCTTTAATAGAATCGTATATTTTCTTAATGCATTAATCGATGCTACTCGGTACTCTCTACAAAAAAGTATTACGCTATTTATGTTAAACGTAGGGGTGTGCGAGTACTCGAAATTTCGGGTTCGGATCGGGTCGGGAAATTTGTTCAGGATCGGATTGGGATCCCGAAAGTTTATAAACTTCGCGATAAACTTTGAATTTCAAGGTCAACTTTTTCTTCATTATATTGTACTCTACGTGTCATGGGAATAAAAAGTGTCAAAAGAACCATGTGTCAAAACTCAATAGTTCTCATAGAAAATAATAACAGTCTCATCATATTATTAGAACTACTTATTATCATAAAAACTGTTTATATTTCTAATAAAACAAGTAGTTAGTGTTGTTGTTTATGTGCTGTTTATCAGAAGTCTTACATAATCAATCATAATCAATATTACCTTCTCAATCTTGAAAAATGTTCATCCTTAATATCTTCTTCTATGTCAAAGAACCGATCGATTTTTCCTAATATTTCTTAATAGAAGATGATCATCTTCCAAGACTTAAAAAGTAATATTGATTATAATTGATTTTGTTAGACTTCTAATAAACAGCATATAAACAACAACACTAAATACGAACGCCTAACGTAGAAAAGGACAGCATGCAAACACGGACCGCACAGCCGAAGGCGCAACAAAAAATAGCGTATCGGTGAGACAATACTAGTGCAATAATAAAACTTCTTTATTTTTTATTATTTTTCCATGGAACTCTCACCAACATATTCGTGACATTTTTCTAATGAAAATGATACCAAATATGATATAATTCCGATGATATTTACTTTTTCTTTTTCACTCGCTATCTGTACTAAAGTTACTCCATACCGTCAACCAAACCACTAAATACAGTTGAAATTATATCGTATTTGGTATCATTTTAATCAGAAAAATTCCACAAATATATTGGTGAAAGTCTCGTAAAAAAATAAATAATAATAAAAAAATTTTTTTCTTGGCATTACACTGTGAACACGCGCGGACCTTTGAACTGTGCCGGCGATTGCTACTCTCCGCGTCTCTTTCTATCCCGTACGCTGTCCTTTCTTGCGCCCGAAATTTTCACCGTTCATTACACAAGTAAATATCATCAGAATTATATCATATTTGGTATCATTTTCATTAGAAAAATGTCACGAATATGTTGGCGAGAGTTCCATGAAAAAATAATAAAAAATAAAGAAGTTTTGTAATTGGATTAGTGTGATTCACACCGATATACCCGACCCAGGATCAGATTACGTGGCATGTTTACACTGCTCGGCGACCGAGGCAGCTTGAGCTCCGCAGTGGAAGGAGTAACCAAGAGACATAGATCGAGACGTCCCGTTGGACTTAGATCGCGGAATTACTGTAGTACTAATAATGAGACTTTGATATTATTTTTTATGAGAACTATTGAGTTTTGACACATGGTTCCTTTGACACTTTTTATTCCCATGACGCAATGAAGAAAAAGTTGACCTTGAAATTCAAGGTCAAGAACAATTTTGCGGAAGCTTCCTTTCACAGATCTTCATCGATCCGAAGATGTTGAATACGCCTATGGCAGCCAAGACCAAACATTTCTTTACACCCTGTATATTATTTCACATAATGTATTCTAAAATATTTTTTTTCCTCGCAAAGTTTAATAACCGATTACACTAAAAATACAAAAATCATTGTGAACCTGCCAGTGAAAATAAAAGATTGAACTGTAAAATCATAAAACAGCATTATACTTATGTAAATACAACTTTAACTTCGAGTACCCGAATATTGCAAATTTTCGGGACCCCGACCCGACTCGACCCCACCCGACTTGACACGAATACCTTTTCGGGTACCCGAAGTTTATAAACTTTCGGGATCCCGACGGGTACCCGCACACCCCTAGTTAAAAGATTAGTATTTTAGAAGAAATCTTGTATAGAATGTTGAAAAATGAACATACATAGTATGAATGCTTACTGCTTTGAAACAGCAGATTACATTTATTGTAATGATCTCTTTTTGTTTATTTTGTAAATAAACACAACTGTCCCAATGCGTAGGACATTAAATGTTCAGAAACTCTGCCTGGAATGTCGTCACATACTTGTATCCTTCTTCTGAAATTATTGAACATAGCACTTAACATTTCTGGTGTAACAGTATTAAATGCCACTGTAATCCTCTCTTTCATGTCATCTACTGTCGTTGCTTCCTGGGCATAAACTTTTTCTTTTAAATACCTAACCCCAGAAAAAATATCGTAGCTACATACTGAACATAGATAATTGTGTTCATTTACATCAGTTGAAAAATATAATATCTCAATGTAATCTCCTGTTGTTTCACAGCATATGTTTAATCATTTTCTTGCATTCTGATAGAAATATCTCCTAAAGTAATAATTTGTTTACATACGTTTTTGACATAAATAACTCAATATTCCTTTAAAAAAGGCATATTACATTCATGTGACCTCTACACGTTTGTCTATGAAGAAACTACTTCACATTCACTTTTTATCTAATCTATTTTTTTATATAACATATAGTATTCAAGTAATTTTCATTTACAGATTAAGATCGATCACACTGTACGCAGCGTTGTTTAACAGATTTGATTGCTACGATTCATGTCAATTTTATTATTTGTAGGGAACGTATTTCACATAGAGAGGGGCACATTTACAAAACTGTGTTATCTTACTGATGTTAAAGAAATCATTGATTTAGAGACTATGTTAATTTTATTGTTTATACGAAATAATGACACTCCTGTTAATGTTGCAATGATTTTATTTACAGAAAAGATTGAAATGTAACGACCATTTACGTCACGACATTTTCTGATTCGATAAAAAAACATTGACCCTGCTCTGTAAATAAAATTATTACGACATTAACACGGAAAATTGTGGACATAAGTAGTTAACACTGTTTTATCAAGAATATTAAACTGTATCACGTGGTGCAAAAAAAGGATATAATCCTTTAAAAAAGATCATTGATGATCTTTATATGTCCTCTATGCGTTCACCTACAAAACAAAATATTAACATCAGAAAATTCCCGACCTGAAACCATTGAACCCTTTGTGAAACCTTTTTCTCTACAAACAATGACGTTCAGAACTACCCTACATATACAGGGTGAGTCCGAAGAAACGGAACACCTAAATATCTCCGTTATTTTTCGTTGTACAAAAAAACTTCTTAGGAAAAAGTTACACTGTTTGAAGGGCCATATGTAATGGTGTACGGGAAAAAATTTTCGAGGTCATTTCTTTTATGAGATTTCAAGGTCATCGATGTTTTTTTTTAAATGGAATGATATATCTTCGTTAACGTAATGTTGTAGCTGACAAAATAACGAATTCATCCATGTAACACAATATGACCTACAAAAGACCTTAACCCAGAAAAATGGAATAAATAAAATACAACGTCTAAGATTTATTTGCTTTATTTCTGTTACGCAAAATGTTAAAAAATATTCTCTTGAGCTGCTATACATTCATTTAGCCGTGAAGTTATAGAACGTACTGCTGTGTAATTCATTTCTGTGGGAATCGACGCACAAGCCCTGACGATTCTTTCTTTCATGTCGTCTACAGTGGTTGGTGGTTCATGATAAACATCGTCTTTCAGTTTTCCCCATAAATAGAAATCAGGGTGTGTAAGATTTGGTGATCGAGCTGGCCATAATACGGGTCCGTTACGTCCAATCCAACGAGTTGGAAACTTGTTATTCAAGAATGGTCTTACGACACGAGAAGAATGGGCTGGACATCCGTCATGTTGATACCACATATCTTCACGAATCTCCAAGGGTGTATTTTCCAGGAGAATTGGTAACGACTCTCGTAAAAATTCAATGTATTTTTCTGTATTTAATGTTCCGGTGATAAAGTGAGGCCCAATTATTTGGTTGTTTAAAATTCCGCACCAAACATTGACGGACCATGGTCTTTGTTTGCCGACCGTCCGTAACCACCGCGGATTTTCAGATGACCAATAATGCATGTTTTTTACATTTATCTGCCCGTGATTCGTAAACGAAGCTTCATCGGTAAATAATACTTTATTAAAAAATGCTCTATCGTTTATCAATTGTCTCGATCCCAACTGGCAAAAGTTTACACAATTTACAAAGTCTCTACCATGAAGTTCTTGGTGAATTGATAGGTAAAAGGGGTGAAATTTTTGTTCATGGAGTATTTGCACTACACATTTTCGACTAATGGCACTTTCTCGTGCGATTTGCCTCATACTAGCATGAGGGTTTATATCCACTGCTGCCAGAACATCGATTGTGTTTGCTTCATTCCTTACAGTCCTCACCTTCGTACATTTCTTATTTTCAACACTACCAGTTTCACGGAATTTATTTATCACATTGAAGTAAACGGAAACTGATGGACAATTACGATTAGGAAATTGGTCCTTGTACAACCGCACTGCTTCTCTTAAAAACTGTTGACTTTCTCCATAAATGAAAATCATATCAATCTTATCTTCCTTTGAGTAACGCATTGTGAAACGTTCATCGATAAACTGATAGATTATAAATCTTAGAAACAGTGGAAATCTGATAGCAAGAAGATCTTCCTGTCGATACCGAATCTGTTATTACGTTGTGTATTGCGATGCATTTGAATGTAAGCAGCTTAAGGAATATTGAACATTTTGCGTAACAGAAATAAAGCAAATGAATCTTAGACGTTGAATTTTATTTATTCCATTTTTCTGGATTGAAGGTCATTTGTAGGTCATATTGTGTTACATGGATGAATTCGTTATTTTGTCAGCTACAACATTACGTTAACGAAGATATATCATTCTATTTAAAAAACATCGACGACCTTGAAATCTCATAAAAAAATTACCATGAAAATTTTTTCCCTTACACAGTAACATGTGGCCCTTCAAACAGTGTAACTTTGTCCTAAGAAGTTTTTTTATACAACGAAAAGAAACGGAGATATTTAGGTGTTCTGTTTCTTCGGACTCACCTATACGCTAACCTGGCAGAAAATTTTCGAGCACTGTCGTGAATATGAATGTTAAAAAAATTATTTAATTAATATTTCAAAATATTTCAAAATAGGTGGAAAAGGAAAATGTTGTTACTAAAGTGGTTTAAATTACTAAAGTTAATCAATTCATATAATTAACAGTTATAAGAATAGCGAGTAGTACAATATTGCACAGTATACATAGGTACGTATAAATTGCTCACGACAGCCAAAATGGTACTCGGAAGGAATGTGAAAGGAATTCTCAAAGAAACCGTCGGTCAGGCGTACACAGTTGAGTCACAGGCTTCTCGCTATTGGTTGAGAAGAGTACCACTACTAGTTCAGGTGTACCACATCGTGGGTCTGTGAATTTCGCACCCCTTGCCGTCTTGAGTACCACGTTGGTTGTCATGAGCAATAGGTACATACATAATATGTATAATGTATGAAGATTGATTTGATCCATGTTATACTAAAAGCAGAAAAGTCTCAATTGATTGCATTCATTATACGATACTGTTCAACACTTATTTAGTGTTTCGATAATAATCAATAAGCGATTACTATAAATTTTAATGTGTTGAATACGAGTATGAGGAGCATTTTTCTCGGTCCATGTTAATTTCATTGTTCCGAAGCTATCATATTACACTTCAGGAAACATGAAACGATGGTTGACCTTGCAGATCACAGATGACACTTTGTATTTGGCAAAACTATTTCAATTTTTCAGGCAAATGTAATAAATAAGTTTTAAAACTGAATAGCTTAAAAACTGAGGGTGATGAAGAAAAACGATTTTCAAAGTATTTAACGCTTTAAAATGGTTATATTAATATAGTATTGATGTAGAAATATAAGCATTGTGTTGGTTATTTGAACGCATAAAAAAAAATTAAAATTTATCAGACATTGTTATTGATAAATTACGAGACTTCGTGCAAATATTTGTTAACTTTATCAAACAATTTAGTCACTAAGGAAGGCAAAAGACAAACTTTTACAAAATTTTGTAATGTTTAATTTCAAGGCATCTGAATATAGTTCTAATTTATATAGAATGTTCTTACCTTCTTAATGTTGTGCAAGTTAATTCTATCCATTTTTTAATATTGTATTATTATTCGATATACTGTATTGTTCATTATTATATT
Organism: Sphecodes monilicornis; assembly: GCA_913789915.3. Classification (NCBI taxonomy): domain Eukaryota; kingdom Metazoa; phylum Arthropoda; class Insecta; order Hymenoptera; family Halictidae; genus Sphecodes; species Sphecodes monilicornis. The sequence continues at coordinate 3,924,374 of OU565292.1, forward strand.
TTTTTGTTTGATGATTATTGGATTTCCGGGAATGGCATAATGCATCATGTTTATTTAACATGAGTATGTGTGAGTTTGATGTGTTTAATTTTATCTATTAGGGTTTGAATATTTTTAATGAAAAAATAAGCCTGTGATGATTAGAACTTAATGTACGATTAAGATACAATTGCCTAACATTTTGTTATGTTACATAATACTTTATTATCGAACACAAGCATTAATATATTTACATATCAATTGATTTCAATGCTTATTTAAGTACATACAATTTTTAAACTATCTTAATTCATTAAACAATTTCTATTATATAGCATATTCTATACTATAATAGAAATATAGCAATACTACTAGATTCTATATAGTATTAGAATATTATTATATCAGAGATTTGTTTTCCCTAGTGTCTACATTTTAATTCCTTTTTTTACATATGTATACATATAGCCAGTGTGAAAACTGTTTATATTACAAGTAATAAACATGTTATATATATGTACAATAATATACATATGTATGTACAAAACTTTGCATACGTTACAGTAGTCAAAGTGCTATGTTATCACCAAATACTTTTTTTTATTAGATTAGATTGATAGATAGATACTGTTTATACATACACTAGATTGTGCAGTGCATTATACACTCGCTTAATTACTACTAGGAACGCATAAACCTAAGAATAACAACTCAAACAGTTGCATTACACAAAATTGTACAGTTCATGTACTGTATGTCCAAGCACTTTTATTCTTGTTCCATTAATATATGAAGTTTAGTCTTGATAAGAAACATTTCTAGCAAATTTTCTTTTTTTTCAATATCTAATAATTTCCAAAAAGTCAATTCGTAAAATATTGAATTACTGTAAAGTAGATAAAGAAAGTATTTCTGTGAAATGTGATTTCAACGAAATACGGAAAAAATACCCTCAATCATTAAGAGAAATTACAGGCACGTTGGTGCTAAATAATTTTATTATTAATAAAATGTATACACTTGTGTTGTTTCAGGCACGCTGTTCGGCGCTTTGTGCAAGAGAATCAGGGGTTAATGAGACGTATGTACGGAGACGAAAGACATTTTAATGTGTTAAGAGCAGAGTTCGAGAAAAATGACGTAGAATTGAAATACGATGATTACTACAATCATTTCGCAGATGATCACAGGTAAGAGTAAAATAAAATGAATAGAATGTGGAACATGTACCAATAAATGTTTGTGCGTGTAATTCATAAATTTATAATAAAGTGTTAAGATATACGTGGGTACATAATTAAAATTGCTTACTTTTGGTTAGAAACCATTCCATAGTCATCTCTCATACACTCGCGTCGGTATTTATGTTGACGCGATAATATTATAGGTAAGTGCAACATTTTGTCCTTGTAGTGTAATTTCTTTGTGATCCTCCGACGCTGTGATGTTTGTTTACATTGCTCGTGAGTAGTGGCGTTCAGTTTACCCCCAAGTGGTTCTTTTATTTCTTTAGCTGTGATGGATGAATTTTTTTAGCTTGCTTCGCAGTCTCTCGATCTTGAAAAATTCATGTTTTTCTTTTCCTTCCTCATCTAACACAATTTTCGGGTTTTCCTGTCATTTGTATTTTTTTACAAATTGTTCGAACGCCTTCTTTCGAAATTCTAAACTCAATAGCAATCGTTTGTAAGGATTTTCCATCCATTCTTCTTTTATAAATTTGTATTCGCTCTGAAGCCTCCAATTCCCTTGTTTTCGGCATTATTGATTTTCCCGTGTTTTATTTCAATTTATTTTTTCAGGAAATTGTTTCACAAACTGTTAAATATATTAGAGTTATGTAAATACTAGTTTAATTACAAAATTAAAATTAATTACAATCTTAAAATAAAAATTTCTATACGTCAACTTACTTTCCGACCTGGCTCAACTGACAACTATCACAAACTTATTGCTCTAACAGATTGACAAAACGTTTACACTTCACCACTTGGGGGTAAACTGAACGCCACTAATCACGAGCAATGTGAACAAACGTCACAGCGTCGGAGGAACACAAAGAAATTACACTACAAGGACCAAATGTTGCACGTACCTATAATATTATCGCGCCAACATAAATACCGACGCGAGTGTACATATTTCTGTGCATTTTAATTACTCATAACCCAACGTAGAAAAAAAATTTATACTTTATTTGTTATGCAATCTTATATTGTACATTATACGATACAGAGGGAAAAAATACAGAATTTTCGTACGGAAAATGACTATTCTAATCAATTTTCGATTCATGCTGTCTTTTTTTAAAGAATTACAATTGTACTTCAAATGAAATTTAAATAAGGGGTTAAAATATAATAATTAAAATAAATAAATGCAAATATTAATCTTATATTTGTAAATATTTCTGAAATCATTAATATGAAGAAAAAAGGTTCCTGGATATTCATACATATATTCAAATTGGAAATTTTTGAATTTTATATACTCAAAGAATCCAAAATGGAAATTCGTATAATATAATATCTACTTCGTTAATAGCGATATCAAATTTAAATTCTTAGGTACATGTAACTCATTACAATTAAGATAGATAGATAGATAAGTTTATTTTTCAGTCGTACTCCTTAAATCCTAACTGCTCGAAGTATAACTACTTACACCTTACTAAACCAACTATATTTGGATTATAAACAAAACTAACTTACCTACGTATTACACCTTGTATGCATTTCTGTTTCATTAACTTCGGATAATACATTCAGCTTGTGAACATTGCCCAATATAAAACAAAACTTATCTTTACAGCGACTAACTGCATCATTTAATTTAATTTTTGTAGGCATTGTCTGAAACGTTTACAATGTAAAGAAAAGAGATTAAAGATTTGAGGCTTTCATGACTCAACGACCTGACTTTTTTAGCAATTAGTAGCATTGGTTTACGAAATTATATCCAAAAAAATTTTGAAAAATTGTGACGGGTAGGTTACGTGAAAAAATAATGAAGCCATTTTTTGAAACTTTTTTATTTGAGTCTGTAAACAAAATTTAATATTAACATAAATACACGTGAGCAACAAGTTATTAAAAGTGGTGAACTCCGCAGTTTTTCACGTCTTTTTGTCAGTCTCTGCTTACAATCCACAGATTCTTACATTTTTCGATGCGTGTCGTTTTTCTTTGCGTCAACCGATTCGATGAAATTTTCAGCGTATATGTATATAACTAACATAGATCTACAAAACACATATTTTAAATTTTAATTAGGAACTCAAATAAAAAAATTTCAACACGTGGCTCCTATATTTTTTCACTTTACCTACCAATTGTAATTTGTTTTAAATGTTTCTTGCACGTCATTTAGAAAACCTATGCTCCTACTTGCTAAAAAACTTCAGGTCGTTTGGTCCGATTTTGAAATGGTTACACTGTTTTGAAGGGCGTTCGAAATATCTGTACATACATGTAAGGGTAGTCCAATAACTTTAACCACCTTGAATATTTCCGTCATTTGTATGGTATGGTGGGGCAAATATTGTGATGCAAACATTTTTTATATGGGTAAAGGCGTTTGGGAGATTTCTACGTCACCTTGATTTCTTCTAACGGAATGACTTACCTTTTTATCGAGAATCAATACAATATCAAATTTTGCGTAAAAATGTATTAATCTTCATATGTCGTAAATCTAATAGTTTTCAATCACAACCATATTCAAGTTGATCGACATCAGTTCGAGCACTTTCCAGGTATTATTGGGAGCTGAATAGAAGTCTCCTGACACGGCACAGGGGGAAAGAGGGCCTCTCATTTGCTAGAGCCAAAATATGTGTGACTCGAGGAGTGCTCTCCCCGCGTTCCTGCAAGAGACTTCTTTGGTTTCTCTGGGATTTTGGGGGGGGGGGGGGGATTTCAGATTCCGAGTGGAGTCAATAGATTTCTTGTGTGCTTTTGTGGTGAGTATTGTGTACATAACCTTGTCAACGTCTGTTTGTTTTTTTAAGTTCAGCTTTCTGTTCGTCCGAGATGTGTTCATGATTCTATTAGTTAATTAAACATGGCATTTTTGGGTTTGACGGATTTGTATTCAGATGCCCCATAGGGAGTTGTCCTGGACTTTAAGTGCTTTTAGTTTGTTTGTCTAGTGTTTTTGATTTTTTTAATTTCTACTATGATTTTGCCTGTGAGCAGGTTTCTTTGTAGTTTATAAAAGGGATTGCCTGTTTTTTGGTGTTTCCGTTTAGCTCTATTTCTATTTTTTACTAGTGAGTCTAGCAGGTTGGAGATCAGGGTTCTGCTTGCAGGAGGAGTTTATGAGGTTGTTAGATATTGGATTTAGTTATCTATTTCTTGGAGGATTCTCGCTGTGTGGTTGATTGGGTGATTGTTACAGAGGTTTCTGTATTCGTCCCAATCTGTGGTACTATAGTAATAGTACTAATTCTGGTGTGATCTATTTTCATTATCACTGGGAAGTGGATAGAGGGTAGATCCTGGAGAGTGTAACAGGTAGTGTTGTATGGGATGTTTGAGAGAAAGGAATCTATTATTGAGAGTCTGCTGTTTGATTGCCTGTGGGTGTATCTTTGAGAATGAAGTGGTGAATGAGGTAGCCGTCACAGATACATATTGAATATTGTTTCGATAATATCTCGTTATGTATTAGGTTTAGGACATATGAATATGAAGATTAATACATTTTTGCGAAGAATTTGATACTCTATCGATTCCGCGATACGAAAGGCAGTCATTCAAAGTTTGTATATATCATTAATTCATATTATTACAAATAACGAAAATATTCAAAGTGGTCAAGGTTATTCGACCATCTTGTATATGTATAGGTATTGGTAGCCGCAATGCTGGTAAAATATTGGGAAAATATTTCCTTTCGACATGGTTTATCCGGAAGACTTAAAAAATAAAACAGAATGCTTGTTGATAATATTATTACTCTTAATTACCACATGCTGTATTAGACCAGTGACAAAAAATGCAAAAGGTTGAGTTGTTTACACTATACTTAAATGCATAACCATAAACAAATTTTTAGGAAACACCAGTATATGCACGATTATGAGTATTTCGAGGATGAAGACAGTTTAGGGGTAAACGGTGATGAGTACGAAGGGCGGGACTTTACGAGTAGATCGTTTAACAGCAATCCCGCGAAGCGGCTGAACAAATTTCCAAAATTAAGCGAATACACAAGACCTCATTTCCGACCAACTGAAAAATCTACGATTTCGACTTCAACGACCATTTCTTCGTCAAGTGCGACCGCTTCGTCTACCGTTGAGCCGCTATCTTCTACACCCACGACATCGACAACCGTTTCTACCACTCACAAACCAACCACTAAATTTGTTTCTTCGACAACGACTTTAACGATCAGCGCGAATGAAGCTAAAAAAGAGAACACGACGGAGGAGATGTTGCCAGCAACGGTTACAACTCAGGTCGTGAAAGAACAGAATTTTAGTATCAATGAAATTTCTGAACAAACAGACAAGGCTGAGGAAGAGCTGGTAGAGGTGTCCGAGGCGTCCGAGGCGATTTTTGAGGAAACTTCGATATTTAACTTGCCCGGCACTACAGAAATGCCAGACGAACCTGATCCTAGCGGAGACCTGTTTGTTACGCCAAAAGAAACGACCGTTCAAGAGACTACCAGTTCAAACGAGCAACAGGAGTTTCGACCGCGACCAGAATATCGACCTGCGAATAAGCCGGAAGCTTCTTTCATGAAAGGCCAGCTTTATCAGGATGTTGCAGCAAAAGAACAACAGGAACAACCGGTTCTGAAGCTGAGAGGCATGTAAGTAGCTCTGATATCATCTGCATCTCGATTGTGCATTCTCTGAGAACATTTCACTTTTGTTTGACGCTCTTGCAACATTATCGTGTTCAACATAATTAATTAGTATTGTAGGTAGGGTGCGGTAGGGGTTCAGGTAAATAATCAGGAAATGTTTTATATACAGGGTGGCCCACATAACTCTGAACAGCTCAATATCTCGAAAACTATGCCATCAATTTTAAAGTTCTTAGTCTTCAATTGCATGGAACTGAAGGGCCTTTCTGACTACATAAACGTGAAGTGGCCTCCCTTCCCCTTTAACGGGAGAGGGGAGGTACCTTTGTAATTTTAAATGGAACCCCCTATAAAATGTTACATATTTAGATTCTACCGGAAAAAACAAGTCAATTTTGTCTGAAACATTTTTTTGTCAGATACTTCCATGATGAGATATAACAGTTTGAAGTTTCGAGTTGTAGGTACTTGAAGCGCTCGGAAATAGCGTTATGGAATTATACGCGCTTGAGTCCTTTGCTTATTCGTGAAGAAATAAAATGTACTTTAAATTAAATGTTCAAAATGTTCACTTTTGTCGTCGGTGGTTCAAACATAACTTTATCCTTTACATATCCCCATAAGAAAAAATCTAATGGTGTTAGATCGGGGGATCGAGGAGGCCATTGACGAGGTCCCCCACGACCTATCCATTTGTTCCCAAATTTTTCGTTCAAAAATTGCCTGGTGATGATTGCAAAATGTGGAGGAGCGCCGTCTTGTTGGAACCACATTTCTCTTTTAACGTGCAGTGGCACATCTTCCAAAAGCGCAGGCAAATTATTTTTTAATAAATCACAATAACTTGCAGATGTTACAGTTTCTTGAAAAAAATAAGGTCCAATCACAAAAAAATAAGGTCCAATCACAAACATTTAAAGACCATCGATGTTGAAAGGGAACACATCGCATCCAATTTGGGTTTTCCACGGCCCAATAATGCAGATTATGTCTATTTACATGCCCTGAATTCATAAAAGTGGCCTCATCGGAAAAAAGTATTTTGCACAAAAAGTCATTTTCCACAACACCCTGCAGCCACTCACAAAATCTTACGCGGTGATCGTAATCTGCTATCGAAAGCTCTTGTGATAAAACCGTGTGATATGGATGATACTTTTGCCGTTTCAAAATTCGTTGAATCGATGAACGACTAATATGTGATGTTTGTGCAAGTGTACGTTGACTAATATGAGGATTTAATGTAATTGCAGCAAGAATACTGGCACTATTATTTTCATTAGTGACAGCTTTAGGTTTATTGCGAGTTTTTTTACACAATTCACCGTGCTCGCGAAGCCGCTTTTCTAAATTATGAAATGTTGCATGACATTTTTTGATCCCATAACGTTCAAAAAACATCACTGCTGCACGCCGATAATTTTTTTGGCATTCACCTAACGTTAATAACATATTCACTTCTGTGTCAAAAGTAGCCATAATCACGATGTTACTGCTTGAATAACAGCTCTAAACTGAAAACGTTTTCATAGATAAGTGTCAAACTCAAGAATTGTAAATATTATTGTTTGTGTTTCTTCATGAATAAGCAATGGACTCACGCGCGTATAATTCCATAACGCTATTTCCGAGAGCTTCAAGTACCTACAACTCGAAACTTCAAACTGTTATATCTCATCATGGAAGTATCTGACAAAAAAATGTTTCAGACAAAATTGACTCGTTTTTTTCCGGTAGAATCTAAATATGTAACATTTTATAGGGGGTTCCATTTAAAATTACAAAGGTACCTCCCCTCCCCCGTTAAAGGGGAGGGGAGGCCACTTCACGTTTATGTAGTTAGAAAGGTCCTTCAGTTCCATGCAATTTAAGACTAAGAACTTTAAAATCGATGGCATAGTTTTCGAGATATTGAGCTGTTCAGAGTTATGTGGGCCACCCTGTATATTTTATTTTATTATATATATATATATATATATATATATATATATTACCAATAATGGATTTAGACAAAGGATATTTTGACAATTGAACAAGGTTTGAATTTATGCGGGAACTTTGATGAATTTACAAGGAATCGAAAATTTGAAAGGGTTAGCAACGAGTTGTTTAAATATTTAAATAATGATACGAAGCTGCACCATCGGGCGTCCGGTTTATTTCAACGGTACTCTCCCTCTGGAAGAGCAGCAGCGTCTGGGTCTCCACCCGTGTGCTCCAACACGTTCGGCGGCCGGTTTATTTCAACCGTCCTCTACGAAACGTACTGTAGGCACTAGGTGATTTCACCCTCAGGCGGCCAGGAAGCTACCCTGTTCTCTTCTCTCGACGGGGCGGCCGGCCTCCATGGCCGTTCTCTCCCATGTATCCAGAGAGGCGACCAGGTGCAACTCCGTCCTCTCCTGGGCTGCTGGTCGTCCGATAGCATTGCTTCGTACTCTCCCATCCTGTGGGCGGCCGTGGTCTTACCTCGTCCTCTCCCACAGGTGCAGCGAAGTGATCGCTCCGCGGCAACCCACCGATATTTATATCAAGACGTTGCTAACCTTATCAATAACGCGTTACTAGGAGTCGAGAAGCTTCTCGCCCCGTGATGTTCTAGAAAGTTCGCGAGGTTTCGGCCGCGTTGCCTAGGCGCGACTATTTTATTGCTCGTTCCTCGTCACGTTACAGCATATGTTAAATGATAAATTTTTAGAAAATTTGAGAAAGTAATCATCAAGAGAACACTTGCTAGACTATTTTCTATCAAGTATTGACTTTCTTTGATTACGCCTTAAGGGGATATTCTGGTTTTAGAGGCCGTTTTTCACCAACTTTTAGGAATGTTTTTCAGAAGTGCTATTAAACTTTTGGCATTGGGATTTTACACATATACTGGAACATAACTAGGGAAACCACTAAAATTTATTGAAGTTTTGACCCTTTATAAATACATATTTAATTCGAAGGTCACTCGAGCCTGAATTAGATCTATCTGGATCACCGAGATTGAATTTATTCTCGCCAGAAAAAAATAATATAAGAAACAACATTAAATGGAGAGCATTGAATATAGTATCAACTCTTAATTTTATCAATGTCTGAAGTGAACTTACATAACCCCAATTTCTATTCATGTTTTCACGAGCGTACTCTAGTCTGGCTGTTTTATGGTGTATTAAACATGTAGGTGCAGACGTCAATTTTCGTCTTTTAATGTAGGATTGCGTTCAAGAACATGTTATATAGTCCAACGGGAAACATCAAACTTGAATTCGTTTATAATCTCTTGGCAACTCTTTAAAAGACTTGCAATTTTAACAGTTTGCCCTTTCTGTACGAAAGGATAAATTTGTTTCGGGTCCTCCTTCCTTGTTTTGCCTTACTTGCATTAGTAGGATACTGCAAAAAATTAAATGCAACTTTATGAGACAACCCGAAGTTCCGTCCGATTTCACGAATTTCTACCTTTTGTTCCCTAAATGCTAAAGTTGTGCCTTGTTCTTTTTCACTAAGGTAACCACCTGTAAATTAACTAACAAAGATTCTTGTTCAACAAAAATACGACATGAAAATCCCTAAAGTATGTTAAAAATGAAGTTGGCGTTATAATTATGCACAGATTCTACAATGTATTTCGCTTCCATTCCGATATACATAGATACATAGACTTCTTCAATATTTTTTATACATGAAGTTCGTTATTTATCGTGCTTTCTCATAGCATGCACTTGGCTTTCCTGAATTATCTACCAAAGTTCAAAAATCTTAAAACATGGATGTCATTATAGTTATGCACCGTTTATTATACGTATTGTTTATGGGTATTTCAAGTACAGGGTGTAGGAAAAGTAATGGTCATCCGTTCTAAGGATGAATCTACACCTCTGGATCGGTGGACATTTGTAAAAGAAACTTGTCGCCACAATTGTTTATAAGGAAGAGAATTGGGTAATTATTTAGAAGTATGTCCTCCTCACCCATTCTGATGACCTTGAAATATGTTGACAAGGTCATCATTCTGAACAACTTTTCCCTATACATGTTATCGCCGCTCGGCCTTAGTTATCGAGATATTTGCAAAAATCTTTAGTCAAATTTAGACTACGAGTACACTTCATTTTAGCATAGACGATTGCTTAACGGCGTTTGTAACGTATTCTGCTTCTTAAAAAAGTTATGTTTTTGTGCTTGTTTGGTTATTTGATACGTATTCCTTCCGAGTGATGTGTTGTCATTAGACTACGAGCGAACTATTGACAAACTCACGAGTATAGGAGCTGTTAAAGTCGTTATAGTGCTAAGAAATTCACTCAGAATGAAATTGTATGAATTTTTAACTCTGTATAACGATTACGATAACCGGACCTAACCCAGACATCACCCAAACCCCCTCCTCGCCAGAAAATATAACCTCAATCCACTCCAATTACTCTTTCATAGGGAAAAGTTGTTCAGAATGATGACCTTGACAACATATTACAAGGTTATCAAAATCGGTGAGGAGGGCAAACTTCTAAGTAATTACCGAGAATTGCTGTTAACAATTTTGCTTGCATCGATAACGTCTACTCATCGAGAAGAGAAAAAGCTATAAGCTCATAGAGTTTCTGCAGACTATATGGTGCTATACGTATACAGGGTGTCACGCATACCATGGAGAACCGATTAGGAAGTAATTCTACACATAAAAGTGAGTTGAAAAGAAAGAATACAATTTTTTACATTTGAAGCTTTGTTTTCGAGAAAATCGAGTTTAAAGATCAATCGGGTTCTTGTGCTTTATTATTAGTATATGCAGAAAGTAGAATGGGTTGGTCATGATCAGACACATCAACCGAGTCCTATCTAAGGCTATGTTCAGATGATTCGAGTAGCTCCTTTCGGATCGCGTGATTGTGAGATGCTAGTGATCCGTATATTCCGTTAATAGTATGCGTGTCCTAAGCAAACTAAATTTAAAAGTACGTTCGACAGTAGACCCGTATTCCAGGTCACTTTCAATTTCGTTTGCGCAAGGCACGCACACGATTATGTTTTTCTTTATCGACACGCGTCGCATGGAATATAGTAGTATGCTTTTGTATATACGTATAACATCACACGAATAAGGAAACCCTATGGGGTTGAAAATTCTTTCCACCAAATACAAAATAGTGGGGTCTTACCAATAATATATTTTTAGCGAGGTTTCAAACTGAGTTACAAAAAAGGGTAACGCCCATAGACGACACACGTCGACGCGGCGCACAGTGGTACAATCGCGGTAAAATATCCATTTTATAAATTTTCAATTTTTATAAAAAAAATTTATTTTATATTGTCTAATAGTGAATGCATAATGTTCCAAAGTCAGATTTTAAAAAAATAATTATTTCTTCCTATAATTGAATGCTTAGTGGTCTACAAGTTATATGGTTTATTACACATAGCTGAAACTCTTATCTGGAAAAAAGAATTTTTCAAAAACGTTGTTTAACATTAAGTAATATGGGTTAAACTAAAGCCTCTTTGTGTTCCGTTCATTTTTTATTTATCGAAGCAAATCTTTAAAGCGCTACGAATCGTCACTGTGAAACTGATCGTTTCGGTAAGGTTTAATATTGAACTAACCGTGTGTAAAAAATCTCGTGCACATTGTGGCACTCCTGACCACAAAATTAAGTTTCAATATCAACTTTCAGAATTTCCAAGAATGAATCGAGCGGGGTTACAGTGTATTTGATGTGTTAGATGAATTTTTTTAGGGATATTTCTAAATAATAAAGAAGAATGTGAAATGCATATGATTTATTAATCCTTTATGTATACACAAATATTTAATAACATTTTTTTTTATGTTACATAAATTATTTTTATAGCGTTAATTGTACCACTGTCAAAAAATGCCTGTTGCATTTTTGCGACAATGGTCTAGTGAACGAAAACTTTGTTTATTTAACATTAAAAAATTGAAATTATCGTGAAAAAAATTGAGATTATCGTGAAAAAATTGAGATTATCGTGAAAAAATTGAGATATCGTGGTAACAGTTTCGAAAAAAAACGCGTTTAAAGATTCAACTGTAAACTATATGAAAGTATATAAACTTATGACTAATCTGCCAATTCAGGATCGTATTATTCTTATCTAAGCAATTATACTTCCTACTAAGCATTAAAAAATTCAACCTAATTCAATCACGTTTTTCACCACATTATCCACAATTTTCCATGCAACGGTGTTAGTTAGAGAAACATATTCAAGGTACATTTGTATATGCACCATCTGATTCAGCTTACTGCTTTGTTGTCATTTGTAAAAAAGCGTTCCTTAACATAGCCTATCATTTACGAGCATCGACTTGAACTCTTTTTTTCCTATAATTCTTAGGATTTCTTATTACGAATAACTTCTCTATTTCGCTTCAAAACACAACAAATCTTTTATATGGAATATCTTTCTTCGCTTAATGTTAAAATAATTTGAATCTCATTCTCTGTTAGGCATTTCCAGCGATCCATATCGAACTACCAAGATAAATCTTCCATGTATAAGAAAAAATATTTTATACAGTACATTATATTACCTGTTTACAATAGTTGAACTATTCAGATTCAACTAAAGTAACAAAATCTCAAAACTGCGTTATTGATCTGTCGTAGAAATATCGGCGGTTGCTAAGGAATCAACTAACACTAACACTTCATAGTTAGCGTACGGCAGTTATGTTAGAACATATTGCCATTCCGATTTACGTAACTATTACTATTCATAGCGACAAATGTTTCTCGTAAAGTTGAATAGTTTTAGATCTAGCACTTACTCATTAAATATTTTTTTTGTTGGTAGGTGTGTAGAGGACACATGAAGGTCATTGCCGTCTTTTTAAATAGGAGAATACATCTTTTGTTGCATCAGTTGTTGCATCTTGATATTCTTTACAGTATTAACCTACATATCTTAAAAAATCATTAAGTTGGGAGATATTTTAGTTTCATTATCGCTGTAAAATGATTCATGATTCTCTTATTAATGCGTCGTGATTATATTTACAAAAAAAGATTCACATGTCAATCAGTTTGTTGTTGAGCCTGAAAGTTGCTTTCCGCCTGAATGTTTTCGCCGTCATAACCCACCACTACATTAAAAAAATGCGTTTTCGAACTTGAATTCATTTCATTTTCTACCAGCTGATGGACAACAAAATTACGTATAACGTTATACATAAATAATTGATGGAAACCTTAGAAACTTACATAAAAAAATATATTACAGAAAACATCAAATTTTATCACTTCCGAGGTACATGCATAAAGTTTCGCCGAAATCGGTTGTCGCGTAAAAAAGCTACAGGCATTGAAACCCGTAAGAATCTTTGAATTCTGGACTTACGATTCATCTATTAAATCGCAGTTTCTCACAATTTTGCCATTTTTAATTATTTACAGCTCATAGAAACCTTAATCTATTTCGATGAAACTTTGTGCATGTACTTAACTCACTTACATTAGATCTACAAAAAGCAAATTTTAAATTTTCATTATAGATGTAGATAAAAAAGTTAAAATCGTAACAATTCCTTTTTTTCCCTATTTTGACCAATAGCAATTTTTAGGTAATTTTTTTTATAAAATACCTGGTAAAGTAATCCTCTTCACATCTTAAAAAAACTCAATCTGTTTGGTCCAATTTTAAAAAAGGTTATTCATCTTTTATTGTGCCAATAATTTTTTTACCCATTGAGTAGTATAATATTTCCAATAGAAATAAATTTTCTTCTTCTTCTTCTAGAAAATTATGCACGATTAAGAAGTTGTAATTGTAAAATAAATTGTAGCGCAAGGGTTTATATTATTAATTCGTATTGCGTATACCTTTATGAATACTAAATGTTATTGTTGATTACACGCAAAGAAGACATACTGAAAGTTGTGAAATTGGTTTATTTAAATTTGTAACACGTTACTTAGGTTGCGTAAATTGCATTTTATAATCAAATGCTTGCATACGTTTCAGAAATGCTTGCCCCGTAAAAGAAGAAGTCGTTGCACCATTTTGGGCGAATAATACAAGAGGAGAAGTATTAGCACTTCTAAATTTGTATCCCTTCGAGCAGTACGTTCACTGGGAAAAATGCACGTAAGTATCAATGTAAATTCATTATTCACTCCTAAGCATTGTCTGTTTGAAAAATAGTTTAGTTTATAAATAGTTTATTTGTTTCCCAACAATTTAAAGTAAATATTCACATCAGGGATTCCGGTTATTATTTCGACAAGCTTGAAATATGTTGTCAAGGACATCATTTTGAACAATTTATCCCTATAAGTGTTACCGTCACACAACTTTAGTTTCCGAGATATTCGCAAAAACCAAGTTGAAACGAAGGTAACATGTAATAGGGAAAAGTTGTTCGAAATTATGTCGTTGTTAACATATTTCCAGTCCATCAAAATCAGAGCTGGATCCCCTAATGTTAACATTTACACAACTTAATTATATTTTATTACAAAATCAATATTATTAAATACATAATTTACTTTCCCTTTCTAATAAAATAAAGGTGCTGTTACACGAAGTTAGTAGTTGTTTTTACAAATTACATACTTTTCCTTTTCTATTTGTTTTTTGTGAAATTATTACGAACATATTAGTGGCATTTCTTTTAATTGAATTGACATCAATGACGACACAGTTTAGATCATATTTATTTGTTTAATTAACGATACAGTAGGACCTCTATTGTACGTAGTAATCGGTGGAACAAACGTGTTTGAATAATAGCAACAGTTACCTAATTACTGTGCAAGATTAAACTTTACTGATATGTACAATGAATCGTGTTGTATGTGCATCATTTTAAATTAAACGGGAATCGTCTTAGATTATAATGGGGAATTCAAATATCATCAGTACGGATAATAGAGGTTCTCTACCGAATCATTAATTCAAGAAGCAAATATGCTCCAAATGTTAACGTGCTTGGTCTTTTTTATTGAGACAAATGTCACAAATATGTGTGAAAAAGTTTCATAAGAAAATAATTTAAAATAAAAAACTTTCATCATGGGATTAACATTGTCTTACCGCATATATTTAATCCCGTATTATGTTACACTTCTCGGGTATCAAGTTTTTGCATTCCTCAAGGGCTACATCCCACACATCTCTTTTACATAATATTGAGACGTTACTATATTATTAGGTACTTGAATAAGTTCCTGCCGTTCTTTTTGGTAAATAAAAGTGTCCCCGTTTGAATAGAAAAGAATATTTTATTCAAAGTATTTTCCATCGTTAGCTGTCACGTTTTTCTACTCTTCATGTAATAAGTCGTTTCTGCGATAGATGAAATTCTGTTCGTGCATATTAATCTAATCATCAAGCCATTTCTTGACATCTTCATAAGAAGTGAAACACCGCTGGGTAAGGTAATGCTGCATTGATCGGAATAAATAAAAATCTGATGGGACAATATCTGGTGAATATGGCCACTGGCATAGCACATCCCATGCAAGCAGTTCCAACGTTTTGCAGTGCGTAGTCTAGCATTGTCAGGTGAAAAACCACTTTGTCATGTCTTTTGGCATATTCTGGACGTGTTTCTTCCAATGCTCGACTTAAATTGACTAGTTATTCTCAATAACGATTAGCAGTGATAAATTCTGGTACTTCTTTAAGTTCACATTAAAATCATCTTTTTTAAACCGCTGAAACCAATCTCTACGACTTCTTTCCGATAACGCATTGCCACTATAAGTTTTTACAAGCAAACAATGACTTTCAGCTACACTTTTCTTAAAAATGAAATAATGCAGTAGCACCTTAACAGTAAATACTATTTTGTCGGCACGAAATTTGAAATTTTCTATACAGTTATGACACGATGGAAGCTATAAAGCGGCTTACGCTAGGTGCCATGACAATACTCGACTATGCCGAGAAATTGTAACATGATATGGATCAGATATATCGGTGAGATATATGTATGTACAAAAGATGAAGAAACCTGGAGGAATTGTGTCCCTCCCGTAGAAAGCAATGTTTCGAACCCGAAGTCATCGCATTCTTCGCGCCATTACTGTATAATGAAAACACATTACAATTTACACTAGACTCAGATATCATATACTAAGTCTTAAAGCTTGTTTATAGTATGTCCTATCACATGCTAGTCCATCTCAAATTACACGCATGTATGTACTATTAGTTCCGACATCTACTAGTAAACGGCAGAAACTTGTTCAAGTACCTAATATTTACATGGTATATAAAATCAATGATTAAGAATAATTTTGTTTGATAAAAGACATGAGAACAAGCAGATGTACTGCAGAGACGGATGCAAGTGTGAGCAGCAGTACAGGCTTCATCGATTGTTGGCTTACGACCCTAATAACGAATGCCGTGGTATCTTCAGCGATTGGTTCAAGTTTCCCAGTTGTTGCGTCTGTCGATGTTACGACTTGCCACTCGAATTTCGTGTAACATCTCGATCACCTCGTACTCAGAAACAGCGAATCAAAGTACGACCGCCACGAGACAATTACTCGTAAAAAACGAGAAGCTCATGCAATGTACATAATTGTGTCTAAATTTTCGAGAAATTTTGAAAATTACATTCGTTCTATTGACTATTATATAAAATATACGATTATTTATTATACATATACGTTATTTATTAACTTATATTTCATCTCATTTACTCGAAACTAGACACTAAACTCTCAATGTTCGTGCATACAATATATGCAGACTCAGTTACGTTTAGTTTACATGCAGAATATAAAAAATGTTCACGTAATCTCGCCGTATTCTAATTTTACCATAAGAAGCGTTACCTGTAATATCAACTAAAGCAAAAGTATTGTATATTTTGCAATACTTCTGTAATTAATAATTTGTTTAAAATAAAGAAATCGAATATTTAATACATTAGAATTTACGTTATACAAAATAATGAGCAAACTTTAGAAATGTCAGTAATTAACGAATACACATATTAAAATGAATTTGCGCCTACACTACAGCATATGATTTGTGCGTATTTTTCGCAATAATAGCTTCCTGTTATATGTTTTTATCTTTCCGTGCTCTTATCAAGACTAAAATCGGGATGTTAAAACGGAGACTTGCATTTAATTGTCAAACTTTACAGAATTTAAAATACTCTTCTAACAGTACTTTTTCAAGGATCCGAATTTTATGATTAGACTATGGATTTCTCATATTTGAACATTGCAATAAAACATGTAGTACTATGTATATATTCTTTGACTGGTCAGTGATACAATGATTTCTAAGAAACAAGAAAATATTGGCACATTAAACATTAAATTGAATATTGGCACTATTGTGCAACTAAATATGACAGGATAACAGCATAACACTTTGTAATGCAGAGCCAAAAATTAAGTACAGTAAATCCTCTATAAACGCATAAGCCTCGGGGGGATAGAAGGCGTCTTCCGATAGTCTTCCGCGTCTCTTCCTTTCTCATACGCTATCCTTCCTTGCGCCCGAAACGGTCATCGTCCTTTAAACCACTAAATACTACAACAGTATTTACACAGTTGAAATCATATCGTGTTTCGTCTTTTTTTAATCAGAAAAATGCCACGCGTATATCGATAAAAGTTTCATAAAAAAATAAGTAATAATAAAAAAAATTAAATATTGGTGTTACATTGTCATGACGCACGGGCCTTTGGATTGTGCCGACGACTGCGACTCTCCGCGTCGCATTAGTAGTGGTTCACACCGATATATCCGAGCCAAGATCAGATTACTAAAGTGGAGGGGATATATTTTCTGCGTTTATCTGCTACAGCTTTTATGCGTTTATAGAGGATTTACTGTACACGTATATTGCAATGTAAAAGACGTCAAAAATTTTTTCCAGCTTATAAACACTAGATTTGTTAATCTAGAATTTCTCAGTCTATATATTTATATATGGACCTCAAAAAAGGAATTGCATTTGGTTCATTTAATAATACAATAATGTTGTGTATCTGATACATGCTACATATAAACTGCAGATTTTTATGTATAATAAAGATTATCTGTATTAATTTTCAGATACAGAAGTTACTTAGACATTTATTTTTTTTCTTAATAATTTTAATGAGTTGGAAATGTTAAAACAGTGTTCTCGAATATTTTAAATATTTTTACTGTTTTATACTTGATCCAGTCATTTTTGTCATAACTGCATAAAATCCGTAATCTAGTTATATAAAATATTAGAGTAATACTTAAGTGTGGTATTATTTAACATCGATTTAAATTTATTTTATTTATAAGTAACTTTTTCATACTCTGTTTGTATGCACTTTCGAAGGAAAGATCTAACTGTATTATACAGCGACTATTTTTTCAACATTTGATTTTATCAGTTTTTCTTCTTTTTAAAAACACTTAGTTTTTAGTTTATGAAAAACATAAAATACAAAGGATTGAGAAACTATGTTATGAAGATAAATTATTTAATATCTGTCAATTCGAATCGTATTTTTTAATCCCACAAGAATTTAACAATACCGAATTAATTTTTGCTCTCGTTTAAGATACGTTGTATCCCATATGTTAAGGAGCATTCGCAACATGTAATCATTAAGGCTCGTGAATAAAACAACGTAAGCCATGTTTTGTTATATTTAATGTTAATCATGTCAAATAAATTTAATGCACTACTTGATAATATTTGCCTGTTGTGTTATCTTAATGCTTAATGGTTTACGTTCACGTAATGTATCAATCGATTGATAAAGGAATCATTTTTTGTTTTATGACATGTTCAAGCAATTGTTATAACATTACTGTACTACGACAATAGTGCCTATCCGAACGTACTTATTTACTTATAAGAAGAATGTATTTATAATAATTCCGTTCATATGTTTGTATACCAAAAACCTTATACAAAAACAAATTTTGTAAATCAATTTTGTAATTGCCTCACACTAATTCCTTATGTAACTAACTGCTATTCGCGTCTGGAAAGAAGAGACTCGGGACTATACAGAGGCAAGGGGAGTAAGGTTCTCGTTTCTCCTAATTGCCACCTTGTACGCTCACACACATATTCTGACTATCGTCATCTTTCTCCGCCACAGGATACTACAGATCTGAAGTATACGTACACAGTAGTTGTAATCTATTCAGCGAGGAGCGAGAATACGTGTGACTCAACTGTATCAATGGGTGTGTCTGACTTGCATTCCTTCAGAGTATCTTCTTTCCAGACGCGGACTGTATATGTATTACTGAGACTGGTAGCTAAAAAGAAGTCTCCGAAGACGGCGCAGAGGCAAGGGGAGTCTCCCGATCGACACGCTTGCTCCCACCATTGATGTTTCCGTAGTCCCAATGTTCAGGATTTGACAGCACGCGTTACGTAATATGTGATCGCTTAGCCAATAGTTTGCTCTTCCCTTATTCCTTTCAAGGGACGTCTTTTCAGCTCCCAATAATATGTATCCTTAACAATAAAAATGGACTGTACATCTGCTACACGATTTCGCACCAATACATTTCGAAAATTAAAGAAACCTCCCGTACGCTAGATGGAAGAAAATTCAAAGGAAGACGGCTTGTGTTTTTTTATGAAACGTATAAAAAATGTGATATTTACATTTCTATCAGGTTAACAGATTTCATTTGCTATTTAAATCATATACTATGAAAAAAACATAACTAAATTAACAAAAATTAAATAGTAATAAAGAAAAACTCCAATTGCTTTTATACGCAATCTGACATCTTACCCGCGTTGGAATATAAAATTACATGCATTACTACCATAATTATGTCAGCGCACTTATTTGTTTAAAAAAATTAAACAGCCCTCAACGCATGGTAGGTAATAATTCATTATAGGAAGTTAATAAGTATATTACAAGACAGTTTTGACCTTAAAGAATGTTGTCAAGGTCATCATTCTAAACAACTTTTTCTAGGGGGTAACCAGGGGTAACATGTACAGGGAGAAATTGTGTAGAATAACGACCTTGACAACATATTTCAAGCTTATCAAAATCATTGAGTACGTCCCCTTCTCCAGATAATTACCGGTTTTTCTTCATATCTAGATACTCGCTATGTTAACAATAATCAATTTGATCGACGCATTATCCCAGATAGAACAAACACGTTTGAAAGACCTCTTAAAGACGCCTGGTGTTGGACTTTCAAGACGTCTTAATGAGACGAACGGCTTCCGAGCGGCTTTTGAACGTCTTATGTTACAAAACTGCACGTCTTAAAGACATCTTTAAAACGTCTTATAAAGGTCTTACAGACGTCTTTAAGACGTCCTATAAAGGTCTTACAGACGTCCTTAAGACATCTTATAAAGGTCTTACAGACGTCCTTAAGACATCTTATAAAGGTCTTACAGGCGTCTTTAAGACGTCTGTTTTGGAATTTTTCAAAAAAATCATGTCGACGGCGGCGGCCTGGACGAGTAAGGTCGGTAGTAGTTGTTGGCTCCTGCCAGGGGCCTTCCTGGTTATAGTTTTGTCGTCTCCTATGGTTGTTGCGTTGTGCTCTCGTCGTCGGAGTCTCCTACACACACTTAAGACTACTACAGACATTGCATCTTATGGGCTTTTCTGTCTAGGCCTCGGGGGCCACAGTGGCTCCCGTACCATTTCGGTGTCGCGCACAATATTACCGATAGTTCACGAATTTAGGCGTACTAGCAAGAACTGAATATTCCGTACACTGTATTTTTACTACCGGTGTTTTATATGATTTGGAGGCTACAAATGCATACGGCGCGTGTATTTGAACGGTGAAAATAATATTTATGAAGAAAATATTACAAAAATACGAATTGTAGTAAAATTAATTTGGTTCCTATACGTAACATTATTTTTATTACTCGTGTCACTAATGAATGTATATTATAATAGTTTTATACACTTTAAACTAATAGTTTAACAAATACAAATTCTATGCAGTTGATGAGTGCGTACACATTACACATACAGGGTGTCCCAAAAATGTCTGAGTTCCTTTAAAGGGGAGGTTCCTGAGGCCATTTGAAGCGACATTTTCCTTTGCAAAAATGGCCGTTTCGGCTTTGTTAAGGAGTTATTAACGAAAAACACGGACCAATCAGAGCGCGACCTAGAGGCGTGTTGGCAGAGACGGCCACGCGCGACAGAAGTGATACACCGCGGTCGAAAGCAAGGAACAAGAGAAGAAAATTTTTCGAGTCCTATGTCGGATAGTTCAAATTTGAATATGTTGTAGTCTTTAGTAGCCTATGAAGGAATCTCGAAGGATTTTTCGAAATCTTAAAAAATGTTGGTTTTACAAACGTGTAAAGAATTTTTTTTCATTAAATTATAACACTAGAACTAACGTATCGTTGAAAATGAGTTTTGAGGAGCTTGTAGTGAACACGTAAGAGTATCTATTGAAAATATTTCGATTTGGAAAAAATGGTTTTTCACCATTTATTTTGCAAATCTTTTAAATAAATCGAATTTTCCTATAGCCGGGACTGTTTTAAAAATGCAAAAAAAACGTGGTGACAGCTTCAAGTCTCCTCTTTACGGACCTATTTGTTAAAAGGCAGACGCTTTAAAATTGACGGAATTATAATTATTTAAAGCGATCGCTGCACCGCGATATTATGGAGGCGCGCGACCCCGAAGGCGTTATTAATGTTCAAAACTGAGAAAACCTTGCTTACGTTGGTTCTCCTGTAGAGCCCCAGCGAGGTGAAAATGATTCCTGTATTCACAAATAATCTGTGTGCAACACTGAACCTGCCTACTCGTTAAATTCACAAGAGCATTTTAATTATTCGCTCTATGAAATTATCGAGCAGAAGGGGTCAATGTCCTTTCACTGCACGATCCGACCCACACTGTTAATTTATTCACGATCACAGTAAAACTATTCACATATATCCATTGGGTCCACAAACGTTGAATGAAATCCACACAAATGATTCACAGAAGTCCACATATCACGCACAACTAGTTCACATTTGATGCACGTAAATCGATCGTTTCGACTGGCCGGTCCGCGAAAAACTGTCCGTAAAAATCCGTCCGTCTATGCTGGCAATCGCAGGAAGACTAGTTCAGAACAGCTGACGAGGTTAACGGCCTTTCAACAGCACACTGCCAATTTTCATTTCAGCAACTGTTCGATGGAACCGTGCTTTCAAATGGAATGGGAAGAGTAAATGACCGCCCCTCTTCAAATCGGGGGTCATTCAGGTACGCTTCTACCTCCGAGCGTGGCCATAAACCAGCTCCTTGTGTCGAAGCTCGACCTTGACGATGGCTCGACTTCTGGTTACCAAATGTGTACAATAGGTCAATAAAATGCTGGAAGTTTTAACGAAGAGTAACGGCTTTTTGGGAATATTGCTACTACAGGTAAGTCGGTGTTATTAGTCTTTCATTTCGGAAAACGTGCAGGGCAGATGGGGTATCGAAGGAGGCCGCAATTGAATTACCTGCAGTTAAAAATGCTCTTTCTGCATCCACGCTGGTTAGTGGTACTGTTAATAATGAGCGATATACATTATCTGAATATTTGCAACGATGTCCTTCATCTTCTAACAACTCGGTCTCTCGTCTGACGGTTTTGGATATATCTATTTTTTGTATTATTGTTCATGGAAAATTTTTTATAGCTAATTTTAATTTCTTCTCGAGAGACAATTCTTTTTCGATATTAACATCATCATCATCTTCAACGAATTCTTCTGAATAGGTTTGTGTTTGCTTTTTATAAATGTTTTTGCGGAAATTGACGACGAACTTAATTAAATTTGACCTTGTTAGCTTCTTTTCTTCCTTTTCGTTTTCTTTATTAAAGTCGTTATAATTATATAAATACCTTAAAATATTTTCTAGTTCACTATGCCTTTCCTGTATACGAATTTGCAATGCACTGTTGTAATTCCTCAGACAGTGGCGTGTCCTGATCTTTAAGTGATTGCAACATAAAATTTATTGTTGCCTACGCTGTTAATAACTGCTTATTGGAAGCAGAGCAGATACAGTTTTTGATATTAAATCGAATTCGTTATCAGAAAAATTAATTTGTAAATTTCAAATAATAGTAGATGCCCTAAAAAATATTTATTATTTATAGCTAATACCGAAAATACCAGTATTTTACCTTAGCAAATACCGGTTCCACGAAATTGCAAATTAGCACAAAATAACGGTATTCCGTATACCGGTGTAAGAAAGGCTAGTAGCAATATTCCCAAAAAGCCGTTACTCTTCGCTAAAACTTTCAGCATTTTATTGACCTATTGTACACATTTGGTAACCAGAAGTCGAGCCATCGTCAAGGTTGAGCTTCGACACAAGGCGCTGATTTATGGCCACGCTCGGGGGTAGAAGCGTACCTGAATGACCCCCGATTTGAAGAGGGGCGGTCATTTACTCTTCCCATTCCATTTGAAAACACGGTTCCATCGAACAGTTGCTGAAATGAAAATCGGCAGTGTGCTGTTGAAAGGCCGTTAACCTCGTCAGCTGTTCTGAACTAGTCTTCCTGCGATTGCCAGCATAGACGGACGGATTTTTACGGACAGTTTTTCGCGGACCGGCCAGTCGAAACGATCGATTTACGTGCATCAAATGTGAACTAATTGTGCGTGATATGTGGATTTCTGTGAATCATTTGTGTGGATTTCTTTCAACGTTTGCGGACCCAATGGATATATGTGAATAGTTTTATTGTGATCGTGAATAAATTAACAATGTGGGCCGGATCGTGCAGTGAAAGGACATTGACCCCTTCTGCTCGATAATTTCATAGAGCGAATAATTAAAATGCTCTTGTGAATTTAACGAGTAGGCAGGTTCAGTGTTTCACGCAGAATAATTTGTGAATACAGGAATCATTTTCACCTCGCTGGGGCTCTACAGGAAAACCAAGGTAAGCAAGGTTTTAAAATAATTCTAATTCCGTCAATTTTAAAGCGACTGCCTTTTAAAAAATAGGTCCGTAAAGAGGAGACTTGGAGCTGTTATCTCGTTTTCTTTCGAATTTTTAAAACAGTCCCGGCTATAGGAAAATTGCATTTGTTTAAAACTTTTTCAAAGTAAATGGTGAAAAAATCATTTTTTCCAAATCGAAATATTTTCAATAGATATTCGTTTGTGTTCACTACAAGCTCCTAAAATCTCATTTTCCTCGGTACGTTAGTTCTAGTGTTATAATTTATTAAAGAAAAGTTGCCACTTTTCTTTACACGTCTGCAAATCCAACATTTTTCAAGATTTCGAAAAATCCTTCGATATTCGTTCATAGGCTACTAAAGACTACAACATATTCAAATTTGAACTATCCGACATAGGACTCGAAAAATTTTCTTCTCTTGTTTGTTCCTTGCTTTCGACCGCGGTGTATCACTTCTGTCGCGCGCGGCCGTCTCTGCCAACACGCCTCTAGGTCGCGCTCTGATTGGTCCGTGTTTTTCGTTAATAACTCCTTAACAAAGCCGAAACGGCCATTTTTGCAAAGGAAAATGTCGCTTCAAATGGTCTCAGGAACCTCCCCTTTAAAGGAACTCAGACATTTTTGGGACACCCTGTATTGTATTACTTTAATTCTATTGTATCCAAGGAGACATTGCTTTATTATACAATATGTAGAAAACAATATTTGACTGAAAAGATATCAATTTTTGTTTTAATGACGTGCGTCATTAATTCTTGCTAAAATTTTATTAACTTGATTTATTATTCCTATTTACGTCTTTGTGCGACTCAGCGCCCAGTTTTATTCGATTAGATATATATACATATTTAGCTAAGATGATTTTTTTGTGCAACAACAAATAGCGTGAGCAACTAGTGGTCACGTACAAGCACTACCACATTTATCAAACTCGACACTTTTCAAATTCCATCGGCTTCTGTAGACAGATTTTGTCGTCGGAAATGTTTCGCATGTAGTTTTCAGTGCAATGTACGCTGCATAATAATCCGATTTATATCGTGTTTGGGCTTATTTTGATCAGAAAAACATTTTCAATCGATAGGTGATTTTACCATTATGATAATGTTAATAATAAATAAAATTGGATTTATTTATAATACAATGTGTGTTACAATGTTGCCTCTGATGCTAAATCAAGTCCATATCGTACGTCGCCGCTACGTGTGCCTCCTGAAGACGACAATGTAAAGGTTTTACTAACGCGTATTAATAACAATAAAATGTTTATTATGGTCCACAATTCTGCCATGGAAACATTATGAGTCGATTGCAAATGCTTTTTTGATGAAAATAAGTCTAAACATGCCACAAATCGGATAAGTTAAACTGTATTTGTATGGAAAAGTTTTCTTCGAAGTTCAGGAAAGAATTTTATTTGAGGCTTCCGACGACGTATTCTAATCTGCATAATTTTTAATATATGAATATTAGTTTATACATGCTCGTGTACACTGCAACAATTATCATGCCGCGAATGTTTATACATTTCTTAATATTTTCATATCGGAAAACAATACCTTTCGTGTTAAAATTCAAATTAGTTATGTAGATAAGTTAAAATTTGCTAATAATGTAAAAATGATGAAAATAATATTAAAACTACACGTGTGTTCTGCGAATTGCTTTGGTGAACATGGTTTTTATCTATATAATCAGGTGTACATATATGTAATAAAAAAACCACGAATTGAAAATTGCTAAATTTTTAACGATTTTATATTCGCATACAAAATTTTAAAAAATGATAATGATTTTTGAAGAAGTCATCGAATATTCAAATGATCGTTCAATAAAATTGTGGTTTAGATTAAAAAGCAACGTGCCTCTGAATTTCCACAGCTTCGAAAAGCAGGACAAAACATTTATCTCATAGCTTGTGATAGAAACCTTAGTCCGGATAAGAACTAGTTTCAACCAATTATTTAATTTGAATATAAAATAATGTTTCAATGTTGAAATAATATGCGATATGTAACGTACATCTCAGTACGTACATCATATTTAGACTACATCAGAACCTACAATCTACTGCAGGAGTGCAAATCTATTTAACACTCGCTCACGAGAGCAAGAGTTACATGTATTCTGAAACGAAAACTTTGTATTTGGATTATTAATTGAAAATAATTGTTGAAGCTGGCACATCGGAAAAGGAAGAAAGTATTAAAAGTCTTACATTCTACTATGAAATACATATTTACGCAAATTCTAAATGTGCAGCTATTAGCTCGATATTATCCACTACATGCGAGATACTGTAATTTATAAATTATAGCATTTTGCGAATTGTGGATAATATCGATTGCCCAGGTCTCACCACGAGGAGGTTGCTGCACAAGAGACCCGAAAGAGAGTCAGAACAGAAGTCTTCCTTCGTTCTGTCTCCCTTTCTTACAACGACGATTCTTAGAAACTAAGTTTGCAGGTCGCTAAATGGAAAAATAGTCTTTTTCACGGAAAAGACTTCTTTTCCATTTAGCGTATGTCGAGTAATTATTGCGGGGCAAAGAGTGAATCGGAGAAGAAGTCTCCGATCCACGAGGGACCAAGGGCGAATCAGGCGGAAGGCTCTGATTCTTTCAAAGAGAGAAACAAGATCGAACCAGAGCAGAAGGCTCTGGTTCAAGGGTGACGCGACGCGTTCAGTGCTTACAAGTCCTGAGCCGACCAGCCCGATACCCGCCACTCCATCACCAAGAAAGATGGCAAAGAGATGCGCTCAAACGGTTTCTGGCGCTACTGGGTGACATGAGAACATGGCGTGCCCAGGATTACGTTAACACAGAGGATCGTCAGAAGACGAGTGAACGAGTCTCTTAGACATCCCTCTCAATGACTTCACGCCGGATACCGAAACTGGACCAGCTCAGGACCTGCAAGCAAGGCCGACACAGCAGAAGGCTGTGTCGGAGTCAGAAAACGTGGCGAGCAAAGTTAAGTTACGGCAATAATTACTCGACATAATTACAACGACGATATACAATCTTAATAACTAACGCACGCACTAAAACTAATTTATAAATAATCTGGAGTCATCGTTCGATGATTCCTCTTCGATCGATGAATTTTCTTCTTTCGATGAATTTTCTTCCTTCGATGAATTTTTTTCTTTCGATGAATTTTCTTCTTTCGATGAATTTTCTTCCTCCGATGAATTTTCTTCTTTCGATGAATTTTTTTCTTTCGATGAATTTTCTTCTTTCGATGAATTTTCTTCCTTTGATGAATTTTCTTCGTTCGTTGTGACTAACAAGAGCGAGATGAACGACCCAAATCGAAACAGAATCGAAAACCAATTGAAAGAAAATCGAAACAGAATCGAAAACCAGTTGAAGCAAAATGGAAACAGAATCGAAAACCAGTTGAAACAGAATCGAAAACCAGTTGAAACAGAATCGAAAACCAGTTGAAACAGAATCGAAAACCAGTTGAAACAGAATCGAAAACCAGTTGAAACAGAATCGAAAACCAGTTGAAACAGAATCGAAAACCAGTTGTAATAGAATCGAAAACCAGTCGAAACAAAATCGAAACCATATCGAGCCCAAATCTAATGATTTGTGGACGCAACGACCTATAGGCGATTCGGGTGCCCCCGGGGACGCGAGTCCCCGTACCCACTCACGGGCCCCATCCCGCGAGTGAGTCCCTGAGGGAACTCCGATCCGAGCAATATTGATTTCAAGATAAAAATATCAATTTCCAGAAATAAATATCCATTTTCAGAAATACATATCAATTTCCAGAAATAAATATCCATTTTCAGAAATACATATCAATTTCCAGAAATAAATATCAATTTCCTCAAATAAGTATCAATTTCCTGAAATAAATATCAAGTTCCTGAAATAAATATCAAGTTCCTGAAATAAATATCAAGTTCCTGAGAAATATCAATTTCCTGAGAAATATCAATTTCCTGAAAAATATCAATTTCTAGACAAAAATATTGTATCAATTTGGTAGAGTTGAACTTTGAAAGACTTACAAAATTAAGTATTACCATTCTTACAAATTACATGAGAAATTTAAAACTCTAACGTCTAAAATTCTAGATCGGTACTTCTAAAACTACTTTAAATCGCGGCTATTTATTCGCAACATTAACTAGACATTAAGTCAACTTTGAAAATTTATAATATTACAACGCGTGTTACAATTTGTTTTTCAAGGCTACTTAAAATTGCGAATGTTCTTATCTCACAGTTGATCGTTGCAACTGGAGCATGGGCGCCTGAAATATCGAATCATTCTAATGCAAACGCGATCTTTTTGATGCGCAACGCTAATTCAACAAATCGAAATTCAATATACTATTTAAATAAGAAAAGAACTCTGACGTCTAAAATTCTATATCGGTGTCTCTAGAATTACTTTAAATCGCGACTATTTATTCGCAACATTAACATTTGATCAACTTTAAAAATTGATACTAGTACAACGCGTGTAACAATTTATTTCGCAACGCTACTCGAAATCGCGGATGTGCCCATCTCACAGCTGATCGTTGCAGCTCGAGCATGGGAGCCTGAAAAGTCGAAAGACTCAAAAGCAAACGCGAACTTTTGGTACGCAACGCTAATTCAATGAACAGAGATCCAAAAAAGATTACTCTACAGTTTCTGCAAAACGAATCGCGACTATTTGTTTCGCAACGCTATAGTTTAAACAAGCTATATCGCTGATAGAGACTACAATTATATTTAGAAGAAAGGCTAACTTTGATCTCTGTTCAAAATCGACTAACGCAACGCGTACTTTTTTCGCAACGCTAGTGCAAATCGCGGACGTTCCCATCTCGGCTGATCGTTGGGGCGGCGAGGCCTGCCCATGCATGCAACTAACTACTTTTACATTCTACTACAACTCTATTTCTACAGACGAGTATAACGACAAGGTAGTGATAAAATGACTCACTCGAAGATGCGAAGACGTTGCAATGATTGTCCTTTTGAACGACAGTTTGTCCGGAATCTTTGGCATAAAACCTCGTCTGCTCCTTCGGCCTCATCCCGACAATTTGTTTCGCACCGCTACTCGATATCGCGGAAGTACCCATCTCACAGTTGATCGTTGCAACTGGAGCATGGGCGCCTGAAATATCGAAAGATTCTATTGCAAACGCGATTCTTTTGATGCGCAACGCTAATTCAACAAATCGAATTTAAAATGATATTTAAATAAGAAATTTAAAACTCTAACGTCTAAAATTCTAAACAGGTATCTTTAGAACTACTTTAAATTACGACTATTTATTTGCAACATTAACTAGACATTTCATCAACTTTAAAAATTGATACTAGTACAACGCGTGTAACAATTTGTTTCGCAACACTACTTGAAATCGCGGATGTGCCCATCTCACAGTTGATCGTTGCAGCTCGAGCATGGGAGCCTGAAAAGTCGAAAGACTCGAAAGCAAACGCGAACTTTTTGTGCGCAACGCTAATTCAACGAACAGAGATCCAAAAAACGATTACTTTAGATTATGTGTAAAACAACAACAATATGAACTTTAAAAGCGCAGTTATCAAATTGAAATGTAATTTTGAACCGCGACTATTTGTGATTCGCAACGCTACGCTCTAAACAAAATTTTTCGTAACATTAACTTTAATCTCTGTTCAAAATCGACTAAATGCAACGCGTGGTTTTGTCGCAACGCTAGTGCAAATCGCGGACGTTCCCATCTCGGCTGATCGTTGGGGCGGCGAGGCCTGCCCATGCATGCAACTAACTACTTTTACACTTTACTACTACGGTATACTACTACTTCTACAGACGAATATAGTAACAAGGTAGTAACAAAATGACTCACTCGAAGATGCGAAGTCATTGCAATGAATGCCCTCTCTGAGTCGATCAGCACGGTAATGACTGCATGCCGGATACCGAAACTGGACCGGCTCAGAACCCAAGGTAAACGAAGGAAGCATTGAAGAGTCCATGGACCCCCCCCCCCCCCCCGAGCTAGCTTAAAGTAGGCCAAGGAAGTTTTAAATAACCCTTGGACTACCCTAAGCTAGCTAAAGGTGGACCATGGTAGACAATGGTAGGCTATTGGTGGAGGACCGTTGGTTAAGCTTAAGTCAGCTGAAGATAGACAAGGGTAGCTCTGGAAGACCACTGGTCAGCCTCAAGGTAAGCACAGGTAGGCCAGAGTAGCTCTCGATGACCACTGGTCAACCACAGGGTAGGCCACTGTTGGAAGACCCTTGGTCCACCCTAAGCCAGCTGAAGATAGGTAAGGGTAGCTCTGGAGGACCACTGGTCACCCTCAGGTTATGCAAGGGTAGGCCAGAGTAGCACTGGATGACCACTGGTGGAGGACCCTTGGTCCACCCTAAGCCAGCTGAAGGTAGGCAAGGGTAGCTCTGGAGGACCACTGGTGATCCCCAAGGTAGGCAGGAGAGGCCAGGTTACCGCTGGAAGACCCTCCTGGTCCCGCAGCCCATCCGCTCCTGCCGGAGGGCCCGGCCCGACTGATTGACTGAGCGCGCTCCGCGAGCTTAGGTAGCCAGTGATGCGCAGCGCGCAGCGAAGCACAACGCTCCCTACCCCAACTAATTTCGGTAGATCTCGATTGCCGTGATAATAATTATTGATAAATCTATTATTTCTGGCTGTTTAATGTTTATAACAATTCCTTTTGCCAACGATGTCGACAAGCATCCCCTTGTCTATCTACCAACTAATTTTTTAGTAAAAATTGCTAATCGTACTCGAGGTACAGAACAACTTTTAAACCATGAATATTACCAAACAATATTATATCAAGCAAATGTAATTAATAAAGTTACTATCTCTAGCTGTTTAATGTTTATAACAATTCCTTTTGCTAATTATGTCGATAAGCACTCCCTCGACTATCTGACCATCTAATTTTTCAGTAAAAATATGTAATGGGACTCGAGATATTGAATATCTTCTGACACATGAATATTAGCGTGCATTAATTTATCGAACACAATTCACTGATAAATTTATCATCTCTAGCTGGTTAATATTTGAAACAATTCCTTTTGTCGATGATGTCGACGTGCACTCCGTTCACCATCTTACCATCTAATTTTTTAGTAAAAGTAAGTAATAAAACTCGAGATCCAGCATAATTTATGATACATGAATATTACTAAGCATAATTATATTGAAAAAATGTAATTAATGAATTTGTTATCTGTTTGTTTAACGATTACAACGATTATATGTTTGGTTACCTTACCACCCAATTTTTTAGTAAAAATAGCTATTAGTACTCGAGATACAGATTAACTTTTATGCATGAACATTTGGAGTGTACAAGATATTCAATTCTCACTAATATGTACAGTTTCATTAGAACAAGAGTAACAAAAATTATTTATAACTAATTAACCTCTTCTAGAATCGAATTGAAAACTATACATGAATGTTGCCGAAGGTCCATTCTATATTCTTCGAGAGCTAATATTTATAAAAATTACTTGAAGTAATTTATCAACAATTTTTGTGGAGGTAACTTCTATCTTCTACGCCCGCAATGAGTAAGACAAGGAGAGTCTGAGTATTTGTCAAAGGTAAACACACAAATCGTTGTGTCACCTCTCTGGAAATCGTAAATAACTAATTAACTAGGCGTCGAATCTACATAAAACTGCAACAGAAATGTAGCTGAGACATCATTCTAGATCCTCCGATCACAAGGAAGATTATTTTTTACCAGAGATCTGTTAAATTATTTGAGTTTATTTTAGAACGAGACTTAGAATAATTGTTTATAACTATTTAGTCAGAAATGACACGTGACGATAAACTATATGTGAAAGTAGCTGAAGATCTATTCTATATTTCTTAACTGCATATATTTGTAAACAATTCCTCACAAGTGTGTTACTAATAAATTTTCTGTCGAGTGTGCACAGTATTCAGCAGCTCTGTGTCTGTCTTTGTTTCTCTTCTTAAAAGTGCATAAGTTCGTCCTTGTCGGATACAAACTTCTTTATCATGTTCGCCAAATTTTTACCAGGGGGTAGGAAGTCCTGTAAAAAAATAGGCGGCACAAGTGAATAATACGGGGAGTATTTTTGTACGAATACAATTGCGTTTTAAAGCTGACAACGCTGTAAAATCGAGCCTCCTCGGACACACACTTTATGTGTTGCAACCTCATGTAGTTCACCACCTGACCGTTCCATTTCGATAGAGTCCGCTATCGTACTAGGACATTTTCTACAGAGTCGGTAATTCAGAACAGTAGACAGAAAAATGCAGCTAGCCTTACGGGAGTTCGTGCACCGACGAGATACTGTTAAAGACAGCCAGCCTTACGGGAGTTCGTGTCACTCGAATATTTCGGTGTTCTCTTACGCCTTCTAGGATATATTTTGGCTGGAGCGAGAAATAGATGGCCACCGACGGCATTTCGTCGGTGCAGAAGACCACTGACACAGACTTAAGATACCTACAGACATTGCATGCAATGTATTTTTCTGTCTACGGTTCTGAATTACCGACTCTGTAGAAAATGCCCTAGTACGATAGCGGACTCTATCGAAATGGAACGGTCAGCTGGTGAACTATATGAGGATGCAACACATAAAGCGTGTGTCTGAGGAGGATTGATTTTACAGCGTTGTCAGCTTCAAAAGTGCAATGTTGCCGCATTACGTTCGTACAAGAAACTATCGATGCTCGCATCGAAAGCGGTTTCTATCACAAGCGATGAGATAATTGTTTTGTCTTGCTTTCCGAAGCTGTGGAAATTCAGACACACGTTGCTTTTTAATCTATACCATAGAAATTCCAATCGTTGAAGATTTTATTGAACGATCATTTGAATATTCGATGACTAACTCAAAAATCATTATCATTTTTTAAAATTTTTTATGCGAATATAAAATTGTTAAAAAGTTTGCAATTTTCAATTCTTGGTTTTTTTAATACATATATGTACGCCTGATTATATGGATAAAAACCATGTTCACCAAAGCAATTCGCAGAACACACGTGTAGTTTTAATATTATTTTCATCAATTTTATATTATTAGCAAATGTTAACTTATCTACATAACTAATTTGAATTTTAACACGAAAGGTATTGTTTTCCGATATGAAAATATTAAGAAATGTATAAACATTCGCGGCACGATAATTGTGTAGTGTACACGAGCATGTGTAAACTAATATTCATATATTAAAAATTGTGCAGATTAGAATACGTCGTCGGAAGCCTCAAATAAAATTCTTTCCTGAACTTCGAAGAAAACTTTTCCATACAAATACAGTTTAACTTATCCGATTTGTGGCATGTTTAGACTTATTTTCATCAAAAAAGAATTTGCAATCGACTCATAATGTTTCCATGGCAGAATTATGAACCATAATAAACATTTTATTGTTATTAATACGCGTTCGTGAAACCTTTACATTGTTGTCTTCAGGAGGAACACGTAGCGGCGACGTAGGGTATGGACGTGAGTCAGCATCAGAGGCAACATTGTAACGCACATTGTATTATAAATAAATCCAATTTTATTTATTATTAACATTATCATAATGGTAAAAACACCTATCGATTGAAAATGTTTTTCTGATCAAAATAAGCCCAAACACGGCATAAATCATGCATATATAGCGTACATTGCACTGAAAACAACGTGCAAAACATTTCCGACGACAGAATCTGTCTACAGAAGCTGACGGAATTTCAAACGTCTCGAGCTCGATAAATGCGGTAGCGCTTGACCGTGACCACTGTTGCTCACTGTATTTGTTGTTGCACACAAGAAATAATAAATAGAAATAATAAATCACGTTGATAAAATTTTCGCACGTTAATGACGCACGTCATTAAAACAAAAATTTATATCTCTTCAGTCAAATATATTGTTTTTCTACATATTGTATAATAAAGCAATGTCTCTTTGGACACTTTAGAATTAAACTAATACAATAGAAAATTTGTATTATTTTATACATATTCATTAAAAATATTATAACGAAAATTTAATTTAATGAATTTAATGAATTTATGAAAAAATGAATTCTTATTTTTCTGCAGATGAAAAGAATGCAAGTACTTATTTTAAAAACAAGAAAACACAAGCATAGTTAATATATGTGTAATGTGTACGCACTCATCGATTGCATAGAATTTGTAAAGAAAGTAAACTATTGGTTTAAGGGTGCGGACTCCTGATCGAAGCGTTCCAAGCGGCCGCTAGGGGAAGCTCGAATGAGAATGTGTGGCACACACACATTCCGCTAGATTAGCCTATACGTATACGAGCAGAGAGGAACTTGTACGAGATTTCAAGCTATTTCAAGGTTCCGGGGGGCCGCTTTTGACTGCGAAAAAACGCAAAAGTAGGAGTTTTGAGTATACACGTCCACTAAATGAAAGATAAATCTAGTGCGCTTAAGTCTGTGCCACTGAGGAGATTATCGTCGCGACGCGTCGGCGAGAAGATGAATCATCACGAAAACACATCGATTATCATCAAATGTTACATTCTCCGCTATATTTTAGTGGATGTTTTGGAAGCAAAAATAATATCACCGACGAGGTATAGGATAGACCTAACATCCAATACATTTTTCTGTCACACGTTTTAGGGATCAGGTAACCCCATTACCATTATCCTGTCACATCCTGTATTACCAACTGGAACTAAAATAAACTGACAGCGTCCTTAGTGGTAGGAATTAAAATTAAAAATAGTTATAGTCACTGTCACTGCAGTCTCGCAAATAAATACAATATTATTTTCTAAAATGCAAAAAGAAATTTACAACCAAAGACATCAGTAATTTAAATTATCTGGAAAAGTACTAAAGAAGTAAGAAGGAAACAATTTTTAATTTTATTTTAAGACAATAAAATTTAAACAATTCATTAAAAAATGATTACAACAAATATACATTTATTATGATAATTATCAGTAGATAGGAATAATGATTTAATGAATTTTAGTGGAAACTTCATTCCGATATCTCGTATGGTTCAAGAGATACAATAAAATGTCGCCATTCTTGATCCGGCCCACCAGAGTTGAGAAATTAACAATTCGAATAAAAAATACTTTATCTTAAGTCGTTATTAGAAGATTCGAATAAAAAATATTGACACCGGCTCAGGTATATCGATGTGAAACCACGACACTACTAATTCAATTGTAAAATTTCTTCATTTTTTATAAGTTTTGTATGGGACTTGCGCCAACTTATTTGTAGCATTTTTTCGATTAAAGTGTTTAGTGTCATTTTAACCGGAAGGATGCCACAAATAAATTGGCGCAAGTCCCATTAAAAAATTATGAAGGATAAAGAAGTTTTGCAATTGGATTAGTAGAGGTTTCACACCGATATACCTGACACGGTGTCGGGACAATCGGTCCCCTTTATTGCACTACCCAGCCACGGCTACCGAGGTAGCCCGAACTCCAGGGCCTGGGCGTTTAGCGCTCGTCGTCGTCTATTCGACGAGCCGACAAAAAATTATTTGACTGCACAGTGGTCAAAACGAGCTCGCTAGCCCGACAAAACTGTTTTTGCAATATTTTAAGACCTAAAGCCATAGTAAAGTAAATCATTGGATTCGTCTTGACATCAGCTACAGCAACATGTAATAAAAAATACTTAGTGTGTTAGACTAATGGTATTTTAAAAAATGAAATCTAGTCTAATGTCAGTCTAATGTAGATTCGATAGCAAATGGATCGACGAAACTCTTACGAATCAGGCGGGTAGGAATCAAAACGCGTAGGAATTGTCGGTGTGTTGTCAAGAGACGAACTGATCGATCAGCTGATCGCGTCGATCCGCCACGTCCGTCCCCCCGCCACACGAGCTGCTCGATCCACCCTGGGCGCTCGCGGGGAACGAGGGGCATGGTGCATCGAAGTTGATCGATAGATTGTTGTCGATATTTATTTGTCGATATCGTAATCGTCATGCAAACGTAAATTCTGTAAACTGATACATGTGAATACTTAGTGTAATATGCACAATGCTGAATAAAATGAAATAAAATGTCTAACACTTAGTGGCATTTAAATAAATAAGGGGACCATTTTTTGTATGAAAAAAAGTTAATTTTTTCTATTGAGATTTATAGATAACTGAGTAAGTGATTAACGTTTGTTGGAAACATATTTTTGCCAGATTATCCGAAATGTGTAAAACATCCCCAGAGGGCTTCTTTTGGGCCGCTGGTGATGGGCACAATGCCCTATTGTGCGTAAGTGCACTAATTACTTTATTGCTGGATAGGCCGGCGGCAATGATTTCAGGTCTCTAATCTCCTAGGTGCGAAGACCCAGTTTTAATAACGGCGCATGGTCCGCGCCCATTTAAAGAATGGACATTGCCTTGCACTAAAAAGATTATTTCGTATATGAAAAATTAAATGACTTAATTATAAAAGTTATAGTGGAACTAAGCTGAAGGAAAGGCAAATATTTTAAGGTACAGCAATCATATTAATAAAAGAATTTTAATTATTTCTTGAACTCCTCTTCTTTGTAATAATAAGCAACTTTTAAATATTATAATTTAAAGCTCAAAACTGTAAAATACATGAAGAAAATGATTTAAAATAAAAAAATAAATATGATTCATTGTCAAATTTGGGAAAAAGAACTAATAATTGTGTCTTGGGAGGTACTAAGACGCGCACACTAAAATGATCATATATGTATCACATATCAAGGCGGGTAAATGTGTGTACTCCGTCAGGTGTTCGATAGCACACAGGCAATGACGTATACAATCGTCAGTTGTCCGCATGGCGACATAATAAACACGTCTAAAGCACTCGTCCACTGTCTCGTTATTGTCTCGCTCTGTCTAACTCCTAGCCTTCGTTGTGCGATCGTAACATGGCGCAGTCGGTAGGACGGCCATGTGCACGAGCAAAATAAATAATAAGACATTTAATAAGTAATAATAAAGTGCACATGTCCGGAGAAAAAACAGTGAAAAGTGAAAAAATAGACGAAACAAGTGAAGAAGAAAGTGATAGTGAGGAGAAAGTAACCAACGACAAACACTCTGCAGATATGAGCCAGGAAGGATTAAACAGACCGCAGCCCTACACACTTGAAGGGGACGCCGCGAAAAACTGGAAAACATTTAAGAGAGACTATCAACTATTTATGACAGCGACTGGACGTCATACAAAAACAAAACCCATTCAAGCTGCAACGTTACAAAATCTGCTGGGTTCGGAAGCACTAGAACTGTTAGAAACTTTCAACCTGTCACAAGGAGATTTGAACGATCCGGACAAAATATTAGACGCATTCGAAAACCATGCCAAGCCACAAATAAACGAGACGTTTGAGAGATTCGTATTTACATCGAGAAATCGTCATGAGGGAGAAACTATTGACCAGTACGTAGCAGAATTGAAGAAACTGGCAAAAGACTGCAATTATGGTACACTGAAGGACAGTCTAATAAGAGACAACATAATCAACCACATGGACGACAGACGACTTCAACAAAAGGTACTACAAATCAAAAACCTAAAACTTGAAGACCTAATAGAGAACATAAAAACCAACGAACTAAGTGCCCAACAAACGGAAAAATTCAGCAAATCAAAAGAGCCAGCAACCATAAATGCAGTCACGGAACGCAGCAGATACGAAAGAAGCCGTGAGAACACATACAAGGCGAAACCAACAAATACCACACATCGAGAGGAAAACCGGCGTATCCGAACGAGAGACAAACAGCCCGCGGCCAACCAGCAGGTGTCAACAAGTCAGCGGTATACTTTTAGATGTAAAAAATGCGACAAACGACATGAACCGAAACAATGCCCAGCATTTAGTAAAATATGCGCTAACTGTAATAAACCAAATCATTTTTCCCTAGTATGTCGGAGTAATAGCCAATATAACAGAGGTAAAATAAACACTGTAAATAGAATACTAGAAACAGACAGTGAATCGAGTAGCGGGGAAAGTAATTTCAGAATAGACAGCGTGAAAATCTTGAGTATTGAAAATAAGGTTGAACAAGACAAATGGTATGAGAAAATCACAATAAGTAACAGAACAATTAATTTAAAAATAGACACAGGAGCAACCTGTAACATATTGCCTTTAAAAATCGTCAAAGAAATTAAAAAAGAAAAAGAAATAGAAAAAACTAAAATCTCACTTGAAACTTATGATGGTTCAATAATTTACTCAATAGGAAAAATTACCATTGAGATTAAACTAAATCATAATAAATGTCTCGCTACATTCATCATAATCAGAGAAAATTATGAACCATTACTAGGTTTCAAGTCATCAAAAGAGCTAGGACTAATAACCTGCGTAAAAACAGTAGAGAGCATAAGTAATGAGAAAAAATTGCCGAAAACAAAAGAAGATTTTATAAAAGATAACATAGACTTATTCACCGGGAAAGGAGAATTCCCGAAAAAATTCAAAATAATCGTAGATGATAGGGTAAAGCCGACAATAAATCCTCCGCGTAGAATACCTAAAACAATCAAAGATCGTTTAATAAAAACACTCCGAAAGTTGGAAACAGAAGGAATAATCGAAGAAGTAAAAAATCCAGAGTCATGGGTAAGCAGCTTATTAATACGGGAAAAACCTAATGGGAGTCTTAGATTATGCCTAGATCCGAAGAATTTAAACAAAGCCATAAAGAGAGTTTACTATGAAATACCGAGCATAGAAGCAATTGCAGAAAAACTGACAGACAAAAAATTTTACACAGTGCTTGATTTAAAAGACGGATTCTGGCAAATAAAGCTTGATGAGGCCAGCTCAAAACTTACAACATTTTCGACACCTTTTGGCTGTTATAAATTCAATTATCTCCCGTTTGGCATAAACTGCGCACCGGAATTATTTCAAAAATGGAATGAAGAAAACTTTGGTGATATCACCGGAGTAATAATATACATAGACGATCTATTAATACCATAACTTGGATAAGGTAATAAAACGCGCGAGACAACTAAACATTAAATTCAACAAGTCGAAACTACAATACAAACAAGAGTCAGTGAATTACGTAGGATATCAATTTTCGAAAAATGGAAAAGCAATATCGGAGGATAGGATAAAAGCAATAACGGAGTTAAAAGACCCCACAAATATCAAAGAACTACAAAGAGTATTAGGAATGATCAATTACCTTACAGAATATGTACCAAACTTAGCAGCAAAAACGGAACAGCTGAGAGAACTATTAAAGAAAAGAGCAATGTGGCTATGGTTACCGGAACACTCCAAAATATTACACTCAATAAAACAAACCATAACCAAAGCGCCAATATTGCAAACCTTTGACAGTAACAAAGAAATAACCATACAAACAGATGCATCATCGTCAGGCCTTGGCTGTGGGTTGTTGCAGAACAACAAGCCAGTAGCCTTCGCTTCCAGAAGCCTGACAGAAACTGAACAAAACTACGCGCAAATTGAAAAAGAACTCCTAAGCGTAGTATTTGCCGTAAAAAAATTTCACTATTACATATATGGTAGACCGATAACAGTACATTCCGATCACAAACCACTGGTGGCCTTAAACACAAAAAATATAAAACAAATTCACTCCACAAGATTACAACGTTTAGCGTTAAAATTATTAAAATATGACATAACGATAAAATATGTACCAGGGAAATGCATGTATATAGCGGACTTATTGTCAAGAAATTATCTACCGTGTGACAGAAACGATGAAATCGATCTCAAACACACAGTACATACAATAAGCAATAATCTAGCCATCAGTAAGGACAAACTAACCGAAATACAAAAGCACATTAAGGAGGACCCAATCTTAGCAAAGGTTAAAACGCACTGTGAAACGGAATGGCCAAAAAAGAAAAAAGGACTCTCCAAAACGTTGACACACTACTGGAATCAAAGAAATGCATTATATGTCCATAACGACGTAATATTCAACAAAGAAAAAATCATCATACCAGAGAAAATGCGCCGAGAAATAATTAGAAAACTACACCAAGGACATGTGGGGACGACAAAGATGAAAACAAGAGCACGAACATTAATGTATTGGCCAGGCATTACAAAAGACATAGAGAAAGTAACGAGATATTGCACAAAATGTGCTGCGTTTCAAGCGGCGAAAATAAAAGAACCTCTCATATCACACACCATTCCAGACATTCCATTTGCAAAAGTGGGGGTAGATATTGCTGAACATGAAGGGAAAAGTTATTTGGTTATTGTTGACTATTACTCAAAATGGATAGATTTTAAAATACTAAAAGGAAAAAACTCAAAAGCAGTAATCGAGGCATTAAAATCTATATTTGCGATCTATGGAATACCAAAGGAAATTATAGCTGACAACATGCCATTTGCATCATATGAAATCAACAAATTTGCAAAGGAATGGGACATTGAAATAACAACAAGTAGTCCAAATTACCCACAGTCAAATGGAATGGCAGAAAAAGCAGTAGGCATACTGAAACAAATTTTTAAAAAATGTACACATAGTGGTGAGGACATTCATCTAGCACTACTGGCATATAGAAGTAACCCAGTGGCGGGAACAACTTTCTCACCAGCTGAACTCTTGATGAGCAGACAGCTTAGAACAATGATGCCAGTAGCAGATAGCAAATTAAAACCAAAAGTAGTTAACAATGCCTGGACAGTGCTAAATGAATGTCAGCACAAACAAAAAATAAAATACGATAGAAGCGCGAGAAAAGATAAAGAGTTAGTGACCGGCCAAAAAGTCTATATCAAATCGAAAAATACATGGGAACCAGCGGTCGTCATAGATAAACACAAGAACCCGAGATCATATACAGTAGATTATGACGGTAAAATAATGCGAAGAAACTCTCGACACCTAAGACCGAGGTTCATGTAAAAAAAAAAAAAAAAAAAGGGAAGGTGTCTTGGGAGGTACTAAGACGCGCACACTAAAATGATCATATATGTATCACACATCAAGGCGGGTAAATGTGTGTACTCCGCCAGGTGTTCGATAGCACACAGGCAATGATGTATACAATCGTCAGTTGTCCGCATGGCGGCATAATAAACACGTCTAAAGCACTCGTCCACTGCCTCGTTATTGTCTAGCTCTGTATAACTCCTAGCCTTCGTTGTCCGATCGTAACAAATTGTATATTTAATATTAACATATAATAACAGACCCGTCGCAACTTGTATAACGTCGAATCTGCCGTTCCCAGGAAAAATGAAATTTCCCAACTCCTTCAAAAATATAACATCAACATTGCCCTTCTCACCGAAACCTGGCTCTCACCCTAAACTCCCTTCCACATACCTAGTTACTCCATTATCCGCAGCGATCGTCCCCCTCCTACACGTGGCGGAGGAGTCGCTATCCTTATACACAACTCCCTAAAATATAAAGTTTTGCTAACCACCTCTACTCCTGGTAGCGAAATAGCCTCAATTCGACTCCAACACCCCTCCATCACTATTGCCTCAGTATATGTCCCGCCACAAACTTATCTTAGCCACACTGCCATCGACACGTTATCTCGTCTCCAGTCCCCCTATATCATAGGCGGAGACTTCAACGCCCGTCATCAATCCTGGAACAACTTCAACTCCAACTCTAGTGGCCGTACCCTGTTCGACTGCTTCCTTCAAGCCCCTTACCGAATCATCTCCCCAGACAGCTTTTCTTTCCACCGAAATCCTAATCAACGTCCTTCCACTATCGACCTTTTCCTCATCAACCATCCGGCAATCGTTGAATGCACCACCTCCACAGAAACAGTTACCTCTCACAAACCTGTAATTCTACATGCAACCGCCGGACAGCTCCCATCTCCCAAAATGATTAGAACTATCGACTGGCAAAGATACAAACATCTAACCAATAATCACCAGCTACACACGAAACTAAACAATCCTGAAGAAATCACCTCAGCCATCTCTACTCTCCAATCCTTGCTCTCTGCCTGTCATAGGAAAGCTTCATCCTTCAATGTTTAGGCCGACCATCCTAACCTTGCCGATGACCACCCTAAAAACACTTATCAACCATCATCGTCAGTTAAGAAAAAAATATCAGGCCACAAACGCGCTTTATTTCCGCGACTGTATCAAACAGCTATTCACCGAAATCAAACATAGAATCACCGTCATCAAACAAGAATAATGGAATTCAAAACTCCTCAACAAAGCGGATCCTACCTTTTGGAATAGCTACAAGATTTTAACTAACAGGAAAACGACAATACCTCCGCTACGCCTTGACTCATCTCACCCTACTACCTCCTCCCTGATCACCGACAGCGACAAAGCCAACGCACTCGCACAATCCTTTGCCAAAATTCACACCAGCTCCCAGAACCTAAGCTCTTCTCTCGACCCCACAGTTAGCGCATTCATATACACCTTGAAACAACAAACAGTCACAGACGCAAGTTTCCAACCACTTATCAGCCCACGAGGCATAGCCGAAATCCTCACCCACCTATCGAACAACAAAGCCCCTGGCCATGACTCCATCACTGCACCCATGGTTAAAACCAAAAATATTTCTCCAAAAATAATACTTCAATTATACTATATCTTTAGAAGCTGTACCTCACTCTCCTACTTTCCCGATATTTGGAAAATAGGCAAAATGACTCCAATTCCCAAACCTGGTAAACCCAAAGGCCTCATAGACAGTTACAGACCTATCAGCTTACTTCCTCTCCTAGACAAAGTCTTCGAAAA
Source organism: Sphecodes monilicornis (assembly GCA_913789915.3). Classification (NCBI taxonomy): domain Eukaryota; kingdom Metazoa; phylum Arthropoda; class Insecta; order Hymenoptera; family Halictidae; genus Sphecodes; species Sphecodes monilicornis. The sequence goes on from OU565292.1 coordinate 3,966,826, forward strand.
ATGCCTACATAAAAAAATATCTAGATTCTTCGCCGACAATAAAATTCTCATTGACATTGAAATTAATATTCGCTGATATGCCTAGCAGTACTTCTCGATCTGTCGAAAGCCTTCGACACAGTATGACACGAACGTCTCATCTTTAAACTTGCCAAAACTGGAATTGACATTAACATCCTTAAACTCATTTTGTCCTACCTCTCTGACAGGAAAATCTATGTATCAATCAACGGAACTGACTCATCACTTCACCATGTCGAAGCTGGAGTCCCCCAGGGTTCCATTCTCGGACCACTACTATTTAACATCTACATCAATGATATCCCAAAGCATTCCTCCTCTCAACTAGCACTCTATGTCGACGATACCTTCCTCCTTTCCGCATCCAAACAAATTAACCCACTCATAGCCAGACTTCAAACGTACCTTGACCAAGTAACTGTATTCTTCCAAGACTGGAAGCTTACAGTTAATCCCTCTAAAACACTCGCAGCACTCTTCACAAGACGAAAAATTCCAGCCGATGTTCCATCACTCACCATTTATGGCATCACCATACCCTGATCCAAGGAAGTCAAATACCTTGGCATCATTCTCGACCAACGCCTCACATGGGGCCCTGCGGTGATGGACCGCATTCACAAAACTCGCAAAGCAGCTGCTGCCTTACATTCACACCTATCTTCCTCCTCCAGACTTAATAGAAATCTCCGTTTAACCCTTTATAAGGTTTGCCTACGATCGGTACTCACTTACGGTGCGCACGTCTGGTCCGCGGTAGCACCCTCTAATCTCCGTAAAATCAGACGCACCCAGAACAGAATTTTTTAAACACAGTTAATTCAATATTACACTTTGCCAAAACGATCAGTGCCAGACCAAAGTCTCTTAAAGGATTTTTTGTATGCTTCCATAAATAAAACATAAGCGCAACGCGCGGAGGCTTCTGGTTAGCCCATATTACTTAATGTCAAACAACTTTTTTGAAAAATTGTTTTAGACATATAATAGTTTAAACTATGTGTAATAAACCATATAACTTGTAGACCCTTAAGTATTCAATTATAGAAGGGAAAACTGTCGCACTAAAAACTGATGAATGTCCAGCAGAGAAGAAGAGATTATTTGGCATGCTTATATGTCTGTAAACATTTATTTTTTTAATCGGACTTTAGTACATCATACCCCCACTCTTTCACAATACCAAATTAATAATTTTTTTCATAAAAATCGTAAAATAAATTGCCGAGCGAGAGACTGTTGGAATACGTATAACGGTCAAAATGAGTAAACACGCATGTGTGTTCATGTGTATTCATTTGTATTGTCTTGGACGTCCGTGTTTTCTGTAGACACGCGGTCTAGTCCCATACCGACCTCGACAAAGAAAGTCGCACTGCCGTGTACGGTTTACACATACATATATATGCCATACAGTTCAAAATAAACGTTACATACGGAGTACACTCTGATCTTTATTCCATTCGTTATCCAACCTGACTCTGTTAATAATAACCAACAAGTTATGGGCCCAGGTGGATGCTAATCGCGTTGGAAAAGATTGGATTAGCGCCGCGATTGGGAAAGTTATTCGGAAAAGAATTTGTGAGTGCGTAGTGTGCCGGTCGTTAAGGTGAAAATGGCTTCCTCGAGTACAGTGCGTATTGAACCTCTAGGAAAAGACAATTACGACACTTGGAAGATTCAAGTGGAAGCGCTTCTGATTAAGAACGACAATTGGAAGTATGTGAACGGCAGTAAGAAGAGACCCGATGTGTCTCAGGGCGTGGAAATGGTTGCAGCGACGAGAGAATGGGACGAGGCAGACGCGAAGGCAAGATCTGATTTAATCTTAGCGATTAATCCGTCTGAGTTAAAACAAATTAAAAACTGTAAAACATCGAATGAGATGTGGAAAAAGCTTGAAGATATTTATCAATCAAGGAGACCCGCGCGAAAAGCGATATTATTAAAGCAACTTGCTCTGCGAAAAATGTCAGAAGGCGATGACATACGGATGCATATGAACTGCTTCTTCGATGCAGTGGATAAGTTAGAAGATATGGAGGTAAAGATAAATCCGGATATGTTGGCTGTTTTGCTGCTGTACAGTTTGCCCAGTTCGTTCGAGAATTTTCGGGTAGCGATAGAAACGAGGGACGAATATCCTTCACCCGAGGCCCTCAAAATAAAAATATTGGAGAAGAGCGACGCGCGAACGAACAAGGTGAACGAAACATGTGATAGCGCGATGTGGGTTCGAAAGTCAAGTGGAGAAGACAAAACAATACAGAGAAACGCCACATATAGGAACAGTGGTAATTCGGAACGGAATAATCAGAAAAAATTTCCGGGAACACGCTGTTACCGTTGCAAGAGATTTGGACATCGAGTCAGCGAGTGTCGTACGCGATTTCGCGAAAAGCAGTACTCAACCGCAGGTATGGTTGAAGGCGATTATCCAACCGATGAAGGACCGGAGAAACAAGTTGCTCTTCAGATTGGCGAGAAGACAGGACAACCCAGAAGGACGCGGTGGTGCCTCGACAGCGGATGTTCGTCGCATATGAGTAGCGAGAAGAAGTCTTTTGAAGCAATGGGGCCGTCTTCTTGTGGTACCTTGAATCTGGCTAATAATGCGTCAACGCGAGTGGAAGGTCAAGGTACGGTTTGTTTGTCCACGAAAAATTCTGGCACGAATACAATTTTAAAACTTCGCGAGATATTATTTGTTCCCGATCTTCGGACGAATCTCATGTCCGTCGCAAAAATTACCGATGGCGGATTTAATGTTCTATTTACAAAACGTAATGCTAGCGTACTCAAGCCTAACGGTGAAACAGTTTTTACTGCCGACCGTAGCGACAATTTATATTATATTCGTCCTACAGCGTTTTTAGCTGATTTTGAGTCGGAACCCTTAGGCGGTATAGAATTATGGCATAGGCGTCTCGGCCATATTAACGAGGAAAGTCTGCGGAAGATTATTTGCGATGGAAGCGTACGCGGTGTGTCCTTCGGAAAAGGCGAAAAATTACTGGTCTGCGAAATATGTCTGCGTTCGAAAATGTCCAGATTACCCTTTCCGAAAAGGTCTGATCGCGCGACTAATATGCTTGAAATAATACATACCGACGTATGCGGTCTGTTCGGGATTAATTCAAATATTGTTCGGGATTAATTCGAATATAAATCGTGGATTAAGTGTAATGCGAAATACGAACATATGTCTCACGAGTTGTTTATGGTTGAACTCGTGTTCGACCTCGGCATCGCCGCTTCGCTCTAATTTTGCGTTCGCGACAAAAACCGTGCGCATTGTTTCGCACCTGTTAGACTGCGAGCGCACAGTTTTTATACGACATGTTTGTACAGTCGACCGCTCCCAAGGATTGTCACGCACTCCCTCTCTTCAAAAATGCTAATTAGGTTAGCCAATCATGGCATTGTCGATAATTTCGGAGGAGCGCGACAATCCCTGGCAACGGCCACTTCGATTCCAGTCTCTCTAGGAAGCAGTCGATTTTCTCTCGCGACCTCCCACATTTCGTTCGGCGACTGCTTCACCTCAACTCTTTTCAAGTTCTCTTTAAGTATATTTAGTTCGTTTATTACTGTTGTTTCATTTGTACATATAGTTCACAAAGTTCTATTAAATCTCTAGTCAAATCATCTCAATACAGTCCACTCTCTTTATATTCATTCGCGTGACCGCGCTTCACATTCACCTCCACCTTCCATCTTCCGGCTGCACGCACAGCGCTATGCGATTCCGGCGACCCTCTGGAGCTCTCGCCAAATCTCGAGCGGAGTCCCCAACATTTTGGTCCTTCGAGCCGGATTGCAGTCTGAAAATTCACACATCTGAGTCAGGATGGCGGACGACTTGGAGAAGCAGGCCTACCTCAGGAGGACCATCTTTCGAGCCGTGGAAAACTTTAAGATAATCGGTAAACTAAATCTTACCAAAGCCAAAATTCAATCCAGGATCTCCAGTCTCGACAGCACCTCGGAGGCTTTCCAAGCAGGCCACGTGCCTCTCCTCTCCACCGTCTCTGCACCGGAACAGGCCAAACTTCCGTACTTCATGGAGGCTCACTGCGACACCACGGAGGAGGCCTATCTCACGACAAAGGATGTCTTCCTGGACGCCCTCGACGAACTTGAAGCATCCGTGAGTCAAAAAACTGATTCTGCCACGAAATCCGCGAAGCCATCGGCGCTCAAGTTGACGCATTTGCCGCCCGTACAATTGCCTCCCTTTCACGGCGATTGTAATGATTGGGAGACGTTTCGCGATCGATTCAAGTCCCTTATGATTTCGAATAGCGAGCTGGATAATTTCTCTAAACTGCATGTTTTGGTCTCCTCCCTCCGCGGTCCGGCGCTCGCAGAAATTAGTAAAATCGACCTCACCGAGGATAATTTCGACGTCGCGTGGCGCACACTCACAACTCGCTATGAAAATAAGCGCCGTTTACTCCGCTTGCATTTGAACAATCTGCTCAATTTGTCCGCGGTCAAGCGGGAACCCGCGGCGGAACTCCATGCGTTAATCAATCGTGCGAACGTTGCCACAAACTCGCTGTCTAAGCTCGGAAGACGTCCGGCACAGCTCTGGACGGACATGCTCGTCCACCTCGTCTCCCAGAAGCTCGATCCCGTGACCCTTAAAGCTTGGACCGTTTCGAATCCCACGCCCGATAGTATTCCGACGTACGAAGAATTCGAGAAATTCGTCGTGGCGCGTGCTCAGGCTCTCGACGAAATCTCAGGACACGTCATCGATACGTCACCCAAACAGTCCGCTGGTCACATCGCGTTCACTCGGTCACGTCAACGTCGTCTCTCTCTCAGCCGCACACAGTGGTTTCGTCGCTAAACAAACGACAGTCCTTGACTGCAACGAATTCGACAAATGCGCAACCTGCATGCCCGTTGTGTAACTCGCGACATTATTTGAGCTCGTGCTCGCAATTTTCTGTGAAAATCACCAACAAAACGCCGGGAGATCGTCATCAAATTAAATCGCTGTTTTAATTGCATGAGCGAACGGCATTCGGTTTCCAGCTGTCCGAGTAAATACACCTGTCGAACGTGTAACAAACGGCGCCACACATCTCTGCACGAAGACGATAATGTAAACAGAGTCTCCGCGATTCCCGAACCACACATCACCCCGGCCCCGGAAATCGGTCCTAGCACCACCGCTTCGCTTTCCGCGACGACAACACGCAATGCTCCGTCAAGCGTGCTGCTCGCTACCGCGTGGATCAAAATTCATGTTCCATCGGGCCGATCCGTGACAGCGCGAGCTCTCCTCGACCAAGGTTCGGAAGTCACGTTAATAACGGAGAGTCTTGCACAAACTCTGCGAGCTCCAAGGAGTCGCAAGAATATCACAATTTCCGCCGTGGGCGGATCAACAGTCGAAACTATTCAGTCTGCCGCGAGTATTCAAATCACTCCTCTCAATTCGTCCGGTCCCGTCGTGTCTACGAATGCTCTCGTTATGCGTTCGTTGACGAATTATCGATCACCTGTGCCATGCGATCTTTCCTCGATGCATCATCTTCGCGATCTGCGTTTAGCCGACGACAATCCGACAAGCGCGGCCCCAATTCACCTAATTTTGGGAGCCGATCTTTACGGCGACGTGATTCTTCCCGGACTGCGTAAAGGCACACGCGGCCAACCGATCGCTCAGAACACAATATTCGGCTGGGTTCTCTCGGGTCCTCTCTCTTCGCCCTCTCTCTCTTCCAAACCTGGCTACGTTCAGAACGACACTTCTCGTTCGGTATCTCGCCTCTGTATCCATCATTGCGCTCAAACCGACACGTTGTCTCACGATCTACGACGGTTCTGGGAAATAGAAGAGATTCCTTCAACTTCCCCTCTCACCGAGGCGGAGGAGCAATGCGAGCTTCACTTTACGACGAATAAATCACGAACGACCGACGGTCGCTACATCGTCCGCCTTCCTTTCCGTAAGGGCCCTCCGATCACTATAGGACATTCTCGTTCGGCTGCTGACAGGGTTCTTCATTCGATGCAGCGTAAGCTCCGCGTGCAGCCCTCTTTGGCCGCGGAATATCACGATTTCCTTCGCGAATACGAGGCGCTCGGGCACATGCGTCGCGCGCCTGTCTCAGCTGCAACCTCTCAGCAGGTATACAGTCCTCACCATCCTGTAATTCGCGCCGACAGTACCACGACTCATCTTCGAGTCGTATTCAATGCCTCGAGTGTCACTTCGAACGGGTCCACCTTGAATGACCATCTGCTGCCCGGCTCGATACTTCAGAACGACCTCTCCGCCGTTATCTTGCGCTGGCGGACATTTCGGTTCGTCTACACGGCGGACATCGTCAAAATGTATCGCCAGATACTGGTCGACGAGCGCGATGTCGATTATCAGCGGATTCTGTGGAGAGATTCTCCCTCCGCCGACACCCGTGAGTTCCAACTCTTAACGGTGACCTACGGCATGACCTGTGCTCCGTTCTTAGCTCTCCGCGTGCTCAAACAACTAGTCGAGGATGAAGGAGCTCTGTTTCCACACGCGGTTCCCATTCTCCGCTCCCATATTTACGTCGATGACGTTCTCTTCGGCGGTGATAACCTCTCGGATATCCGCCAGTCCCGGGATCAGGTGATCACGCTGCTCCAGCGCGGTCATATGCAACTTCGTAAATGGGCCAGCAATTCGCCTCAATTACTCTCCGATATCGATCCGGCGGATCATGGCTTGGCCTGCTCAAAGGCACTCTCCCCTGACGATAATGTGAAAATCCTTGGGATTAGCTGGAACCCATCTCGCGACTCATTTCATTTTAAGGCCCATGTTTCCGAGATACTTCCATGCACTAAGCGAGCCATTCTTTCTACGATCGCGAAGTTGTATGATCCTCTCGGGTGGGTCACCCCCGCTCTCATCAGCGCCAAAATCTTCATACAGAGCCGCTGGCGACGCCGAATCGGTTGGGATGACCCTATTCCAATTCAGTCCCTCGAACACTGGAAGGCCATGTATTCGCGGTTCCCTCTCTTAAACGGAATCCAGATTCCACGCTGGATCGGGTGTTCTTCCAACGCAACGCGACTCGAATTGCACGGCTTTGCGGACGCGTCGACTGTTGCTTACGCTGCCGTCGTATTCGGCCGATTTATATCTTCTGACGGCAATGTTATGGTTTCTCTCCTTGCCGGCAAATCCAAGGTAGCCCCTTTGATGCCGTTAACCGTTCCGCGTCTGGAGCTGCAAGCTGCCGTGCTCCTGGCGCGTCTTATGACGTTCGTTCTTTCGTCTCTCGACATTCCTAACGCCCCATGTACTTGTTGGACCGACTCCACCGTCGCTTTTGCTTGGCTTAATTCACACCCGTCCAAATGGAAGACGTTTGTCGCGAATCGGGTGGCGGATGTCCAACGACGTCTCCCTCACGCTACATGGCGACACCTGCCGACGGCAGACAACCCCGCCGACTGTGCTTCGCGCGGACTCCTCAGTGATGAGCTGCTTCGGTTCTCTCTTTGGTGGCAAGGACCGTCGTAGTTGCACGAGGATTCCTCGACTTGGCCACCTCAACCCGTTCCCCTCGCACTGGAAGACTCCACAGAGGCAAAGGTCGTACTGCAAACCACGATTTCCGATCCCGAATGGAATTTAGACTCCCGATTCTCGAGCTAGGCAAAGTTGATTCGAGTCACGGCGTATATTCAACGCTTCATTTGTAAGTGTCGTGGCGCTCGCACCGATCCCACTTCAAATCATCCGCAAGGTCGCGCCCTGTCCGCAGTCGAATGCACCGCAGCAAGAGTCTTTTGGTTTCGACGACTCCAACGGCTTATGTTTCCCGACGAAATTCTAATACTCGAAACCGGGAAACCTCTCTCATCAAAAAGCAGAATCGATTCTCTTAATCCGTTTCTAGACGAAGACGGAATTCTTCGCGCTGGCGGTCGATTACGCCACGCTCCTCTGTCCTTTTGCTCAAAACACCCGATCGTGCTGTCGGATCACCCGCTGGTCCGTCTTATCGTGGAGGAATTTGGTCAAAAGGGTCATTCATCGGTGTGTGACATGTGTCCGTGAGCGAGCCGCGACACCAGTCCAGATTATGGGAGATCTTCCTGCCGCGCGAGTGATTCCCTCGTCAAAGCCCTTCTCTCATTGTGGCCTCGATTACGCTGGGCCAATTCAAATTCGCGCCTCCGCCGGCCGGGGTATCGCCTCTCGAAAAGCGTACATCGCACTTTTCGTGTGCCTGGCCACCAAGGCGGTTCATTTGGAGTTGGTCGTCGACTACTCCACCTCGGCGTTCCTAAACGCATACATCCGATTCTGTTCCCGTCGCGGATTGCCAGGACACATATATTCCGATAACGGAACGACGTTTGTCGGAGCTTGTCGGGAGTTAGATGCGTCGTATCGTGCCGCGATTCGAGACCCGGACTTTCAAAATCGAACCGCCGGGGATGGAGTGATCTGGCACTTTATCCCCCCGTCCGCGCCGCACTTCGGTGGCTTGTGGGAAGCCGGGGTGAAAAGTGTAAAACACCATCTGCGCCGCGTTCTCGGCGATAGGAAGCTGACCTTCGAAGAATTCACGACACTCCTCTGCGCGATCGAGGCGTGTTTGAACTCGCGTCCCCTCACTCCCCTCTCGGATTCGTTCGACGATTACGAACCGCTCACGCCAGGTCATTTCTTGATCGGAGCGCCGCTGACGGTCCCCCCGCAACCCTCTTTGCTGGATCTCGGCGAGAACCGTCTGTCCAGATGGCACTCCGCCACTCTGTCGAGCGATTCTAGAAACTGTGGCAGAACGACTACATCAATACGCTCCAACAAAGAGGGAAGTGGCGGCACTCTCAACCGTCAATCGCTGTCGGTCAGCTCGTACTACTCCGAAATTCGACCCTCCCTCCGTGCAAGTGGGAGCTCGGACGTGTCGTAGAACTGCACCCCGGCGATGATAATCATACTCGCGTGGTCACGGTGAAAACTGCCACTTCGTGCTTTAAACGCCCCATCGTTAAGCTGTGTCCGCTGCCCGTCCACTGCGAATCCAACCAGCAAGAATCGGGTGCTCCAACAGCATCTTAATTAAGCGATAATTTTGTTAGCAAAAAATTACACGCGTTCGTTTCTCGCGCATCGGTCGCGCTTAAAGTTATACCGGACGGATCGTTCCCTACCGATCACAACCGTTCGCGTCAATTGTATCGTGACAATTCGACCCTATTCATCATTTCTGTTGTTAAGCGTTCGTGCCCTCCGAGGTACCTCGTTTCGAATGTTGCGCCGTCGCACCGCCATCCGTTCATGGCGGGCGGTCCGTCGTTTACGCGTTTCTGGGACTCGCGTTCGCGGGAATTGTAAAACGCAGTCCCTCTCTCTTGCGTTCGGTTCCGACGGTCATGCGCAGCCGCTATTTCTCTGCAACGCATGTGCATAACCCGTGCGTGTATTTCGAAACTAACGTTTCGAGGCGGGCGGTATGTTCGGGATTAATTCAAATATTGTTCGGGATTAATTCGAATATAAGTCGTGGATTAAGTGTAATGCGAAATACGAACATATGTCTCACGAGTTGTTTATGGTTGAACTCGTGTTCGACCTCGGCATCGCCGCTTCGCTCTAATTTTGCGTTCGCGACAAAAACCGTGCGCATTGTTTCGCACCTGTTAGACTGCGAGCGCACAGTTTTTATACATGTTTGTACAGTCGACCGCTCCCAAGGATTGTCACGCACTCCCTCTCTTCAAAAATGCTAATTAGGTTAGCCAATTATGGCATTGTCGATAATTTCGGAGGAGCGCGACAATCCCTGGCAACGGCCACTTCGATTCAAGTCTTTCCAGGAAGCAGTCGATTTTCGCACGCGATCTCTCATATCTCTATTTCGGCGACTGCTTCCCCTCAACTCTTTTCAAGTTCTCTTTAAGTATATTTAGTTCGTTTATTACTGTTGTTTCATTTGTACATATAGTTCACAAAGTTCTATTAAATCTCTAGTCAAATCATCTCAATACAGTCCACTCTCTTTATATTCATTCGCGTGACCGCGCTTCACATTCACCTCCACCTTCCATCTTCCGGCTGCACGCACAGCGCTGTGTGATTCCGGCGACCCTCTGGAGCTCTCGCCAAATCTCGAGCGGAGTCCCCAACACACAGCTTTGACGATTCTGTTCAGCCACATATTCCGTGGCATTTGATGGTCTGCAATGATAACTATACTTCCGATTTTTATCGGTGTCGCCTCGTGCGTCCATCGCCTACGTGGTTGAAGTGTGGGTAGATATTCTCGTACCCACCGGCTCCAAAAGTGGTCTGCTAACCTCTGTGCTGCTCTCCATTGTTTTCTACTACATAGTTCGATGTCATCGAGCACATTTGGCAGTGGGTCAGCTGACGAGGTTCCTATTAGAAAGTAGTACGGTGTGATGGCTTCCGGATCCCTAGGATCCACTGATACGTGCGTTAGCGGACGTGAATTTACTGTCCGTTCCGCTTCTAGCAGCACTGTTTGCTATGTCTCTTCTTTAGGTGACCTTTCCTTTAAGGTTACCTTCAATGCCGTTTTTACGCATCTCACCAGCCGTTCCCAGCGGCGTGAGGCAGGTGGACTAAACTTCCATATCATTCGGTCACTGCTAGCAAATTCCGTTTGTTCTTGTTGGTCAAAATCCTGTATTAATTGCTTCATTTCTCGGTCCGCACATTTTAGATTCGTGGCGTTGTCTGAGTATAGTTGGAAAGGGAAACCTCGTCGCGCTCCCATTCGTCTTAGTGCCATAATCGGTGGATCCGTAGGCAAGGAGTTATATAGAGCATGGATAGCTCATGTGGTCAAACATGTGAATAAGACGCCACATCTTTTCTCATGACGTCTTCCAACCGTGACGGTCATTGGCCCAAAGTAATCTATTCCGCAGTAAGTGAAGGGACGTTGGTGGTGTCCTAATCTGGCCAATGGTAAGTCACTCATTCGTGGAAGATTGGACTTCACTTTTCGGATGCGACATGTTACACACTGATGTGCTACCGACCTACTTGTAGGTCGGAGTTTCAATATCCAGTACCTTTGTCTGAGCTCATTTAATACAGTTTCGGTGCTGCCATGTCCCGCTGATACGTGATACTGATGCACGGGTGTTTCCCATCCAAGAGGACCGGTCTCTTCATTTGCTCAGCAATTCCAGCGATGTTGCTAACCCGGCCTTTTAACTTTAATATTCGTTGGTCAACCAACTCGGTTCTCCGAGATTTTTTTTTTTAATTCTCCATCTCTAAAATTGTATAAGTCCGCTGTCAGCAGGCAATGGTCGCCGTTGCTCTATTGATCTGATTTCAATTCCAAAGCTTTCGTCTTGCGCTTGCCTAATCCATAATTCTTCAGATGGTTGCATCATGTCTTCTGTTAATTCTACGTCTCTTTTCTTCTTGCAGCGTTCAATGAATATAAGTATTCTTGCCGTGGTTCGTATTAAACGCAACTACGACGAAAACTTTTGAATGTCGAGCAGCACTAGGTTTGGTGTTCGTCCGATTGCTGCCACTGTTCGACACTCTTCTTCCGTCGCTTGTTATTTGTTTTTCTTCGCTCGTGATCTTGGCCAACTGTTTTCAGCGTTTGATAAGAAATCCGGTCCATGGAACCAGTTGGATTCAGTTAGCATTGCAACTGGTCGATTCCGGGTTGCGTGATCAGCCGGGTTTTGCTTCCCAGGAATCCATCTCCACTCGGCTGTAGTCGTGAGCTCGTCGATTTCAGCTAACCGATGAGAAACGAACGTTTTGAACGATCTTGGATCCGCCCGAATCCATGATAATTCCGTGTTTCAGTCTGTCCAGAAGATGCGGCGCGATATTTTAAACTCGTGTTCCGTTTCGATTGTCCGTCCTAGACGACTCGCTAATAATGCAGCTTGTAACTCCAGACGAGGAATTGACGTGTATTTTAACGGAGCTACTCTGCTTTTAGAGCAGATAAACGCTACCGATAAACGCAGGCAACCGCCACATAGGCTAACTCACTTGCATCACAAAAAACATCTAGCTCTATGGTGCTCAACCGGCTACCAGCTGTGTAGCATCTTGGTATCGTTAGTCTTCTCAGCGATTTCAGCTCGGATGTCCACTCCTGCCACTTGCTCGTATCGGCTACCATTAGACTCTCGTCCCAAGTTATGCCGCTGCGCCATACGTTTTGTAGCAGTATCTTGCTCTTAATTGTAAAAGGGGCCAGAAATCCAAGCGGGTCGAATATTGACATGATTGTTCGTACCATCTCCCTTTTAGTGATTCCTTTTTCTTGTAGTGGCACATTCACCGCCTTTTGCATTTTATTTGTATTAAAACTGAACGTGTCTGATATCGAATCCCAGTAGAGACCTAGTGTCTTGGATGCTCGTCGTTCCTTCGCCGTTAATTGAACAGTTCCTGAAGTCACGCTTCCTCCAGACATTTCTTTCACGACAGCATTACTATTACTTGCTCAGCCGCACATTTGAAAGCCACCCCGCCGATGTATCTCCGTCACCTCGCTAATTAGTCGTTTGGCTTCAGCGTCCGTGTCCACACTGTCTAGATAATCGCCCACATAATGTTTAATAGCATTTACCGCTTTGGGATATAAGGTTGACGATAGAGATGATATGGCTCCAAAAATCATCGATGACATGCGGTATCCGTCTGGCTTCTGGTTCCGTTCGGTTCCCCGCCACAGGAATCGTTGTACGTCGCGATCTTCTTCCCGTATCTTTATTTGAAGAAACATCTCTTTAATATCTGCGACGAACGCTATCTTTATTTGGCGAAAGCGCATTAAAACTCCGAGTAACGAATTCAACAAGTCGGGTCCTGGTAAGAGCACGTCATTGAGGCCGGTGCCGTGACTTTCCGCTGCTGCATCGAAGACAATACGCAGTTTATTTGGTTTGTCCGTATGTTTTACTCCAAAATGCGGCAAATACCACACTGGAGATCCTGTTTCAATTTGCTGTGCAGTTAATTTTTCTGCGTATCCCTTTTTGATTAAATCTTCCATTTGTCTGGTATATGCGTTTGCTAATTCTGGTTCTCTGTCCATCCTTCTATCCAAATTCTTTAACAGCCCGAAAGCGTACGAGTAATTATTTGGTAGTTGCACCTCTTCTTTATGCCAGAGTAATCCAGTTTCCCATCTCTCTAGCTTTCTTCTAGTCGTGGTGTTTTGAAGGTGTTGTGCTCTTTCTTCTTGCCGGTTCTGGCGAAGTACGTTGGAAATTCCAATGGATTCTGGTTCAAAATATTCCTGGATCATATTGTCTAAACTTTTAGCGTGCCCAGTTTCTGGCTTCAAGTGTTCTGTCAACCCAAAGGCTTTTGTTAAACGATTTTTAAACTCATGGTCCGTAATTATGTATCCATGAACCACCCAACCGAGTTCGGTGAGTGATGCGACCGGTACACTCCGACTGCCTACTCGCATATCTTTTGGAATGCATAAATGCCAGTTGTCTTGGCCCAGTAAAATCGTAGGTTTTGCATTCACATAATAAGAAATAGCTAAATCTTTAAGGTGCTCGTGTTTGTTTGTGTCGATTCTCCGAAATGTTTGCTGAGGTAGCTTCAGCCTTGCCACTGTCTGGAAATTTCGCATTAGGTGTTTCTGTACCCTTCTTATGTCTGAGATCTCCAAAGAAACACGTTGGCTTCGTCCTTCCGTTGTCATCATTCCTCCTACGCCAAGTAGATCCAGTTTGCTCGCGGGACCGCTTGTACCTACTTCCCTGGCAGCCCGCCCGTCGATTAGGGAAATTCGATCCTTCGTCGAGGAAGGCGTACGTTTTCGCTTGAACCACCGGACCACTTATTATTACCGGAATAATTTTCAGAAACACTCGGCGCTGCTGTTCCTGTCAGTCTTTCTTTCGAGCATAGACTGTTCTTTCGGTGATGACGTCCGTCCTACCCTCACCATTTGCTGAAGTCGCTGTGTTCGGGTTTACCATTTTCTTATGCAACAGTCTGTGGTGTGATTTATTGCAGTTTCCAATACTGCACTTTTCTGCTTTGCATTGTAGTCGGCGATGATCCTTTTTCAAACAGCGAAAACACAGATTGTGTCTCTTTGCCCATCTCCATCTCTGATCCACATTTGCCTTTTGGAATCTCCCACAATCCACTCGATGGTGTTCTCTGTGGTTACAAAAACTACATTTGTGCTCACGCTGGTATTTTTGCTGTCTTTCCTTTCTGTTGCATATACCCGCATTGTTCTTTCCTTCCTTTCATTTACTTCTCGTCCCCTCCTCTGAGGTTCATCTTTACGATTATTCCCTGAGGTTACAGTTATACCACTAGTCCCTGCCTTGCACGCCATTTCAGCTTCCTTCGTTAAGAATATCGATAGACCGACGAGTCTCGGTTCATCGGTCGGTCTCATACTTACAAACCGATTATAATTATATACCATTGCCGATGACATTTTTTGTATAATATTGTTAATTAATTCCGGACTATGTAAATAACCTAGATGATTTGCTAATGTTGGCAGATCCATAATTTCATGACCCAAGGTGATCACTGAGTGACGGTTCGACTCACTATTGTTGATTGTTCTGCCTGTTCGAGTTCAAGTAATAGTTCCCCATCTTGGGTCGCTCACTACACATTTGATTTCCCAAATGTTAACCATACTCCTTTCATGATCCAAGGTGATCACTGAGTAACCGATCCGAAAGTTGACGACTATCCACAGAAAGCGACCGTTCCATTTGCCTTCTACTAGCACGACTCTGCTTTTCCTCGTGGTTCCTGCTATTTAATCTACCCCTATCCTGCATATTTGTGGTGGGGGTCCACACCACCAGAGTATACTCATCATCATTTCTTAACTCTTAACTTGAACACTAAATGCTACATATAGTAACACTTAACTAATAGCTTACATACAAACTTAAGTAGTATAAGGAATGTTAAATCTATATAAATGAGTCCTTAACACCACGGTTGAAGTTTTAATGAAATACTTCCTGCTGTGAGTAGTAGGGTTCATAAATGATAAAATTTATTGTGCAAACTGTATTTACTGTGATTCTTTGCATGATAATTGTAATATATGTGTTGAACTATTACCAAGAGGTGAATGACCCGATGAGATTGTCACCGATGGGAAACATTAGAAAACGATAATGTCAGTGTTTCAGATGAAATATCATATAAAATATTCGCTAATGAAAACTTTTATTGTATATATTTTTTATACCCACAATGTTTAATGAAGCAATTCATTTTAAATAGTGTTATAAACCAAATTTGTATTATTTACAAATTTAATAAATTATTATGACTACTTAAAAACTGTTTTCCAGCTGTAATAGAAGAAAACTTTAATATAACAAATTACAATAAAATCTATTTCCAATAATACCTTACTAGTCCTATACAATCAATGAAACGATTGAAAAGTTTTGATTTTCTTATCATTAAAACTCTAATTACAAACTTTTGAACAAATTCCTCTACGCTTTTCTAATCCTTGAATTAACAGATAAATAGTTTATAATAGTTATAAATATAAAACGCAGTATCTTCTACACATCGATATCTTCAGTCATGTTTATATTTAATGAATGCACCATATACATGTATCTCTATATTGCGTTCAAATTTGAATGAAATTGTACACATGTTTTTACGTTTAAAAACCCAACTTGATTCTATCAATACCAATTTATAAAATTTATGGTTTTTCTGTTCTCGTCGAAGTAGAATAACTTTATAACATGTAAATAACAGTGTAGTAGTCCTGTATCGCACTTGCATTGCCTACATGATGAATTTTTTTTAATGTAATGTTCAATGTGAACAGTGAAAGCATTTGCTAAGTTGTTAGCGCTCCTGTTACAAAAATTAATAAATAAAAGTAAGAAGTCATTATCTTTTTTTCAAACCAAAATCGGATACAATTAGATTTCAACTTCATTGATAGATAACACATTGTTTCAATTGTTTTCTTTTTCTCATACCAAAACGTGGTACGATTACATTCAAATTTGGTTTGTATATAGTATTATATGTTACTTGCAAAGTACGGAAGAACGTATTGTAAATGAGCGAGAAGAAACTAATCTAGAAATAAAGAAACTTATAAACAGGATCACAAAGAGAATATCTCGATTACTTCACTGTAACGAAATGGCGGAAGATAATATGATAATTTGTTACATGTAGACGATATAAAAATTATTTGTATTCAAAGGATAATACCCATCAACAGATAAAGCTTTCATATTGAAAAATGGTACAAATGAAGTCATACGTGGCAACATGAAAACTAAAAATTTCATTAACAAATCACTTATCACGCGCGTATACAGAGGAACAATGATCGGTGAAAAGAAGGGAAGATAACTTTTCGAGAAATAACTGTAGACAAGTTTGTTAAATAACGGTGTTACACTGTATATAGAAATCACTACACGCTCTTAAATCTAAAATGCCCTACGTGTTACTGATTGTGATGGAGAAAACACTTGAGATCAATAAACAAATTTTGACTGTTCTATTCATATGACTTTAATCGATATTGCTGTTGTCAATCGTTTGGTAATGAAAGAGCAACCCAAAATATATGAAGTTTTCAATTTTATACACAGTAAATTATTTATAAACCGATGTTTTGAAATCTTGGTTTACAATATTTAGCACTAACAATAAGAATCTTTATGCACTTATAATGTATTAAATTTCCAGAAACTTATGAAATACAAAATTATTTAAATACAATACAGTTTCATTTTATGTACTTCATTCACAGAATTCATTAATGAAATAAATAAAATTTGACTGTAATTCTTGTTCCCTTAAATTCGTCTGCAAAAATGTTAATTCGCATAAAGTTCCGCAGTTTAATAATACAATTCTAATCAATTCAATGAAATGATACAAGACGCTTCAAGACTGTAAGATCATTTCAGAGTTCGTAAAAATGTGGTATAATCAAAATACATAAATCATCCTGAAAATATTTCAACTTCTCACTTTACAAGCCAACTGCTTTATATCGAGTGTACTAGGAATATGAAATAACAGATATTCCATGATGCTATTTTCTAAAACAGTTTTCCTTAATTTTATGTTTCAGTAAGACTATTTTAAAATTAAATATCGTAATTGGCAAGTAACAAAATTCTTTCACAATTTATATAATGATCAAATTCTGTGAACGTAGACGGATATAAAGAATGTAGAGATGGCATCGTGTTCAGTAAGTTCCATTTATTAGATATTTTTTAATTCGCGCCGAATTCTTACAATGGGTAAGAAATCAACATTTCGATGATTCGAGTGGTTTTATTCTGGATATCTAATCTAAAGAGAAACGTTATTTCGTTAATTGTATACCTATAATCCTGAAACAACCTGTTTACCTTGCAGCAAAACAAAATCGATAAATGTCTTTATGAAAGAGTCCCATTTTTTTAACTGCGCCATCATTATCACAAATAAACTACGCTATCGTCTTAATTCATTTCTTAATATTTTCATCATTATCTAGTTGAATAAAAATGAAGATTATAACAATTCCATCGAACGTCAACGCTATATACGAAATTAATTGTTTGTGTGAATGAGTATTTCTGTTTAACCCATATCTATTCAAAATTTCATTGTAATTTTTTGCAATTTTCTGCAAGTTTCTGAAAATATTACACACCCTTGGCTTTTTACGTATTTATCGCACACGCATACATATGTTGCGTATATTGTTTTAGGGTATCGAATGGTTGAAAACCATGTGCTTACGAAAAATAGTAAAAGTGCGTAGTTAAATATATATATATATATATATATATATATATATAACATTTATGTATACATATATATATAAATATTGCCCAAAATATGAATTTCGTAGTCAAGTTATGTGTGTATGTAGGTATGTATGCATATATGTATATGTAATAATAGTAATGTAGAAGGATTGTGAAATTGATATGTCATCGAAATAGTAATACGTATAAGTATCACAGTGTTGTGATTGAAACTTACTCTTTTCGTCCACCATTTTTTTAATATTTGTTTCTCCTTTTTTCGCTTCGCCCTCGACCTATCTTAACTATGTTCCTCGAGTCTCGTAAAAATTATGTCTCACGAAGGCATCGACAGTTTTGCGCTTCGAAATATGTGGTATTATACATAATATATATGTATGTATGAAGGATGCGTGTTTCAATTATCTGTACGAATCTGATACGTTATACATAGTGCCTATGTAAGGTGAGACACGATGTTACGATGTTTACATACATATTGTACATATACAAACATTAGGTAACAATTTCTCATAAGGTTCTTATACTTGAAATATAAAAATTCCTATTAGAAGTAATACTTTTTAAAAAAATAACCAAAATAACTGCCATTCACGACTAGACAGACATCGATATGGTAGAATTGTAAATTAGCTTTTTTGCATACAGTACGACCTGAATTAAAGTATTTCACAGACCAACGCGAAAATAAAATGCGCATAGTGTGTCAAAATTACCTTTTAAGTTTTTCTCCAGAAATTTAAACTTATCAATTCAATTATCTGCCAATTAATTCGATTTATCGAAGCCCTACTGTGTCTGCACGATTTCGACAACCTCTACACACTCCATATTTTTTGATAATTCATGTTGCAACTCAGAATTGTTGCAACCTCGAAATAAGAGCTCTGGACATTCCTCTTTATTATATAAAAATTCCATTACTTTTCCATTATTAATACATACATATATGAACAAAAATTTATGATATTGTTTTGAGCATAGCCTATATGTTTTATATCATTTGTAACTGCTCTTCATATCGTATGTGTAATTTAAAATATTACTTGAATAAATATGCCTACTAGTTCAACGCAGCATCGTGCTCTTGTTATGAATACTTTATGAATTGCATAACATTGGTGAAAAATTCTATACAATAAAAAATGTATGTAGTCATTCTAAATCATTTTAACCAATGATTATTTTCTTATCTTTAGTAGAAATTCTAAACAAAAAATTATTTTCGACAATCTCAAAACAACTTAATCAAAATAAAAATGTGAAAGAAAATATAATATGCGTAATTTGTTAATACCAATATAAATAACAATGTACGTATCTCACCCTACACATGTATCACGTCAGAGATTCATATGTATGTGTACATATATTACTCATATCTCTCGTATTTATTAAAAGAATAAAAATTAAATATCCTTTCCTGAAAATATTACATTAGATTAGTGCATTAGTAAATTCTGTTTTTCCTAATTTTATTCCTAGATTGTCGACATCCGCTTGTAGTATTACTCATTCTGATTGCGAAACACAATAATCCCTTGTTTAGAAATCGCCAAGCGTTTGACTCTTTTAATAATGCAGTTTTTATGATTCCTCCTTTCACTTTGTTGTTTTTCACTAGCGCGAAATTCGTACCGATGATATTTCGCTTTTTATCAAAAAGTATATATCTACAAACATTTTTGTGTTAAGCGTGTCAACGCTAAACGATGCGAATAAATTTAATCATAATCCTTATGAATTAGCACAGTATCCCTTTAATTTTTGGTCTCGCTTGTAACTTACGCCTAAATATTGTCTCATTAAAAAACTAAAGTTCTGGGTTACAAAACGTGATACATGCAAAAGTGAAAGACAAAACTGTCAATCTTATCTTAACGGTACTTCGGATATTGGAACATTTTCAAATTGATGCAACGAAGACTAGCAATGGCTATAGGATCAAAGTTGCACCCGTTACGAGATATTGATGTGTCTCATAGTCACAGCTATAAAATTTATATTTAAATGCTGATGAACGAGATAAATATATCGACTTTCTTGATGTCCATCACAGTGCTGTAGCATGTATATTCATCTGTTCTCTGTATTATTAAACAAATTCGGCGGCGATCAATTTGAGTATTGTACGGATAAATGGACTTGTTTTAAATATAATTCTTACGATATTTAACACTTACAGAGGATGTTCACCAGATGTTAAATCACTTTTAAAAGAATAATAGTTGACTGTTATGAGCTCGATTTTCTATTCGTCTGGAAAATTCGATATCGAGCAATATAAAATGACGTAAATTTATCATTTGGCAAACTATTTTTGTTGAAATATTGGAAATGAAAACAGAAATAGATTCCGTGATAAAAATGATACCTGGACGTAATTTCTCATTTGGCAAGCTATTTTTGTTGAAATATTGGAAATGAAAACGAAGATATATTACGAGATAAAAATGATACCTGGAAGACACAAAAGACATTTCGTGGGGAATGATTAAGGCACTGAATGTGTTCTAATAGTTACAAAGGTAAAATGTCACATCTCATTTATTGTGCCATTGTCTCGGTGTAAAGTATTAAAAAAGTTGGAAGACTTTAGAGATAATCAATAAGACATACGCAACTTGAACATTTGCTTCAGCAAAACGGCAATATTTAGTCAAATTGAGAAAACACCTTTTTGTTTTACTCTTCATGTTCGAATTTTGCTCAAGACGATGTAAAGAACCAGTCATCGCAGACTGTGAGTAGATTTGAAGAATATACAAATTTATATTTAAATAGGTGAATATGAAATGCTGAAATGTTAATTTCAAGGGATCGATAAATATCACAGAAGTTCAGTTTTTAATTGGAGAATAGTGCTTCATCCCGAGAACGAGTAATCATTATGCAAAACGAAAAATAATAAATGCTTTAATAATTATTAAATCAAGCTTTTAAAAATAAGCTTCCAAACCTCAATTTCGAATAAAAATTGATTTCTTCAATCTTTTGATATGAAAATAAATTTTCAGACCTATTTTACTTTGCATTACTTGGTCAAATATGGTATAAATGTGCAAACACCTGCACTGTAAAAATAATTAATAATGAGCCGTACGTGTCTTGACTAATGGGATATTCTTCAAAATTTCGAAAGCCAGGTAAGTAGACATTTTAAAAATCAATACGCTTCCCTAATTTATATAACTTATAAACAAATTTTCAATTTGTTTAAGGTGTTCAAGGTTATCAAATAATTACACGAAGCTAGTATAATTAACGATTTATCACAACCACATGTTTTTCTAATCGATACTGTATAGATAGACTCTTCTCACTGTAGGTAGCGGAAGTCTTTTTTTACGCACATTAAGTGGCTGTCAGCAAAAAATATATATTGCAATGTGAACAGCATATTTATACGAAGAATGCTCTTTTGTATTGCTATTATCGTAAAAATGCATGAGGTGGATCACCTAAAATATGAACCTTAAATATCTCTGTTCGTTTTAATACGGTGAAAAAAATTCTACAGAACTGGAAATAAAATTTTTTAATGTTATATCTTTCAAAATTTGAGTCATCACTATCATTATAAATACATTACATGAATTAAAAATTATATGGTTACATACGAAAACCTTTTCATTATAATATTTTAAATAAGTATGTATTTATCTTAAAAAATTGTTCACATCATTAAAAGTAACGGAGATATTTTGGATTCCAGTCTTACATGATTCACTCTACAAATGTGCGCCACTGTTATTCGAAACAATAAATTTACAAAATTTGCAATCTATATGGCTTCCTAATGTTTGTAATATATTTATTAAGAGCTTCAAGACTCATAATTTCGAGTATATACTAGTTATTCAATTACTTAAAAATCGGCAAATTGTTACTTCGAAGTGTACATGTAATGAATGGAATCAGCGTATAATAATATGAATAGGTGGTTGTTAATGTTCAGACTTTAATTGTTGGGACACGGACTACTGCCAAATTAAAAATGTAATATGCAATTGGCGCAACCTATACGCATGGTAGGAAGAATATAAAGTATTCGAGGCACAATTACATATTAGATCATAAACTAAGTCTTTGCATTTATGATTTTAATTTATTAACTCTAAATTACTGATTTCTTCACAGCGGAATTACAATCCTGATAAACAGATTAGAAAGAATAGTTGAAGACGATCGAGACTGCATGAATGACTAGAAAATGTATTTATATTTGTTTTCGTAACAAGAAATATACGGATAATCCGCAGACTTAGTTTACGACCTAACAATATAAATGACAATTAAGTAGTATTATTAATATGTACGATTTCTTACGTCCCTTTGCCTTGTTTTAGTGTGTCACTTAAATAGGAATACACACGCGGTTCAATAGTGAATTGATCAACCTAGAGAAAGTAACAGAACTGCATTAGAGAAGGTCCCCAGGTTTTGAAGTTACATTGAACATTAATACGTTATCGCCAAAAGAGGCTTCAATTATTTTGTATGGTGATACCTGAACAATGTATATGCTGATAATTATGAATATGATCCGAATAAAACATCTGAACAAATCGAATGGATTATAACAAAACTTGAGGCAGTACAAATTAAGCAGTAATATCAAATTATATTAGTATTATAATTGAGTTGACAGTTATGTCATTAAGTAGAATTTAATTCAATACTAAATATAAGATTTTAAATGTCTCAAAGTAACAAATATATGACTTAAGTCTCTTTCATAATCATTAGCAAACATGATTTCAAAGTTTTAAATCATTGAACTATAAAATTCTACAAACTCATAATGCCTGTTACTTCTCTGGTATATAGAGGTCTTTAATCGAACAAGATAGTATCAAGAAAAATTAGTAAGTTCATCTTGAAAGTCTTAATACTCATTTTTACTGTTGCTTTTATATTGCTATCTACCCGTACTCAATTTACTGCTCAATATTAATAATATTAACCAGTTATTTACAGTTTTAAAATGGAATCCCATCTATCAAGAGTATTCAACTGTTGAGATCACAATCTAGAAATAATATAATATTGCTTCTTTGCATCAATTAAACTTAGTACGCGTATCATAGAAACAAGATTAAGTCTATTGTCTTTCACCTTTGCCTCACAGTTTCTTCAAGTACAATTCCAATCGAATATTTTCTACCCGTGACACTTATAATTTTATGTAAACTACGACAATTCCTCAGTTGTAAATAACAAAATATTGTTTTTTTTAACATGATATTTCAGTATTCAGCCATACTATTTTTAAAAGGGCAAGCCTCTCTTAAAATCAGAAAGATATTTAAAAAAGAAAGAATTATATATTTAAGTATCAAAGCATTGTAGACAGACTTTTTTTGTCACCTGTAAATCTGTATCTACATCCAGGCACAATAAAAAATATAAAAGTTTGCATTATGATTGTCATCAAAAAGTTTACAGACGCGGACGAAGAACGATTTAAATATTATAATTAGGATTGCAATATAACAATGGAAGAATGTCAAAATGCTTGTAAAAATATTTCAAAATCTTCAACGAATTCTGAATGTAGACACGTAACGGTACGTATTCGCCTTCTTAATACATTTTCTCAAAAATACTCTGACTGCACCTTCCAGAGCATCTTAAGCTCAGTTAAAAAACACCATCATAGCGAAAATTTATAAAATAATTTGAATCTTAAAAATAAAAGAGCAATAATGCACACCATTACGTATTACTTTGTTACGCGTAATGTAATATCATGTTAGTTTATATTGCTGACATCTACCACTTATCTTTTATTTTTAGATATTTACAAATTCGACGGTAACAAATGAACCGTCTTTTATCAATTCCATAATTTCCTCTTCATCGTGTTTGTTAGTTCCTCAATTCAGAACATTGAAAATTTAACCCCTCAAACCGATTGCTTTCCATCAATTACAAATTAATTGTATATAAACAGTTTTACGAAAACATTATGACTAAAGGGTATAACTTAAACCTAAACGATTCGAACAAACTAAAAATTAATGTGCATATAGTCCA
The DNA here is from genome assembly GCA_913789915.3 of Sphecodes monilicornis. Taxonomy (NCBI): domain Eukaryota; kingdom Metazoa; phylum Arthropoda; class Insecta; order Hymenoptera; family Halictidae; genus Sphecodes; species Sphecodes monilicornis. The sequence continues at coordinate 3,990,700 of OU565292.1, forward strand.
TACATTCTGTAAGGAAGTTATATACAAATAAGTAACTTCTTTTTCATATATAATATTACATCCTCTGTACAATAATATTAATCACGCGAAATCATTTTGTACAACGAAATGATTTGAGAGGTTAACAAAACTACCTAAATACATAAAAACGCGTTTGACTAAACCATATTTGCTAACTAATAACTTTTATGTTCATCCACCAACTGTTTAGCGGGCCACAGTACGACGAATAGATTTTTTACGTTAAACTCCGCACAAATTCATTTATGGTCTCGTGCCAATTACTATTCATTGCATTTTCATAAAAAATATTGTATCCTTTGCAAGGAAATTACGATTGATCGAGGTTCGAAGCAAAATGATAAAACAGCGAGTTGTTTCATTCTCTTCAAGTATAGGTAAGAAATATTTGTAGTGTTTTGTCATCAATAAAAGGTTTGCTCTATTGCATGAATAATGGAATAAATGCACTGATATTCTCTTAATTTCATATGGAAAGTAAATGCAAAACGTCACATGATATTGATACAAAATTGATTATCTTATAATTTCTGTTAATTAATATTACGAAATATGATATTTTGAAGTATATATTAAGTTTATATCATATGAATTATGTTGCATGCTTTGCAAAATTTAATAGAAAACGACGATTAAAAGTTCAAAATATATCTTAAAATAAGTTTAGTAAAATATTTACTTCAGTAAAATACGTAACTTAGGTCAAAAGATTTCAAAGTGCTAAAATAAATTAAAGAAAAGGAACAATATTACAACCTTCAATATGATCGCATCACAACCGAAATGAGTGAAACAACCGAAATAATTGAAATAATTGTTGCAGCAAATTCTTAAATAGCATTGAAGAAGTTGTATACTGTCAAAGTAAATAAGAGACCATAAATAAATAAATTTGTAAAAATTTTGTATAATCGTACAGCATAAGGGCCCCCTGGTGGAATTTAGATTGATTTCCACTGTGGTTTGTGGGGACCCCCCCTTAAACGTCAGGGAAGCCCTCTTGGAACCCACAGCGCTTTGCTTTGTTCTTCATCTACAGCAGATTTCACTTGCGTACATATATACGCAACATTAACTCCGGCAGGTATTACAGCTGAAAGAAAATAAAATTAAAAATAAATTGGGGTGAATACAAAAAATATAATTACTCCCATTATGATTCCATTAAAGATTCATATTTCTTACTATCTACATTGATTCTATCATAATTAAATACAAAAACTGAATTGAATATTGATTCTTAATGATTCAAAAGTGAATCCAAAATGTGTATTCTGTTAAAATTCTTACCATTACAGCTTAAGTACTAACAAACTATATAAATTAAATACTCTATTGAGAGTATTGATGAATACTATTTTGAGAGTGTGTAACACTATTTTGGAGTAAAATTAGATTACATGTGGAAAAAATAATATAACTAACATAAGTTTGTAAGAATGATAAATCTAGTAAAATACCGATCATGTACAAAAAATTGAAGACAGTGCAACTTTTTTTTGTAAATGTGTAATCCTATGATACAATACTACCAAATTACATTGTGCACAATTAATTATATAAAAGCCACAAGAAATAAAAGATGCAAGTTCTATCATATCATTCTTCTTCAACCAATTTGCTATAAATAGATTTTTTTATTTAGAAACTTCGATAATTGTTTAAGGGACAAGTAGTTTAAGTACTGGTTCTCCAAACGCAAAAAAATCTTTTTGCACTTTAGGAAAAGGCAATGGATAAACAAATAATATTTGCACATACATGAAAATTTACACAAAGATTTTCAAGGTTTACTATTTACTATGCCAACACTTATTGACACGTAAAATCAATACTTGTAGACAGCTGCGTTTCATAAAATTTATGTTTGGTGACCCATTGACAACAACTTTAGTGCTTCAATAAAAAGCATATAAACCATTTAATGAAAAGATTATATTTGAAATAGCAGTGAACCAATCTAACAGAAGTTATAGTATGTATCATTGTTTGATTTATTTTGATCACATCCATAATCATGATGAAAAAAACTGATTATTACTTAACTTGGTAATTCTAATTTTAACTGTAGGTCAAGTTACAAATATTGTTAAAATAATACTTCCATAATCGTTTTAGATGACAATGCTTATATGAATGAGATTAACTCACCAGAAATATAATGCCTATATTCGGCCTCAAATTTTAGTGCTTGTTCATACATTTCTTTTGCAGCTTTAGCACTAACTTTATCGCTTGGATACCTAGAATCCTTCACTTCTTTAATTTGTTTTGTATTCTTGAATTTAATCAATAATACTATTGGATAGATTTGATGTCGATGAAGTCGCTCAATCGATGCAATCGATACATCCAAGATACAATGAGTATTCTAAAATTAAAAAATTAAAAAATGTAATTTAGTTTCAAAAATGATTCTATAAACTTGACACAATTCATTTTTAGCTGGTCGATCTGGTATGTCTATGCGTTTAATATAAATAACATTGTCAATATTATGTATGGCATTGGATAAAAAAATACCTTACCTTCTCACAAATGTCCTTGACAGCTTGTACTGTAGTACACTCGAAATAGCTTCCTTTTTTTCTGTAGTCTACGTAAAGTGCGTCACGCAAACCTTGTTCCAGCGTTGATTGAGAACAGTGCATCGCTTCTGCGAGACACCTAGTGAATTGTCCAGGAAATTCTTGTAATAGTTTTGTAACTACACATTCGCTTAGTGGACCAATAATCAATACCGGTCTTAAAGCTGGATCTGTAAAAAATGAAAGTACCATTAAGCAGGTCAATATTGTGAACAAATTTTAAAGTTGTATTCTCTAAATAAACGTGTGTAGAACAGACCTAACATTAAATAAATTACTAAAAATATACATGAATCCACCAAAAATAGAATAAATGAAATACAATATAAATGTAAATTTTAAAGAGAATTCCTGTTTGTTAATAACTTTGTTGTTACATGTATATACATTAATTGTTATATGTTATATGTATATTTATATTTATACACCTTGACATAAAAACTCAGAAGTTGTACCGACATTAATTTTCTAGACTATGATTATACTACGAATAAAATTATATCATATTATGTATTAAATTATTTAAAGTAAACGAAGTCGGCAACAAATTTTGCAGACTTGTTAAACCACTGTCATTTATTTTTTACGAAAAATTGAGGTATTTTACAATGTTAACATTATTGATTATTTATGTAAATGGTAACACATTTTCTGGAATCTGTACATACAGTTCTTTGTGGCTAAGAAACTCAGGTAGATTAGTAGTTCTTAACTTTTTTACCATCCACCTTGGCTCAAAAATTCTGTTTCTGACACTACCCTCTCCTCCTTCTTGCCAACCTCCCAAGCTACAACTTCAAAGTTAGTTTTTAGAAGACAGTCACGTTTGTCACGTTAATTTTTGTTCCCTTATACATGTGTTGTATATGTTATACATTTGTTCCTTACATTTACAGTTTATATTTCTACATACAAAATAAATATTTCTTAATACGAAGTCTTTTCTTTTATTTTATCAATTCTCTGGCACCCCCCCCCCCCCTCCTTCTCCTCCATCACTCCATATTTTAGAAGCAGCTGTTACAAATCATGGAAAACATAAAAAAATTGTTATAATGAAAGTTGTTTTGTTTGATGGAAAGTGTATCAAGATTTTAGTGATTTGAATTGCTTCTATTAGAAAATTTAGTGCAACAGTAGTACCTGACATGATTACATCCTGAAATGCGCTACAATGACTGAGCACTGACATTTCAAACCATTACAGTCATATATCAAAAAGTTTGCATCACAACTATTTTTGAAATATTATAAAAATATAAATACTTACAATCCAATCTTTCGACACGTTGGTAACTCGCTGGAAGAGTTTCTTCGTTCAATGTGCCACTATCACTGTACCAGCCCAAATTTACACCCGTAAGGTGTGATAACTCTTTACTGTCCCTACTAGAAGAACGTTGATGTTTTTTTCGGCGGAAGAAACTTCTTCTTGCACTAGTACTACCTCGTCTAGTGGTATCTGTTTCCAAATCGCCCAATGAACGTCTTAAAAGCAAATCTTCTTCAACCCTACAAATATATTATTCGTTAAACATAGTGATATAGATAGAACTGGAGCTTCGTCAACGTACTTGAATTTGCTTGGAATTATTCCGCAGGTTTGTCTTCTTCCAGTTTGATCGACTAACCAAGCTCTCCAGTGGCCTGGAGTACCATTGAACATAGTATTGTCAACATATAAAATATCATCTTTGTTAAATCTAAGTTGTAGGCTATCTCCTACTTCTCCCACTCGATCGAACATCGCTTTCACATAAAAACTGTCTCCTGGTTTATCTTTTACTTCATTATACCTCTCAGGTACGTATTGAGCAATCAACGTCACTTTATCTGCTGGTCTAGCCAATTCCAGAGCCGCTTGTTCTGCAGTTGCTTGCCTGAGATCTACACCGTTATATTCTAGTATACGATCGCCGGTACGTAGACCTGCCTCTTCTGCGAGGCAACCTGGTTGTACCGAATGTACAAATATTCCAACACCATTTCCACCAACCAGCGAAATACCCAAATTCGAGCACTTTCGGGTCTCAATGAATAAGTACCTAGGTTCACTTGGTGGTGGACTTTTACGATTTTGTTCTTCTTGCGTAGGACTTCTCACGGTAGCATTTTGTCGTTGCAACGTAGTTGCTGCCTGATTTAACTGTGCGCGTGTGAGTGAGTTTGCAGTACCACGCAACGTATCAAGAGTTGCCGAATTACGCATATTGTCTAATGTAGCTGAACTGCGAAGTTCTGGTTTCCTAATGTTGATATCTAAGGACGCCGATGCTCTAATTTGTCGCTCTCTTTCTTCCGTACCTCGCACTTCCAAGGAAGCAGAATTCCTGATGTCTCTTTCTCGAATGGTGCGAGGTGGTTCCAAGGTATTTGAAGTTTCGCGCAAGATAGTCAATGTGTTAGACGTTTCACGCTGTGTACTTAAGCTACTGGAAGCATCGCGTTCAGGTTCTGAACTTTCCAACTCAATTGTTGGTTTTCTCGTAGACTCTGGGCTGTTACAAGGAGTTGGTGATCCACTACGACTACCACCCTGAGCACCACCAGCTTCTGATGAGCTCGAAGAAGCAGACCCTTCTAATTCGTTGTATTCTGATAAAAAAAACAAGTGATATATAAATATAGACTTACATGGTGGATAAAGAACCATGCGATAACAATAAATAATAATTACATATAACAAGAAAGGTGCAAGACGATTCGTATAGTGCAAATTGTGACAGGAATTTACTACTCGTTCTAATATGACACTGTACTCACTGTCTGGACTGTACTGCACCAGCATCGTAATGGAATTACCGCATTGACGCAACACATTGGCAGCAAGTTGATATGTGGCGCTCCTCATATTAATACCACAGACTTCGAGCAATTGATCGCCAATTTGGAGACCGACTTGAGATGCTAAACTGTGTTCGCTAACAGTAGAGACAAACACACCACCGCTTTCCAAACAAGAGATCTGAATTCCTAACGGCTCAACCGACTTGTCTATATGAACTCTGCGAAGTTCTCCAGGTGCCGGCCTAGATTGAGAATAACAATAGTCTGGCATGCTGGACCGTTTATTGCTACTACTTCCTCTGACCGTTCCTCCAGAGCTACTTCCACCTCCGGTACCAGGACTAAGTACTTCCACGTGGAATGTTGGCATCGGACTGCCTCTTTCCGATGTCCTTTCTATACTGCCAGTAGACAATTTACCCACGCTGCTTTTTGAGGTTACACTAGGATTTGACGGTATTCGAAAACGTTGATTTTCCTTCTTTCTTGGAAACGTTCCACCTTCGTAGCCATGCGTGTATGCTGGTACGTCGTATGTGGTGCCAATCGGTGGAGCGCGAGATTTGTGATAATGCAAATCTACGGAGGGTGTGTGCAAATGCCCGAATCCTGTTTGCGGCCCGGGGCTATACGAAGGTTCGAAACAGTAAGATCGTGCATCAGGAAGTCCTATCGACTCCCCGGACTGTGCAGACGGCAAAGATGGCGGGGAAGGGTATCTCGAAGGTAAAGAGTTCTGTTGATGGGGATGCGGATGCGAATGCGTATAGGGAGGAAATGAAAAATTACCAGTTAGCTGCTGCCTCGTGCCGCTGGTCGACGAAGTTGATGATCCGGCTCCAGAATAAAGTTGAGATTGCGCTCTATTATGCTGCAACATCTCTACTTGGTTGTCGTTGCTAGGAATATATTTTTGTGCCCTCTTCTTCGAGAAATATTCTACGTCTTTTCCCGTGTTTCCCGACTTTAAGGAAAAGTCAATGCTAGTTTCGGACGGTGTCAGCGTAGAACTCAGTCTACTTTCCGTGTTCTCAAATTCGCTGGTCGGTTTCTTATCTAGCGGGATATCTTTGAACTGCACCACTGGAGTAAAGGATTTCTGACTAAATAATTGTCCAGTTTTGAGGAAATTTGGTAATGGTTTTTCTACGGATTTATAAACTGTATGCCGATTATTCACATTGGAGAAACTGGTTAAGGGAATAGGATTAGAAATACGATTATAATTATAACAGTCATACTTGGGCGGTTGATTAAGGAGAACACTTAAGGGCAGCCTTTCTTTTGTCTTACGTGGATGTAAAATAGTACCGGTACCATTCTGTATTAGAGGCCCACCTCTGGCTTTCGGCCACGTACCTCCATTCTTCTCAATCTTTTCGGTTCCGCGTCGCTTACTTCGTTTCAACACCCCGTTATTTGCTTTCTTGTGATAGCTCTCTATCACCGAGTCCAATTCCGCTATCGCATCTTGCTCTTGCTCGATGGTGTTTGGACTGGAATTACGATGTCGTTTCTTCTTTTCTTCACGATCCTTGCTATGTTTACGTCCCCGCACTATGTCGATCTTCTCTCGTATGTTATCCCAAGCGTTGCTAATACCGCTTGGCTTTTCACTACTAACCGACTTCGAAACTTTGTAAACACTTCTGTCACCGAAGTTCGCCGTTAAATATCGCCTGTCGTAATCATCCGATGCTGTCTTCATCATCATTCTCTCTTGCTCGGTTTGCGAACAACTGTTTACCATTTTCTGTTTCTCTGTACCGAAACTACCATCCATAGTCATTGTTTCGGAACTAGTTGCCGAAGGTAATGGTATCCCTTTTAGGGTAGTAATAGTTAAAACATCCGTGCTTGTGTCGTTTAAAATTGTCATCGCTTCGTGACTGGAATTTATACCTTCCATAGTTTTGCTATTAATCTAATAAAAAAGAAATATTAATTGATCAATGAGGAAAAATTTATCGTAAATATTCGAACAGAATGTATATGCTAAACACGTACATTTAATACTCTATCTCCAACCGCAAGATTACCATCTTTAGCGGCTAAACTACCGGGTGATATCTTCGAAATGTACACTCCAAGTTCCAAAGAAATTCCATGAGGAACTGATCCAACTGGTAGTTGCGTTGTCCTTAACGATCTTCTAGTAACACGTCGCCTTCTCACTGTCAATGTAGCAGTACCCACCGAACACGCACGCAAAGTTTCCATTATGACACGCGTAGAAACCGATGTGCAATCGACATTATTTGCTCGCATAATGCAATCGTTCACTCTCAATTTTCCTTCAGCGGCGCTACCTGTTATAACTTGAGCAACGTAAACTCCCGTGTCATTTGGGTAGTACGGACTATCACGACCTCCAACCAGTGTCACTCCTAAATCACGATCTGTGTCTAAACATAGTCGACTAAGGTCAAAATGAATGGTAAGAATTTCCCAATCATTGATATCCGTGTCGATTGCGGAGTCATGGGAATGCGTCAAACCTTGCGCAAATTGACTCGCTCTTAACGCATGATCACCTGATTCGATCTTTTCCTTGAGATCCTTCAACTCCTTCGATGCCTCGTTCCGTTGCTTTTTAATATCATCGGAATCGCGTAAAGCACCCGCTAATTCCGACACTGCACGATCACGTTCTTTCCTTAATCGATCACATAAAGTTCTAATACTTTCTCTTTCTAACACTATTTTATCTCGTTCGCTGAAAGCCCAATCTCTTCTTCGTTTCGATACTTCTGCCTCTTGAAGAGCCTCTTCGAGTTCCGCTTGCAATTTGTCTACGGATTTCCTGAGTTTATCCAACTCCAAATTTGCCTGATCCAAATTATCCATACGTTCTTTGTCCCTTTTGGTATAATCTGTAGCATTATTTTCTCTTTCAGCTTCTTTATTAGAATTATCTCGTTCGCGATTATACGAGTGCAGTTCCATACGATTTTTGTAATCTCGATTAGAACCTTCGGAATAATCTCCAAACTTCTGGCGCAAATGGTTACATTGTTTTAAAGCTTCGTCTCGATCTTGCAAGGCTGAAGAAATTTCCCTCCGTAGAGTTTCAATTTGATAGGATAAAGCTTTTTTCTAAAAATAATGCAAGCAGATTAAAACAGAGAACGTTCACTTAAAAATAGGACTTATAGCAGCAAGTAATGTATAGTACATATGATATGTAATATAAATAGCTAGAAACCAATATAAAATGTGTGAGAAGAAAATAACATTAACGGGAGAAACTCTTACGCCTTAATTATTTAAAATAGTAACTAATAGGAAAATAAATATGAGAAAATGTGAATGTTAAGATTAAACAAAACTTCCAGTTACTTAATCAAAGAAAAAGTGTTCATTGAATCGACCTTACCTCTTCCATAAACTGTTTATTCTGGTTTTCAAAATGCGTGACCTTCGCGTATGCCTGTGTTAGATCATCCCCAAGTTTTTCCATTTCTTTATGTACTGTGTCTCGCTCGCCCATAATTAGACTGTACTCTTGCAATGCAGCATTTCTTTCTTCCGTTAATCGTTTCATATCTTTGCTAGCCTTCATACGTAGTACCATTGCATGGTTGATTTCTTTCACTGCTTCTTCATGTTGTTGCTGCACTTTGGCTAAGGCTTCACGGTACTCATTTCTTTCCCTTAACGCAATGTCCCACTGCCTAATTGCAGCAGTACATTGTTGCTTCAGACCATTACGTTCGCGAACCGCGCTATTGCGCTCTTGAACAACTTCATCATACTGTTTCTTCAATCTGGCAGCCTCTTCTTGTGATAATTCCAACTGTATTTAATTATTCATACAAAGTTTTATAAAATCAGAAGGTGTTGTTTATTTATTCTATTTCAAAATACTTGGAAAACAAATTGTTTATACTTGCCTTATTAACAGCAGACGAATGTGATGATATCAAATCATCATATCGTTTTCTAAGAGCATCGTATTCGTCTTTGACAGCTTCATATTTTCGAAGCGCAGATAAATAGTGTTGATTCATAGCATCACTATTAGTAGTGTCAGAAACAAGAACTTCTTGATTCTGGCACCGTAATTCAGACACTTCCTTTTGTAGTGCTTGTACCTCCCGATCAAGACGTTGTTTATCATTTACTAAATCTCCGTACTTGCCCCGCAATGCTGAGCTTTCCTGTGATGTTGCCTCTAATTGATTCATGACTGGTATATGCTGTCCTCGATAGTATTCCAATTCCTTCATAGTATGCTCACACCTAAGTTTTAAATATTATTGTTTAATACAAGCAATTATCAAATATCAAGTAACTTAAAATTACAGAAAAGTATACAACAATGCAAACAAAAAAAGCAAATACCAGGTTAAAATATAGGACAATAATAAATGAAAATAAAACTAGGACAATAACAAACCGTCTTATAGTATCGGAGTGCTTATGCCTAAGTAGCTGAAGCTGATGCATGGCCTGATCGCATTGAGCTTGCAAACCATCATAATCGCTATGACATTCAGGGCCACCGATGGGACTTCCAACACTGCCATAGCCACCGCTATCTCTTTCTTCATGCATCACACGCAAATAATATTCAACAATACAAATTGCAAAATAATAAATATGATGCGATGAAACATAAAGGTGTGATTTAAATATGAACATATTGACACAGTGGAATGTGTACTATATCAAAATAAATTTATATACTGAATTCAATTTTTGTATTATAAACATACACATTTTAAAAATGAATTAGAAAGTCAATAATGAAATTGATGAACTACTACAAACACACAATGTATTTATAATAGATTACTAAAAAAAGATGACTAACAATACATTCTTTTCATACCAAATATTTAAATATTTTTCAATGGTATTGTTCTTACCCATATTAAGTGCTCCATCTGTAAAAAGATAATAGATGAAATTTTAATTGATTACGAAATGTACATCATTAAATATACACATAAAAATGAAATTGCTATTATGTACACCAGAGTTGGGTAATTTTGCCTCAATTGAGGCAACCATAACGCTAACTGTTCCCTTCCAGCAAGCACCATACGGTGGGGCAACAAAGGCACGAGATATCAGTGAATGCGACGAACATGCGCGCTGTATGAAAAAGAGGTTGGTGGGAGAAGCAAGCATTTGAGGAGCCCCAACCGTGCCCAGGCCTGATGTACACTATACACTGTGTTGTTACAATTGGTAGAACAATATAATCAGATGTCTGATTAGCTTTCACCAGGAAAGAAACTCTGTGCCACGCATGTAAGCATTATGATTCACTGTTTTTTGCAAAGCGAAATTATAATTACTGTTTATAGCACCATGCAAAGTGATTTAATTAAGTAAAATACACAACAATACAGTTCTATTTTGTACAATTGTTTCTTGTAAAAAGAATGTTTGAAAATATACCAAGACAGTTGATTTTTTTTTAAATAAATACTTTTTGATGCCATATTTATCAGAAGCTAACACTACAATTTAATAGGAGGAAAGTATTACTGATTCATTATTTTTCTTCTACTTCTATGGTCAAATCATTTTCAGTTTCAATAAATTTAATAGGTCAAAGTATAATATTAAACTGACGCAAACATATATGGAAATGTAAGACAGAAAACTAAAAACTATACTCACCACTACTTCCAGCACTATCCAAGGAAGATGCGCCAGAAGCCATGCTCTTGATTCACCGAGGATCTACCACAAATACTTTGCTAGCAAGGTACGTGCTAGGTATTGCCTGGAAAGTATCCATGCGCTGTATTTCATGGAAGAGTGAACCCTTTGTGAATTACTAAGAAGTAGCCTTCGGGATGACATTATGGCTGTGGTCTAAACGGTGCATGGCACTCATAAGAGGGATGCAACAGTGCACCTGGTGCACACACACACACGGCTATACACTCACACACAAATACACACCCAGCCGCGCGCACATGAACACTCACACCACACTCAAACATACATACACAGAGTAACTCTTACTCCAATACAAACACGTGCCTCGTAATATCGAAACTTTTCATGCATCACTGTTTTCCGCGCGATTACTGATACGGAAGAAACAACGGGTGAGCGTATGTTTTCTGAATGGATGTAATAAATTAATCTACGTTTTGCTGATGTGTCTCAATTTCGAGATCGCGTCACATTTATTTCTTTATTCCCTGTCAAAAGAGAGGTTATCGATCCTCGCTTAATAGTAGCACAGATGATTGACGATCACCGGCTAGCTTATTCCTATCAAATTGAAAACTCGTTATCACTGTAGAAAAAAAGGAGCCAACAAGCCTTTCAGCGGTGATCTCGATCGCGCACCTCTTCAAATAATCTATTAACTCTCTCGACAACACTGAAATCGACGCAATTTTCACTGATTTCGATCGTCCCGATCGCTGCAAACTGCGCACCGTTCATCCCGAAATGATTAATGTCTCGATATTAACGATAAGTGATCGCTCACCTGCTGCACCAACGAACCTGACAATTAGCCATTTTCATTCCGCCACTACAGTCTGTTTCGCATTGTCGATAACAGAGAGGAAATGAGAGTGCTCACGCCCGAGGTTTCGATGCCTCCAACTTTTGCCCGAGCGATAGTGCTGCACCAAGCGGACCAGAACCCTTTGGTTCTAAAGCATTCGAAGCTAGCATAGACTAGAATCCACTGACTTCAATGCTAGCATGGACTAAAACCACCGACGAGGTATAGGCACGAGACGAGATATAAGAATAGACTGGACATGCAATGTATTCCGGTGGCCGTTGGTTTTGGGGTCCTAGGACCCCAGAGTGACTCCATTACCATTCAGTGTCAACACCCAACGTTACCGATAAAACACACTTTCTGAGCATTATTAACACGAAGAAAAAATATTATACTCTATTCGCGGTTTAAATGTTGAATATGACATTTATAAAGCCTTCTTTCAGTTTTAGTTACACTATAATGTTTATTATTATAACTGATTTCACTGCTCAGCTGCATATAATCGAATTAATACTTGATTTCAGAGCTATCAACATAAAAGTTATACCTAAAGACCACCACAGTGGGATTCTACAACTTTGGGCCGTTGGATATTTGTAAAAACATATATGCATAATTGTTTATAACATTGATAATTAATGTTAATTTTTTTTACATGAACGCATTCTACGCATTGAGAACAGGAACGGTTTGAGAAAAATTATATTCTGCAAACGAACCGTTTAGTCAGGAAAAATTGTTAAGGATTTCATAACGTTTTGATTGTGTAGAGTTACACAGAGAGGCAGAGGTAGGACCAACCTGAACGGTGAAGCGTGGCTCAATGGTGTGCGTGCGTATCCTTACATGAACACAATACGACGTTTAAAGGGACAGAAAATCTAACAATGTGCATTTTGACCTGAAAACAGTATGAAATCTTTTACAATCTTTCCTAACCAAATGGTTCATTTGCGGCGTATGGTTCCCCTCAAACATTTTCTGTTTTCAAAGCATAGAATGCATTCATGTGTAACATAAGAACATGAACAATAATTTGCAGTGCTACAAACAGTTTCCGGACGGATTTTTAATTTGAATTTGTTGCGACCGCAAAGTTGTGTTCTTGTGTATTTTGATACACAGGTTCTTGGCATAAATGTTTTCCGTCGTCGCGAAATCGAAAGGGTACGCTCAAGGGGTACGCTCGAGGGGTACCTGTTTGAGGTTGCGCGAGGCTACCTTAGCTTGGTGGCGCATTGGGATTTCCAAAGTACAAGTAAATCCGCTATTATTCTATTGAAATTGTATTTTCTAAAGACAATGGTACCATTGAACTACATCTGGCGACGATCGGTGCAAAAATTTTACCTTCTTATAATTTTTTCCTTTCTACGGCACAATTGTGGCTTAAGACTCAACAGTGATTATCCTGTCGTGCCGATTGTAGCGTTGGATTTATTTACTGTTAGAAGTGCGAGGCTGTTAATTTTTCATAAGCATCTTTTTGTTTTTAATATAAAGTGTGAGTGTCGTGTGCTGAACCGTGAACACGGGTAACCAAAGTAATACTTTTTTTGTGTAAAAAATAGTAGTTAGAATAGCGCTTTGAATACAATGGAGCATCATAAAGATAAAAGAGTTCGCTATAAAAAGTGTTCCCATAGTAACTGTTGTATTAACAGCAGACAACGTCCTGATGGTAGCACTTTTCATTCGTTTCCAGTTGATAATACCGAGAAATGTTTTATGTGTTTAATGAATTGTGGATTAGATCATTGGATGGAAATGCCCAAAAATGAATTGAAGAAGAAATATATATGCAGTCAACATATTTCAAGAAAAAGCTTTTACGCTTCGGGGAGGTTACGGAAAGATGCAGTACCTTAGTTTATATTCCGCGGGTGATCTTAATAAAAATGTAGTCGATTTATCTTCTGATGCAATTCTCATTTCTTGAATAAAAGAACAATCAGAACGGCAGAAACTTGAAGAGAAATTACAGCAAGTGAAGGATACGTCAAATATTCTTCGCGTGCAGTTAGCAGCGAAGTGTAAAGTATTAAAAAGAGTAAATGAACTACCCAGATAGCACTCGTACGTCCAATGTACGTCCAATGTACGTCCGCTACCGGACATATGTACGTCCCAGGGACGTACGGTATGTCCGAGATATGTCCGGTTTACGTCCCAGGTATGTCCGAGAGAGGTCCCAGTTACAACTTCGTACGTACGGCCGGACATATTCTGGACGTTAATTGGACGTTTGTCGGACATATAAAAGCGTGTTTATAAAATGTTTTCCTATTGTTTATATCTATTAAACAACGTTCGTATATACGTATATAAGGTGGAATGCAATGAAAATTTATAGAAATATATTTATTTGTTTATAACAATATTTTTATTCATATATATTTATTTATACATATTTATTTAATAACAAATTATTTATTTAAAACAATATATTTATTTTTTACATATTTATATATAACAGTATATATACATGTATTTGTATTTATTTATAACAATTTATTTATTTATACATATTTATTTATGATACGGTAAAATGCAAAGGGACAGAACGATCAACTTTGTTTTCTTAAGGCGTGTACATATATTTTTTATTTTTGGAGAGGATCAATTAATGAATAATGGATAAGGTATATACATTGTTTAGAATTTGGTAGGGTAATGTTAATATATATATATATATATATATATATATATATATATATATATTAGTTTACATTTTTTGAGATAATACGTTATAATTATTTCATGATCTTCTTATAGTAATCTATTTTACAGTATTAAATAAATAAATATAAATAGTTCATATTTTACATTAATTATTAAAATGGCATTTAGATTAATGGTACAAATGATTCGTGCTTTGTGTGACGCAAGATAGGTTAGTTTAACGTAAACAATATATTATGATCATAAGCACGTAAATAAATTTTTGCACTCCTCTGGTCCGTTCCGCGGCCCTCCTGAGCCACGTCTGTATAGACACTTCCGCGTCTTTATGGTTCGCTGAAGTGTTTGCATTTTTTGCTGCATCTAAAAATCAGAATTTCAGTTGAATAATATTGTATATTTGCCTGTATGCAACGAAATATTAAAAATAATAAAGTGTACGCGAATAGTTACCTATTAGTACTTTGGCCAATATTGTTGCGTCAAATCTCTTCTTGCCCAGCCAGCTGTACTCCATGACAAATGTCATCAACGCCTCCATCGCAGGTTTTACAAAATTAGCTGTATTGGTACCGCCGGGAACTGCTAATTCTTTGGCCTGCAAATTAATAATTAATAATTGGAGTCTAATATTATTTAAATCTGGAAAACACACCCTATTAACAATAAAATCTCCTTCAATATGGCATTTGGTACATGAATTATATCCCGCATGAACTTTTATGCATTTGATAAACGATTTTGCGGGGGCATCACAAATAAAAGATTTTATTTGTAAATGGTACAAATGTTCATTAATTAACAATTCACTATTACAAAGGACTATTGCCTCTTCAACAAAATCGAATAAAAAACTATTGATATCTTTTGGTTTTTCATAACCATGATAAATGCCGATCATTTCCATATATGTATATCCTGTTATACTGCAAAGAATTGGATATGCTTGGCTGCTAGATCTCTGACAATGGAAGACCGTCAATATTTACTTTAATCTGAATTTTATTATTATTAAGAGTAGAAATGTCTATGAATTGGCAAAGACTTGAAATTGCACTTTTTAAACCGATCTGAATAAACTACATTGCTTTCACTCGTATTCGATGAAGCAGAAGTTTCTTGATGAGAAGCATTGTACGATAAAGGAAAAGATCTTTTAGCACGTATGTAATATTTTTCCATTTTCCGCTTGCCTGCCATGTTTGTAATCTAATGCAAATAAATAAATATAAAATAAAAACTTCACGTTACGGATTTCACGTACACACGTGTGGACTGTGGACAACACCGTAAAATCACACACACTTTTTAAAAAGAACTGATAGTCCCATGAGCGGTAATCTACAAACAATTGTAAGATAATTGGAAAGTCATATTTTCACGAACCGTACTACATGTAGCCACGTTGACCGTTGATATCAAAGTGAGTTTTCACCAGTCCCAGTCCTGAGGGCGTCCTTCTTTTCACCATTGCCTGTTCTACAATTTACGACTTTCTCACCCTGGAGGAACGCTCCTTGAGAGAGAGAAAGCGCGTCCACGAAAAGCACATGGCCCGTCTCAAATATCTGGCCTTACTGATTTTCTAACACAATTAATGCACATGAATCATTATATGCAAAATAGGACAACTATTTACGATAGTTACTTGTAAAATGAATGACGAATGTTTCAGACGCAAAGAATAAGGACAGCACATTTTTTTAACTATGTAGTATTATACTTTTGATCCTTTATTTCGGCATTCTGTTAAGACCTAATTCTTTAAAGACCATGTTGAATAGGTCGTTGGATTCATTCTGATGTCAGCTGAAACGTTATTGAATAAAAAGTATGCAGTGATATATAAATAATCAAGATGACTTCGATTTTTCAAACAAAATAAAAATTTTCCGAATTTTCTTGTATTGTGATTTGTAGAAGACTGAGTACTGATCACTTTTTGTCGGGAATATTTTTTCTGACAGCGGTTCAATGATCGCAATAACAATAATTTATTTAACATAAAAAAACTGTTATTAAATATTTTTCTATGATTTTTTGTCGCTCTTTGGCCACCGTACATTATTCGTACTTGCCAGTACTTAGATTATTTCGTACGTTTTCGGATGCTATATATTGTGTTTCTATTATTATACTCAAAATATAGGTTTGTCACGCAAAAACTTCGAGCATCAAAGCCGCGAGGCACCCCACAGTGGCCACAAAGCGACAAAAAATCATAAAAAAATATTTAATAACAATTTTTTTATGTTAAATAAATTATTGTTATTGCACTCATGCAATGAGGCAATGGCCAAAAAGCGACAAGAAATCATAAAAAAATATTTAATAACAATTTTTTTATGTTAAATAAATTATTGTTATTGCACTCATTGAACCGCTGTCAGAAAAATGCCTGCTGCATTTTAACATAAAAAAATTATTATTAAATATTTTTTATGATTTTTTCGCTTTTTGGCCACTGTGCGTCGCCTCGCGGCTTCGCTGCTCGAAGTTTTTGCGTGACAAACCTATATTTTGAGTATAATAATAGAAACAATATATAGCATCCGAAAACGTACGAAATAATCTAAGTCCCACGTCCCTGGCAAATACGAAATCTATGTCCGAGGGACGTCCCACGGACGTACGCGACGGACATTGGACGAATCGGACGTAAAATGGACGTCCTATGGACGTACGGTGCTATCTGGGTACTTTCTCTGGGTGATATTAGTGACTCATGTCTGAAGAAAGCAATTGCGCGTAAAGTCCACGGTTTTATATTACCTTCATTTTAATGTTAATGTTTCCGCAAAATAAGTTTGCGTACAGTAAAAAACAGCGAAAGCTATGTTTGACAATGCATTATACTTCGCCCTCCTTATATAATAAAATGCGCGACGTCTTCAAGTTTCGCCTTCCAAATCCGCGCACAATTATTAGATGGTTTAGTAAACTTGACATTTGGCCAGGTATTTGTGAAAATTTGTTTAATGCTTTACGGATGAAAGCAGCGCATATGACTGATTATGAACGGAATTGTGTTCTTTCGTTCGATGAAATGGCAATTAAAAAATGTTTTAATTTGCATTCAACTGAGCAGATTATTGAAGGTTTCGAAGACCTAGGATTTTTAGGTAGACGCATGGCAGTGGCAACTCAGGTACTCGTTTTTATGTTGAGAGGCTTGTTCAGTAATTGGAAACAACCTATAGCATTCTTTATTACAAGGAATGGAATTATAACTCAAGAATTGTCATTGGTATTAGACGCTGTTTTAGATAGTTTGCATCGTACGGGTTTGAAAGTTAGAGCTGTTGTTTCCGATCAAGGAGAAAGTAATAGAAGCACAGCAGAAGGAAGAGTTACAGTAGATACCCCTTATTTTAAACGAAATGGCCATAAAATTTACTTTTTATTTGATTATTTACATTTGTTTAAGAGCATCAGAAATTTATTAAAATATGATTTTCTAATTAATGAGTCGCGGGTTTCCTGGTCTGATGTTATTGCATTGTGCAATTTAGAACGCGATAGAAGTACAAGAGTGGCTTATAAATTTGTTCACGCCTTCACGCGGCCAATCCTGTTAACATAACTAAATATATGTATTATATTATATAAATAATTATATGTATTATATTATATAAAATATATAAATATATATGGTAGTAATGAAACTAAGATGAAAAAGGCACTTCCTCCATTTTGTTAACTCAATACAAATAATATTATGCATTTATATTGAAGTTGGATTTGTATTGTTTGAAAATAAATTTGAGATTAAATAAAAGTTAAGCATAACATTTTGAAAATGCAATAAAAAATTTACAATAGGTAGAAATAGAAACATTACAAATATTGTACAATATTAAATGGAAAGAAATTAAGTTCAATATAAGCTAGCGTAAGGTTGTTAACGTAAGGAGATTTCTTTCCAATACGCTCTCTTTACGGCGAACGGGTAGAAGAGAGGGTAGATAAAAACTCATAATCTGACAACGTTGCGTACTTTACACTTGACAACGCTGTAGAAGTTTCACGAGTCGAACTCGAGTCGCACTGGATCTCGTTCACGAATTCACCGTTCTCAAAGCGTAGAGGACGCTACAATCACTGGCATTTTAAGGTGACGGTACTACAGATTCCTATGGCCACCAAGTCCCGTAAGATGTCCAGTCTATTCTTATACCTCGTCTGCGCTTTAACAGTATCTCGTCGGTGATGCAATGCATTTTTCTGTTTACGGTTCTGAATTACCGACTCTGTAGAAAATGCCCTAGTACGATAGCGGACTCTATCGAAATGGAACGGTCAGCTGGTGAACTATATGAGGATGCAACACATAAAGTGTGTGCTGAGGAGGCTCGATTTTACAGCGTTGTCAGCTTCAAAAGCGCAATGTTGCCGCATTACGTTCGTACAAGAAACTATCGATGCTCGCATCGAAAGCGTTCGAATGATTTCTATTACAAGCGATGAGATAAATGTTTTGTCCTGCTTTTCGAAGCTGTAGAAATTCAGAGGTACGTTGCTTTTTAATCTATACCACAGAAATTCCAATCGTTGAAGATTTTATTGAACGATCATTTGAATATTCGATGACTTCTTCAAAAATCACTATCATTTTTTAAAATTTTTTATGCGAATATAAAATTTTTAAAAGTTTGCAATTTTCAAAGTTTATTAACAAATGTTAACTTATCAACATAACTAATTTGAATTTTAAAACGAAAGGTATTGTTTTCCGATATGAAAATATTAAGAAATGTATAAACATTCGCGGCATGATAATTGTTGCAGTGTACACGAGCATGTGTAAACTGATATTCATATATTAAAAATTATGAAGATTAGAATACGTCGTCGAAAACCCCAAATAAAATTCTTACCTGAACTTCGAAGAAAACTTTTCCATACAAATACAGTTTAACTTATCCGATTTGTGGAATGTTTAGACTTATTTTCATCAAAAAAGCATTTGCAATCGACTCATAATGTTTCCATGGCAGAATTATGAACCATAATAAATATTTTATTGTTATTAATACGCGTTAGTGAGACCTCTACATTGTTGTCTTCAGGAGGCACACGTAGCGGCGACGTACGATATGGACGTGATTCAGCATCAGAGGCAACATTGTAACACACATTGTATTATAAATAAATCTAATTTTATTTATTATTAACATTATCATAATGGTAAAATTACCTATCGATTGAATATGTTTTTCTGATCAAAATAAGCCCAAACACGGCATAAATCGGATTACCATGCATATATAGCGTACATTGCACTGAAAACAACGTGCGAAACATTTCCGACGACAGAATCTGTCTGCAGAAGCTGACGGAATTTGAAACGTCTCGAGCTCGATAAATGCGGTAGTGCTTGTACGTGACCACTGTTGCTCACGGTATTTGTTGTTGCACACAAGAAATAATACATAGAACTAATAAATCACGTTGATAAGATTTTATCACGTTAATGACGCACATCATTAAAACAAAAATTTATATCTTTTCAGTCAAATATATTGTTTTTCTACATATTGTATAATAAAGCAATGTCTCTTTGGACACTTTAGAATTAAACTAATACAATTGAAAATTTGTATTACTTTATACATATTCATTAAAAATATTATAACGAAAATTTAATTTAATGAATTTAATGAATTTATGAAAATTTAATGAATTCTTATTTTTCTGCAGATGAACAGAATGCAAGTACTTATTTTAAAAACAAGAAAACACAAACATAGTTAATATATGTGTAATGTGTACGCACTCATCAACTGCATAGAATTTGTTTCGTTTAAAGTGTTTAAACTATTATAATATACATTCATTACTGACACGAGTAATAAAAATAATATTACGCATAGAAACCAAATTAATTTTACTACATTTCGTATTTTTGTAATACATTCTTCATAAATATTATTTTCACCGTTCAAATACGCGCGCCATATGCATTTGTAGCCTCCAAAACACCCGTAGTAAAAATAAAGTATACGGAATATTCAGTTCTTGCTAATACGGCTAAATTCGTGAACTATCGGTAATATTGAGCGCGACACCGAAATAGTACGGGGGCCACTGTGGCCCCCCGAGGCCTAGACAGAAAAGCCCATAAGATGCAATGTCTGTAGTAGTCTTAAGTCTGTGTCTTATATCTCGTTTGTGCTTATATCTCGTATGTGATTCCGTGTCGCCGAAAAGTGGGCTCTGATGGGCTCTCAAACCGGTCGGTAGCGGGTCCGATACCATCGCCGGTGGTTTCGTGGAATGGATAAAGTAGACCTATGAAGTTCCACGGTGCTAAAAGTTCCGCGCTCTCTACCTAAATAGAACATTTGCTCGTCAAGTGCGCACGACTGCATGAGTCGCGTAGTGGTAAATGGATGTAATACCTTAGGTAATAAATAAATGAAGAATGCCATTATCCATTCTGTGATTTCTTGGAAAATAATTACATATTATTGTATAATTTCATTAAACTCTTATCGCGTACTTATTTTCCTTATTGTTCAGCATTGGAATCACTGTTTTATAATCGATAGCCTGCAGATGTAGGAATTTATAAAATATCAGAATTTAAACTTAATTTGAAAATTAATGGGATATTTATAAAATAATTATACTTAAAGAAGAAATATTCTGTAATAATTATAGAATAAAAAGGAAGAATAAATACAATCTACAAGAAACGATCAAATTCAATCGTTCTTATCGACATCCTTAGTAGAAAGCAGAAACTTAATTTTTATTACTTATTTATCCGATAATACCATTTCTAATGCTCGACAGCACAGTCTGCAATTATTAAAGTAGAGGTAGTAAGAAGATGAAAATATTAACTAATGAAATTAACTGTCGAAGGCTCCTATCCATATTATGCTATTTGGAGGCAATATTTCATACAAAGCTATGTAAAAAAATAATTCTATATTACTCTATATGAAAATTTCTTGCAACATGACGCTATTTAAAAAGTGCATGTAACATGATTTCATTTAAAATTATCGTTGAATGTAACCGTATTATATAAAAAATTTAATTCTACATATAAAAGAATTATATTGATCTATAATTTAAATAGAATCATTGCCCTCTCCAAACTGATGGACAATTGTCCGCGGACCGATTGAAAGATATAAGAATCCGTGAATCTGTGCGTTTGTAGTTCGTGTATAAGTTAATGAATTTCGTGGAAATGTTCATTCAGCATGTGTGTAATTAACTTAGATCTACAAGACGCACATTTTAAATTTTCATTACGCCATCGACTAAAAAAGTTTTAAAAGGTGCCATTTCTTATTTTTTCATGTAATTCATACTAATTGGAATTTTTATGAAATCTGTTTTCACGACATTTAGTAAATCAGTGCTTCTAATTGCTCATAAAAAGTCAATTCATTTGGTCCATTGTTAAAGAAGGTATTCTGATGTAATGCACAGACAATTAACATGTGTAGTATGCGGATTGTACGCGGATAATTGTCCATCAGTCTGGTCAGGGCTTTAGAAATAGAATCACATGTGGTTTTTAAGGTGTTTATTCAATAAATCTCACTTGTATGAGGGGTTGATAACTTTAATGAACTGTACAAAAACGTTTAATCCGACTCCGCTGAACACGACTCGGCGTATCTCCTTGGACTCTCTCTCGCTTCGTCTTTTATCCCGAGTTTGCCCTGGTAAAATTCCTAAACACCCTGATTGCCTAACCCCACGCATTGAGTCCTTCCAATCAGGGTTATTCGTTTTTCCGTTTCACCGCCTATTCCTTACGCCCTTAGCGCGCTTGTTCTCGGAACGGCGAGGTGATCGGAGGGGATGAATTTGTCGTGGGACTTTCCTTCGGGCCACCCGCCTCGAGTGCCCTTAAGCTAATCTCCTAATTTACGACGGTCTCTGTTTACTATTGAGGACTTTAGGAAAAACTCTACTAAACATGCGACGGCAAAAATCTGGAAATCGTCGACTCAAAAATAGTTTCGTCGAACGAGAGTCGTAAATTACGTTGGCCGTTTGCACGAAAGAAAAAACTTTCTCTCGTGCGTACGACCGGACGCTACACACATAAAATTATTTTTTATATAGCTTACAAATAATTTTTCTCCTAAAATTGCATTATATGTATAGAAGCAAAATGTTTATTGAAATAATTTAGAATAACAAATAACAAATATAAAAATCTAATTCGTTATTCGAAGGTCCGAATAAAAAAAAGGTATCTTTATTCGACGAATAGCGAATAAATACTTTCAAAGAGAATTTATCAGACAAATAAAGATACTGTTCTTATTCGAAGCGCATTTATACGTAGCGTCGAATAAAATTTTCAACTTTTGTCTGTATCTTTATTCGAAGGCTTCGAATAAATCTTCGAATAACATTTGCATACAATGTGAGCAGATGAGGAATCACGCAGGAATAAAAATTTCAACTTTTACATTTTTCAATCTACTTTCATAAAAGTACATATTACGAATGAATTTCAGAAGCTTTCCCCAGTGAAAGTTAGTCCACATTCGAATGTAATCGAACCATTTTTATTGATACGTAATGTTATGATAAAAATTATATTATTGAAGATAGTCCGAATGATGTCGTGTTTGAACTCATTTTCATCGGAGTAATCTCTACAATTTATCCGTATTAAAAATATAAAAATTTAAATGGTCAATTAATACTTGTTTCTCCGCCTGCTTCTATTGTATGCCGTCGATCGGTCGCTGGTCTTTGTTTTGAGCTCGACGCTCAGCAACCATTTTCCACGAATATCTTAGAAACTACTGTAGATAGAGAAGTGGTAAATGTCCCAAATGTCTCGCACATAAATGTCCCTGACATATCCCCACTAGTGCGGGGTGTACCCGCTTGAGGGGCCATGAAGTTCGAGAGGCCTCGGTCGCCGAGAAATATGACACCATGCGGCTCGGGTATATCGGTGAGACCACACTAATCCGAATTTCCAACTTCTTTATTATTCATTATTTTTTATGGGACTTCGATGACCATATTTGTGGTATTTTTCTAATAAAACTTATACCAAATATGATATAATTTCGATGATATTTACTTGTGTAATAGACAATTAAGGTTTCGAGCGTGAGGAAGGATAGCCTATGGGAAAGAAAGAGACGCGGAGAGTCGCAGTCGGCGGCACAGTTCAAAGGCTCGCGCGTCCTCGCAATGTATCACCAAAAAATAACTTTTTTATTATTACTTATTTTTTTATGAGACTTTTGCTAATAGATTTATGACATTGTTCTGATTAAAATGATACCAAACACGATATAATTCGGATTATATACAAGTGTATAGTCATTATGTATAGGTCAGGTACATAACATCGTGAAGCAACAGTACTGCAATGATGACACTTTTTCATTTTTAATTAATCTTTTAGGAGACTTTTACCATCATATTTGTAATATTTCTCTGATCAATATTTTTGTGATTATACTACTTTTTAAATTGACGATGGAGTAAGTTTTGGTAACCGACAAAGAGAGTGAATAGTAAAGAAAGGGACACTGCAAGTCGCATCGTCTCGTTGAAAATATATTGGATAATATGAACAGTTGCAAAATATGTCCGGTCCCATAAATTCACCGTACAACAGTTGTCGGCCCTCCGTTGCAAATTGCATCTACGTGTGTTATAAAGGTGGACTGTATAATACAATTCAACGCGTTTCAACGGTGGCTCGAATATGAGGAGGTAGGAATTTTGTGGGAAAGTAAATTTTTGTACAGCGAGGTTATATTGATAGTGACCCTCCTAATGGTGGACCGTTTATTGAATCAAAATATTCCCCGTGGATGCAGGCGGTCCGCGTGCTCGTCCGTCTCCTTTGGGGTCGTCCCTTGCGTATCCGTTCTCCTGACTGCGATAATCGTTATCGAAGGAGGGGGAATACAGCCAATCTGCTCAAAACGCAGAGTCAGTGGACTGTATTTGTTGACGTATCTCGATAATCGAGAATCCGTCCGCTTGCACTGGCGTAGTCACGGTTAAACCGACTCTACTGCGTGGGTGTCAGCGTACGGGTGGCGGTTAATCTTACAAGGAGGTTGTAAGGCTCCAAGCTCGATAATCCAGCCGAACTATCCCGTGCTTCAACAACCTTGATTTCCAGCACACGCATGACTCAATACGTCACGCTGCTGTAAAAATCTCGGTGGAAGACGTGGTCTAACTCACCACTTACACGCACAAAAGCCACTATATATATATATATATATATATATATATATATATATATATATATAATGGGGGCGTATATTGTAAGTGTTGTTCAACCAGTCACGATCCCTGCTCTGGTAGTAGCTATATAGCACTAGCGACGGCGTATGTGGGTGAGACTATGGTGGTTGAACGGGTCAAGTCTGCCGAGATCGTCGTCGCGCTCTCTCTCAAAGGATTGTGACAAGGCTAGGACTTACGAATCAAGTCCTGTGGCTGGACCGATCAATTCCCGCAAAGTGTATAATGAATCGACTTTGTCACAATCCGAGTATCCGTTCTTCTGCAGCACTGGGACGACAAAGCGTATGCCAGAGCTTATGGCAGAGAAAATGTACTCGGAAAGGGTGTCCTCCGTGTAACACGGGTGGCTATACGGAATCGGTAACACGATTCCTTCCAAGAGTTTCTCTTGAACGGCGGGCAGTGAATTCGAGGAACGAACACGAATCTCGCGTCAACCACACCGAAACACACTTGTTGTGGGGTGAAACAATAGTCACGTTAGATAGGTCTAAGCAGCTATCGCAACCATGCACTTTTTATGTGATCGAAGCACTGTCAATACCGGTACTTGATCGTGGTCACTATTGCCGGTAAGTCTCTATTCGAATATCCTGTCGCGAGCTCGTAAAGGGAGCGTCACTCAGTCCGAAAGGTCGTACGGCAGTGAATGTATCACGTTCGATTATCTCGAGCACGAGACCAGTTCCGTTCGTGCAGTCGTTGCCAATAGCGTCGCCGTCAAAGACATGTAACAAGTCTCCGACAGCGCGACTGAAGAGTACGTGACAGATTAATTATCAACACTCGGAATATCCAGAGTTTAATAAATCTCGCTAGGGCTTGTCGGCTCTCTTATAGCGGGTGGAACGATTTCGTATACGAGACCAGTTCCTTTCGCACAGTCGTTGCCAATAGCGTCGCCGTCAAAGACTTGTTGCAAGTATCCAACAGCGCGACTGGAGAGCAATGACAGCTGCGAAGACTCGTAAGCGAGTGTTCGCTAGCACGCCTCATTAGCAAGTGCTCGCTAGCATGTTTCGTGAGCAAGTGAACGCGAACCGTCAGGCGTCGACGAACGTCGCGAGAGAGTGTCAGCTGATACGCTACGCGGCGCTGTCTCTCTCTTAACTGCCTGTCTCTGTTCAACGTATGTATTTATGTTGTTCTCTTTGTTTCTCTATACCTTCGCGACGCGAGTTTGATTTGAACGTTTTGCACGGTGATCAACCGATCGCCGTGTTTATCAGCTGACATTAGCTGGTAGCTATTGTTGGTTGTTTGGCTCCTCGGAAGAATAACATCGAGGAGGTCACCAACGAATATAGATCGCGATAATCGCGAAATTCAAGCACGTTTCAAACTAATGCGTATTTAAACAACGTGCCTAAATCCAAAATGTAAATCCGTGACCGTGTCATAAACCATCCCTAATTTATAATCTCTACATTCGTTTCTCCGTATTTTCTTAGGTTTTCCCTTCTCTGCATTCTTACTATGTATGATCGACCAATTCGCAGAAGACAAGACGGCTAATGTGGATGTAGCTGAGCTTCTGCCCGGTTTCAAAGTCGGGAAATGTCCCAGTCAGGGGATCACTCTTTGTCTCACCAAAACTTACTCCATCGTCAATTAAAAAAATAGTATAATCAGAAAAATATTGATCAGAGAAATATTACAAATATGATGGTAAAAGTCTCCTAAAAGATTAATTAAAAATGAAAAAGTGTCATCATTGCAGTACTGTTGCTTCACGATGTTATGTACCTGACCTATACATAATGACTATACACTTGTATATAAGCCGAATTATATCGTGTTTGGTATCATTTTAATCAGAACAATGTCATAAATCTATTAGCAAAAGTCTCATAAAAAAATAAGTAATAATAAAAAAGTTATTCCTTGGTAATACATTGTGAGGACGCGCGAGCCTTTGAACTGTGCCGCCGACTGCGACTCTCCGCGTCTCTTTCTTTCCCATACACTATCCTTCCTCGCGCCTGAAACTTTAATTGTCTATTACACAAGTAAATATCATCGGAATTATATCATACTTGGTATGTTTTTTATTAGAAAAATGCCACAAATATGGTCATCGAAGTCCCATAAAAAAATAATGAAAAATAAAGAAGTTGGAAATTTGGATTAGGTATGTTTACATTTCTCGGTGACCGAAGCCTTTCGAGATCGGCTGTCCGTCTCTACGTTCGGCAAACTTCAAACAATGATATCCCTCGCGTATAAACGTCCCTGCGCAGACCCGTGTTGTGGACCATTATCGATGTAATACTGTACATGGTAAAGTTGTGTGGCTTCGTATAAGAATTACAGATGTGAAGACAGATTTCAAATATCACCTGTTGTTGCAAGAATATATTAAATATCATTCATTATTCACACGTTACTGTAATTTTTCAAGCATTTCCAGTGCTCTGACAAAAAATGTTTCTGATAAAAATTACTCAGTAGTTACTCTTCTATAAATTTCAATATAAAAAATTAAATGTAAAACGCCCCGCCCCAGAATTACGACTAGTCTAGGCGTCACGTTGACGCACCAGACCCCGGAATGTGAGGCTCGAAACAAGGACATCTCAACGCCAGAACCCTCCCCCGCGCTGCGTCCCTCAGAGCAGTGATGCCAGAATCGACCATGGCTCCCCCTAAGTCGGTGTTCAGACGTACCCCCACTTTGCTTCCACTAGCCGCTACCACCGACGAGATACTGTTAAAGACAGCCAGCCTTACGGGAGTTCGTGTGCCCGAATAATTCAAGCGTTCTCTTACGCCCTCTACGATATATTTTGGCTGGAGTAAGAAACAGAAGGCCACCGACGATATTTCGTCGGCATTCGTCGGTGCAGAAGGCCTCTGAGTAGATCCTTGAGACGGTGAGACGGCAGACAGCAATGAGATCAGATGTTACATTCTCGAACAAACATTTTGGTGTTGGTTTTTAAGGCTTAAAATACTAAAAGTAAAATTAATATCAAAGACAAAAAATCCTAGAAATTTTGTACGTAAGAAAGTATGAAAGCATATTTAGGAAAATCAATATTCAATAATTCCTACCTCTGAATTCATACGAAATACCTCATTTTGTAATTTAAAAATATTTCATAAACAAACATTATTTCCTTACACTTTTTAATAATAATTGTTCTAAGAATCGATCTCTGGAAACATACATATGTTGAAAAACAGATTAACGTTGATTTGACATACTATATCGAATAGTATAGAGTTCGAAAGAGACTCGCGAGGATAAATTAATATAATACATATAATATAATTGTAGGAGCATCGATGCAAACAGCGATTAAAAAATAAAAACATTATTTGTCACGCGACAAAAGAAATGATTATGGTTATCTGTATTCGACACGCGTCGAATAAAGTTTTATTCGATGAAAATTTATTCGGCGAATAAAGATAATTTTTTTATTCATCGTTAGCGGTGAATAAAGTTATCATTTTCATCTGTACCTTTATTCGACGTTTTATTCGACTTCGAATAATAATTCAAAGATTGGCACACGCGTTACAATGTATCGCCCAATAACCAGAGCAGGGATTGAATAAACTGTGAACTCTCATAAATCGAAGTTCTTTCTGGATATGTTGCTACCGTAAAAATTTGTTCGATGTCCTTTTTCAATTTCCAAAGAAACCTGAAATTTTCGAATTCTTATGTTTTCCTTTTTTGTAAATAAGATTTTCAACCGAAAAATCGGCAAAAATTCTTAAATATATATGTCGATAATCGCAATTCGTCAGATTTTTTCAATATTTTTGCATGCAATTAAATACGAGTGATTGGCCGAAAACCATTAAAACGGGACTGCTCTAGGTAGGTCCTTTAAAGAGAAAATATTCCAAATTTAATTATAAAAAAATATTTTAAATAGGAAGTTAAATTTTGACAAATAAAATAAGATTAGATTAGATATAAAATAAGACATTCAGCGTTCAAGAGAGACTGTTCCGCGATCACATGCCGAACCGAGAAAAGGACGGAGTAAAGCTCGAGGGCCTGGGTCGCCGAGGAGTGTAACACAATACGGGTCGGGTATATCGGTGTGAGACCACTACTAATCCAACAACAAAACTTCTTTATTTTTCATTATTTTTTTATCGGATTTTCACAAACATACTTGTAGCATTTTTCTGATGAAAATGATACGAAATATGATGTAATTCCGATGATATTTACTCCTGTAATGAACGGCGAAAGGTTCGGGTGCAAGGAAGGACAGCGTATGGGAAAGAAAGAGACGCGGAGAGTCCTACTTTTAAACCTTCGCGTTCGACTGCTCGATTTTCGCCGCGTCGCGCGTCGCACAATGGTCCGAATCGAAGAATTAGCTGTTCACAACTATTGTAGTCGTTGAATTCAGCCCGACGTCAGCAATAACATTATTAAGTAAAAAATATATAGTGACGATTAGAAAATCAAGGAGACCTTACAATTTTATCGAATAAAAAAAATTGTTTTATGTAAGGCATGCAGATGTCTTAGAACTCAGATCGTACGTGTCCAAAACTACCGTAAAAGTGCGTATCAATACAAATAATTTCGCTCGGAGTTCGTCGATGCTTTCGCAAGCAATGTCAAAGTATTCTGCCCTCCCGAGTTCTTCGGCTTCCACCTTGTTTCGAGCTTCGCCTTCCGGGGTCTGGTGCGTCAACGTGACGCCTAGGCTGGTCGTAATTCTGGGGCGGGGCGTTTTACATTTAATTTTTTATATTGAAATTTATAGAAGAGTGACTACCGAGTAATTTTTATCAGAAACATTTTTTGTCAGAGCACTGGAAATGCTTGAAAAATTACAATAACGTGTGAATAATGAATGATATTTAATGTATTCTTGCAACAACAGGTGATATTTGAAATCTGTCTTCACATCTGTAATTCTTACACGAAGCCACACAACTTTACCATGTACAGTATTTCATCGATAATGGTCCACAACACGGATCTGCGCAGGGACGTTTGTAGTATAATAATTTGAATTTTTCTTTCGATAGCACATTGTTAAAATAATTGTTTAAATAAATAAATTTTATAATTTGTTTCTATATTCATTATTTGAATTGTTATTTCAATTATTTATTGTTAAAATAATTGATTAAATAAATAAATTTTTACAATTTGTTTCTATGTTCATTATTTGAATTATTTCGATAATTTATTGTTCAAATAATTGTTTAGACAATGTACACGTATTTACATATTTAATATAGGAACACGTTTCTATAGAGTATAAAAATTTATAATATACAGTTTTTATAATCTATAGAAATGTGTTTCTATATTCGTTATGTAAATACTTGTACATTCTTTAAATAATTATTTTAACAATGAATTATTGAAATAATTCACATAATGTATATAGAAACAAAATATGAAAATTTATTCTTTTAAACCATTATTTTAACAATAAATAATTGAAATAATTCAAATAATGAACATAGAAACAAATTATAAAATTTATTTATTTAAACAATTATTTTAACAATGTGCTATCGAAAAGATAATTCAAATTATAAATATATTATCTAAACAATAAATTATTGAAATAATTCAGATGGCGAATATAGAAACAAATTATGAAAATTTATTTCTTTTATCCGTTAACTGGAAACGAATCAAAGGTTCGAAGGTTCGACGGTCCGAAACTTCGATTTTCATCACCTTCGAAGTTCCCTTCGTTCCTTCGAATCCTTCGAAGCTTCGAAGAGTCGGAAAAGTAACAGACCTAGTTTATACGCGAGGAATATCATTGTCTGAGGTTTGCCGAACGTAGAGAAGGATAGCCAAGCTCGAGAGAGAATTTCCAACTTCTTTATTTTTCATTATTTTTTTATGGAACTTCGATGACCATATTTGTGGCATTTTTCTAATAAAAATCATACTAAATGTGATATAATTCCGATGATATTTACTTGTGTAATAGACAATTAAAGTTTCGGGCGCGAGGAAGGATAGCGTACGGAAAAGAAAGAGACGCGGAGAGTCGCAGTCGGCGGCACAGTTCAAAGGCTCGCACGTCCTCACAATGTATTACCAAGGAATAGCTTTTTTATTATTACTTATTTTTTTATGAGACTTTTGCTAATAGATTTGTGGCATTGTTCTGATTAAAATGATACCAAACACGATATAATTCGGATCATATACAGGTGTATGGTCATTATGTACAGGTCAGGTACATAACATCGGTGAGGCAACGGTAATGCAATGATGACACTTTTTCATTTTTAGTTAATCTTTTAGGAGACTTTTACCATCATATATGTAATATTTCTCTGATCAAAATAATTGCATTAAATAATTGCAGACATTGCTGTCGAGCATTAGAAGTGGTATTATCGGAAAAATAAGTAATAAAAATTACGTTTCTGCTTTCTACTAAGGATCTCGATAAGAACGATTGAATTTGATCGTTTCTTGTAGATTGTATTTATTCTTCCTTTTTATTCTATAAGTATTACAGAATATTTTTTCTTTAAGAAAAATTATTTTATAAATATCCCATTAATTAAATTAAGTGGTTACAGTTACAGGCTATCGATTATAAAACAGTGATTCCAATGCTGAACAATAAGGAAAATAAGTAGGCGATAAGAATTTAATGAAATTATACAATAATATGTAATTATTTTCCAAGAAATCACAGAATGGATAATGACAGTCTTCATTTATTTATTACCTAAGGTATTACATCCATTTACCTCTACGCCACTCATGCAGTCGTGCGCAGTTGACGAGCAAATGTTCTATGTAGGTAGAGAGCGCGGAACTTTTAGCACCGTGGAACTTCATAAGTCTACTTTATCCATTCCACGAAACCACCGGCGATGCCATCGGACCCGTTACCGACCGGTTTGAGAGCCCATCAGAGCCCACTTTTCGGCGCAACCGAATACACGGGGGCTGGATGTCTTTAACAGTATCTCGTCGGTGCCGCTACGCACACAAGGAACCTCTACCCCTATCGTTCCTCGGCAATTCAGCTATTTCAGCTTACCGGTGTTGCGAACGGGTGCATTCGATTCTCGGTCCGGCACGGCACTCGTTTTGTTATAAGTTCTGACCTAAAAAAGCTATCAAAGCGAAATTTGTATTAAAATTTTTTTCAAAAAGTCGGTTTAGTACTAAAATATGTTTTGTAGTTTTAAAATCATTTCTTCTTGTTCTTTTAAGATATAACTGTATAAGATGGCCAAAGGTTCCCCCAAATCAAATAGATTTTTAGTCAAATCATGCTCAACGAAAAATTACGAAAAAATTCAGGAATATTTTACTGAGCAGCATACATGACTGAAATTTTTTTTCAGAATTTTTGGTTGCAAAATCGATTTTTAAATAAATTAGAAAGCATAAAATTGCCGATTTTATATCAAAGTTTTCATTTCACCACGTTTATATTATTATATAAGCTTTGTCTCATTATGATTATTTGTGTGTATTTTTTTAGATTTTTGTCGATTATGCAAACACGTTCAAATAAATTGAAAATCTCTAAAAATTCCAAAGAATACGTATTTCCTATTGAAGTTTTGGAGATAAGAGTTAATTTTATAAAAATTCAGTAATGAAATATTGTTGAAAGAATTGTTCTTAATTTTTTTCAGAATTTTTGATGTTGTCCATTGTTGTAACCGAAAATAAAAATAAATTTTTTCGATGCTTCTTCACTCTTTTGTAGGTGTATCATGTAATATTGAACGTTTTTATATTCGGAAAAATAATGTACAAACTTACATGGTGACGGTGCGGTGGACGGGAAACGGATTTTCGTGACACTTGCGGGATCTGAAAAAGTCGTTTCCAAATTTAATTTGGGAAAGCAGTATCGTGCACTTCTCCAGATTTTTCGAGAAAATTGCATTTGAAAATCATCATCAAAATCAAAACTCATTTATATGGAGTTCGTGTTAAATACTGTACAACAAGATGAGTGGCCGATCGCGGAGCGTGATTTACTAGTAATGACTAGGTTGCTGGTTCGATTCACGCTGTCGAAATTATCTTTTTTTTCAATCGATATCTACCTCAATTTTAAGAATATACCTAAAATTGATGAAATCTGTACAAAATAAAAAGTTATTTTCATCTTTTAATAGAAAATGCATGTCTTTTATTTGTGGACATTGGAAGAAAGTCGAACATAAAAATAATACAGAATATGTTATATTTACCTTATTATTGCATATTCTTTTTATTAATTACATGCTAGTATGACCTGTATAATATTATACACCTATCACTATCACCCCTGGAGCATTTTCTGCAGAGTCGGTAATTCAGAATGGTGGACAGAAAAATGCATTACATGCAATGTCTTTAAGATCTTAAGTCTGTGAATTAAAACTTTATTATCATTTCTGTAATTAACAGTAAAAATTGATATTTTTAAAACTAAATTATTTGTAAATAAAATTAATCTTTTATAAACTTATTCTAATTTTTTTTTAATTTATGAAAAGTATAAGAACAATAGTTTATTGCAACAAAAATAAAACTTTAACAGAAATGCATAGAAATCTCATAACAAACAATGACATGACATGTACTATATGTTGTCTGTTTAAACTTACTTAAAAAGGGAAAGGATACTTTTTGTATGGTAAGAAATGCAAGCAATGGGTTTAAACAATTTTATTTATTGGCGAACGTCATTACCGCTGATTTTCAAGTTGACAGTCGTGCATAGAAAAGAAAAAATAGAATGCGAATACTTACACCAGTCATAAGAAATATATACTTTCGTGTCAGTATGTCAGAGAGTAATAGTATTCGCAATCTGATTGATAAATTTGGGCGATTAATATTAAATACAAAATATATATATATATATTTATATATATGTATTTATAGCAGTAATATTATATCTTTCTATCTCTCACTCTCTCATAATATAATAACACATATATCTTTGTAATATAGATAATCTTTCTTTGATTTTGCAAGGCCAGCATAGAAATCACACTAGATAATGGTAAACTTAGCCTTTCCTTAGATTTTAGACAAAGCGACCCTCAATCAAATGAGTCAATTAATGAAACACATTTTGTATTGTATAGACATATAAAATTAACCTCTATTAATTCATAATTTTTCATAAATACTGAATTTTATTTACGGTAATGGAAGTTCCTTTTATATATCCACACCTAAGGATGACACCATAAAATATTTATTTTTCAAAAATGTTGAAACTTTTCACTTTGAAATTTGAATTTTTACGTTGTCTGCGCATATTTCTTCTAAATATTCATTCTTCACATTTTAATATATAGTGTATTTCAGAATATGTGGGCACAATTTTATTAGTGAAATCAGCACATTGAAATTTAGAAAACAGTTCATATAAACACGTGCCTGTTGTGACCTTATTTCCGAAATAACAGTCATATTTGTATTACATTAATTGTTTAAACGCCTCTGCAAAAGTTGCTGAATGTGATCGTCATTTCTGCTCTCGTTGATTTAAATATATTATGGGAGAGTGTTTACACAATATAGAGTGCTATAAACTGTTTATGAAGTCGTACATGATGTATCAAATATTATTTATAATGGATTAAATGAAGAACTCAATGTATTAAAAGAATTATTGGAAGACATACATATGTACATATGTTTATATGAACTTTTTCCATATTTTAATGTATTGAGGTCACTAATGAAGTTATGCTCACATGTTTTGAAACACTCTTACAATAACATTGACAAAAATAATAAACTGTGGTACATATTGTAAGGATTTGTAATGTTTTAATTTTGGTAATAATAAATTTATCAATTTATGCACATTAAATATTAGAATTGCCACCTCTTTCGGTTTATGATAGCAAATTGTTTTAGTTTTCTAATTCCAATTTTCGATTAAAGTAATTCCATCTTTAATCTTGAATGTTAAATTTTTGAAAAATATTTTACATAGTATAAATAATAATATCTTTTACTTTTGGGTGTAAAAATCTGTAATCTCGATTGTGTTTTAAAAATATCAAAAAACTAAGAATTTGACGACATATTGTAATATTCAGTCTGAAATAGCAGCAAAATATGAATATCGTAAATCCTATAAAATATACTGTATATTATTTTTTAAGAAAGTTAAAGATAGCATTATTGCAAACTTTACTACAATCGCCAATTCATATACTTCTTTTTAGAGGCATTATGATTTTGATTTAATGATTTTAGCCGGCGTTACAAAGATCATTATTCAAAAATAGTTTAAAGTAAATTGTTACTATCAGTGTTTTGGCAACTTACTTTGCATAAAATTGTTGTAAACTACATATTTTCTCATAGCTCGGATTCATAAGTAATGGCTTTTCAAGATCAAAGTAATGTGCAAATTTCAAAGTTCATGTTACTTCGGGAAACCAAATTGTCATTAGAATAGAGAAATGCGTTACATTTGAAAACGACGTTGTTTAGGCAGTGATAATTATGATATATCTGCAAAATATTTGTAAACGCATACAAAGTTTCATTGAAATTCAGAATTATACTTGTAGAAAACAACTTTCGATCAAGAAAAATATGTTGTCATATACATACATAAATTTTCGAGGCGAATATTGTTTGTAAAGGAATGTAGAAAACTAAGAGACGTAGGTTTTACTATGATAAACTTTGGTATTATATATGAGTGAACTTTCATGTCCCTCTATCCTTTCATTTCTTTAACATTTTCCATCTTTCTGTACAGAAAGATAGTCGATTATTTACAAAGAAAAAAATATCCATAAAGAATAACGTGATTACAAATAATAATAAGAATAATCGTAAATCATACTAATACCGTCAGTGAAAGATGATGAAAATAAAAAGTGCATCACTAAGCAGATGAATTACATTTAGATTACGTTTGCGCAATTGTGAATAGTGAACGGTAATACGTATCCTCTTCGGAACACTATTGACACATCGAGACGCTGTGTGCACTTAAACAATTTGGTGCAGCTAAATCATCGTAATCGTTAGAATGGTTAGAAAACCAAATCGTACTCTAGGTTGGTTAATGATACCGGAAGATTAATTAACGAGGCATTCGTATTTCCTAGAATTGTTGCGGACTAATACTAAAAAACTAGTAATGGTTTTGGTAAATTTACCACAATAAATACTGAAACTAATGATACATATCCTTGTTTCAACACTGGACATCAGAAACATATTGATAAAACACATTTCTAGAGTCCACAATTAGTTGTTACAAGCTGATACACATATCACACGCTTTATACTGTTTTATGGGTCTATATGCACGTTCTTCGTAGTATAACAATACGATGACTGCACATATTACATCATATTTATATAATATTTATGAACATTTAATTACAGATAAAATGTATTATATTCGGTTCTATGTGTCTACACTTAGTTTCGAAAATGCTAAATCTAAAGGCCATTTTACTTGATTGATACTAGCGTTTTTTTCTAATATTATAATGACAAGATGCATCTATTTCTTTGAATTTTTCTATCTACATTCACGTCCGTACGTTTTTACGTGATCAATTACTTGTAATTATATTGACTATTAGAGGTTAACTTACGCATATTAATAAATTATTAGATAAATAATATGGTTAAAATTGAAACAAGTATTATACTACAAGTAACAATTAGCTCCGCTGCAAAAATCTCGAAAGACGCGTCGCTATAATTATATATCGCAGACTCACTTTTATTTCATCTCTAAATACCATTCACTGACAATGCCTCTTTTGACATTCCGCTTTTGTACCAATTTCTACCTAATAAAGTTTAACCATATCAGTTAAAATCAAACATAAAGCCTTTCAATGGCAAATTTTACACTTTCAGAAGCCAGGTTGGGAAAGTTTTGTTTTTAATAGAAGCAATTCCGAAAAAGTGTGTGTACAAAGTTCTCAACTACTGCACCTAACCAGTTGATAAAATCTAATAATAGTAACAAGAAGTTACTCGCCAATATTGTAGGTGTACTAAACACATGGTAAAATAACGTTTAAACGGTAGACGTTTGCTGATTATTGTTGTCCAATGGAATACTCGTCGAGCAATCTTTCAGCAGCGCTCGTAACCGCAGAATTTCTTTTGAAGCAGCTGCAAGATCCGATTGTAAATGTAGCTCCTTCTCACGTAGACGTTTTATGTCGCGTTGACAAGTCTGAAATGCAATAATACACATTAATAATCATAAAATACAAATTATTGTAGAAGGTCGAAAAATTTAGATACGACATCCCCCCATTCCGATGTCATATTATCATTTTTTCTACTTAACATTTCTACTGACACGAATCAAGTTTAACAGAGGGGAAGAACAGCAAATGAAAGTTCATTATACTTCAAAAGCGTATGTTTTGCAAAAAAAAGCGCAATATGTACATGTTAATTATGAGGGCTGTTTAGTCTACAATAATTCTAAGATAACGATATCTGAGTATTCAAAGTGGAGTGGAACCCCATAATGATGGTCGAAGTATCTCAGATTTTTTCTTTTAAAAACAAATTGTAAAGATTTATACGTTTTATATTTTCGTGAAACATTCTTACTCGTGTTTGCCATGAAAATATTTGGACACAATCTTATATGACTTTTGTAAATTCTTATAAGTATATATAACCGTCTTATACATATAGTTATACATTTATTATTTCTACTTGTCATCAAATAAGTAATTCTTCTAAAAGACAAATATATCAAAACATGTAAACTTGACTTTTTAAACACTATTACAAGACACAAGTCAAGCGTAGAGCGTTAAATTATATGAAACTTTGCACAGGAGAACAATATGAATATAATTCATATTGATGCAAACCTTTGAGACCCTACAGGTACTTTAAAGTATTATTTTCATTAAACGATATATACAAATATACAGGGTGTCCAAAAAATGTCTCATTTCCTTTAAAGGGGAGGTTCCTGAGGCCATTTGAAGCGACATTTTCCTTTGCAAAAATGGAAGTTTCGGCTTTGTTAAGGAGTTATTAACGAAAAACACGGACCAATCAGAGCGCGACCTAGAGGCGTATTGGCAGAAACAGCCGCGCGCGACAGAAGTCGAGCGATGGTGATACACCGTGGTCGAAAGCAAGGAACAAACAAGAGAAGAAAATTTTTCGAGTCCTATGTCGAATAGTTCAAATTTGAATATGTTGTAGTTTTTAGTAACCTATGAACGAATCTCGGAGGATTTTTCGAAATCTTGAAAAATGTTGGATTTGCAGACGTGTAAAGAAAAGTGACAACTTTTCTTCAATAAATTATAACACTAGAACTAACGTACCGAGGAAAATGAGTTTTTAGGAGCTTGTAGTGAACACAGAAGAGTATATATTGAAAATATTTCGATTTGAAAAAAATGATTTTTTCACCATTTATTTTGAAAAAGTTTTAAACAAATGCAATTTTCCTATAGCCGGGACTGTTTTAAAAATTCGAAAAAACGTGGTGACAGCTCCAAGTCTCCTCATTACGGACCTATTTTTTAAAAGGCAGGCGCTTTAAAATTGACGGAATTATAATTATTTTAAAACCTTGCTTACCTTGGTTCTCCTGTAGAACCCAAGCGAGGTGAAAATGATTCCTGTATTCACAAATTATTCTGCGTGAAACACTGAACCTGCCTACTCGTTAAATTCACAAGAGTATTTTAATTCTTCGCTCTATGAAATTATCGAGCAGAAGTGGTCAATGTCCTTTCACTGCACGATCCGGCCCACATTGTTAATTTATTCACGATCACAATGAAACTATTCACATATATCCATTGGGTCCACAAACGTTGAAAGAAATCCACACAAATGATTCACAGAAATCCACATATCACGCACAACTTGTTCACATTTGATGCATGTAAATCGACTGTTTCGACTGCCCGTCCGCGAAAAACCGTCCGCGCAAAACCGTCCGTGAAAATCCGTCCGTTTATGCTGGCGATCGTAGGAAGACTAGTTTAGGACAGCTGACGAGGTTAACGGCCTTTCAACACTTCGACCGCCCATAAGCAGAGAGTCTGAGGGATCCGCGTGTCCCAGCAGGTAATAAACCAGGAAAGCGCCTTGACTTCTGGTTGCCAAATGAGTACAGTAGGTCAATAAAATGCTAAAAGTTTTAACGTACAGTAACGGCTTTTTGGGAATATTGCTACTACCCTTTCTTACACCGGTATATCGAATAACGGTATTTCGTGCTAATTTGCAATTTCGTGAAACGTACGGTGGCAGGTACGCTTGTATTCCCGAGTGACGCACGTTGGGGATCTGCGTGTCCCAGAGAGGTGTTGTCGTAGCAGGTAATAAACGAGGAAAGCGCCTTGACTTCTTCGTGAAAACGTTTAGCATTTTATTGACCTACTGCACACATTTGGTAACCATAAGTCGAGCCATCGTCGAGTTCTTTATTTCCGCATCCTTCGATCAAGTCAAGGGGATACAAGCGTACCTGCCACCGTACTTGGGACGGTTCCATGAAAATTCCATCGATGGCCATAAACGATGAACGCGCCTTCACTCGAATGTAGCAGTTAATAAACGAGGAAAGCGCCTTGATTTGAACGAAGGATGCGGAAATAAAGAATTCGACGATGGCATATTTTGGAAAAGGTGCATAGCATGTGGGGCATCGAATGAGCCCAATCGCCTTGCTTACGGTTCGCAAATACTGTCTAACCGCCCGGAAATTTTTTTATATGCAGCTAATTGTAATTTCTTTTCGAGGGACAATTCGTTTTCGATATTAACATCAACATCATCTCAACGAATTCTTCTGGATAGGTCTGTGTTTGCTTTTCATAAATGCTTTTGTGGAAATTGACGACGAACTTAATTAAATTTGATCTTATTAGCTTCTGTTCTTCCTTTTCGTTTTCTTTTTTAAAGTCGTTATAGTTATATAAATACTTTAAAATATTTTCTAGTTCGCTATGCCTTTCCTGTATACGAATTTTCAATGCACTGTTACAGTTCCTCGGACAGTGGCGTGTCCTGATCTTTAAGTGATTGCAGCATAAAATTTATTGTTGCATTCGCTGTTAATAAGTTGGAATCCTTACGACATAATGCTTCCATAGCCAGCTTTATTTTAAGCAGAGCTGATACAGTTTTTGATATTAAATCGAATTCGTTATCGAAAAAATTAATTTGTAAATTTCAAGTAAGAGTAGATGCCCCAAACAAATATTTATTATTTATAGCCAATACCGAAAATACCGGTATTATACCTTAGCAAACACCGGTTTCACGAAATTGCAAATTAGCACGAAATAGCGTTATTCGATATACCAGTGTAAGAAAGGGTAGTAGCAATATTCCCAAAAAGTCGTTACTGTTCGTTAAAACTTTTAGCATTTTATTGACCTACTGTACTCATTTGGCAACCAGAAGTCAAGGCGCTTTCCTGGTTTACTACCTGCTGGGACACGCGGATCCCTCAGACTGTCTGCTTAGGAGCGGTCGTGGTGTTGAAAGGCCGTTAACTTCGTCAGCTGTCCTAAACTAATCTTCCTACGATCGCTAGCATAAACGGACGGATTTTCACGGACGGTTTTGCGCGGACGGCTTCTCGCGGACGGGCAGTCGAAACAGTCGATTTACGTGCATCAAATGTGAACAAGTTGTGCGTGATATGAGAATTTCTGTGAATCATTTGTGTGGATTTCTTTCAACGTTTGTGGACCCAGTGGATATATGTGAATAGTTTTATTGTGATCGTGAATAAATTAACAATGTGGGCCGGATCGTGCAGTGAAAGGACATTGACTACTTCTGCTCGATAATTTCATAGAGCGAAGAATTAAAATACTCTTGTGAATTTAACGAGTAGGCAGGTTCAGTGTTTCACGCAGAATAATTTGTGAATACAGGAATCATTTTCACCTCGCTTGGGTTCTACAGGAGAACCAAGGTAAGCAAGGTTTTAAAATAATTATAATTCCGTCAATTTTAAAGCGCCAGCCTTTTAAAAAATAGGTCCGTAAAGAGGAGACTTGGAGCTGTTACCTCGTTCTTTCCGAATTTTTAAAACAGTCCCGGCTATAGGAAAATTGCATTTGTTTAAAACTTTTTCAAAATAAATGGTGAAAAAATCATTTTTTCCAAATCGAAATATTTTCAATAGATACTCTTCTGTGTTCACTACAAGCTCCTAAAAACTCATTTTCCTCGATACGTTAGTTCTAGTGTTATAATTTATTGAAGAAAAGTTGCCACTTTTCTTTACACGTCTGCAAATCCAACATTTTTCAAGATTTCGAAAAATCCTTCGAGATTCGTTCATAGGTTACTAAAGACTACAACATATTCCAATTTGAACTATCCGACATAGGACTCGAAAAATTTTCTTCTCTTGTTTGTTCCTTGCTTTCGACCGCGGTGTATCACCATCGCTCGACTTCTGTCGCGCGCGGCAGTCTCTGCCAATACGCCTCTAGGTCGCGCTCTGATTGGTCCGTGTTTTTCGTTAATAACTCCTTAACAAAGCGGAAACGGCCATTTTTGCAAAGGAAAATGTCGCTTCAAATGGCCTCAGGAACCTCTCATTTAAAGGAAATGAGACATTTTTGGGACACCCTGTATACACACACACAGGGTGTCCCAAAAATGTCGTTCTTCCTTGAAAGGGGCAGTATATATATATGTATATATATAAACATTGTCCAAGTTTAATAAAGATATGAAGTTTATTAGGTAAAATTAAACATCTAGAATACAGATATGTAATAGTAAAAAATAATAGTTCATAAAAATCATACAAAAAATCTAAAACCATTTTCAAGTTACTGGAATCATTCATAGAGAAATAGAATTTCAGTGACTTTCAATATCTTTCAATTTGTCTAAACAACTGAAACTTTCAAAGTTACACAAAATCCTAATAATATTTAATAAAAAGAACAAAAATTCAAATTATTGGTTCTATGTAGCTAAAAAAAGTTTTACATTTAACACGTTTATCGTTTCCATTTCAGTGCAAAGATTCATAAAAATCTACGTGACATAGCTGTATAATAGTTTTGGCAAGTTTTGAACGAAGGACAGTCCTTCGTATTTATTATATTGTTTACTATTACGTACAGAATCGTCAATTCGATTTTAAAGTTTAAGGAATTAGTGTTAGTAGGAAAAAGTATATATGCGCGTATGGTATTTGCAAAAGGCATCATGAAAACCAACAATCTGATCAGAAATGTGCTGGTATTTAAAATTTGTTCAAGGTGGAAAAAAAAGATTATAATTTTTAACATTAACGCTAGAAAGATTAATTCTTGAATTTAAGCAGTTCATGTGCGATCATATATACTCATTAATTTGAAACCCTTGGAAACTAATAACTTTAAATATTAGGTTGTTCTAAAAGTTTCTTCCGCAATGTGCACGTTACATATTTTTAAGTAACACGAGTATACAAAAACAACGAAGTTGTCTGTTCATTAATGTTTTATTATTAACTTAACTTTGTCTTACTTAACTATGCTATTTGTTTTCTTGAAAAACAACTCTGAATTTGCATTGGACGAATTGATCGAAAACGAAACGAACTTTCGGGACAACCTAATCATTTGAATCGAACATTTGTTACATTTTATCCACTTTTTTATACTCTCATGCATTACTCAAGGAATACAAAACTATGCATTCTGCTATAAAACAGTTTATAGCAAAACCTTGATTAATTGGATCGCGACTATCTGTGGTCTTAATCATTTCAATTATTCAAAGTATCAATTAGATAGTACTTCGGAACACGTATAATAGAGTTTCTATTACAATTTTATTTTTTCACGAGTCTAATCGAAATTTTTCAACCTGTTTTTTCAAGTATAGTAATTTTTTTCTGCTTACCACATTCTGTCTTAACAAGTCTAACTTGTCACACTTAAGCCTAGTAACTTCCATCCTTAAGTTTTCATTTTCCAAGACACCATCTTTAGTGGTACATCGTGCGGTGTCATGAGTCTCCGCGGAGCTCATCGATTCAAGGCCGGTATCGCTATCTGGATACACAGCCTGATCGAGTTCCAGTTCGCTGTTCAATGAACTGTCGTCACTTTCGGAAATGACGCGTTGCGTAGTTTCAGCCTTTTCCGACCTCTCTTGTTTCCGCAGGTTCTCGTGTGTTAATCTTTGGACAGGCTGTACGGGAGCTTTGTCCACTATCGTTGTGTCATTGTTGACGCTGACCGACACGGTGGATTCTCTGCGATCAACCTCGTCCTGCTGCAGAGTGGCTAAACTGCTATCTTGATTGTCTGTGTTGGACAAACTACTGTCCTGACTTCCTAAACTAGGGCTTCCGCGTTCCGAATCCCTTCGAAGGGTCAAATCCGGAGAGCCCAAGGGACTTGATGGTTCTACCGAACGCTTCCCACTAATCTTCGTGGTCGACTGTCGATTACTGGGTGGGCTGGGCTCGGATTGACCCTTCTTTGATAATTGC
The DNA here is from genome assembly GCA_913789915.3 of Sphecodes monilicornis. NCBI lineage: Eukaryota > Metazoa > Arthropoda > Insecta > Hymenoptera > Halictidae > Sphecodes > Sphecodes monilicornis. The sequence continues at coordinate 4,033,977 of OU565292.1, forward strand.
TGCGGCACGCTCTCCGTCGACGCGTTTCTAACGCGTGATATCAGAGCTTTTCGAACCGTGTCTATGAATCTAGAACCGCTGCCTCCGCTTCCGGATCCCGATGTGTCGCTTGCTGTTGGACTCACAGGACAATTCCCTCCGAATCCCAACCCAGGGCCACCCAATCCAATTGCTCCTCCAAGAAATTCAGCGGTTTTAGCTTGCAATTCCTCCGTCAACGACTCCAAAAGAGCTGACCTTGTCCTTAGCTGTTTATTCAAAATTTATTTTATTAATGTGTTGGAATATTAGGAAACAAAAGGTCGATTAAGCCTTTCTATCAAATTTTGATCCTCCGCATAAAAAAAATCAGATTGCAGCAGAACCTTGCTCGTTTCATGATACGGGACCGAAAACATGTGCAAAAATCGAAGTTATGCAACGAAAGTAGTAACCAATCATAATGATTTGTAATGTCGATTTTCTTTTGCTTCTATTTAACCACCACAATCACTACCACGCATTCCCGAATCATTGAAACTTCGAGGTGGAAATCGCTAGTATGCAACGAACAAGGATTCCGCTTAATAAACGAGGTTGCAACTAGCGAAGCTCTACTGTATATCTCCTTGATCTATTTTTTCTATTTGATACGTCGATACATTCCTTCACTTATTCTTCTCTACTTAGTATAACTAATATTTTATTTTTAATAAGAAATGACTAATAAAAGCTAATAACTGTCTACGGTGGATTTTTATGTCGAATAAAAATTGTCTGCATCAATTGTATGAAACAGAAACCAAATAAAACTGTTATTCTATCTATAATAATAATTTCAACAAGATTAAAATAATAAATCGATATTATAAAATTCTTTTAATCCTTTTACTGTTCTACATCTCATTTATCCAGTTCTGCTAAAGATGTATAAAATCCGAAGTCTACTATTAACATCGTAGACGACAACATCGTAGCACAATTGCATACTGTTTTATCTCAACTTGCATAAAGCAAAATAAACATTTTAGTGAACTTTGAATCACTTAATTCTAATTATTGGCTAATTCCAAATTTAAAATATTGGCAGAATGAAATTACCTCCAGTTTTGAGAACTTCTCGGCTTTGTATGCCGCATTTTCAGCATTCACCAACTTCGTCAAAAGGAATTCCTTGAATTCGACTCCACGCAAAAACACAGTTGGTGTTGGTAGCGCTGGACCGAACCATGGAACGTCATTTCGTGCAGTCACACTCACTTTGTACCTGCATTTCGAATACATGAGTAAACGAGCAAAAATATTTCATGACGATGTAACTGTAGTTCAGTAATTAAGAATAAACGGGATTCGTTTGTACCGTTAATTTAACGAGCTACGGTTATTCACATTGAAAATTGCACGCTGTCTTTATTTTTAAATTGCATCCATAAAATGTATTACACAAAAATGCAGTACTTGTAACTAGTTCAGTATTTCCTGTGTGTTATTACTTGATCATATTTAGAAAATAGTGTCAAATTCTCTAAAGTAGTGAAACGTAATAAATATATCTATTTTAGCAAATCACGAATATTTCATTAATTACAATGTGTGATGTCAATTGTGTTTTATTTCTCAATCGTGAAATATTAATACAGTATTATTTCACTAAGTTCTATATTTATTATGTTTTATTGACAACATTTTTTTTATATTCACGGCATGCGAAAAAAGAAATGGCAGAAGTTGAAAATGAAAATTGTATTTCAGTACAATATAGTTTCAGTATACAGAAAAACGAAAATCATATCTCAAATGAGATAAAAAGATTTTAAAAGATTGGGACGAATGATATAAAATAAATCCGAGGTAAAGTGATGTGAAAATTGTGCAAAATAGTTCATTCAAGAAATATTCGACGAATTTTGTAAAAAACAGAACAATTTCTCTGAGCGAGTGCGTAGAGAAATGGAAAAATGTTAAAAATAGCAAAAAGGATCCAACGATATATTAATTGCGCGTGTATGTGTGTTTCAAAACAATATCTATGTTTCGTAAATAATAATTAATTTCTTAATTAATGTATTATATTATATTTCTATATGGTATTTGATAATAATGCAGTATATAATGTTCCTATGATAATTATAAACATACAATATTTATATGTATTTAATGTATTCTATCGGGACAAATAAACAAGTTGGAGCAGCGAACGATTTTCAGTGTGAGCTACTGTATTTTAAGCATCCGTTTGTTTGAGATGCGGAACCATGATTTCGTAACTGATACATTCGAATCTCGCGGTGCCATACTATGCGAACAGTGTACCATACGAATCTAAGAATATACCTCGTATTGGAAGTACAGGGGTCGACGACTTGCACCACGATGAATGCGTGTAAGAAGTGACTGGCAATCATATCTGGACTGAAAGGTGTTGGTTCCTCTTGGAATATTATTGCAACGATGTCATTACCGATATGTCTTTTACGCTGTAATTGTTGAGAGTCTCCTGGACTGTATGGAAGTAGAGAAGCGACGTGGAAGAGAACTTCTCGACCGCGGAATACTTCATATACCGCCGTATCGCCTGTTTGCCCATGTCGAGTATCTAAACCTCCGCGATATCTGTAACATTCAACAACAGCAACAACTTCAGTTTTTTATAAAAATTACAAAAACGCTACAGTAAAAATTCGATGGTAATTGTTTCGACAACATAACAATTAATTCTATAATAATTATAAAAATACATTCACTAAGACTTCGATTAATTCTAATTATGAGCTCCACACGAATACATGTGCTTACTTTGATGATATACCAGTGATGGGCAACGACAAATGTTTTTGTAATTGAAATACGTGTAAAAGATCGAATACTTCTAATGAATACAAAAATCAGTTGACGAACATCTCGGCATTTAGTATTTAATCATGTTATGGACTGTGAAATACGTCTATAATCTGTATTTAAGAGCTCATCGAATGCCGAACACAATAGAATTTCATATTTTTGATCTGATATAGATATAAATACTTGTATTTACAGTATCACAGCCGAATAATGGTAAAATCTCTTCTTGAAAATATTTCAACCATCGAATTCTGGGTGAAATCGAAAACCGAATCCATTAAATTCTGGGTGAAATACTACTGCATGTGCAAGTACAGTGAATTCTCGATAATTGTCTGAAATATCTGGCCCGTAATTGTCCCAGAACTCTCCCTACTACCGCGGGGTATACTCCGTGAGGGTCCGGGAGGCCTTGGTCGCCGAGAAGTGTAACATAATACGGGTCGGGTATGCCGGTTTGAAACCTGCAGACTAGGGTTGTTACTTTCCTTCGAAGGTCGAAGATTTCGAAGCTTCGAAGCTTCGGAAAAGTAGCAGCCCTAATCTAAATACTAGAGCTGTGCGAGAACCCGAAAATGTCGGGTACCTGATGCCTTCCCAACCCGTCCGACCCGACATTTTCGGATTGTCGCACACCTCTACTAAATACATTCCGCATTCGAAAACAAATGAATTACAAATTAATAATATATATATATGTAATTCACATATTCTTTGAAATGCTTTTTTCCCATCACTCGTTCGCAGTAGTTGTAAAATAAGTAATTTTAAATGGTAATTTCTATTGTTCTCGTGCTAACCTATATTAATTCGTAGAGGTAACTATCATAATGTAGCGTAGACGAAATTAAGATAGATTTAATAAAAATCCAATGATTCGTAAAGTATACTGAATTCGCGACAAAGTGTTGATTCGCGGAAAACTGCCGTGCAATAGCAGCGTGAGCAAGTTCGACGGAACGAAAGGGTTAAAAAGACTGCAAACGTTTTCTGCATCAGCGGCTGAGAGTGTACAGAGCCCCAAAGAAATGTGCACATAGATTTATTCTTGCTGAATAAGCAAGGATCGCGGAGAATACGACCTAAGGAATCACAATTTTGTAGGAAAGGTAGCATAGGGTCGCGTGAAGGATTTCTTAATACCACCTCTGCGGGAGTCGCAGTGTAATGTATCAGTGATTTCTACTGTTATTAGAAATATTTGACCGTATGATTCATTTTGTTAAAAAAACTGTAAAACTTTATCGGGAAAAGTAATTCATCATACAAATATATTTATCTATTATAATAATCGAATATGTATTCAGAAGCGAAAATATTATTTCCTAATAGAGGGCAAGGAATTAAAAGTTAGAACTAAAATAGCTTATATGTAAAAAGGTAGCTAGATTAGTCTTTTTATAAAATCAATTGGTGAAAATCAATAGAAGTACATATTACAAAATAAAGTCTCTCTATTTTCAGTAAGTTCTAAATAAAATACTAGTTTAAAAACTTATTACAACAAATAATATATTTTAATCATAAAAATATGCACGACTGAAAATAAAATAAACTATTCACTACTTATTAGAGGGAGTTCCCCTAACGTTGTTATATAATATATAAAGTATTGTATTTTTTCGTATAATAAAAAAAAACCTTAAGTGTTCGGCGTTAGGGGAACTACTCGTACTTGAAATAGTGCTATCACAATATACAATATTGCAAACATTGTACTTCATTGCTTACCCTTTGTGGTCCTTCAAATCGATCTTTTGACCCAACAAGTCAAGAAACTCCTGGAAAGCTGGTGTAATTTGCCTGTTCCCAAAAAGTTGTTCTTCTGTCACTTGGCCGGCGTGTTGATGAAGAACACCGAATTTAAACCTCGATACGAGTGCGTGTTCATCGTATCGTGCTATCAACGTACCGGCACCGGAACAGACAACAGGCATCAGCGTGCTCACGTTCAGGGATTCGTTGATTGCCTGTAAAAAGGATCTGAGTCATATGGCGAACGTATCGCGTCAGTGGATGCGAGGTTCAAACAGCTCATGAAATTAAAAAAATCTTTTTCAAATATTCCCAGAGATCTGGTTAATATATCTGTAAATCAAATTGTGTTCAGAGTATGACAATGATCATGCAGTCATGTCAAATAAATTTGTCTAATCCGTCATAGTTGACTGATACAAATGATATGCCAGCAACATCCAAAGAACTGTCTAATTAATTATATTGAGAAATGAAAAATAACAAGAATTTTGAACACTGAAGGAGGACATTAACTATGTATCTGTAGAACTCTACACTTTTTGCGATATTTATGTATACTGGTCAACAAAGAAGGGTTGTAGAAAGGAAAAATGAGGGATCGAGTGATAGAAAAAGATCAATTTTACTCGTTAACATGTGACGGCCATGTAGTTTTAGTAGTGGATAAGGAAGTCGAAGTGTGCAAACATTTTGGACAAATTAGAATACATTATGGCAGAGAACATTAGATAAGGAATTGTTAAAAGAAAAAAAAGTGCAGCATAAAACTGAGAATAACATAAGCAAAAACAAATATTTAAAAAGGGGACTTTAGTATGAGATATTCTATTCCTTTTTTTCGTATCATAATATGCAAAATCATATCTTTAATTTTCTCGAACCTATTGCTGAACACCGTTGAATAACAATTTTTTAAACAATCAATATATAAATAAAGTTGAAATGAAGCAGGGCCTTTTACGATCGAGGGCGGTCAACGAGTCGCAATCGTTGGTCCATACGAAATGTTGAATAACAATTTTTTAAACAACCAACATATACGAATTTCACTTTTTATTTTGTATTTGAGTACACAGTTCCCGAACTTGAATACAGAAACAATTTAATCGACGGTAGTTTCCTATCCTCGTCTTTGACAACTGTTTTTATACCTTCAACGTGTATATTAACAGCTAAAGAAGTATATTTTGGGACAGCCACAGTGGTACTCGCGACGCACAGTGGTTCAGAATCGGCAAAACGTGGCCAAAAATCAATTTCTCAACTTTGTCAAAAACGAATGAAATTTATGCTAATAGCTTCTTAAATGTACACACTAAATTTTAGCATAAAAATAAATTGCTGTAAATCAACCATTATTTTGTTAGAGAAGTTTGAAAACAAACAATAATGCAAGTTTTAGAATGACCGCACTTTTTCCTGAAATTGACGTTGTTTGCCTCCTTATACATTTTTATTGGTAATAATTTCTGCGAAACTAACTATATTTTAACACTTTGAAAATTGTCTCTTCCGAAACAACTATTTTCCTGTCATTTTTTTCGTTTAATAACGATTACAAAGCTGTCGTTACGCGTCGTTACGGTGAAATATGTATAAACATATTTGCTAGAGCCGCTTTAAGATGGCCTTTTAAGTTACAGCAATAAACAGTCAACGCGTTGGTAACGACCCAAATCGCCAAAATGTGGCCAAAATACAAGGAGTACTCTAATTTAGTTAAAAATTAATACTCCGGCGGTTTTTGGGTCGTAGATTATGAATCGGATATCAAAATTTATAATCATAATAAATTATAAATTATAACTTTTTTTAAACGCAAAAATGAACCATTATGTTTTTATACCATTTTTTATATCATTTTGTTTTTTGTAATTTTGACATCATATTCATATTCAGCCACCAAAAAAATATGGGATTACTAATTTTCAAGGAAATCCGACAATTTTTTGAGTGACACATCTGCCATATTGAATCCGCCAGTAAGTTTTTTGTTTGTTAATTTGAGATCAGATTCATAATCAGCGACCCAATAACCCCCGGAATACCGATTTTCAAGTAAATTGGAGTATTTCTTCGATTTTTGGCCAGGTTTCGGCAATTCTGAACCACTGTGCGATGGCACGAAAAGGGGCGCGAAGTTCACAGACACACGATGCGACACACCTGAAGTAGTAGTGGTAATCTTATCAGCGAATAGCGAGAAGCCTGTGACTCGTCTGTATGCGTCTGGCCAATCAGACGTTTTCTTTGCGAATTCCTTTCGCATTCCTTTCGAGTACTACTTTGGCTGTCCCGAATAATACGTGCCAAACATTTTTATGAAAATTACACTGTAGCAAAGCTTCATTAAGATCGGAGATTGACACTTCAATATGCTGGAATATATGTATAGAAAAGATATTAATATTCAGATTTGAAGAAGTGTAAAGTGTAAATGCAAGAGAAATACAACATGACAGAGAAAACTAAATTTAATGTGTATTATAAGTATGCATATAGAATTTGGAAAAAGTTTCGGTGATGAATTAGAATTAACTTTTTTCTAAAAGTTGAAAGTAAGAAGGAGGTCCTAAGATATTTACTAGAATACTTACTAAAATACAGTGAATGCTCGATAATTGTCTACAACACGGTTCCGGCCAGGGACAATTATCGTGCAGAAGATATTATTTTTCGACATTTGCCGAACGTAAGGACGGACACCGAAGCTCGAGAGGCCTCGGTCGCCGAGAAATGTAACACAATACGGGTCGAGTATATGGGTGTGAGACCACTACTAATCCAATAACAAAACTTCTTTATTTTCCATTATCTTTTATTGGGACTTTCACCAACATATTCGCGGCCGTCGGCATAGTTCAAAGGCACGAGTGAACTATGAAAAACTTTCATCGTTCATTACACAAATAAATATTATCAGAACTATATCATATTTGGTATCATTTTCATTAGAAAGGTGCCAAAAATGTGTTGGTGAAAGTCCCATAAAAAATAATGAAAGATAAAGAAGTTTTGTTATTGGATTAGTAGTGGCCTTAGTTATGGTCTCACACCGACATATCCGACCCGTATTGTGTTACACTCCTCCGCGACCGAGGTCTCTTGGCCCCTCAAGGGGTATACCCTGCGGTAGTAGGAATAGTTCAGGGACAATTATAGGTAAGATAGTTTGGACAATTATCGAGCATTCAGTGTACTTACTACAAATACAAATAGAATAGAAAAGATAAGTGAAGCAGATAGAGAAAGGAAAATGTAAATAGTGCAATGCAGTCATGATCCAAGTATGCACGATAGGAGTGGAACTAACATACAGCTGATGGCAGAGGAATACGCTTTCGAAGGTGGTTCGTCTAAGATAAACCGGTAGATGAATATGTGATTATTTCGACATCATAAAATTTTGTTTGTGCGCAGATTTTAAGACGGAACCTTGCATAAAATATTATAAATAACATAAACGTTCTATATTTTATATTCTATATTCATTATATTTTTATTATTAGATATTATTATATCAGTCGCGTTTAGTGTTCGGTAACTCCAGTGTTGATTATTTTTTGTGCGTAATCAATAATTTTGGATACGTTGAGGAATAATACCTTTTACTAACTCGAAACCGATTTTTCAACATCAGTTTTAATGATACTAGCGATCTCTTTTAACATTTTATACAAAAGAAATAATACATATTCATCACTCTAAAAGTCATAGATCCATAAAGGCCTAATCTATATTTTCGAGGGTTTATATAGAGCATCTGTAGTAATGTGATTTAGAGTAAGCTAATTCAAGTCAAAATAGCATACCTTTTCATCTTCAACTATAGGTATACATACATATAATTTAGTGATAAATAATAGTAATCATAACGTGAAATAAGGTTGTAAAAATAAATTTCCACACTAAGAAGATTAGTAAAGACAGTTAAATTAAAATAAAATGTTCAGTGAACTCTTACCAAAAATATTATGCTTTGTTACATTACATGTGATCGCAAATATTTTGCTATTGCTAATATATTGCTATTTACAAGAATCACTGATTCCAATATCTGGCACGGAGTTCATCTATTTTGCAACGTTCAAAATATTGATAAGATACATTGCCAATTTCTATCAAGGAATATGACTTTTTTCTTAAATTGATTTAATTTTGGTTGTTTAGTATAACGTTAGATTAAATTAATATTTAATTTATAAATGTCACTGCTCTCGTGCACACAATTGCTTATTGTGAATAACGATGGCAAATGGGTAGTGTCATAGCTGTCAGGGAGTCGTATCACTTGTAACAAGTGATGAGTTCCTTAAATCCATAAAGCAAGAGGATACGCGTGCACGTACGGACTACTGTTTTTCTAAAATGTTATTATGACATTTTTAATGCAACATGTTTAGTATAAAAGTAAAAATAGCATAATAATAAAAAATTATGAAAGTCTCAAAAATTCAAAGTTGATTAGTAAAGAATGGATACGCTGCCAATGTCAATGTTAAATATACCTCCTCATGGAAAAATTGAAGACGTTTAGAAGAAAATAATTAGAGAAATATAACGAGTAATCATGGTTCGATACGGTCAGTGCCATTAATTACGGAGTTATTTTAAACGTTCTTGTAGTGTGTAAGTTTATTATGCTCTAATAAACGACTATAAATGCGTAACTGACACAAAAGTAGGAACAGACAAGTAACAATTTTACGACTTCAAATTGGGGGCAATTAGGAGAATGATACGAATCAAGTTCTCGCAACGAGATGTTGTGATATATGTCAATTATGAATCATTGCTTAAAACGATTACACGAAGAGGAAGAAAACTTTCAGCTCAAATAATTTTTGCTATTTGATGTTTTATAATTTTCTTAACAGAAAATATACATACAAGCACACTCGAGAATTAATAATGAATGTCATTGAATAGCAAATGTAACTTAATAACTCAGTAACTGAAGTTAAGTCAATTTGTCCCAAAAAGTCACATTTTTTTCCCTTTTACATCAATTTATAATATAGACTGAAGTTTTGTACTTTCTTAAATGTAATATTAAAAGAATATTGTATAAGTTTAATAAATCGTTGAAATAATTCAGCTGTTATACATAAATAAACTGAATTTCATTCTTCTTTATCCGGTTTTAAATCTTTTCTATACATGAAATTTATTCATTCGTTCAACTTCAAAAATTCTCTATAAGAATTAAATAAACTTTAAATAATATTATGAACTTACTATTTCGTTAAGAGACTGCAGCACTTGTTCTTACGTGGAATTGTAGGGTAACATTTTTAACCCACTGAATGAATATGAAATTGTAAGTGAAGAGTCATTGAAAAGATTACTGTTAAGTCTATAGACCAGTTCAATGTCGAAACTTAAGAATCTTCAAAGAATTCAGCAATAAATGAGAACGATTCATAAAATGTTTTTGGTAAAGGTTATAGTGAACACCTTGAACCAAATTAAAACGATGGTGGACCAGATCTTTCTATAAATTCGTATTAAACTAATTTGTAACTTTTCACTTTGGTCAGAAAAATAATAACAGGAACTGTTTGTATTATTAAGTTGGGCACTATGAATAAAACTATCAAATTGTAACTATGTACTAAGACATACATTAAAGAAATTTTCTTAATTTTTTGATTGCAAAAATAAGGTTCCGAACTTAAAAGTAACACTAAACGTGTTTAATAATAATAAGATTAAGTTCATTCAGATATCCTGTGATATCTATTATAATAAGTGCTCCAGTAAAGTAGTTTATTTAACAATTTCTCGTAAAACCATTTTTATAATTTCAATAATTGTAAAAGAAAAAATCGGAAACAAGTCAGTAGACAGATTCAGTAGTTCTAGTGTTAAGTATTACTCAAGTGAAGAACATAGCTTTCATCTCTGTAGAAAGATTAAGAAAGTTAAATGGTGTGTCACGCCAGTTTGTTATATCGCTAAAATGACTGGGAATTTCCCTTTTGTGGGAAGCTCGACGGTTGTCTAAGGTGAAATTGTCGGGTGGTGAAAGCACTAAACAAAGGAGCACTTGCACGTGTCCCGTCAGACATAGAGGAAGACACTTTACCTTGACCATTTTTGCAGGCGATGGATTCGGGCCGAGGTTTGCGGCTGGTACTAATTCGTGGGTCGAGCCTGCTCGCAGTCGCAACAAGACTCGCCAATGCTCCTGTCCAGCAACCGTTTCGGCCTTCACCGAGACGAGGACCGGCCCGTTCTCTCCGTCCCTTCCGACCAGGTTCACGTGCTCCTGCAAAAAGATCGGAAAAAGTTGAAACGAAGCAAGGCCTTTTACGATCGAGGGCGGTCAACGAGTCGCAATCGTTGGTCCATACGAAATGCGACAACTACCGTTCGTCGAGCGATTTTGTCGATCTTGTCCGCAAGCCTTCGACGTCGGTACTGCACTTCAGGACAAAAAGACAACACTTCTGACATTTTATATTTCGTGGTAAAAACTGGTAAAATTACATTTTTCATGCCATTACTAGGTTTAGGCATTCCTGCATGTATAACATGTTCAATATTATCCACAGTATTCACTTCGACAAAATTTGTAAATGTAATAATTTGCAATGTAAATTTTATAGTGTACAAACGGGAACACGACACATAGTTAATCAAATGTATAATAACATTTTGTGATTTATATTTTATAAAACAGACAATAGATGAATAAAAAAAGGGCCGTGCAAAGTAACCAAGTGCTCGTGAAATACCATATCGTAACTAATAAATGAACACTATTTAGTGGCACAAATATCAAAAGCAACAAACAGAAGTCGTAAAGTTATAATGGATTTATTAAAAGATCCAGAAAATTAGGGAAGAAAGTTCAGGGCAACAATAAAAACGGCATTAAATCCGAAGGTAACTGCCAAACAAATTGCACTCAGAATTGATATGGACCCTAATACGTGAAACGCATTTTAAAAAAGTGTAAGCTCCTAGTAAGAAGAAAATTGCAGAAGAATTCGTATTTAAATGAGTGACATAAAATCAATCGTCTGCAATTTGCAGGAAGCATACATTTATGAAAAAAAATGCTGAAAAGTCATTTTTACGAACGAGACTCAATTTCGAATATGTCAGATAAACCCGATAGTCTCAATTATTATTATCATGATTTGAGGCATGAGGAACACATTTTGCGCAATCGTCAAATGGAAGGGGACGGTGTAATGACTTGATCCGATATTGGTTATTATTGGAAAATGGAAAATTATTGGAAAATAAACGCATGTGCCACAACTATTGCTAAAGGTAAAATCATTTTCCAACATGAAAACGTTGTGGTTCATACTACAAAGGTGGTGAGAAGGAATAACTTTTGTTTAAAAAAAAGAGTTCAAATTTTAGATTGACCAACAAGATCTTCAGGTCTTAACATTAGGTATCAAAAATTAGTTGAAGGAATCTTGTCAGGGTCATATACAAAAATAACAGACAATTTGAAATCGTTGAATGATTTTAAATAGCGTATTCATAAGAAGTAGGAAAAATTGACTCGGAAAAGTATTAAAATATTATATAAATTTTCACCCAACAAAACTACATTAAATGAAAGGAAGGCGCACCAAAATATAAATACAAAATATCATTCACGGATTTGTTAATATTTTAAGTTTCTATACGCATGTGCTATTATTTTGTCCTGCTAGATTTTGACAAAAATGTCATTTTTGTCAAATAGAACTGAACCAGTTGGTAAAATCCAATACCATTTTACTTACATGTATACAGGGTGGAAATTATAAAGCGTTGCAGACGAATATCTCCAAAAATATTCATCATATGCAAAAATGTTTCAGATGAATGTTGTTCAGTACCTACGGGGATATCATGTGGTTGGACTTTTATTATTCCCGGTGGACACTCCAAGGTGAGGTGAAGGTCAACTTTCTTTATTTAAATGGAATGGTATGTTTTTTATCCACCATCAAATAGTACGTTTTACGATAAGTTCAACTACCTATGACTCTAGGTCATTCAAGATCAAACTTTCAGGCAAATGCAGAGAAGGTGTGCCACATGCGATTTTGATGGTCGATCTGGATAGCGTTGTGCATACAAATTAGCAGCCATTCTGTAATTTTATCTGCATTCTCCTAGTACGATAAACATATCAAAACAATTTTGATACATTTCCATTTTCACAACTAATTTAAGTACTATCGTTCAGCGAAGGATACCTTAGCACGAATAGTGATGAAAGTAAACTCACTATCTTGCAGAAGAGCACAGCTGATATTGAACACATGTTATTGTTTTGGTGTGAAAGTTCGAAGGCACGAACTAAAGTGCAAATAAAACGATCACACCTTTTCTGCATTTCCCTGCAAGTTTGACCTTGAATGACCTTGAGCCATCGGTAATTGAACTCATCTTTAAAACGCACTATTTGATGGTGGATAAAAAACATACCATTCCATTTAAAAAAAGAAAGTTGACCTTCAACTCTCCTTGGAGTGTCCACCGAGAAATATAAAAGTCCGACCACATGATGCCCCCCCCCCCCCTCGGTACTGAACGACTTTCATCTGAAACATATTTGCGTATAATCAATATTTTTGGAGATATTCGTCTGTAACGCTATATAATTTCCACCCTGTATATGTTATTAAATGTATCCTGAAATAGGACATAGAAACATATTTCAGTTGCAATGTGGAAATGCATTAAAATAATGTAAATCTTAAATTGTGCTATCTTTTTGTTACGGAGTGCATTTAACCAGGGAACATCGCTAGATGACAAATTACTTTTGAAAGAACAATGATTGGAAATTCAAGTGTCTTTTACTCGGAGAACTCAGGGACACGGAGACTGGAATTAAACAGAATGAGCCTAGCCGAATAAGATGGTCAAACATGCCCTTAGAGGTTTTTCAATGACCATTGAACCATTCGAAAGCTGATCGAGAAAAACCTTAAATCACATTTGCTACGTAAAATAATTGCTTGTTTCGATGTAATAACGTTAAAAATTGCTTAATATACACCTGCGGTAAAACCAACAAGTGAAACTAACCTCTTCACAGCAAAAACAAGTGAAACTAACCTCTTCACGTCGAAGCAATTTGGTTTTCATTGTTTTTGATAATGATCTCCCACAAGAAAAAATCTAAAAAAAATTGACGACACTGCCGGTTATGGTACTATGTAGGGGAACTAAACAGCAAAATGACGTGTTTTCATATTTTCGAGAAATCTACATTTTTCCGATGTTTTGGGCGTTTTTCATTTTTTACGGGCACAGTTTGAAACAAAAAAAATCTGAAAGAATTCTTAAAAATGTGCCTTAGGACCCAAAATATTCCACATTTTTTTCAGAATCTTATAAAGCATCAAAGAGCGGAAAATGCGTGCAAAAGCGCGAAATCTAATTTACCCTCTAACTACCCTCACGGGCAAGCTAGGGGATTAAAATTTTACTGAGAGTGGTTTTTCTCGATCAGCTTTTGAATGGTTCAAGGGTCATTGAAAAACCTCTAAGGGCATTTTTGACCATCTTATTCGGCTAGGCCCTTTGTTCACTCCATGAAGGATTCTATCAAAATCAAACTAAAATAAAGACGTAAATAATTGTATTACGTTGTTACATATGAAATGTCCGATTCATAACAGTAGCTTTAACAAACCATATATTTTCCCTAAATAAAACTTTTTGATTAAAGTAAGCATCCTTCTAATCATCATATTTTGTCAACAATTTTTGAACTTTTTCTATCATTGACTAATACTGCGTTCATTTACTACCACATTTTGACGAAACATCACATAATGTTGTCGTCGTATTCTCTCAAAGCCCGCTCGAGAGCAAAATCAAACCGAATAGCACACCTGACCCGATATACGACGAAAGCCGGTCCCGAGCCTTCGCCTTATATTGAAACAAGACTGCACACGACGATCACATTGACTGATATTGAAATAAACTTTATTTAAAAGTAATGTAGGATATGTAAATAGAAACCGAAGATAGGATTTAAAAAATTAGCATTAAATTTTTAAGTGATATATGTATAATAAACGTGTAGATTATAATATTATTTCTTGATTAAAACACTTCATGACATTTGCAATCTGAAATCAGACATTTCATATGCAATTAGCTAATATTTTCTTTAAATTCGTTTTGTTACGTTCCTTTGTACTTTTAACGTGTAAATATAAATCTAGCTCAGTTTTCTAGACCCAATTCACGGCTCACGAAAGCGTTGCACTTCAGGCGCATCAATTACACCAGAAATAAGAACAAGAGGAATGCACGTATGCAGATACAATGAGTTTACAAATTTACGCGACGACGTATCAACGAGGAAAATATAGTAATTACGCGGAACAATCTTATCCTACCATCATTTGAAGAACTATAATTTCTACGTGTTATGTGAGATGATTATTAAAGATTTTGTACACTTATGGTACGTAAAAAGATCTAGAACGATACCATGCCCTTGTGCAATAACTAGACTGCGAATCTTTATGCAAAAGTAAGATTGTTTGACCAATTACAAGAAATACAAGCCTAATCAAAATTGGCATTGACGTTCTTAAAATCTTTCAATCTGTCTACTGCTTTTAGTTGCACCTACTCAGTTTTGTCATAAATGCATAAAATCCGCAGTCTAGCAATAGCACATACAAATAAATTCCAAGTAATATATTTGTAAGAATAAAGAATGGGAATAGTTATTTTATTTCTGGTTTTATTTTATTTTATATTTTATTCTGCTGTTTGTTTCTGCTAGTACAATGGCGTTAAGTCGAGAATTTTTAGACACTCGTATCTATGCAATAATTAGTATGTATCTGTAGAACGCTCAAAATGAATGCAACTTGTGTGTATAATATGTTACGAGGTACTGTCGTAAGAAAAACTGTTATCGGTTGAAATTTTATGTTCTCGTTGGAGGAGTTCCACATTTGTAAAAATATGGCAACTCTGGGAAGTGTTGATACATAGTACTATGATGCCGGGTGTATTCCACGGTGAATTCTTTTTCATGCGCGCCAGACACAAACTCTTGAACCCATTGCTCTTGTAATGTTGTGCATAAAGGGACACAGAGTGGAGGAAGTAACGGAGGGAGGTTCAGTGGGGAAAAGTTCTTAAGTTACGGAGTTTAGGTTGGACAGCGACAAGACTGCTGTATCACATGAGTGAAAATGTCACTTCGTCGTATTTCTATTTTCCAATTTATAAAGAGTATGTATGACATTTACAAAATGAACGTTTCACAGCATAATTTCTTATATACAATATGGTGACCCCGTTTTCGCAATATTAAGATCCCTTCATCAAAATTTTGAAACGTAGAGCAACACTTTTTTACTCACAAAAAGAAAATGTGCTGAACCTTTTTTTAACTTGTAAAGACAATTTTCCAATGAAGTTTACAGAACATTGCAATTATATTGGTAAATCAGGAAACTACAGAAATCATGTCTCTTCTATTTCTATTAATTCTTAATTTTATTCATTGCATTTTTGAGTCTTTCGATGGTAGATACATACTAGCGCGCTCATATTCATCAAAAGGAATCTTCGCAATTTTCTTTTTTAATTTTAATGATTGACATTGTCCCTGTCACAATTTTTCAAGATAAAAACGGTATAGTTTATGTAATCTCAATTGCAGAAATAGATTTTACAAATTGTGTACATAAAAATGTAAACATAAAAATCTAAACCTGTCTTCTTCTGCTGCTCTTCAGTTAAGTTAAGTGTTCATTAATTATATAGATTTTTAAGGAAATTATAAATTTGTAAATAACATTGTACTGGACGATCACTTTATTTGAGCACATCATACGTATCTATGTTTTTGTGAAATATCGTTGAAAGTTTCAAGAAGAACCATTTGGTCTTGTAAGTAAAAGACATAAACTCTAATGGAACCAAGTTTTTCTTGTTCTGTCTTGGCATACTTTTACCGGACGCTACAGTTGACGAGCAAGTCCGTTCGTTACGAGAAGGAAGGAAAACCTATTCTTGAAATAATCTGCAGTCTACACTTGTAGACTCTACAGTATTATTTGCTCGATATCAAACTTAGAACTCGTATTACATACTATTTTATGATATTGTGACACAATTTCCATCACATTTTTGGAGTCTTATTCTTATATCGACAAAATTCCTGTATTTGACTAATACAATATTCCTTAATATTACTTTAATAGTTACTTATAATATTACGGCAGGTGTTACGAAATTTCTGCAGTTATTGCATAAATTAGAATTATATAAATATACTTAAGGAACTTGATTTATGCTTCTATTACGTTTACACATAAAATACATATCTATGTTTAAAAAAATATTCATTGACTATGTTATTTGTAATTTTATCAATTCTCTGTAATTATTACTTCAAAGTCATCCATAATCTCCAAATTTTATCACGAAAATATGATTTTTAATACCTCTTGTTTGCGTACTGTTAAATATTGAGAATAAAATATTCTTCAGCATATCATATAAACCATAATTTTGAAAACAAATATTGCCAATGTATTTTTAATTCGAAATAGTTCAATTACTTTCATAAAATCACTCTGTTATAATTGGTTGCCTTAGTCTGGCTGTATCATTTGTAATTTGCAACTCATACAAATCACATTCGTTGAACTATATATGTATAATCAGCTTCTTCTTCTACTTTTCCTTCCTTTAATTCTTGTATAATCTTTGATGGCGTCACGCTTGAGCGGTCGACGTTATCGTGCGTCGCTGACATATGTATTTACGACTGTTCCTCGATGTTCTAACTATTAGTTCCTGATCAGCAACTTCTTGTAGAAAGTATTTAAATATATTATAATGTAGTTGGTGAAGTTAGAAACAACATAACCTAGTTGCTTTTTCTTGTGAATTGAGACATTGATGGAACTACATTATCTATATCCATGTATAATAATTCATCTTTTTTCTCATTATCAATGCTTCGTTACCAACGCATCTAAAACATAATAATTACCGACTACCAAAACTTCAAAAATGTACTGTTTGATAATAAATATTATTTTATTCAATTCTGCACACCTAAATGTATTAAATAAATGTAAGAAAAATACAATTGAGAAACGAAACGTCATTTTTCTGTGCGCCATTTTTACTGTTGAAGTATATTACTACTTCATGTTCAGCTTATTAAATATTAAACTAAATTAAACTCATATTGAACAGATTTCGATGTGCTTGTTTTAAAAAATTGAAGTATATAAGACAAATATGTGCAATACAAAATGTATAAGGACGAGAAAAATTCGTAAGAATTGCTTTTGATAAAAAGGATTGTCTTTACCTATATGTTGGGAACTGTTTTTTTTATATTTGAAAAATGAGTAGAAAGTGCCGACTTACACAGTATCTGATCTCACCAATTCAATTGGAGAAAGCGTACTTGGCACCCTCTTGCTTCTATAATAGTATTATAATGTATCATCGTCATTATGGACCGTTTATTTTGAAAGTGGTATAAGTCCATTTTTTGAAAAATATGAGAAAACGAAAAATTTAAAATATTCATTTGTTTTAATCGATTGAAATTTTGTTAATATATGAAATTGCATAATAATTTATTTTGAAAATGGTATAACCTGTCAACAGTTTACCAATAATATAATCAAACAGAAACAAGCACTAGTAATCAAAACCAGGTGGCAGCGAATGTAATCCTAACATTTGTATTTGAAAAAATATTGCAAAGAATGGATGTGAACAAGTTGTCTGAATGCACATCAGTGATGCACTCTTATTAATATAAATTAATAATAGGTTTACATTTATATTGGGTTGTATCAAAGTGTAAGTCGCAGATTGAAGAATATATTACTTATTGTTTTAAAATTGCTTAAAATATTGCTGCAAAAATTTGAAAATATCACATTAACAATTTTATACATAAAATTCTTCGACCACTTACATGCGAAAAATATAAGAATATGATGCAATTATTGATGATCCAAAATGAAAAATAGAATTAATCTCATAAGCATCCCGCAGCAATAAATAAATAAATATTACAATTAAACAATAGTGTTTTGTTTCCACTGTTTCTATCTATAAACAGAGATAGATTAAACCATAAATATACACTTTAAGGAAGTTAATCCTCTAAAAACCTATTTGTATAATGAATTTAAATCTATTTAAACACACAGAGACATGAACAACTTAAGTAGACCTTAGGATTTTTCAATCGATGGAAATGCAAGCACTTTATTATCTCAAAACAACGAAAAATTAACTTATACAACTTTCAAAATAAACAGTCCATTTCTTATTCAAGAATATTGCAAAATCGAGAGCTCATGCTACTAAAAACACAAATCTTCTGTATTATACCTATATGATGTTTTGTACATTTTTTTTACTTTTGCATCTGACGGGCATTTAAAAATCAGATATAATCAAGAATTTGTTTCAGTATTTGTAATACTTTCTTTTTAGAAAAGTTAATTCATAATAGACTTATTTATTGATTTACGATATGGTAAGGTAGAAAGTAGCTTGTAATGATCGCAAATATTGAATTAATTCTCAAATGATACTGGAAAGATTAAGTTACATTAAATAAGAGTTTTTCTGTATTTCACTACCTATTT
Source organism: Sphecodes monilicornis (assembly GCA_913789915.3). Classification (NCBI taxonomy): domain Eukaryota; kingdom Metazoa; phylum Arthropoda; class Insecta; order Hymenoptera; family Halictidae; genus Sphecodes; species Sphecodes monilicornis. The sequence goes on from OU565292.1 coordinate 4,053,191, forward strand.
CACTTCCTAGACATTATTTGTAGATTTTTACGGTTTTAATTACTGATAAGTTTTAACGATACACCTTACAAAAAATTCAATAATTATGCAACCAGTTACGTTTACTAAAATTACTTTTACTGCGTACTTCCAATATGTCACATCTCATTTACATTGCAAGCAAACTAGAATAATAAGATATTGGACATTGGATATTGGTTCCAGTACAAACGAATTATAATATCATTATTCAGTGCTATAAATAGTTGATGTTTCAATAACTCTGTATGAACAACTCGAAACGAATAAATTTCGAATTGTTTTATCATTCAGGTAAATATTAAAAGTTGAACATTATAATGACAAACACAGGAATTGTAATCGAATCACTTCTTTGCTCGAAATCATATTAGATGAACTAATAATTATTTTTACGAACATCAAGTATACACTGTTTTATTGCTATTTACATGAATTGCACGTTTCTTTACTTAATCAAAGAAACGGAAGATGCATTTAATTTAGCATGTAATGTCACATGATTAAAATAATACAGAATTATTAACTGAAACACCTGATACAGTATTTCATGACCCTGACACAGTTAATGTTCAGATGATACTATTCTTTGACTTGTGCCGAACGTAGAAAAGAACAGCGGTCGCCGAAAAGTGTGACATACAGTATTTCATCGATAATTGTCCACAACACGGGTCTGCGCAGGGACAATTATGAGCGAGGGATATTATTGTTTGCGGTTTGCCGAACGTAGAGAAGGACAGCCGAGCTCGAGAGGCCTCGGTCACCGAGAAATGTAAACATACCTAATCCGAAGTTCCAACTTCTCTATTAATCATTATTTTTTTATGGGACTTCGATGGTCATATTTGTGGCATTTTTCTAATAAAAATGATACCAAATATGATATAATTCCGATGACATTTACTTGTGTAATCGACGATTAAAATTTCGGGCGCGAGGAAGAATAGCGTATCGGAAAGAAAGAGACGCCGAGAGTCGCAGTCGGCGGCACAGTTCAAAGGCTCGCGCGTCCTCACAATGTATTACCAAGGAATAACTTTTTCATTATTACTTATTTTTTTATGAGACTTTTTCTAATAGATTTGTGACATTGTTCTGATTAAAATGATACCAAACACGATATAATTCGGATCATACACAGGTGTATGGTCATTATGTATAGGTCAGGTACACAACATCGGTGAGGCAACAGTAATGCAATGACGACACTTTTTCGTTTTTAATTAATCTTTTAGGAGACTTTTACCGTCATATTTGTAATATTTCTCTGACCAAATTTTTCTGATTATACATACATATCTATTTTTTTAATTGACGATGGAGCAAGTTTTGGTGACAGACAAAGACAGTAAATATTAAAGAAAGGGACACTGCAAGTCGCATCGTCTCGTTGAAAATATATTGAATAATACGAACAGTTGCAAAATATGTCCGGTCCCATAAATTCACCGTACAACACTTGTCGGCCCTTCGTTGCAAATTGCATCTACGTGCTTAAATCAAAAATGTAAATCCGTCACCGTAAAACCTCGACATTGGTCTTTCCGGATTTTCTTAGGTTTTCTCTTCTCTGCATTCTTACTATGCATGATTGACCAATTCACAGAAGACAGGACGGTTAATGTAGATGTAGCTGAGGTTCTGCCCGTTTTCAAAGTCGCAAAATGTCCCAGTCAGGAGAGTGTGTCTTTAATGTCTTTATCGTTTAATCTCTTTGTCTGTCACCAAAGCTTACTCCATCGTCAATTAAAAAAATAGATATGTCTATATAATCAGAAAAATTTTGATCAGAGAAATATTACAAATATGATGGTAAAAGTCTCCTAAAAGATTAATTAAAAATGAAAAAGTGTCGTCATTGCATTACTGTTGCCTCACTGATGTTATGTACCTGACATACATAATGACCATACACCTGTATATGATCCGAATTATATCGTGCTTGGTATCATTTTAATCAGAACAATGTCACAAATCTATTAGAAAAAGTCTCATAAAAGAATAAGTAATAATAAAAAAGTTATTCTTTGGTAATACATTGCGAGGACGCGCGAGCCTTTGAACTGTGCCGCCGACTGCGACCCTCCGCGTCTCTTTCTTTCCGATACGCTATCCTTCCTCGCGCCCGAAACTTTCATCGTCCATTACTCAAGTAAATACCATCGAAATTATATCTTATTTGGAATCATTTTCATTAGAAAAATGCCACGAATATGTTGGCCAAAGTCCAATAAAAAAATAATAAAAAATAAAGAACTTTTGTCACTGGGTTAATTGTTGTTTTCACACCGACATACTCGACCCGTGTTATGTTACACTTCTCGACGACCGAGGCCTCTCCAGCTTCACGGACCCTCACGGGGTATACCCGGCAGAACAAAGGATTGTTTTGCGACGATTATTGTTCAGAATTTCACGACAATTAACGATGAAATACTGTATATCTTTACGAGATACTGTAAATGAACTATCGTTGCAGTATAAAGCTTTTTCACGAAATCATAATAATTCTACTAGTCATGCTCACCTTTCAGATTTCCTGTTCCCTTTGATGTCTACATTTTAACTCATACTTTCCGACGAAATATGAGAAAAAATGTCGAGTCAGTTGTGAATACAGTGGATCCGAAAAGAATTTGAACACTAAATTCCCAATTTGCAAAAAATCGTCGATATTAGAACTATGATAATTTCGTTAAAAGAAATAGTACAACAATGAGCCTAGTCTCATTTTAAAGCCTGAGACTTTTACTTTCGCAAACTATCATACATTTTTACCCAAGACCGCTTTGCGTGATGCAACGGGTAGAAAACTGAAGAAATGTTTTTCCTTGAAAATGTCACCAATTTAAGCGTCTTGAAAAGCGTTGAAAACTGTTTTGGTGAATACATTAATGCTGGATTTGAAGATTTAAGCCTCCATTTTGCAACGATGTAAAAAAAACTTCATGTATGATTTTTGTTCCTCGGTTTTTTTTTTAAGTTGCATCAACTTCACAAGAGTTATTAGCAACAACAAGCTTAGAATTAGGTGGTCATTTATAATTTAGATTCGGTTGTTTTGTAAAACATTTGGAAAAAAGATTGTAAAACCATTTTTAAAACGTCGCGCTGTTGCAAAGGGGAGGTTTTAACCTTCAAATCTGTGGTGAATTCTACCACAAAAAAAATTTCCAATGTGTTTTGGGAGATTCCATGCACATCATTTTTGTTTTAAATTAATAAGCTTTAAGTTTTAAAATAATTTATTTTCGTACTATTGTCTTTTACGAAATTACCACAGGTTAAATATAGACAATTTTTCACAAATCAGAAATTTAGTGTTCAATTACTTTTTGGATCCATTGTAAGTACATGTCTGGGGGTAATAGAAAGAGGAAATATCTACGCATTAAATTCTAGAAAACGACGGGAACGCCGGAAGAGGAGCAGACCCGGAATACCAGCTATCACAAAGCACCGTTTCGTATACTAATTACACGAAAGGGCTGTCTATGTATTCTCGTTTCAGCGCTTCATCTATCCACACCTCGGGTGTTATTTCCGCGTTAAGCGTAATCACAAAGTATGGGTGGAGGCGAACGATTTTAAGAAAAAAACAATTTATCTGCTTTCCCAAAAATTTACGGTGTATCAGTTTGTTGGAATAAATTGGAAACCTTTTATAATATATATTTTCATTTGACTTCGAAAACATTTAAAATTCTTCTGACGATCTAAGATGTCCGATATGATTAATAAGTAAAACCATTTACGCCATTTTCTGTTTGAAATACAATAGAATAAACAAGCACGTTGTACATTTTAACTAAACTGCAATCAGCACTATTCGTTGCGGTAAAGTAATTTAAAAGTTACATGTAACGTGTTTGCTACATAAGTAGGTGGAAATATTTAATCGCGGTCCACGATAAAGAGAATTAAGTATACCTTCATATAGTTCTTAACCCGTTAACTGCTTAAAAAATGGCAGATTTTTGCCTAATGACGAGTATACTCGTCATGTAAGAGAATGCGCGTTGTAGTATGAAAAAAGCACAAAAATATTGCTAACTTAAAAATAATTATGCACACGCGTGCACGTTCTTAAAATGAAGCAAAGTAATTAACATTGCGCAATTTGTTGTGGATCAAAAGTTAGACGCTGCACTTGTCCATTTTTACGCAAACTTTAATCGATCCATTTTGAAAGAATACAAAATTTGAAAAATATATTGGAACAATTTTGAATATTTTATAAACTAACGATCATTTCAGACTTGGGGACCATGTTGATGTTTTTTGGTTATTTTTAAAAGAAGCGGGAGAAATTATGAAAGGAACGTTATTTATATTCATTTCCAGAGCTGTTTATAATAAATTTTGACTGACATTTATTTGATTTCTTAGAGGAACGAGTTTTACAACTTTTGATCATTCTCGTTTTAAAACCAATTTAACATCTGGCGAACTTTCCTTGTTAGAAATTTCAATTGAATTTCTTGATAATTGTTATTATACAGTTTTGATGTATGATCCACTTATGTTTGATACACTTGGTATGTTTTTATTCATTGACTAGATAAATTATTATGTAAATTTATACCCATGCATACATTAAGATAAAACATACATTTTAAACATGTAAACTGCAGATAAATATTAAGTACTTCTTAACTTTATTTTTAGTATATGTATAATGACATACAGAAAGAGAGTATTTACCTATGTACGCGAGGAACTTGTGTCGCATAATTATAAGGATGAATAAAATTTATATTTAATCTATCCAGTTTTTACACACAAGATATTTCTATCATATAGTACTTTCCTGGAATACAAACATTTCCAGATTTTTCACATAGATACAAATCAGAATGAATGCTGTATAATCACATTTCTCATCTCACAATCATTACCCATTTGCACTCGAAAGGTGATTGTGCGCCATCACTAAAGATTATCACACCATAATTCGAAACATTTTCACATTACTAAATGAGTTTGTATTTAATAAATTGTTAAAAACAAAAATGTTCAATACGAAAGTAATTATTGAATACTTCTCCCAGGGGTGGTAGTCGAAATGTTTATACTTTTAGAGTTATGGAGAGAAGCGAAATTAATTTTTATACACGCTGTTGCTTCATTTTATAAATTTTTATGTGGATGCCAATTTTTGCTGGATCATAAGATATATTCGGTAAGAAATCCCTGAGGTAGTGGTAGCGTAACGTCATCAATTATAATTTCTTTGTTTTCGGGTGTCACGTGCCCTAAGCGCGCAGAAAAGATTCAAGAGAACGGAAGAGTTGTATTTTTTGGTATTCCGTTAGAGTTCGTGGTGTTGGGATAACAAACAAAATAAGACAGATAAAATCGCATGGTGCAAAAGAGAATCTGACCGTGAACGGCGCAAGTTGAACTTAGTACACCCATACAAACGATGTGAAGGACGGAGCGGGGACTGATGAGGAAGAGGGCAACCGGAAGAAAAGTGGTGGAGGTATGTTAAAGCGGCTCAGGTTGAAAATCGGGGATGTCGAAGAGGAGAGGAGAGTCCCTGTTTATATAGGAATTCCTTCTAGACCTAGAGTATGAGAACGTTCCCACTCCCACGCCCGAAGTGCTCTTTTCCTTTCCCTGCGCTCCACTCCTTCTCCTTTTCCTTCTATCTAACCCCATCCTCCTTTTCTGTATGCACTCGCCATTCTATAGGTACATCTACTTGCTCATACTTATTACCATGCTCTATCTACAGGGTGATTGCAAAATAACTACAACTTAACGAAGAGGGGTAGTTTGCTCTTAGCGATCCCGTACTTCTGTAAGATAAATACTACTGCTTCTTATATTCCATATCCTGTAAAATGGTTTCTCTAGGAAACTATACAAGATGCCTCAGAACATTGTTTTGGGCAGTTGAATAAGATGCCGCAAAAATGGCATTTTGCAAGATGGACCAATAACTATGACCACCGTGAATATTTCCGCTATTTGTAATCCTATGAAAAAATAATAAATACTCATCTTGCATGGTATAGAGAGGGAAATATTGTGATAAAACATTTTTTATATGAGTGAAGGCGTTTCGGAGATTTCAAGGTCACCTTGATTTCTTTAAATGGAATGACCTACTTTTTATGTCGTGAATCGATAAATTATTAAATTCTGCCTAAAAATGTATCGACCTTAATATGTTCTAAAACTAATAGTTAACCTAATAATGCCAGTTTTGTGTATACCATTTTTTTCATATTATTGCAAATAATGGAAAGGTTCAAGGTAGTCATAATTATTGGTCCACCCCCGGTTGAATATGGATGCTATAATAGACAGGTTTTAGCCTCCTAGAAGTTAGCCCCCCACTTGTTGAAATAAATAATTTCAACGGTTGTGCTGAGTTGTGCTAAGTTTGTGCTATATTGTTCTCGAATATTATAACAATAATATAAACAATAAGCCTAAAAATTGAGAAAAACTATTTTTTTTAGTAGCCCCCCACTTTCGTTTTTTTCAATGTTCTCAATTGTGCTAAGTTGTGCTAGGTTGTGCTAAAATTGTGCTCGAATATTATAACAATAATATAAAAAATAAGACCAAAAATTGAGAAAAACGACTTTTTAGTAGCCCCCCACTTTTCGTTTCTTTCCATTTTCTCAATTGTGCTAAGTTGTGCTAGGTTGTGCTAAGATTGTGCTGAAGTATTACTTGATAAAAATAATAAATAAAGAAGTTATGGTAAATAATCGTTTTGGACATGCAATTAACGTTTAAGATAGTAACAGTTATCCAAACAGCATATAATCATATATCTGAATTGTGCTAACCTAGCACAAGTCAGCACAACTTTCGTTTTCGCGAGCACAACGATATTAAGGGCACTTTACTCTTGCTCGCGGCCCTTCGCGGTGGACACTATATCATTAATTTGACTTTCTAGGCTAGCGCAACTCAGATATACAATATTATGTTTGTCGGATGACCAGAAAGTCAAATTAATATAGTGCCCACCACGAAGGACCGCGAGGAAGAGTAAAGTGCCCTTAATATCGTTGTGCTCGCGAAAACGAAAGTTGTGCTGACTTGTGCTAGGTTAGCACAATTCAGATATATGATTATATGCTGTTTGGATAACTGTTACTATCTTAAACGTTAATTGCATGTCCAAAACGATTATTTACCATAACTTCTTTATTTATTATTTTTATCAAGTAATACTTCAGCACAATCTTAACACAACCTAGCACAACTTAGCACAATTGAGAAAATTGAAAAAACGAAAAGTGGGGGGCTACTAAAAAAAATCGTTTTTCTCAATTTTTAGGCTTATTTTTTATATTATTGTTATAATATTCGAGAACAATGTAGCACAATCTTAGCACAACTCAGCACAACTGTTGAAATTATTTATTTCAACAAGTGAAGGGCTAACTTCTAGGAGGCCAGGTTTTATCGTTTAAAACCTTGAGTTTGAGAATATCCGATTTGTAAATGTGTCAAATACGGTATAGTTTTGCTAGTTCCCAACAAAATGTGTTCAAATTCAATCATTTTGAAAATGCTGTTCTAGAAACATATTTTATTATACATTTGAACTTATTTTCAAGTGTATTGAAGTGTATTTAGTATAGGATCAAATAAGTACATGCGAACTCGATAACTATTTCAATTTGATTTTTTCAAGAATAAAGATTCAAACGGGAAAATTTTATTGCATGTTTCTGATTATTGTATTGTTTCTTCCCAATCACTTCTTTCTCGGTTATGTTAATTACGATCATAGATTCGTTAGAAATACAAAGTATCATAATAATTCTTATTAAAGAATGTCATTTTTGAAGACAGAAAAGTGTTTGAAAAAATGTTTCGGTACTTGTTACTTAGTAATGAAATTCTTAAACTAGTAAGTTCAAACAAAAAATGGCTGCAATTTCTTTTTTACCTTGAATCTATTAAAGTATTAATTATAAGCGATGAAATTACATTCAACGTTGGTATTTCGTGAAAACTAATCAATACCATTCTCTAAGTTGTACACGCAAAGTTTTAAGACAGAGTAACTCATTGAAATTTCTATTTATCTATGTTTTTCTATTACGAATTTTCATATCCATTACTATGCGGTAGTAGTTAAGACCAACGTAGTGGCACTACATTGCTCTTGATTATTCTACGATTAAGATGGAGCACAATCAAACAGTAAATTGCAGTACGTAGATACGGTAATTAAAGATAAAATCTAGCAATCACTGTTATCAGCAATAAAAGTGTAGGGGAAGATCTATAACAACAATATTCAGGATAATTCCGCATAGATGAATTCAAAATAGTAATTATGTACTATTGACATTATTGTTTAAATACGTGTTGTTTTTAAATGCGTGTAATTTTTCAAAGATATTTGTTTGAATGCGTGTTGTTTTTAAATGCGTGTAATTTTTCAAAGATATTTAATTTGGCAGCAGTATACATTTTTGAACAATTCACTTACAAATTTAGAAAATTAAAATTATAGCTTGGAGTACATTTTTTTCAATTTTTTTCAAAATTGTACAGTTATCTCAGTTGAAAGAAGTAAAATGAATGAACCAAAATAATTAATTTAATTAAATTTATTATTTGTTTACTACGAAAATCATCAAAAATATTATGGTTATCTTGTAAAACTTGTTAAAATCGATTACTTCGTGAAACTCATTGCTAAATGTCGCATCAATTTTTTAGTGAATCTTACAGAGCTTATAGTTATATGATTTAAATTTTAAGATGTGAAGAATAATAAAAATTTACAAAAAAGAAGAGAAAATTATCCACAGAATAAAACTATCAAAATTTACCTTACTTTCATTGGTATTATACATATCGGTTTTCAAAATAATATATGAATTATACATAAATAATGGCAATACAATATTTATGCCAATACCGCAGAGATTGGTCAATAAAAAGTATTGATCGATCATTTGCATTCATAATATAGAAATTATAAAGTATCAAACAATTAATATTCACTCAGTGTTGTGCGGTTTATATCGTGTTAATTCAATATTATTCGAGCTTAATGAACTGTTCTCTGAATAGTTCTTGAAACTCCAATAATGCATGGAAACATTATATCCCGGAAATACTTATAGATTCGCTTCAATTTCTGTGAAAATTGTAACAATATACCGCGATGCAAGTGCAACACGCAATGCCTCACCATGTCATGCCACATGAAAGATGTTTAACACGTTGACCCTCGCTCTCAAATCGATGATGGACGACAAAAGCAACATTTTTTGGTTAATTATTTAATTCTTGGGGAGTTCAATAAACCTACCGAAGAAAAATATTATTTTTTTTAACAAATTTTCCTAAAAATTGGCGGACCTCTATACCTGTCATTTGCATCCACAATCCCAGGCACTGGACGTCTGTAGACGACATTTACGTCAACGTGTTAATAATGTAATGTCATAATATTATTATTAATTGCCTTTCGAGTTTTTGACATTTTACTGTCAAAGCACTCGATTAAAGCTTAACTGTATACATTTAGTATAAATCTCCTTAACAATTAGGTTCAATAGTATTGGAAGAACTTTTAAATATAACTGTATACCATTTCATCAATTTTCATTAATTTGTACTATGTGGAGTCAATCGATTTAATAAACAAGCAGCTCATTTCATATTCAATAATATCTATGGAAAAAATTCAGTCATTTTCATTATGGATTATATTAAACAATATATTCGTGCCAAAATGTTATCAACCTGCATTCAATTAAAAAATAAAACAATTATCAAATTACATAAACGTAAAAAAAGTGAAATTTGTCAAAAAATTCGCATTGTTGGAAACTCCGTTATTCGAGGAACACTGTAATTGTGAAATAATCAAAATATGTATATGTATCATTGTATATAGTGGCGAGCATGTCAACGAAACAAACGGTTATTAGACGATGGTTTTGTTATTTTGTCACAATTTGGTATTCAATTTAATAGCCACATAAAACAAGAAATAATTTTCTACTTTTATTGTAAAACGCATGTAAACAGATAAATGTATTTAGCAATTTCGTAAATTAGAAATATTGTAATTGGAGAATTTTCAACTATCTGATACTTTGGATATTAAAAGTTCGAAAATATGTTCAATATTCATTTGTTTGAAAAAATGAAGAATGTAATGTCAAATGGTTCATTGTGAAAATAAATAGCAACACAACTTCTGACAAAAGATTTATTAAATTAAGGGAGCGACAAAATACTGTTACGAAACTAGACAGGTCGTACATGATTGTACAAATAAAGACACCCCTCTGAAATATAACAAACTATTTTCACAATTTCACTAGACAGCGGATCTTTATGCAAAATAAACATTTTCTGAGTCAATTGTAAGAACAGAGATTCAAGAAAAATGTATTTTCTAATTAAAAAATTTTAATAAATTGAAAGGAATGTAACAATATTCCTAAATTCTTTGAATGTCTTTACAATTTGATATTACAGTTAGTCATTTTTACTATAAATGCATACGATCCGCTGTTTCGTTATGATCATAAGCGTTTTTGTGTGTATTTAACTCTAGTATTTGTTTTTCGAAGCGTTTAATTTGATGCTTGTCAGGATACATATAAACAAATTAAACTATCGTGATTGAATCTTGACATTCCATTTGGGGTAAAACAGGAACATAATCATCGAATAAAAACGATTTAATAAACCAGTAGAAAAAAATGTGTATCCCACAAAGTAAATAGACTTTAAGCAAGAACAAACGAAGAGAGGATGTTTTTATCAGAGACAAAATAAATATTCTTGAACTGAAGATGGTAAGACATTACTTGCGACCATTTAATCCTAGAATCTATAGAAGGATGGATTGCGAGTTTAGAGTTTAGAATGTCAAGATTGAGCTCACGTGTATAAACTATAAACCGGAGGTGATGACTAAGCCAAAGTCATTGTTTATATTTGCGATATGTGTAAATAGTTGCGGCTCATCTTGTCTAAAATCATTTTTTCATTGAGTTAAACAAATTTTTAGATATTTTGATAGACAGTTTACGTATAAAAGCCGCTTAGATTCTCTATTTAGCAAATTTACATATGTATATGAGCCGTTCATACACTAAATCGATTAACTACTATTCGAGTTTTTTCCATTTTTCTGCCAAAATACATACATGATTAGCGATAAAATTTTTCTGTTTAAAACAAATTTCCTTAATAAGCATATACATATTTATAAGGAATACATACAGGGTGTTCATTTGAAAACTTTCCAGCCGAATATCTCAAAAAGTATGAAAGATATTAAAAAAGTGTAAAACACGTGTCAAAGCATTTCAAGGGGGAAAGAGGGGGGCAGTATCAGTTTTTATTTGGGTGGCGTTTGCAAGGTCATTTGAAGGTCAACTTTGTTTTTCAAATGGAAACCTATATTTTTTATTATGGTATCTTATTATACCTAAAAAGACCAGCAATTTTCGTAGGATACTTTTTAAAAAGGTTGTAAAAATCAACTTTTACTATTTTCTTCACGATTCCTGCCACTTACGATTTTCTTAAATTTTGTATACACATCACTTAGTAAACTAATTCTTCTAAGTTTTTGAAAAAAAACGTTGTTGGTCCACTTTTAAAAAATTTATACCATTTCAAGGGGTGCATGAAGACTTTTGTGACTGACTGTTTCTCCTGAATGTACCACAAATATCGCAATTCGTAAATAGTCATTCGATGACATCCTTAACGAACTTCTTTTGCAACCCGAAAAACCAGTCGCAAAATGGAAGCAAGAACCAGTTAAATATTTACCTGCTGTGATAGCATCGGATAAATGAATTGAAATCAAGCAAGCTAAAGAAAGAGAAACGGAAACTAAAGACGAGAAAAAAAAACAGAAGAAAATCAAAATATTAAAGCAAGGAACTTAGAAGAAAGCAGAGAAATTAAATCTGTTGTTACAAAAAAATGTTGTACATTTGTCATATTATTTTTTCAGGATTGTACAACATTAGTACAAATTAAAAGCTGCAATTCCTAGTGTTTGTAATTACCAATTTCACAAATGGCCTCATATGGAAAGATGGCCAACCAAAGAGTACTACTGTGGCCACAAATGGTGTACAAGGATCTTCTCCGATAATGCAATAATTTCAAAAATTATTATTATTATTACAATCATTTATTATTACTATTATTATGAAAAAATTATTATTATCGTTAAAAAATTATTATTGTTATTTGGGACTACACTGACATGTTTTTCACATTTGTGGACCTATTTATTCATTAGTTATACAGTTTCGTCGCGATGAGTGCTAAAAGGCTGTTTAAGATAATGGCAGTAAAATGACCCTCTTACTGCGGGGTATAACCCCCGCTCGAGTCGGTCGAGAAATTACAACATGATACGGGTCAGGTATATCGGTGAGCAAATACTAATGTAAGAACACGACCATTTTGTTTTTAATTACTTTTTCATGAAACTTTTACCAACACATTCGTGACATTTTTCTGATTAAAATGGTAGCAAATATGACATAATTCGCTGCATAATGTTCTAGGTACGTTTGCACTTTAAAAACTTATTATCGTCAATTAAACAAATAAATGTGATCCAAACAGTTTGTCATTGTCACTCGACTCGACACTGGCGGCAAAAGATAAAGAAATCTCAAGGAATCATGTCTGTCGCGTTGAGCGCAATGTTTTGGACCCGAAGTCGCTGCAGTCATCGCGACACTACTGTGTATCAGTGAATGATAAGGAAACCGTTAAAGTAGCCACAAATGTTACATCTAGAAATCTAAAAATGATCGAGATCGGAGGGTAGTTAGCTAATTTGCAGTTTCACCAGATTTAGACAAGATTGTAGATTACATACCCTGCCGACGAAGAATCGCCTATAACACTTGGCCGTGTCATCTTGGTCTATCCTGGGTTGCCAGGCAGGTTGCGCCGGAAGTAACGCCCGGCCAGCTGAGTCCAGGGGGTGCCGATGATCGGTACCGTCGATCCAGTATCCAGGCGGTGTCACCACCAGAGGTGGCTGAGATCCGGAAGTGGCTTGCTGAATCGCAGCCTCCATAAGTGCCCTGCCAACGGGTGCATCTCCCACCGGTGACGGGGACGGTGTGGGTGTGTGATTATTCTGACTACCAGGACTCGATGCTGCCCGATCCTCCCGCGGGGTCTGCAACCACAATAAACCATCCTAAATTGCGCCTGCATAATAAACCATCTTAGTTTGCTTAATTATCATTTTTATTTCTTATTTATCCATTAAGAATTCATTAGGATACCATCGTAGTCGAAAGAGATATTGTGATATTATCGTGTTGAATGCCGCGGGAGACGCCGGTGACTGGCACTATTGAATTGCTCAAGGATGATTGTCATCAAATAAATGCCACTGAATATTAACACTTTATCTACTGGATAGTAATAGGATTTTTAATAATTGTACAATACTAAAAGGAAGTTTAAAAATCCTATTTTGCACAATCATACCAAATGAAATTATTAGACTTTGTTAATGGGGGAGACTTGTCGGTTTATGATTGAAATTGCTTTTCTTGTTGGAGGATCTACTAAAAAGTCCTTAGCTGAGTATTATAGACTTATATGTTAGATACGGTAGATAATATGTTAACACATCAATACTGAAATTACCTAGATTATAATGCAAAGGGAAAACTTCACTTGATCGCTTCCGTGAATGAAATAAGAGAAACGTGTATGAAACGTTCAAAATTCGGACATTCAACGTGTTGTCTACTAAGTTCTTGCGTTTGTTTCACCCTTAATGTCAATAGCCGGATACCTATTTCAAATTTTTTTTCAAAATTCGTGTACGTTCTTGTTGACAAGTTCTACTTTTTTGGACAATTATAAATTGAATTCACATCCGAAGCATTAAAATATGTACTCAAACTATGAAAACTACAAATTTTTGGCAATTGACATAAGGGTTAAACAAAATTATAATTTTTGTAGGTAAGTCTGTGAATATAGTTGAAAATGTTCGGAACTGTATGAATACTCAGAAAATATTTTACATAGTAGTGGAAGAAAGCAGATACTTGCAACGCAATTTTATAGTTGAACTCGCTAAATCTTACAGTGTGTTGATTACTCATCGTCGCAAAGAAACTGAGGTAGATATCGTAGTAATTCTTTGGACTTCTGTTACAAAAAACTGTACACACAGAATGTAATACATCATTATGCACGGTTATACTCGCTTATTCCGATTCGAAGTCGTTCAATCTGTTAAGTTGCAGCACTGATTGATTTAATGAAAAGGTAATGCAATCTCATGAAATAATTATGAGTAGCTTATACGATTTAAAAAAATAATATGCGTGCTACTTTTTCATTACTTAACATTTATACTATTAACATATTTCAGATAAAAATCTCTATTAAACGCAATAAATATAAATAATTACCCTGTATTGTATACAAACTTATTTATCGGATGATTGCTTATCCTATCATTTCAGGATCAAAGGAATTCCATGTATGTACCTATCAAGTGAAATTATGTAACATTTTCGATTAAATCTAATCGTATATTATACATATAACTGGTAAGACCAAATATGTGAGTCAACTAACTCATATCGTAATAGAAGTAATTTCATGAATAGTTCTTTATCAATTCAAACATTTAGTTAGCTAATTGAAATAACTAATATAATTACATTTTATGTCATTTGAGTTTTTTCACATTTTTCCTTCCGTTTTTGGATGATATTTTTACTTCATTATAGCGCATTGTGTCACCTAGTTTTTAAAAATAAACTATCATGTTTGTTTTCACGTTACTCTAATTTGTAATATTGAAGAATCTTTTACGTAAATAAGCTAAAATTCAAAAGTAAATTAAACGTAAAATTAAATTATCTAAAATTGAATTTTATACAAGTTGTTAAAAGCTGAGAAATCAAATGAAGGTTCCGAAAAGCTAGTTCAATATGGCTTCAGGCATTGACGAAGAAGAACCAATCAATAAACTAGTTGTTTAAACCCCCTACCGAAATTCGCAAAGAAATCACTTTTTTCTTTCTTCTTAACCCCATGTCGTATTTCAACGAATTAGGCTCGTGATGAAGATTTTAAACAAGGTCTAAGAAATATGAATGTCGCCGGCCGGAACCGTGGTGGCGACAATAATCGATGAAATACTGCATGAATCCTTATCCTTTCACAGAAAATTTCCCCGTGTTAACTGACATTTTCTCGTCGCTAACAATTTCTTATTCATCATACCTACTCATATTTGAAAAGATTTCTGAAAAAAACTGCGTATTCAACTCATTCAACATCATAGTGTGACAGTTAGACAAAATTTGATCAAAATTGTCACAATGTTTTTATAGAATACAGGCCACGAAGTTCGCACCTTTCCGATGAGATTCGGCACTCATACATAATTCCAATGACTCTTGCCGTTGCGAGCACATGCACTCCAGCTATTAGTAGCAGACATCATTACACATACACCATCACGATCGACATTGATGGA
Organism: Sphecodes monilicornis; assembly: GCA_913789915.3. Classification (NCBI taxonomy): domain Eukaryota; kingdom Metazoa; phylum Arthropoda; class Insecta; order Hymenoptera; family Halictidae; genus Sphecodes; species Sphecodes monilicornis. Next base: position 4,068,726 of record OU565292.1, read on the forward strand.
GAACTTTCATGATACACACATAATCGCTTTAACTCTACCGCGCGATCTCTTCGTGAAACAATTTACTGGCAGGTTTTGTTACAACCGGAAACGGAATAATTATGTTACTGGCTAGAGCACGCACAATTTTATACACATGTTCATTAATAAACTTGCACGCTAGTACTGTTGCCAGCAATACGTTCACGAATATCCTTATATTCTCGCTTTCTGCGTTTCTTCCTTATGTGTACCATTCTTTTAAAGCAGTTTGAATTCTTTTCGATTCCATAAGGAATAAAAAGTAAAGGCGGAAAACTGGAAACAGTTATCTAACGTAAATACTCCTATTCGTTACTACATTTCCATTGCGGACGAATTATTCCTTTTGCGTTTTTAAGAGCTGTAAATAAACATTTGAAGTTAGATTGTAGCAGTTGTTTATTTACTTTTTTCATTATTACCCAAGAGAAAGTCTCAACTGAGAGCTATATTTGGTTTATATGAGTATGAGGTACAGTTTTGGCTGTATCGATTTCCAAAACGTACATATAGTTTCTGATATTAACCCTAGATAACGAAACTTATGATAGGTGGAACTAACTAATTAAAAACACGAACAGGATTGAACGCTGTTTATTTAACAATAAAAATACTATCTGCTGTAGAATTAGTGCAAGTGAAATTTAAAAGTCATATTCAGCGCTGAATCTATTAACTGACGCGTTTACTGGATAATCTGATGTCGCAAGATTTAAATGTCCTGCTTGTTATTTTTACGAAAGCTTAGGTATCTAGGGTTAAATGCAGATACTCAGATTTGAAAATTACATTTTTTTTTAGAAAGCTGTACACATGGGAGCATGCTTTAATGTTTGGTACGTAGAGTAGGGATCTCATGTTCAGAGGTGGGTACAGTTTATGCTTTCTTGTTTATTTCATTATTACATATAAATAATAAGACGTTACTAAGGTTTAAGTTTTAATTAAATAATAAGGTTTATATGATATTCTTTGATAGGAAATTATGGATACCTACTGATATTTCGAGGCTCTGGTTCAATGTCGTTCGTTTTACAATTAAAATTTATGGATCCACCAATCGCATGTTGATTAACGAGAAGATTGAATTACCAATTAAACTAACATCAACATGAACATTCGAAATCTGATTGAATTAAGGTAAAAGAAATATCATCCAATTAATATTCGTAGAAAGCATTCGACTATTTTAATCTGCGCATGCTAATAATGAAACAATCACGTCGTCATACGATCGTGAGAAAGATCACGTGTTACATTATACTATAAACGGTAACAAATGACGTAGCAAATTTAATTAGAGTTATATTATGGGAACGTGATTATGTTCACTTGTAATAATTAGTAAATAGTCTTGTGATATTTTACATATTTCTGTAGAATAGATTAAATAAGCTAATAAAACAGCTAAACTATTGGAATAATAAGTATTATGATATTGTTATTGGTAAGTGAATAATATTATGTTAGTTTGACGTAACTCTTTAATTTTATATTTTCAACGTTTAACTTAAAAAATTTGGTATCAACAAACACTTTTCTCACCATTTTATATTTACAAATTTTTAGCTTTAGATTACAACGGATTCTTATTGAAGTATTATGTTGAGTAATTTAATTCCTGTTCTTACACACTTAATTAAAGCTTGGTTCATTAAATAAATCGAATTAAAATGAATAGCACCATAAGTATCTAAAATACAGAATCAATCGATATTTCAATATCTAATTAATCTATTCGAATAAAAACTAAAATAATCAATCACATAACTACCGTGAAGACGTAACGAGCACGAGAGATCAATTTACCATTCGTGTTTCATTCGGTTTCGTTGAACGGCGGCGTTACGAAAATAAAAATTACTCTCATATAAAATTTCAGTCGCGTCGCCGTGTTACCGTGTACTATCGATCGACTTGGAAGGAAGTAGTGGTAAAGAAATGGTCGAACTGCAGGAAACCGAGATGTCTTCGGCTATTCATTGTGATCATGAAACCAAAACGATTGAATAGCATCGTAAATTGGAAAAGGAAACGAAGTGATCGCGTCCATAAACGTCACTCGATATGAATTTTAAACGGTGAATTATGAACACTTAATATGTACATACATCTAGTATCTGCTACAGTTGCGACTGCTGAATACAATTTTCAATTTTATATTTCCAGCTCTAGAAAATCTAAAAAGTGCTTCAACACTAAATTTCCGATTTGTGAAAAAGCATCAATATTTAAACTGTGATAAGTTTGTTAAAAAAATAATACAACAATAAACCTGGTCTCATTCTAAAGCCTGAGACTTTTACCATCACAAATTATGTAATCAACGATCGATTTGAAGATTGAAGCCTTTCCTTTGTAACGACGTAAAAAATCTTCATTTCAGCTTTTATTAAGCTTTGGATGAAAGATGTACTGCCAAATTTACAGTAATATGTATAAGATACACCGTGAGGGCTTTGTAAAAAAACATCGTACAACAATTTGTAAGAGTTATTGCAAAGGAAATGCTTTAATCTTCAAATGGGGGGTGGTGGATTCAGCCACGAAAAAAATTTTCCAATTTTTTTACAGAGATTTCAATGTGTAATTTTTTTTAGGGAAAATGGGTCTTCAATTTCCAATCCGCTATATTCTGCAAAAATATCTTGGAAAGAGTTTTAAAATGAGTCCAAATTTATTTTCTTAGTATTGTTTCTTTACAAAATTACCACAGATTAAATATAGACAATTTTTCCCAAATTGGAAATTTAGTGTTCATTTAAATACTTCATGGATCCACGGTAAATCAGTCGTTATTTTACTGCATTTTAATACCCGTTGAACTTCTCCGAAATGCGAACAAATTGCATGTGTAACTGTCAATTTTTATTTCTATCATTAACAAGTTTATTATCTTTTTTTTGAGACAGTATTTTGTGAGCTAACTATGTTTTATGTTCGTTGAGTGCTTATAAATATGCTCATTTTTACTAAATATGTTTTAGTCGTTTGAAATTAATGATAATGCAGAAAATTTAATATTAAAATATAACTAGTTAAAAATTGAACTTTAACAGTTTGTTACTTTTATTGTGAGTATTTGTAAAACTAGTGAAATATTTTTCAATGATTTTAATAGGTTATGAAAAATTAGCATTACGATCAGTGAAATAGCTATAAAAGGGAACCATAACCAGTCGTGGATGTCCGAAGCGAACCTGAACGGTACCCGTGGGAAAATAAATTCAAACTGGAATAGGTCTAGATGAAGAACGTGCACATATTTGAAGTGCATATTGGTTCATAATGTTTAAACGCACTCCGATAGATAGACAGTAGTCGTCCAGTTGAACTATCATTAGTTTACTTATCAACTGTCGTACAGAAGTACATATTATGAAACTATTGCGCAACGTATTATCGACGCAATTACAGTATTCATGAACAGGGAAAAAGTACACCAGGAACAACAGAAGTTTCTGTTTCGAAGGAGAATACGAATTTGATTGATCAAAATTTAATATCCACTTTGTGACCTACCTTGGATCCCCTCACCCCCTCCCTAACTAAGAAACACATGCGACACTACTTTATGTGAAAAATTTTCAACAGAAACTTCTAGACACGATAAACTAGTATAACAGTGTGTTTACATTCGATCACAAAAATATTACAGTATAATTTTTAATTCTAAGCTTTGTATTTTGAATTGATATATAATCATGTACAAAACGGAGTAGAATTATGTTAAAGTAGAATTATGTTAGTAGAATTATGAAAAATCTTAAAAATGCAAAATTTTATATCACAAAAATATTGGGACACTATATTGGTTTAAGTTATAAAACAAAAATAATACTAGTACTAATAATAATATTGTTCGGCATCCTTCATTTTTGAGAACATGTCTAGGAAATTTGGTATATTACTAATTATTTATTGCAAATAATCTTTGCTACTTTTATACCAATCTTCTCTTATTCAGTTTTTCAATTCATCTTAACAAAGAAGAAATACGTAACAACGTATTGTCATTTTGTGAATTCTGCAGTTCAATTCATCCTACAAATTCTCAATGGGATTCAAATCAGAGGATTGAGGAGGGGGTTGCAATACTTTTGCACAATTGTGCAGTAAAAATTCCTGCACAATTCGGGCCTTATGCTTTCGGTTATTGTTCAACCCCTATATTTGTGGTACTTTTTTTTTACTTATGATGTAGAACAGTGGTGGGCAGGGGTGGAGCCCCTCAAACGCCTGCTTCTCCCACAAACCTCTCTTTCATGCAGTGCGCACGTTCGTTGCGTACGCTGATGTCTCGTGTCTTCGTTGCACCATTGTACCGCGCTTGATGGAAGGGGACAGATGGCGCTACGGTGTGGACGGTTTTGCCTCAATTGAGGCAAAATTGATGTAGAACTGATGTAGAATATTAAAATTTCCTCAATAAACACAATTTCACCCAGACCATTGCTAAATATGCACCTCCACATAATTGCATATCCAACTGTATGCTTATGCATGTAGTATCTAAACTAAAATTTGAAGAAATACTCAGATACGACTTAGAATGTTAGACGCTACACAGTCCTAATGAAATAACTTGCATAAATGCAGCATTTAACTCGAAGGTCGCATGACAATTGCGTCTATGCTATTTCTAAAAGTGGAAACGAAAATGTATTTCAAGTTCTCTTCACTTCTTTTGCGTTTCTTTAAGCCTTCTTTTAACTCCTGCCAACAATTTGGAGATGACTGATTACCAGTAGAAGTCACCTTTCAAAATTCATTATATTATTTGTTTTAAGTGTTCATTTATCATTCAATAAATGTTTAATCTCCCACAATTTTTCAATTTTGTTACAAAAACATAATTTTGGTTTCGAGAAACTGACCTGTTTTATGTATAGATATAATATACACAAACGACAATCTTTTCTTGTTCCTCATTCCAAATTTTTAGAATAGCTACTATTTATAGAACGGGATATAATTTAGATATTTTTAATATGCTTTATAATACTAGATGCTAACCACACTAAGTTGTCCAATATTCAAAATTTAAGTAAATAAATGATCTTAATCGTTTGAAACAGGAGATGTAATTATCGCGATTAATTGGCTTTGCCAATCAAAGTAAATGAGAAGTATGATATTTGACAGAGCAAATCAATTTTTAATTTAATCATCGCTTTCCTTATGCAATAAAATACAGCCCTATTATTTTCAGTATTTTTCGAGTATAATATTCGTTTTAAATACGATTTTAAATAAATATTGTTACTACTTAGTATTGCTAAAGTAATATATTACCTAGCATAACTCATTAAATACAGTGACTGAAACTGTCCAAATTTAATTTCACCAATAGTTTTTATAAAAGTCGACAATCCAGTTAGGTACACTTGAGTCTCCTTTTGTACAAATCTCTGTTACGTGGTTTTGAACGCCTTTTTTAAATCACGAGATTTTGAAAGCTACGGCGAATAAAACGTTGAGTTTTTAAAAATACATTCTGTTTCTTTTTCATTAATATATCAAATTTTTTATGTGTTCATGACATAAAATGTTTTTAAAGAATGCATTTCACTATTTTAAATAGTTTTTTGTACAATTTGGGTTAAATATGAGTTTTGCACTTTATTGTAAATCAATTTTTACCTAAAAGGTTATATTTAATTCGAAGCGATATTGGAAAATTCATGGTGCACATGTGTCAGAAACACATGCCACGCGTTGCCGATATATCAATGATTCAATATATCGTGAATTATTATCGATCACAGAAAGCTAGAAGTAAGATATGTATATTTTTGTTCCCCATTTTTGTATATGTACTAATCCATCTACATACTTCTTGATTCTATTTTTATGAAAGCCTATTTCATATTTGTCTGCGAATCTTACATTAGATATCCGTTCTGTTTTGAAACGTCAAAATTAAATGAATGTTTATTTATATTAACTCAATTTTATTATCACTTTACGTTTATTTTGTTAAAAATGGATTATGTTATAAATCTATTTAAATATTGTGGAAAATAAGCACTTTATTCAATTAAAAAATGTGTACAGACAAATTATTAGATTAGTGAAAACTTGTACTAATAGCTTGTACTATTTTTTAATAATTATTCGTTCTTTATTGATTACAAGATATTTAGAAAATACATTTCAAAATAATAGAAAATTTTCAAAGTAACTCAAGTCAAGTGCTACATATAATAATCACAGTCGTTAATCGAATGCTTAATAAAGCTGTATTCGCTTTATTTTAATTTCATTGTACGCCCATTATTTCAACATTACACGTGTGCACAGCATCGTGTGACAAAGTAGGAAACAGGTGAAAATTGGAGCTAATGAAATATGCACCCTCCATCTAATTTTAATTGCTAATTAGAACGATTTAAATTGCAAAAATACCACATCGCTTTTGAGTTTAAAGGGGAGATCGATATCTTTTCGGAAGTATTGTAGGGGTGTGCATGTACAACGTTCTATCTACGTATTTTTGGCTATTTACATTCTACAGTAGATTTCCAAAAAAAAAAAATAAAAAAGAATACATCCGTTTGCAACTCAATATGACGAAAAAAATCGAATTCACATTTATTTTTTCGAAAAATAAATTAAAAATCTGTTAAAATTGGAGAAAATGCTAGTTTCTTTTATCTTTTCACGAGTTGTAGCGTTCAATTTGATATTTCGTAATAATGTGAAAAATGCATGGTAGGTACAACAACAGAACTGGGTGAAATAGTATTTTAAGTAATAAATAATCCTGTTTATTTCAAAGTATATGTAAAACTTTGAAAATAATATACTTTATTTGATGCGATAAGTTTTTGAAATGGTATGGTTATGGAAATGGTAAGTTTTGAAATATTTGAAACTATTACTTTATCTGAAGAATATTGAAAATATTTCGTCTTGTAGTCGGTCATAAGCAATACAGTTTTTCAGGGTATTAAAACGAAGTCTTATAAGAGGAGTCGAAGTTTGATTTTCGTGAAAAATATCTTATTTCAATTTGTTAGCTAACTTTTTGTACGTATTCTCAGGGTTAATTTAAGACCAAGATCGCTCATTTCTGGTAAGGAGTTCGGTCTCTAGGAACATGTTTGTATGTATCTCGAGGTCACTGCAATTTCGACAGTCCTTGCTCTTTCGTGTTCGGACTTAAAAACGTAAACAAGTTTTGTTATGTTGGTAGTGACTGCTAAACTGTGATAGTTTCGTCGAAATATTGTCAAAGTTTTGCAATTCTCCTCTATCGATTATTTTGTTGTTGGAATGCAAATGCTGAGAAGTGATACTCCACGAATTTTTGAAAAAACGTAGAAACATGGGGAAATCCAACGTTTAATATAAAATGTATCTTTCCTCTAGGAACTACTAGGGCTACTTTCAATACTTTTTTTGTTTGATTCCTTATTTTCTCCTACATATTTTAACACGGAAGTTTTTCAAAATATTGCTGTCTTTAAAAAATATTTAGCTGTAAGTGCAGTTTTTTTCAATTTTTTAAAACCAAACTGAAAATTTGGCAAAAATATAATTAAAAAATTGGGTGAAAACCATCTCGTTGATGTATGCACGCAAACAGAGGAATCAAACAAAAATTTTTTTTATGATATCGATTATAGTTCCTGAGGAAAGAAATATTGAATATTGGGAAATTCACATCGGTGGAAATACAATGTCCGATTCCCCATAATAACTCGACGATACAAACTCTTAAATGTTAGATCAAACGATGAATTGAAAAAACCGCATCACTTATAACATGATGTAAAACTTTAAGTAATATTAAAATATTTTATTTTAAGTCATATTATTAAGATAAAATATTTTATTTTTTGTTTCAGATCGTTAAAATGAACATATTTTATTTTATGATTCAGATTCTTGAAATGATATTTTATTTTGTAGTTTAAATTGTCAAAATAAAAATATTTTATTTTTGAAACTATATACCCTATTCAACATACTATTTCTTAAGCAAAATAAACCAAATAAAATCTGAAACATTAAATAGTATTCGAAATATTTATTTCGCCAAAGATTGCCCACCTCTGACTTTGAAAATCCCTTTGAACCTTTTCCTCGTTGAAGTAAGCCAATAAGGCTGTGAAGGTAATGGGAATAACGTTACCCTCGCTGTAAAGGGCGTTTAATGCAAATAATAGGAACACATGCTGTTGCGGCAGGTGGTATGTACTATAATACGAACGACTGGACGTGAATATCATGGAAATCGGCTATATCTAACCGGCAATTGGTTATTTCGTTTCGATACTGACCTTTGCAGGTCTGGAACATTTCACAAGGAAAGGGAACGATTTAATTTTCGGGGCACCGAATGTCGCGGTCTAACCCGAGTTTGTATGTGGACTAAAATCTTAGTTTCTATTTCGATCACGTACAGTCTTGTACTTATTTTTCTCGTGGTCGTTGTTTAGCCAATCGAGACGTTGACATATGCTTCAGAGTGTTTCACAGTGTTGAAATATTCTACCGACATACCAACTGATTTGCAGAAGCTCAAAAAATAATTCAGAAGTTTGAAACTAACAGAACTCGAATGGACAGATTTCATAAATACACACTTGTCGGCATATAAACAATCAAATTGGTGAGATTAGATACTGCAAAAGTAACTTTATAACAATCTTCTGAAATTAAGAAAATCAAAGTTCATTAGATAAGAGACAATAAATAATTAATTTAATGAATGAAACAACTAAGAAACCTTAATTTCTTCGTTACTTTTTTTTACAATACTTGAAAATTCAATAATTTTAACCGATGACAATTACTCGAAATACTGTTTGAAATAGTATAAGTTATACTACTTTTGTTCTAGGATAAGAATAACACAAATTGTATAATATGAAATTGTTTGAACTTCAAAAGGTGAAAGATAAAGTAATAACACAATAGGAATCTTAGATCACTCAGATAGTTACTACTTAATATTTCATAAAATTAAAATTGATCAAGAAGAATCTACGCTTGTTACATTATGATGTCTTTCTATTATCTTCTGTCATCTCCATTTTCAACAGTTTCTACCACTAATTTTGTAATTATTTGTTAGAAAATATATTTGTTTTGCTTTAGAAAAGGCGATGATAATAATAACCGTTTACATGCCATACAATCCAATATTAATTACATTGATTTAAATTCACGTGTCAGCACAGTAATATTTAACTGTATTATGTCATACAATCCAATAATCCAATAAATTCACGTATCGGTATAGTAATACTGTATCATTTTGTTAATTTTGCATTACTTGTCTTCCAAAATTAAAAATTATTGTACAAGCTTAAAGAACAAATAATTAAACAAATACATTTACTAAACCGTATTAATTGTTCTTAATGAAACAATCGATATATAATAATCTGTAATGTTTTCATGGTTTAGTAGATACTCTGGGAACGTTCCTATTTGTTCTGTTTCAAATTATGGATAAAGGGAATATCGCCTTGTTAATACGTCCGAATAATTCAACCGAACGCTTCAAATTCTGTCGATTATTTTCGGAGTTACCTCGATTTAACCAATAATTAATAAGCATTGAAATGCGAAGCTATATACATACACAAACTAAAAAACCAGCTCGAAATTGCATAATCCGTGATATAACTGTGATTGATTAATCATAGAGGAATTTAATCTTTTTTCATACATTTAATCGCATTGCTGATTATTAGATCGCACGTGTACATTGAATACTCTTTTCAACTTAATATACTCCATCATTTTTGTATTCTTATGTGTGACAACCACATTTTTCTGTATCATGTAATGAAAATCAAATTAATTTTGTACATGATTGCACATTTCCATTGAATACTCTTTTCAACTTAATATACTCCATAATTTTTGTATTCTTATGTGTGACAACTACAATGTTTTGTATCATGTAATGAAAATCAAATTAATTTTTACATGTCGTTATTTAAAATCATAATGCATAGCATGATGTTCGGAGACTTTACAACTTTTCTGTGACATACAATTTTTCCTACATATTATACAAGAAGATACATTGCATTTAACAGAATATTATAATTATGAAGGCTATTGCTGAAGTAAGTGCTGGTACTGACCTTCTACCATGTCGGGTTGAAAAAAATCGATTTTTTTTTCATTTTTTCAAAGTATATGACATATATGACAAATTCATAAAATTTACAGAGATACACTGGTTTGAAGGAATAACGTTCTATTGTGATAATAAGTTATGAAAAACTTTAAACGCATTTTTATCGGAAGCATGTTTTTCGAACTGGTTAAGTCAAGCTTTGTCATGCCTTCTCGGCACATGTATATATAGCTATAGTTGGAACTAAAATCATGCCAAAATAAAATTTTTTCTACTGCCCACAATCTTTTAAAGAAAAAAAAATTGAAGAAATTCAAATTTTGATTTTCTAGTTTCGGCTATAACCACATTCATTCCTAGTAAGTATAATTTTGATTTCTTAGGTCCGCACAAGCTGTTCGGCTGGAATCCTGTGAAACCGTAATAGACTTTTTTTTTATAAAGAGCTAATTTCAGTATGCTGTACTATAGCCAATTTAATTATATATTAAGATAATAAATGCATATTTGCCCTTAAAAGTAGGATAAGTATGTAGATACAAGCTTCACGTTAATAGTTTCTACTGAATTTCTATAAAAAAATTTGCAAAAAACGTAACCAAGACACCCATCACAGTAGAAGATCCCCTTTAATGTGTCAAATTAAAACTCTGAAGATACATAGTCTTATTTTAAAAAATTAAATTAGGAAAACGTACGTATATTAATGTGCACATCGCTATCAGTAATGAATAGACTGCGGATTTTGATCCAAAATAAAAATTGCCTGCATTAATTGCAAAATACAAGGGTTATAGATATAGACATTTATGTATTTGCTTAATCATTTTAATAAGCCGACATTAACACAACAGTATTTTTTAATTCTTTAATGATTTCCCTATTTGGATTGCGGATTTTATGCATTTATAATAGACATGAGTAGATCAGATACAAAAAAAAAGTGGAAACATTTAAAGAATTTAAAAACACTATAGTGTTTTATTAACTTTCTAAAATTATTAGGGAAATAAATAAATGTGTATGTAGTTCTTATATCTTACAATTAATGCAAAAAAATGTTAGTTTTCATAAAAATCCGCGGTCCATGAAAAGCTTTAGTTCCTCTGTAAGTTTAGTATTCTCTGTTGCCGCAAATTCCATGCGGCCTCTTGCACTGAATTTCGTCGCGATTATTCAAGGGAACGAAATTCCTCATCAAAATCAAGGGACACCTAACCGTCGAGCGATCTAAAGATAGTGAAACGAGAGCCACGATGGAGTTTCAGCCGGTCCTCGACTTTTTCTTCCACGATGATTTTCCTGGCTGCTAGCGTTCCCTTCTTCTCTAAAGCTTCGGCTTTCGAGTTTATATTTGGCAGCGGAGGATAGAAAACGACTGGAGGACGAGGACGTACCGAAACATCATCGTTCTCTCTTTCTTCTCGTTTCGATGGGAGCACAGTTTTTTCCCCAATGTTCCCGGCTCTACACGAATTTAGAGACACTTAAATTACTGGACGAAGGGCAGAGGGAAAAGGTGAAGTTCCCCAGGAACGAATGGCACACGAACGTATCGGGAACTGCTAGGACGCTCGAGTCTGTTGTCGACGAAGATTTTGAAACGTAATCCGAGTGGCTGCATCCGCATTAGTTTTAACTTGGCTGCGTCTTGCTTGATCCTACAGTTTCCACTCAGCAGCACCATGAAACCCGTGAAATTTCTTTTTACGGTAGAATATCGATTTATACGTCTAGTTGGAAAACAGATAGGTTGGATAAACAAAGATCCACTTGATAATCGAGATTCAACAATAAGAGGGGTTTCAAATAAGATCAAAGTCTTATCGAAAAAGTACACTTCGTGACAAACAAGATGTTATGTTCCGCAGATATATTATTGTCATTTTTAAACAATTTATATTCATTTAGTAATTTTAACTTGAACTTCTGCTTTCATCATTTATACGTAATAAATTGATTAATTTCTAACGACTAATATTCTTTTATATAATGCTCTCCATTAGAATAAAAGGATGAATAAGAAAACTGTGTTGTTTAAGTGTATAACAAAATAACTGAAAATTGGCGCCTTAAGAAGATAAGAACATAATTAAAAATGTGATTAGTATGTATAATAAATTACTTTTAATATCTCATCTTTTCCTCTACAGACCTGCCTTCATACATTTTGAAAACAATTTAAATAATTTCTGAATACCTTTGGAAAAGATTTCGTTTATATAAACTCAATATAGACTCGCAAGTATATAACTCATACAAATTGCCTTTCTTTTCACTCACGTCGTTTACCAATTATGTCCAATTATTTGTAGTTATATTGATATCAAGCGATCTCACCACATTAAAGAGGTTACTCTAAAATGCTAGAAATAATATTTTCCGCATTTCGCTGTCGACGCATGTGTTATCTATCCCGTTAAATTATACATTTTCCTGAAGCCTGAGTTTGATTGTTCAATTTGAATTTCTTGATTATGTAAATTCAAATTACATTTATAAATTCTAAGTTCTCATCTAAGTGAATCAAATTTAGTGCGCGTCAATTATGAAAACATTAAACTCATGGGATGTGATATGCATATAAAACAGAATTAAAAATTATTTATAACCGTGCTCCCATATGTCACTAATTACTGACTTCAGTTGACAACACGATTTTTTTACCACGTGAATTCAAGTGTTAAACATATGACTACAGTTTTATTAAAAGTTGTACCATTAAGAAACTAGTATGACGTGAATAAGCCTTTTTAACACTAAACCTACCACAGCCGACCAAATGACCGGTTTCAGATTTTTGATTTTCATATTATTGAAGTTATAAAGGCTACCCCATGGTAATTGATTCAATAAAGGGTCTAGCAGGATAAGAATGGTCTAGCGGCCCCAGGCCACCATTTTTGTGTATTAATACATTGTAATTGGTATTGTGGGGAAAACAATGGTTTTAGGGTGAAAGATAATCCCCCCAAATTTTAAGTCGCTAACCCTTCATACGAGGATAATATGAGGGTAAATACTTTTAACTGTATCATTTTTTTCTCAATAAAAACGAAAATACTCGATCTTACCTCCTTCGTATCATATGTTTTTTTCACAATTGTGATCAAATTATTAAGGGTAGAAAAAATCATTTAATTTTTTAAGGATGGGGTTCTTATCTTCCCGAATTTATAGATAGACATTACGTAGGTTGAAAAGAGAATTCTAGGAATCATAATATAGATTTATTCAATCTTCGTCACTAATTTTCCTCAATAACTGATACTGATACTGATGTAGCATTGATAAGTTTTGCGATTAATATGCCTCGAGTGAATTTCACCCTTATAATATTGTTACTTTCCTTTAAATATTCAATATTTAAAATATTATCATCCCTCATTAATTCCGCGATATAGCATACTGCCTGGGTTAATTGATAGGTACCTGTAAATAATATTACTTAAGTAATATATATCTTTACATGTGGTAATATTATACATATAGAATACGGGTAAATAATAGTATTAAAGCATGTATTTACCTTAAATAAGATTTTCAAATATTTCTCAGTTATTTCCGGAAAATCCATTACAACGTTGTCAGTCATTGGTGTAAATGGTTTTCTACGGCGACTTAATCTTTTTGCTCCTACTAAGTTCTGAACCGTGTTTGTTTTTATCCGTTGTTTCTTCATATAATTAATAATTAGATCTGTAATTGATGGATCCCAAAATGTCACTTACGGACTTAATTAATGTTTGGAAGCAAGTGTTCCGCGAGCATCTATGACTATATGAAATGACGCTACTAATCAGCACAGTATTTCACAACCAATTGAACAGTTTACCAATGCATTACATTTAATTTTATGCAATTGAACTCGAACGCGAATAGAGAACGGTGTAGAGTGTAGAATGAAATAATATATCACGGTGAAACTTTCTTTACTCGTGGAAACTGCACCGTGAGACAAGGAAACAGCTCATTTTACGTATAGCAGACGAAAATCGGCCAATATTAGAATAAAGTGGGTATATTTCAGATTAAGTTCTGAACCGTGTTTGTTTTTATCCGTTGTTTCTTCATATAATTAATAATTAGATCTGTAATTTCTGGATCAGTATCTAATCTTTGACCAAATTCATTGTGTAGAAAGGATGCTATTTGACACATTGATGTAAGACGAGGTAGGAGTTTATTATCCATTTTGTGGTGTAATAATCGATATTTTTGTGCGATATCAACATGGACGGCTTCAACAACCCATCTTATTTTGGTTACAAAGCGTGATGAATTTACTTCTACTGTTGTCAATTGTGAACCCAACAGAATGATCGAAAAGTCTTAAGAGCGAGTCGCAAAAAACCGAATGAATCTACGAGTGTCACAGTGAGAGTCGAGGCCAGAGTATCTTAGAATCATTAATAAATACATATAATCACTAATCGAATCTATCACTAATAGTATTTCCCTACATTATACTGGCGTAATTCCATTTGTTTCTCAATATTTAACTATGTTCCTCAAATCTGACCAACTTGAAACTTTTGTATACATATATTAGATCGGTAACAGAACATTGTTCTTGAATTTTTTGGAAGTGGTCACTCGAAGTGACCTAAAAAATTAAATGATTTTTTCTACCCTTAATAATTTGATCACAATTGTGAAAAAATATGTGATATGAAGGAGGTAAGATCGAGTATTTTCGTTTTTATTCCATCTGAATATCTTAATTAACAACTGAGAAAAAAAATGATACAGTTAAGGGTATTTACCCTCATATTATCCTTATATGAAGGGTTAGTGACTTAAAATTTTGGGGGATTATCTTTCAACCTAAAACCATTGTTTCTCCCACAATACCAATTACAATATATTAATACACAAAAAATGGTGGCCTGGGCACGCCAGACCATTCTTAAGTCTAAATAAATTAAATCTTGTTATTTTTGTAAAACAATACATACTAGCCAATTTTAAAGCTCGGTAGGTTTAGTGTTAACTAATTATGCAACTACCAAAATGTCAAAGATGGATGAATACTTTTTTACGTCACTCGGCAGGCATATATGCTCTTTCGCTATTTTAATACATTTGTACTTAGAAACACTTAATTGTGCTAATTATATGCTGCTACATTAATAGCTTTCATCTGCTGTTTCGCGATAGCGTATTAAATATCGAAAGTGCCGTTTAAATGTGACGCACATTTTTGCGCAAAATGTAATCATTTTTGGCGAATATATTTACAAACAACGAAGCATCGCGAAAACATATTCCGTGATGTAATCTGCAATTGCGAGTAATCGCGACTCGGTTAAT
This sequence comes from Sphecodes monilicornis, assembly GCA_913789915.3. Taxonomy (NCBI): domain Eukaryota; kingdom Metazoa; phylum Arthropoda; class Insecta; order Hymenoptera; family Halictidae; genus Sphecodes; species Sphecodes monilicornis. The sequence continues at coordinate 4,084,165 of OU565292.1, forward strand.
CGAGTTCCTCCCGTAATATATTTGTTCGCTAAATTCACTTTTTGATCCTTTTAAAGCGTAGCACTCGCAGTCTTGTTAAATCCCATTCATTCTTGAAATCCGTTCGGACGGAACGAGAAAGTTCTGTGTCTACGTGCTTGCACGCGCGAGTCTACGCATTCCCATGAACAGTGAAGTACATTTCAAGTAATTTTGCAATAAAAGAGTACCCTTCGTGGCAAAATAATAGCATGTTTTACTATTTTTAACTTACTTATTTTATGCCATTATTAGTTTTGGGCATTTCTGCATGTGTAACATGTTTCATATTGTCCACACTGTTCACTTCGACAAAATTGCACGAATCAAACATAAATTTTATACAATAGTATGCAAACTACGATTCTCACTTGTGCATGTGCTAATGAATAACAATTTTCGTATATTAAACATATTTAATAAAAAGGTCTACTAATCTTTTCGTGATCTAGATTTGTTAAAAAATATAATAGCTTCATCAAAATGGACCGTGGAAATTAACTATTAACTGAACACTATTTAGTGGCACAAACATCAAAAGTCACAAACAGAAATTGTAAAGTTAAAATGGATTTATCGAAAGATCCAGAAGGTATCAAATTCGAAGGTAATTGCGACACAAATTGCATACAATATTGATATAGATAAATACTAATACGAAGAACGCGAGACGCGTTTAACAAAAGTGTAAGCACTTAGTGAGTAAAAAATTGCAGAAGATTTCGTATTTGAATGAGCAACATGCAATCAATCGTCTACAATTTTTAGTAAAGCACGTATTTCTGAAAAAAGATTGCTGAAAAGTCATTTTTATGAACGAGATTCAGTTTATAACTTGTTAAATGAACCCGATAGTCTCAATTATTATTATTGTGATTTGAGGCGTACGGAACAAATATTGCGCCATCGTCAAATAGAAGGTGACGGCATAACATATGCAATAGCATAAAGTATTTAGAAATTTTGACGAACAAATAAACGCATATGCCACAAGTGTTGCTGAAGATAAAAACATTTCGAACACTACAAAGGAATACTTTTCCTAAAAAGCAGTGAAGGAATACTTTTCCTAAAAAAATCTTGTGATCTCAACATTAGGTATCAAAATTAGTTGAAGGAATCTTTTCAAGATAGTATACAAAAATAGTAGGCGATTTACAAATGTTGAACAATTTTAAACATTGTACTCAAAAGAAGTAGGAAAAATTGACTCGGAAAAGTGTTAAGAAATTAAACAAATGTTCACTCAACAGAACTACATTACATGTAAGGAAGGCACCTCTGCTATCATTTTGTCCCATTAGATATTGGCAAGAATGTTACTTTTGTCAAATAAAACTGAACAGGTTAGTAAAATCCAATTTGATTTTACTTATATATGTGATTAAACGTATCTCCTAAAATACTATTGTTATAGAAACATATTTCAGTTGCAACATGGAAATAAATTAAAATCATGTATCTAAGTCTTACAAGGAGAAGACGCGGTCATAAGTTCTCAGATTTTCTCGAAACTTTGCATATTGGTAGATTTCGTTCTCCTGATTACGAAAATGTAGCATTAGAGGTGTCGATACTCAACAACTTTTAAGATACGTTAAAATCGATGAAGTTAGTGTTTCTTTCATATTATGTTCCTTTTTAATAAAATTTTTATATTTTGTTTCCTATACATATTATGAGTGTATTTTTCATGTGCAAAATACAATTAATTAAAATAGATAAACTGAACAGAAAAAAAAGAAAAAATGGAAAAAAATTCTCCTTGTTAGTATGTGCTATCTTTTTGTCCCGGAGTGTAGCAATTTTAAACCGCCCGAAGATTCAACAGTCTTGCAAACATTACTGATTGTAGAAACTGAACTGGTTGATCAAACTTATTAAAAAGAATGTAGTAGAAAATCATAGAAAATATTAATAAACAATTACTCAAATCAAGAATCGTAACAGTTACGTTTAATTTTTTTTAAAATTCTGAACTTACCTATGTATGTATACGTTTTATTTAAGAAAATATATACTGTTGGGAAATTTGTAAGGAAAGAAACTTTTTTGAAAAAACGTTCTCATGGAACAAGTATTTTAGAATCTGTGTAATAAAACTTCGATGGAAACACGAACAAGTTTTGAATTGTGAATTGTCTACATACATGCTACAAATATACTACGTTTCGGATATGAATTTAACTGTAAGCATTATTTAATATTAATTTAGTACTATTCGTTGAATAGTATTCAATATTTCCTATGGCGAATGAGAACTTTTTAATACTGGTGAACGAGACATCTGTTCTTGCTTCAGAAAAATACACGTATTTACGTTTTATGAGTTCTTCTCAAACTAAAACTTGTACTTTCAAGAACTTTTTTATTTGTTGTTCCCGGAACTTATGATACGAGAACATCCAGTAAAAATATTCCACTGTTCACGTTTGAAATAGAACCTATTGAAAAGTTTGATAACGCTTTCGATCTCTGTTCAAAACAATAATATAAAAATATATAATATTAATAATAAATAAATGATTTCTTTAAATAACTAGATTGCGGATTTTTAATAATAACGCAGAACATGAAATTTGAATTTATCTAACTTGTCATACGCTTGACTTGAAGCATATAGGTACAAATGCGTTTTAACTTTGAGGCCGAAAGACTCCACTTAAACTATTTTTGAATACGTAAACAAAAGCTTGTTCCAAATCATTGATACATCGCCTCTTCTTGCAGGTTAGTGATTCAGTTTACAAATAACAATCTTTTGCATTCCTCATTTCATTCTCTCAAAAATTGGAAACCAGGAGAAATGTAAAAGATAATAAACAGACAAACATTATATTTTCATTACAATAATTTAGAACAGAAAAATGAAGTAATTCAAATCTTACTCAAATATTTCTAGATAATAAATATGAGCTTGAAAAAAGAAAACTCTTATAATACAATAAAACATAATATTTCGTGAAGTAAATTTACTTTTAATTCGCACTTGCGTTTGCGCGAAAATTTTTTTAAATAATGACCTTATTCATCTTCAAAACCACTAAAAAAACTACTATCTTTTAATGCAATTTGAAAAAAAATTGTCGCAATAAACAAGACATTTTATTTTGAAAGTTGTGTGTAGTATTTAAAATAACGTTCTAGACTGCAGTGATCAGTAGACGATTGAAATCGAATTGATTCGCAACATACTATGCAGTCGGTTGTTTCTTACTTGTATCTGCCTAAAACATTACAGAAAATTATGTTTCATTCGAAATATGTATTTAGAAACGTCCACAACTCTAATCGCATGTAATGGAAAATTGAAGCAACGCTTATGTATTTTCAAATAACATTGCATGTGAAATATTTCATAATGTGTATGTTTGTTGTCCACGTCAGGCTTCGGAATTATCGAAACAAAAGATTTGACAAATAATCGTTAAGATAATATATTATCTTATTTAGCTACATGTCATTTGAAATGATCATATGTTAGTTTATTTGAACAGTCAAACAATTTGTTTAAAATTATTTCATTACTTGAATTCCAAATGAAATTCAAATCATTCTTCGTTTCAGTTTTCATTTGATCAAGTCATTTGTACTCTCCAAAATTCTATTTATTTTGTGACAACATCGTTAATTACGTCAGATATTAATAACAATTTTTAAAGAGAATGTAGCTTAAATTAGCAAATCTAAATTTAATAATTAATTTAGTTACATCAATAATTTCTTCTTGAGGTGAATTCATTTATTATTTCATTTGAACAATGTAACTTATAGAAAAATTGTTTAAGTAAGATATTATGTGAAAATAGTTTATTTGATTTAAACGTCAAATGAAAATAAATTTTTTATGTTATTTGTACAATAAAAATGCTAAAGTATTTAAAACAATTCATTGTTTCAAATAATTATTTGTTATCTTATTTCAGGTAAAATGTGTCCAACCCTGGTCCATGAACATGAATTTATTAAAACAGCGGATATTATGTTTTTGGAATCGTAACAAGGGTAAATGCGGTATTTTGGCAGCCGTTTTATGCAAATAATTCAAGATTCTGCAATCCTTCAAGTGTACATAGTAAACACAGTAAACAGTGAGTCAGTAGAAATGTCAGCTGACATATTTCATCATGGTTCCTATTTTTCAGCTGAAATCCCCCAAATAACAGCCAACAAATTTATAGTTTGCAAGAAAGAGAGTCGAGACCAATACATTTATTCATAACAGTTCAAATCTATTCAAGAGAAATTTGTAACGCGCAACTTTGACTCGACATCTTGCGATCAACAATACTCGTTAACTAAAACAGCAAACAAACGATGTTTACAGCACTAGTCACTCTCAGGCAAATAAGCTCATTCCCTTCGTATTTGAAATTGCTGTCTTGTTCTGTATACATATATCATTTTGCCCGTGTGAAAAAATGTTTCTAATGGAACTGTTAATGAAATTCTACAATGAATGTGAAACTTCGTTCGTAAACCTTCATAGTTTCTAATTACGTTTCCATTTCATGGGTTTTGTAACGTTCGTTATATTTTATGATAATTGTAGTTTATTAACAATCAAAATTACAAGTAACAGCTGCGCTATATTAATTGTATGGAACAAGCGTTGTCAGTTTAACAAAATTTTAATTGGCTACAAGCTTCGTGGTACTCAAAAATTTCTGTTTATTATCTATGAACTGCATGAAACAGTCTGAAATTGTCCACGCAGGTCCAAAATGTCACTTACGGACTTAATTAATGTTTGGAAGCAAGTGTTCCGCGAGCATCTATGACTATATGAAATGACGCTACTAATCAGCACAGTATTTCACAACCAATTGAACAGTTTACCAATGCATTACATTTAATTTTATGCAATTGAACTCGAACGCGAATAGAGAACGGTGTAGAGTGTAGAATGAAATAATATATCACGGTGAAACTTTCTTTACTCGTGGAAACTGCACCGTGAGACAAGGAAACAGCTCATTTTACGTATAGCAGACGAAAATCGGCCAATATTAGAATAAAGTGGGTATATTTCAGATTAAAAATATTTTTATTCTCATCTGTTTATCGCGAAAGCACGGTTCTGCGATATGTATTGTGAGCTGAAATTCGAAATGTACAATAAAATATTTCGTAAAATATTTGGCTGAACTGTACTTTGGAGGACCAAAAATTTTCAAGTTTCCCGTATGCTATCCTATACAATTTGACGAGAAAATGATAGACATGTAAGTTTTAGTAGACGAAATTCAAGTTCTGGTTACCAGAATTCACTGGCTGAAAAGTTATACACGTGTAAGCATGAGCAATTTTAAGCGTTTTTGACAGGTTAGAGTGCCGCCATATTGCATATTCGTTGGGTGGTAGAGGTAGGACTGTTGTGTGCATGCGCTAATAATATGGTATATTCGCGAATCGGATGAGTAGTATTACTGACCGCATGCGCTGAATGGCACGGTAATTTAGTAGATAGGAGCACGTTGGTCAATGAAGCTGATTTTAATATTTATCTGCAGTTTGTTGTACATTTTATCGTTGATTTTAAGATTGCTGGTTCAAGTATTACAAAGTTTAATTTTAAAAACATGCCAAGTAGTAAAGGAGCGGCAATTAAAACTTGGGCTCAGAATCATGGATTGTTGCAGAAATTTAAGAAATGTACTGTTCGTCGGTGTGACATGAAAATTTTAAAAAGCAACCGTGGAATCGGGCGTTTTTGGGTGTCCTAAATGTCGGCAGTATTCGTTAACGGTTGATTCTTTTTTCGTGGACGTTCGGATATCATAAGATAATACTATACGGTAAGTTTGATAATAATTGATGCATTTGTACAGTTTAATAAATTGTAATTTTTTTAAGATTGATGCATTGCTTCACGCGGGATATGGGAACTCAAAAAGAAGGTACAGTTTAAATTGGGTACATGTGTTATTATTACGTGCGTGCTTGTGCTGCCATCTAAAGGATCTGCTGGGTACTATATAGCCGATTTTACGTGTAGCACCCAGCAAATATACCAATATGGCGGCGCTTACCTTGTCAAAAAGGCTTAAAAGTGCTCAACTTTACACGCGTATAACTTCTGAACCAGTGAACTCCTGGCAATAAGATTTTCATTTTCGGTGTTTCCTCGTCGAAATCTATAGGACTGCATCAAAAAAAGTTTTAAAAAATTGGTCCTCCAAAATACAGTTTAACCAAAATTTTTTTTTTCTTTTTTTTTTTATTGAGCCACTGAAACCTGTTGTAGGTTTATTTCGGCTTTCACAATTATACATTAGGCATACAATTTAAGTACAGACAGTCTTAATAAACGCTAGAGATGGAGTTGTTAGCAATAAACGGTGAAGTGTAGTAATGAAAATTTAAATTTGGAGCTACATCGTTACGTACTATATGCTTTATTACAATCGGTATTGCCATCTTTGCGTTGAAAATGTTATGGAATTAGCAAAAATGCATACAAAAATATTTTGTAGTATTTTCATTTGGGACAATGAGCTGTGAGAACAAAAATGAATCAGGTTATTGTATGCGCGTATTTATAGTCCTACTCAAAAAAGTTTCATTTCAACTTGAATTATGTACATACAGTGCCTCCGTAAGTGAGATCGATGCAGAACAATATTTCGAATAAACGTTTAATATGTACATGCAAGAAATAATTTTATTATTTTAAGTTCTGTTCCATTATTGATATACCGCGATAACGTAAACTATATTAATAGATTTATCAAATTACTATAAGTCAATAACCGTGGCATTAAAAAGATTTTCCTATTAAAACGCACAACACAACAAAATGAAGTTCTGTTTCCGTTAAAAACCTAGGACGCTACAAATGTACTGTTATTTAGAGAAATATCAAGTATAGAAGATGTCGTTACTAAGTGACTAGCAAATTATATGCTTTAGTGTACTACGATGCAACTTTAAACCTACAATTTTGAGAATGAGGTGATGCGAACACTGCGAACAGTTTGAAACTAATTAGAGTTTACCATGTTTACATTGTCCAACACCTATTTTGCGTTTCAGAGACCAATAAGAAATTCTTGCAAATCTCCATGAACCCTAATATGAAAACCGTTTTTTCCCCATCATCCTCAATTTTTGTCAAATTTAATATCGATAAAAAATATTTCAAATTTTTCACTTGAATAATGTTTTATTTTACGTGAAAGCAACAAAAGTGCTTCCTGCACAAAATCATTCTATAAACTCTCAAATATATAACGATATATATTGTTATGGTATTACAAACCTGTGAGTATGATTAAACAATATTTGAAGCAATCACGACATCCTGAACAGCCTGATTCTCTCGAATATTTTTCAAATTTATTTAGAAGACCTCTTTTAACTTATTTACTAATAAATACATGCGTATGTCATGTATTTGTCGTTAAATAATAATACGACATTATTTTCTGCTTTAAATTATACATTTACTGAACAATATTTTTTTTTATATGGTACAATAAATATTTTATTATTATATAAATTTATTACATATATGTTACTGTATAACTTGTTTAGCGGTAAGTAAAAACTCAATTAAACTAATTTTCCGTCATGATCACATAGTAACTGAATGAAAATAATTTTCACAGGTACAGTTGGTGTAGCAAACGAATAAACGGATGACTTTAACATGGTACTGTTGTTTTGTTTAACCAGTTATGTAATATACGTATTTTTCTATGGTTCCCGTATTTTCCATAAATTCATCTTAGCATAATCAGTACCAACATTATTTTGCCAGCAGACCAATTCAAAGATATAGTATTATAACAGTCGCTAAATTCACGAGGTGATCACTGCTTTGATGTTGTTAATGCTAACGACTGCATGGGTGTGGTCATATCTCATGCTGCGAAATTAACCGGTTACATCCTGCGACTTGCAAAAGATACATCAAATTGCAAACACGCGATTGATTGTTGATACGTGTTGTTATCCACCGCAAGTACGGACAGGTCGGGAAGCTTGTGTAAGCAAACAGTTTCCACATATTCGGTAAATACGTGTTGTAAAATATTTTTTTAGTGAACTGTTAACGCAAATAATGAATTGCAATGCGATACATGAAAACACCAGTAACTAATTCTTCTAATAAACTCAAACGAAAAATAAAAATAAAATCAATGCAATTCCTTTTAAGCTTGTTTCATCAATTTTTTAAAATTTTCTGAGAAAACGCAGTTCTGCTTTAATGTAATCGAAAAAATCTTAAGAAAAATCTTAGTAAAAGAAGAAGACATTTGAATACTGTCACATCTCAAGTATAATATGTACAATATTTACCCATGTAAAAAGGAAAAACCAACCAATGTCATTTTGAAAATTAGGACCAAGTTCGTTTTTATGCACTGAGGTATGATGAAGTACCAATGTATATTCATTTTGTACGAGGGTAAATATTGTGCAAATTATATGTAAAATTATTGTATAGTATTATTAGAATAATAGAGACTTTGATACACGGAATTTTAATGAACCTGTAACGAATAATTATTTAATTTTACGATGGAGCCGTATCGTTGAACGACATGTTCTCGCAGAATCGAAAATAATCGTTGTAGGAAAGATAACGACGTTCGGTCTTTTTACAGAAATACCAGGATCGTCATGTTTCTATTAATATCGCCGAATAAATGGTTTGCTGGTGGTGATTGTTGTTGCGCTAAAAAATCGCGACGCGTGTGCGCCGCTCCGCACCGAACCGAGCGGATTTTCAATGCGATAACTCCCGTTCCTCTTCCTTCTCCTGTTCAGATAATGAACACGCAATTAACCGACTTACTGCGAAGTAAAATGCTGGAGAGTGTAGCGCCGATGACCAAGACTACACGCACAAGTGTTAATTAACCCCTTCATAAACGGGACCGCGAAGATATTCTATGGTTAATGATTCGCACGTTCCGAGATTTTTCTCAGTAATCGTATTGAATGCAATTAGAACCGAAAGAGCTCCAATTACTAAAACTAAAACGAAATAATAATCATTCAACGGAGGCTGGCAGATTACATGATAATGATACTTTTGTGGTGGTATTCCCTACAATAACCACAAAGGGCCTAGTAAAATAATAAGACGTTCCCACAATTGAGTACTTAAGCCATCAAGAATCACTATTATGCATTTACACGAATCAAAATTTCAAATCTTATTGTCTCTAAGTCAGGGTCTGTTAGATAGAATAATAGACGAGTCAAATAGACTCACAAGGAGAAGACGCGGTCATTATAGGCGTCGATACTCAATAACTTTTGAGATATTTACAATTTAAATTTCATTATACTCGTTAAGCCGTTAAGTACAGTTTTGGTAGAAATTTTTGTCAAGTGCCAAACGGCGTGATGGTAACGTACTAGATTCATTACCGGGAAGGCCAGTGTTCAAATCCCTTTTTCCTTTTTTTAATTAATTGTATTTTGCACATGAAAAATACACTCATAATATCTATAGGAAACAAAATATAAAAATTTTATTGAAAAGGAACACTAATTTCATCAATCTTAACGTATCTCAAAAGTTGTTGAGTATCGACGCGTATAATGCTACATTTTCATAAACAGTAGAACGAAATCTACCAGTATGCAAGGTTTCGAGAAAGTCTAGGACCCCATGACCGCGTCTTCTCTTTGTCAGAACGAAATGCTTCCTCTTCCTCGAAAATTAATTTAAACAAACTATAATTTCTTCATAATTTTAGAAAAAATGTGTAATACTTTCCGACGTTATTGCAGAATTAAAATATTTAGATGTTAGTTAGATTATTTTAATAGTTACAAGTAAAATATTGTAGTGCACGGAGGAGGTAAATTGAAGATCCAAATCTAATCTGAGTAGAGGATTTACAATGTAAATGTGTATGCGAAGTCGCAAGACGTATAAAATTTTCATTTTGCATTATGGCGTTCAGCTGTCGTCGACCATAGACCTAAGTAGCCAAAAAGCTGTTTTTGTTCGACCAGTTCCGAGAACCTGTGAGAACGAAGCTGGAACGGTTCCAAGGTTTCAAGAAGAGCAGATGCTACCTTTCCGAACGCTGTTGTATAATGTGGATACAATTATGTCCGTTATTATTGTTGTTAATTGCCCTTTTTGTTTGAGAGGAAATTGAAAAAATATTTCATGTTTAACAGTCCTTTTTTGTGCGTGTAGAGGGACTCGAAAACAATACAAACATAACATTTAAAGATCTTACTACAAAAGAAAGTTAGTTGAATTACAAAAATTGTATTGCTTTCCATGTATGATTTTTTCAAAACAGTTTTGATTTAAACAAAATCTGAGTTCGTTGTTCGTACAAAAACATTGTTACGTAAAATCACGAATTTATATATACATATAATATAATACAAGTCTCTTGAGTTTTATAAAATACGCAAATATGTAATTTCACATTTCTATCGTAATATTTACCTACTATTATAATATGGAACATCATTGCATCCAATATTTCTATAATTGTAATGTTGCTTTATGTTCAATTCTTACCATAAATGCACAAATGAGCAGATATTAACACATACAATGTACAATAAAAATGTTCAAATGAGATGAAAAATGTGTTTTACCATTAGGAGAAAATAATTTTACTATTATTTTATGAATTGATAAAATTCTCATTAATATATATTTTATCCACCTTCTACGTATCAATGAAAAATATAGATTTCATGGTTTATCCTATAATACAAACAAACTAAACATATTATTAATTTTTTAAGTGACAGTATCACGTATTTACTTCCCGCTGAGTACTATCAGATATGTATTCCCAATACCTGTATTATCTATGTATATGTAGAAATGTGGTTATTATAAAAATGAAGAAAGTGGATTTTATGAATTTACTATGTATCCATTACAACGGTATGTATCAAAATTATAAAGTCGAACAGAAAACATGTCCAAAAACTTCAACACAAAGACCCAAAGGTAGATAGGAAGAACGGTTTAATTATTTTGTCTTTGCGTTACATTTTTCACGGGGGACAGTCTGTCTGCTATTCTTTGTCAACTAAATAGCTGAATTATTTAATGGCAAGCAATAAATTGCTTAGGAAGAGGTGAGATGGCCTGAACAGCCAAGGATCGAGTATTCAGGCCAAGCCAGCGAGAGCTTTAAAGTCTTTAAAGATTCAATGCTTAAGAAGGTCCCATGTCTCTGAACGCAACGGTTATTCTTCCTCGATGTAGATACGCGTACACCTCCTATAAGGAAAATGCAGGTAAAATCACGAGGAAATATGTATAACGTTTTCTTGCAGGTAGAGCCAAGGATAACATTGCAAAGCGCTCATCGCTCCAATAGTTCATATATGCGCAACTATAATGCCGGGCTACTATCTGATTGTCCGAAGCAGCATTTTCAATGCGAATAATGCTTTCCGGCGCACTTTGGTGATGTATACTAAACTGATATGCGTTACTTGCATTTCTCTGCTGCTTTTGTTGAACTCTAAACGTCTGCTGTGTGTACAACAAAGATTGTTGCGCAAGCTTTCAAACTAAACCGTATGCGGTGTGTACAAATAACATTTTCGTCAGCTTTTATTTGTAAACAAAGATGCAACCGAATTTCTGTGAGGCGTTTTTTTTTTCTTCAAAATCGTGACATTACGTAATATAGTCGTAAAACGGTAATATAAATGTAAACTAAGCAGAAACTTAAGACTACAAAATTAAAAACACAAATGAATATATTAGAAGTTGGAATATTCAGGGTGTCCCAGAAATGTTTGAGTTCCTTGAAAGGGGTGATTCCTGGGGTATTTCTAAGAAGCTTTTTTCTTTGCGAAAGTGTCATACACGGCTTCGTTTTCGAGTTATTAACGAAAAATATGGGCCAACCAAAATGCAGCTACAGCTGACGGTGAGCAATACAATTGAGTCAGCAATGCGTGCAATTATTGTTCAATATTAGGTAAAAATAATTGGTATTGCCAAATAAGAGAATTCGAAGCAACAAGTACATTTACTGCTGAGTATGCGAGTTTTATTTAAATAAATTGTTACTCCTTCTCTTGTTTAGGATTAGAGCACGGCGCGACAACAACGCTACCACTCACAAGGAGAAGACGCGGTCATGGGGTCTCAGATTTTCTCGAAACTTTGCATATTGGTAGATTCCGTTCTCCTGTTTATGAAAATATAGCATTATAGGGTCAGATACTTAATAACTTTTGATATATTTACAATTTAAATTTCATTATACTCGTTAAGTACAGTTTCAATTAAAGTTATTATGAAGTGCCAAACGGAGTGGTGGTAACGTAAATACCAGGTTGGTACTAGGAAGGCCAGAGTTCAAAAATCCCTTGTCCTCTTTTTCCTTTTTTTTTTATTTACCGTTTATCTATTTCAATTGATTGGATTTTACATTGCTGCAACTAATGATTTTGTATGTAATGCATGGTTTTCATGTTATTCTTCTTTCCTTTTCAGGCACGGTTGATGAAGTTAGTGATTACTTACATATTATGTTGCTCTTCAATAAAACTTTAATATTATGTTTCCTATAGATATTAAGAGTGCATTTTTCATTTGTAAAATCCAATCAATTAAAATAGATAAACTAAAAAAAAGGAAAAAGAGGACAAGGCATTTAAACCCGGGATTTAAACTGAAACTGTGCTTAACGGGTATAATGAAATTTCAATTGTAAATATATCAAAAGTTATTGAGTATCTGTAATGCTGTATTTTCATAAACAGGAGAACGAAATCTACCAATATGCAAAGTTTCGAGAAAATCTGAGACCTCATTACCGCGTCTTCTCCTTGTCAGTAGAATCAACAGCCGCGGCGCACCGAGCCCGAATCCGTCAGTTGTAGCTGCGCTCTGGATGGCCCGTGTTTTTCGTTAATAACTCGAAAACGAAGTTGCATATGACATTTTCGCAAATGAAAAAGATTTTTAGAAAAACCCCAGGAATCACCCCTTTCAATGAACTCGAACATCCTTGGGACATCTTGTATACAATTATTTATTGACTTTAACCTTCTAACTGCGCAACATTTCCATTATGAACATTTGTGAAAAAGTAATGAAAGATACGTCAAACTTTTATCACAATCAACGTGAATACAATAAAGTTTTCACTAACGTGGATACCGCGAGACAATGAAAATGAAATGTTAAAAAGTTAAAAAACCCCTTTACTGTTAGTTTCATTGGAACAAACAATCATATATGCATATACAGAGTATTTAATTTGGATCAGTTCCCTTTGATCGTTTCGAAAAATGTTGCAAGTGGTTTTGAAGAGTAGGTATTTCCATAATTTGACATAAGAATTTTTTTCGACGGGTGGGTAAAGGGGAGACATCTGAGGGATAACAGTGCTTTTTTAAATTGAGTCATGTGCTTTTGGATACAGTAGTCGACGCAATTCGTAATTCCCTGTAAAACAATAGGTACTCGAGGAAATGAAATAAAATATGGTGTAGATAAATCCATGGGATAGCCTGTATGTTATAAATATAATTTTATTTGAAAAATCTGTTTAGTTGCAGTTACAATACTTTCATCTTAATTTGAATCTCAAGCTGAAATACCAGAACACATTTTACGATTTGTTAAATTTAATTTGATTCAATGACTAACGATAAGATATATAATTATCTATGGCTTAAGTATTCTCAGGACACTAATAATAATTCTGGGAATAATTCTGCATTTTTCAACGAACACTATCATCGTGCGACTGTCTTTCAACGTTGCTGTCTCGTATTTACTTTCATAAATCAGTTCCTTGAACTGTTGTAGGTAAGCAATATTATACGAACAGAGTAAGGTAAGATCATTCCAAACTCGATAGATTACGAAACATTCCATAGCATTATCAAGAAATTATACATGTACTTAGGTATACCGTGCGAACGTTGATTCATCCTGTCACTGACATGTTGAATAACACCGTGCTTGTAATTTGCTACAATTCTTGCATAATTCTTAAGAAAACAGAATGGAATATTTTCTATACTACTTAATTTCGAATGACTTGCGCCATTTATTATATAAATCGATTCCTCGAATCATTCTGTATTCAGATCGGGACACCCAAGTAAAAACTAATATCCTTGTCGTTTATAGATGTATAAGAAAAAATTGTTTAATATAAGAAAAGACAGAAGCGGATTTATTGAGATTTAAAAGACACTTTTTCTGTAATATGTAGACAAATAAACGAATTTCTAAATAATTTCCCGCAAAATCATTTTATGATTTTAATAATCGCAAATATAACATCTGAAGTTGATCATTTTAAGCTGTCTGAGAAGTACTGTAGTAAATATTAAAATAAAATTAAGATTTTAAAAATGAATAATATGATAACAGACAACTTGTGTTTATGAAATTCTTACGTTCGCGTTGAAATCGTTCATTCTGTTTGAAGAGTTGTATTTTGCGTGTAGATCTCAATCTGATTGAATCTCATCCACAATTTTGGTTATGATTTAAGGCTTCAAATATTTTTTTATGGAATTCATTCACATGGTGATATTCACCAATGTCCGGATAGCGGCACGCTTCAGAAGTGTTTGAATGTAAGCTGGCAACCGGCTACGTTAACGGATCGTGACAATTCAGGTTTAGTATTATAAGTTAAGTTTCAAAGAGTATGCTCGGTGCTGCGTGGTTGCCCATGGCTAAGCTCAATATTTACAAAAGAAATACACAGTAATTATTATACAGCAGTAGTTTTAGTAGGAAATCACAGACAGAACATTTATACATAATGAAAATATCATACAAAATATAAATTATTAAGAAACTTTGTGAACAATGTTTAAGCACATATCGAGATTGACAAAATACAAGACCAGATATAGAAATATTATTACAATTATTAACACGTACGTAACATAAATGATGCTACTTTTGCAAACATTTTTTCTGTGATATCGTAATATTATTAACATTATTGACATGTACATAACATAAAGATGTTACGCAAATATTTTTTCTGTGATTAAATATAATACAAATAAACCTTCTATTACTGTTTAAATTACCCTGAAGATTGGGAATTTTCTTTGGTATGTTATAACTAGGCAGCGGATCTTTATGCAAAATAAAAAATTTCTACCAGAATTGCAATAAACTCTAATGAAATAGATTTTCTTTCTTAATATGTTTAATAAGTTGAATATAATATAACAGTGCCTTCTAATCTTTTTACTGTTTCAAATTGCACCTACTCATTTTTGCTATAAATGCATAAAATCCGCTGCCTAGTTACAACAGTGATATTTTTCAACTAATTTATTGGTTTTACTAACTCTTAGTAACCGTAAAAATTTAGATAAGATTGGTAAAAAGATATCGTAATAATCTTATACGATTCGAAGTAAATATGTAGAAAACAGTTTATATATTCTTCGTAGTATCTATTTGAGCTTAAAACAAATTCAACGCGATCGCAGAAATTTTTCAATATTGGTTTATTTTTGACACTCAGCAGTCATCGGTGGTCAGTTATAACCAGTCATGACGATCGAATAATCGTTTAAACAACAGAAATCTAGGTGAAATTATCTTCAATTTACAATCCAGTTAAGTACTTTACGAATCTTATAATTCCTTTTACTTAAAATCGTAATTGACTCTAATTTAGATATAAGACTAATAAAGAGTTAAAGACGTATGAATATTCTTACTATGATATGAATAAACATCTGTTATCTATTTCAGCGGCAGCAAAAGAACACGAATTATTAGAAAGCTGTAAAACTAGGTGCTAATTCTCATATGACAATGGGCTATAAGAAAAGGAAAAATGATTCTAGTGATAGAGACGATAATGAATTATATTATCTTGTTTGTTTGGAATTATAGAACACAAGCAAATGAAACTAAATGAAAAACGGATGTACTGAATATAATTCATTTGTTCTTTAATAGATATTTTTTGCAAAATTAAATATATACTACTATCGACTCCATGTAGTGTCACAACCGGCCCAGTGTCAAGTGTTATAACATTCTTTCAGCTCCTCATATTTTTATATTACTAATCTGATATAATAATGTCAAATAAGACAGTCACATTTCCGTATAAAAATTGTTATAGCAAATGTAATAGTTCCTGAGCAATCATATTGTAAAGTAGAAGTGCCACTACTGCCCCCGATTTACCCTACTGAAATGCTACTGATCTCACGCAATTTTTGCACCAATCATTTTGATTATAAAGTGGGACTCCATTTATCTAAATCATCACTGTTAGAATGACCAATGTATTACATATAAAAAAAGAATAATTCGATCGGAGCGTCAACCGTCTAAAATAGCAAAGGAAGAGATTGGAGAAGAGAAACTGGCCGGAAAACAATTTTTTAAAGAATAACGAGATCCATTGTACGGGCCTGGTTTTACTGGTTAGTGGCAGATATGTATATTCGCGTAATTAATAGATGAATTTCTGAACGCATTTTTCTTGAAACCACATCTTTTGAAATTGTTGCCACGTATCTTAAGTCATAAATGATCTTCAGCAGACATCCTTGTTATCGCACCAACCAAAATTTTTTAAATATATTGTCCTTTTCTTATTTTTTTAACGTGCTAAATAATCAAGATTTTAATTTACTTTGGCCACAATCATATTTATTAAGATACTTCCACGCTTTTCTGTTTTTGATCCGCCAAAGGACCGGAATTATGGCAAAAGTCAACGTATGTTTTTCAAAACGTATTTACTCTATACACCAAATGTACAACACTCGTGTGATTTTCATTATTTTTACTTAAAAAGTAACTTATATACTCCAAATACCCATAAATACGTATATGTAAACTTCTAATGCAAACGGTTCAATAGTTCTTAAGAAGATTATTTCTGTGAAGTTCTCTTACTTGAGAAACAGAGAAACTCCACTGCCTATGTGTGTATTTAAATATGTAGGTGAGTAGAAATCCAGTTATGCGAAGAGCAGCTTCTACTATACAAACGAAGGAACGATAGCGGAAGGAAGATACTGTCTCGTCCTCCGAACGGGTTGGATGAATGAATCCCACTGTAGTTGCAACAGTTTGGAAAAACTTCGAAGGGAGGGTTTCCCTAGGAAATAACGGCTCGAAACATCAACGCTGTCTCCTCGTGAGCCATCCTCGAGGAGAGGTGACACGGTTATAACGAAGTTACGAGCAACGTTAACACGAACAATGGTCGCCTGTGGGCCGCCACTCCGCGCCGCGCCATGCCACGACGAGCCGTTCCGCCACGTTCTCGTAAGCGTAGAAATTATTCGATCCGGATAATGGGCCGAAGGTGGAGAAAATGTGGGAGGTAGATTGCGGTAGATACACCGCGCGGCCTATCTCTCGACGAGAGAAACAGCGAGAGACAAGGAACTTATGAGTCACTGATTACACCTATAGGTGTGGAGCGTACTCAATTCGTAAATACAGCGATACAGAGCGACCTGCAGCACGGAACAATGGTTTTCATATTCTGCGAAAGTGGACAGAAAAATATCTACAGTGGCGTGCAAAAGTATCCGGACACCCTTTAAAAACGAATAACTTTTTCAAAGTTAGTTCAAACGGCTTGAGTTTTTCTGAGATGCTCGAAGGATTAGTTTACTAGGTAGCGTGTAAATAATTTTTTCCAAAAATTGCTATTGGTCGGAATTGCGGCGAAGAAAGTAAAGATCACAATTTTTAACTTTTTTATCTGTACCTGTAATGAAAATTTGAAAGACGCCTTTTGTCGGTCTAGGTAAGTTATGCATCCGTACAAAGTTTCATCGAACTCGGTTAACGTTGTTATGAGCTACATACAATTAAAGCTGATCATATAAGGGCGAAATTCCTTGAAAATGCAGGAAATTTGCGACTTTCACTCTAAAGCTCTCATCTTGCAATGTTCGTAGCTCATCTGCTCATAGCAA
This sequence comes from Sphecodes monilicornis, assembly GCA_913789915.3. NCBI lineage: Eukaryota > Metazoa > Arthropoda > Insecta > Hymenoptera > Halictidae > Sphecodes > Sphecodes monilicornis. The sequence continues at coordinate 4,102,093 of OU565292.1, forward strand.
CATTAACCGACTTCGATGAAACTTTGCGCATGTATATAGCCTATGGAGATCTACAAAAGATATATTTCAAATTTTCATTACAGGCACAGATAAAAAAGTTAAAAGTCGTGACCTTTAGTTTTTTCTTCACAATTTCTACCATTAGCAATTTTTATAAATAATTATTTACACGTTACCTAGTAAACTAATCCTTCGAGCATCTCAGAAAAACTCAAGCCGTTTTAACTAACTTTGAAAAAGTTATTCGTTTTTAAAGGGTGTCCGGATACTTTTGCATTCCACTGTATATCTTTTAAATCAGTCATTCATAGACTACGTTTATAACAAACAAAAAACTAGAGAGTGAAATATTAAACAAACAAATATTAAAATATCCAACTTTCTTCAACTAATTCAACCGTATTGAAGCTCATATTTATGATTTATAAATCAAAACAGGGAATGTGTTTGTAGGTTTTTCTTATCATTTAACAATATTCATTAAATACATATTTGAGTGTCCTTCCGAAAAGACCATACATCCGATATTTTTTTATACTCTGGATTCTTACGTATTTAACGTGCTGATTACGAATATGATAGTGAAAATTGGCGCAAATGTTATTTTCATAGCGGAAACCATAAAAAACCATAAAAATCATAGTTTTTTCCCTGTATTTCCGTAAATAATGAGAATTTTGAAAAATACTTCAAATAAAAGTTGAAGACCTCATCAATCTACACATTTTATGTCGTATTGATTTTTGTCTAAAGATCATACTTTCTGAGAAAAATGATGGGTAATTATTGACTTATGCGGAGCCACTCTCGATTTCAATGTCCTTTACATATGTCATATGTTATCGAAGTATGAAAAATATCCATGTAGAATAGAACACACACGGGGGGAGGCGGGTGCATGTGGTGGGAGGGGGGGGGGGGGTCGAAGGGTTTATATGAGGTTGTATCATTTCTTCTGTACCGAACAGTCGTTTAACTTAATGTTTAAGTTTAGGCTTAGGTTATTCCTTTTGGGGATGAAGCTTCCCTCAGAGGGTGGATCTCGCTATGCCTGGAAAGTTAAAAATCCAATGATACAGAAAACACGTGGGCGAGCGAAGAGCTTTGCTATATCCCTTTCTAGTATTAACTAATGAAATTAACAATAAAACTTGATTTGTGTTGGATGAGTTATATGGAGTCTTGAACATTTAATATCGTTTTTATCAAAAACTATTGTCTTTATGACAAAAATCAATACGACATAAAATGTGTATTTTGATGAGGTCTACAACTTTTATCTGAAGCATTCTTCATAATTACCATTATTTACAGAAATAAATGGAAAAAACTATGATTTTTATGGTTTTTTCGCGGTTTCCGCTATGGAAATAACATTTGCGCCAATTTTCACTATCATATTCGTAATCTGCATGTCAGAATACGTAAGAATCCAGAGTATAAAAAGAATCGCAGTCTTTTCAGAAGTTTATCGACATATTTTTCTACCTCGTGCGAAGGGAAATATTCCAGCTTGGTTTATAGTTGATCACACAAACATTTATATCGTCTTGAACTTCATATAACACCGGGTTAGACGACATTTGTTGTTTTTTAATCATTACAGAAGGTACCCCGGATAGACAGGGTAATAATCGATGCTAGCCTCCAGGATATGAGCCGCTCACTTGCCAAATCGATTAACTCCACAAAATAAAGAATAAAGCAAATGGATGAAATAATTCACATTCACTTATAAAAGTTCTTTCCATTTTCGCCGTTCAATGGTAGTAAGCCCACTAGTTTAAATGGAAAGATTTAAATAATAATCAAGCGTTTTGCCAAAGAAATGAAGGAAAATTGGAAAGGTGACTAATCGATTTGGCCTCAGAACGGGTCGTATCTCAAAAAACATATTTTGGACCCTCAACATCGAGGGCTGTTTTCACCTCTTCACTGTAGACGATAGCCGATAAAAAATACGTGTGTCAAATATTTTTCGAGGAACTATCTCTAACATACGTGTTATCAACATCGGCCTGTGTAACTTGAATACATTCCCTTGCAAGATGCGATAGCTCGCACGTAAAATTGTATCTTATAACCGAAATTACATCTGTAAGTAGTGGATAATCAAACTCGATTATCATGAAAACTAAGCGTCGAACGAAAAAACGTTACTCTATATTTCTTTTTTATTTTTTCCTGCTTGATATGTTCTTAGGCCCGATCCTAAACAACACTTGAATCAGTGCGTTCATTTATTACGTGTAATTAAACCCTGCTTTCCATATACGACGAGAGAGTAAAAACCTGTTTGGTGTTTTAGTTATGTAGTTGAACATAAAATACCTTCATGCACTTGGTTTTTAATCAATTCGTAAACTACTTGCAGCATATATAAAACAATAAAAATTGATTACGCTAGTAGTTGATCATTTATTAAATCGATAAATCTCACATTACCAGTTCAGCAATGTTCACAAGATTTTTGAAATCAAGTGTTAATCGAAGTCTGTAAGATAGACGTTATACTCTAGCAAAAAGGAAGATTTATTAAAGACATTCATGGTTCTTAAAATAAGAATGCGAACACAACGAAGGCAATTGAAACAGGATAATTTCAATTATGACCCACAATACTTCGAAAACGATTTAACAGTTCCCTATGTTCTATGAAATGTTTTTTAAATAATGATCACGCGGAAAAGATCATATTTAAATAACCAAGCTTAAAAATTCCATTATGCAATCTGTATGTTGCATACAAATGCATTAAATTTTTATTCTCTCTATTTTATAAATCTTTTAGGATACTTTTAGGATAATTTTTATGATACATACACGAACAAAGAAAAGAAGCAAAAAATTCGTATTGTTGGATTATTAGAACTTCCGTTTAAAACTGTTTATCGCCAATAAGAATATAATGCAATAGATTATGCAAATTAGGTGCACCCGAATCCTTTTACTTTCCCTCCAGAGTATTTTTCGACACAAGATTACTTCACTAATTCTTTACAAAGGCGCATATTCGTCTACTACCTTATGGAAATGATAGAAACCTTGCATATTTCATAATGCAGATCCCCTTTCTCCGCTCTATCAATAAATTATTCATTATCGAGGCACTCTATGTGTATCTAATCTGAAGTTGTGAATTTTCGTAACACGCGGAAGCCTTGCATCAACTGAACACACGTAGTTAGTAATATGGCCGCGACATACAGTGATCCGGAACTAAAACGTACCGAGTTTTATTATCTTACAATTTATCAAGCATCAAGCGTCATTGGTGGAGGATTATATTTTAGTAAATTATAAACTGTAACTTTAACGTCAAGATATGAGCTTTTAACGTGGAAGAACGTTCTGTATTTAAGAAAATAATTGACAGAAAATACTAAATAGGTTAGTCAAGGCATCAAGAAGAAAAAAAAATTTGTTTACCGAAAAATAGCATTTACAAAATGTACACTTTTAAGTGTTTGTTCTAATTGCACTTTTTGTTGTTGCTAGAGATTGGGAAAGCAATACAAATTCAATAAATATCGATATGAAACCATTGATTTTCTAGTAAATGAACTGCTAAATTGTTTCCAGACGGCAGAAGATTGTACTTCCATGCGAGCAGATTCATCGCTGAGAGAAATGTGATCTACGCTTTTCAATTTCACAAAACTGAAATACATTTCAAAGTAAAAAGAAGATTTACTATATCGAAAAGTCAACAAGTTTTATAATTGTATAAGTCTTTAAAAGTCTAAAATTCATGGCATTCAAAATTGATTAGGCAATTACTGAAACATAAAATTAAGTGAGTATGAGGCATAAGAATGTTAATAGATGTGCCAAGAAATGCGGAATGTTCATGTATTTGGAAAATTAAATGTAGATGTATGGACAAAGAAAATTAATAGTATTAGAGTTATTTATCAAATGCTTAAGAATGAAAAAAATGTGTGCATGCATTTTGTGGTTCTATTACAAGAATATTCGTTGATTGGATATACAACTTATAGACATATTTGCTATAATGAAAGAACAGTACCATGCTATTATAGTTCTTTCATAACTTGCTAGTAATTTATAAAATTATAAGGTGATAGTTGTTTCTGAATTGTCCAGCTAGAACTCATTATTTTCCACTTGAATAAGCACTACATGCTTATTATTATTTACGTTTCTATTGACTCTCCATTTGTTATCATAATAAATTAAATTGAAGAAAACTATAACCACATATTGCAAACTTTTTAAAATTCGGAAGTTATACCTTATTTATTGCTAATAGTTTACATTATTTCGAGATATTTTTCAAAAGAAAATAATCTTAATTCGATTAAGATTAAAGATAAATTAAAATTAGAGGTTTTTCTAAAGGCACAGATTGAATAATGTTTGCTAGCAAAATTGGTAATTCGGTAAAAATTAATGACTTGGATTCGATTTAGTTTGTAGAATACTTTTCGACAACTGTACTGACAGTCTACTCCGAACTTATTTACCAATTTTATAGGTATATTTTTTATCTCTTATAATCTGTTATTGCGCCCACTAGTAAAATGCAAAAATTACGGCCAGAGCTTGAATAATCAATCGGACCGGTTGAACTGTTGAATCAAAATGAACGCGGTGGCTCACTAACTTGGTTAACATAATGTGAATATGAATCCAGTATCATATTGTACATAAGACATTGCGAATATTTGAAAACAACGTATTAAATATTTCCGAACGCTGTTTTTTTGTATTATACCAGATTTTTTTGGAAAAAAGAATACCTAGGTATATAAACGTTTTACCTGCTTCACTTTAAGAAGGATTTCCGATGTGCAAGCACTTTTTCCAGCTAATTTCCAGCGTAATGGCGCATGCATCCATTATTGCACAAGCACTGACATTTCGTCGACCAGGGCCCTCAAGATTCTTAAGAGGTGGCCTTTGTGACATAGGATCTCCTTCCTTTTTTTAAGAATGTCATAGAGATAAGTCTTTATTTTTACAATTATGAGAAATGCCTCTTAAGTCTATGAATCTGTTGGTCTTGATTTAGCTTGATATGTATTTCACTTTCGTTTAACGTATACATTTTAAACCAACAAGAGTTGCTTGAAACTATATTTTGTTTATGTCATTTGGAATATCGTTCAGAAGTCACACAGCTATACGACAGAACTATTTATGCTAACAAAAGGACTGAAGGTCTCATAATTACATAATTTGTTTGCTGCAAGGATATGTGTATAAGGTTCTTTGAAACCATTTTTCGCAAAAAGATAAAACTCTAACAACGATTAAAATCACTTTTTGGTTAAAATTTGATATAGGCTTCACAGAAACGTAAAATAAAATTTGCAAGTATATTTTTTGTGAAGGTAATATCACATTCAAAATTTATAATGTAATAATGGATGTGAAACAAAGACATCATATTTACCTTTAACAGGTTATTTTATTAAAACTTTGTGAGTTACATAAGTCACTGTATTCCTGTTCTTTAACTCACTCACAAAATATGAATATTATTATCTGCTGCTTTTTTAAACTTATATTTTCTATGTACATAATCAATATGCTTCCGTGTTTGCGACAGTCCAGGTCACAAATGTCTCGTGTATGATTATACGAATATTTCATGTGCAAATATGTATGTAGAAAAATGCAGAAAAGTGCAAAATATATACACTAATGTACGTACGCATGCGAAAATAACGGGAATATGAATTTTTGTTTATTAATTGCAATGTTTTGAAGTAAAAATAATTTATGTAAAGATACATCACATTACAAAATCGATCTTATTTGCTTCGTGTAAAAATGATCTTCTTTTGGCTATCACACCAAAATTTGTATAGGGCATTTTATAAGAAATTTTGAAAAATGTAACGAATAATGCTGCAAGTTCTGTTTTGCTAGACCGCAGAATTAAAAACCTGACAACAGAAAAGTGGCATCAAAATTCCGTACACAAGAAAGCACGTAAAAGATGAATATGAATGAAAAGATAAAACTTTTCATTTCGCCACTTTGAACGGAACTTTGTTCAGCGCTACAAGCGGTAAAAGCACCGAAGGAGAAAAGTTTACGATTTCACAGATTGTCGAAAACAAATCGACCAAAAAGCGGACGAAAAAATGATCTCAATAGACTTCGGGAGAAACAAGACTCGCATCAGTGAAACTGGAGATGTAATAAACTGATAGACTCAGATAAAGCTGAAATATGGTCAATGTAAAAAAATACGTTGGAACACCCCGATAGGGGCAGAGATGAGCACAGAGATTTATGTAGAGATAAGAGATTATATTGTTGCGGAAATTATTGGAACATTTGATAACGCTATAGCCTTCCGTATACAAACAATTACATTTTTTAATATAATATAAAATATACGAAAAAAATTATTCAAGAATATGTTTAAAATAAACTTTACTTTCTCTTCAAATTATACAATATTAAAGCACGTTACTTAATCTTTCATGTAAACCAGTGGTGGGCACGGTTGGGGCTCCTCAAACGCTTGCTTCTCCCACCAACCGCTGCTTCATGCAGCGCGCACTTTCGTTGCGTACGCCAATGTCTCGTGTCTTTGTTGCCCCATTGTACCGCGCTTGCTGGAAGGGGACAGAGGGCGCTACGGTGTGGACGGTTTTGTCTCAATTGAGGCAAAATTGCCCATCCCTGATGTAAACCATTCTCTATATTTTTCTCGTATAAGATGCTGCGAAAATTATTATGGGCGTAACATTGAACTTATATTAAACAGCATTGTATATCAAACCATGACCAATATTTGTATAAACTAAACAAATAAAGCAACAATTTTGTTTAAATGTTCCTTTTTCAATCCGTTCGACGCTCCATTAAGTATTATAGCCCATTCTATAACACATTATAACATTAATAATGCATTGAAAGAAATAGTAGAGTAGCTGTAGTTGTTTAGATCAGAAAGTAAATGTCAGTAATATTTCCACATGTTGTTCCTCTAGAAAACTTGTAAATATTATTTTTTTATACTCAAGTTTTCTAAAGGATCAGCATTGGAATATCAGCATTATGGAATATCACTGATATTTTCTTTCTGATTTAAACAACTACAGCTATTCTATTATTTTTTTCAATACTAAACATACGAGTAGATATATTTCTTGCCCCGAACTTTTTAATATCCTTTTTACGAGGCCTTCCGGTCACGCAGCTTTCCACTTACAATTTTCAGGTTAAATACATTAATTTTATGAGCGCATCAAGATTCGAAATTTCAGAATTCAATCGGCATCGCAATTTGCAGGCGGCACACACTACACCATAAACAACGCGCTGATCGACAATTGCACTATTTCCTTGTTTACATTCATGGAACATAGTACGATGAATGCGCGTCTTACGGCATGTATGCCACCCTGAACATCGACGAGACGTCGTTTCCGCTTGAAATATAAATACCGACGCGTGACCGACAGAAATATCGCGTCGAGCCTATAAAACGCATTCTAAAAATCGCCCGCTGGACCGAAAGAATAAATCTTTTTCCGGAGAGCTCGTTAATTTCATCGGTTACCCGAGAATGAAACTGGCGGACAGAGATCCTGATAGGAGTAATGGCGGGCGGAGCGCTAGGAAGTGGAAGGAACTGGACGAAAACGAGGATCGAGGGGGATGGGGAGGGGAGAGATGTGAACCATGGCGAAAGAGGCAAGCAGCCGGAGAAATCGAGACTGAAAGAAGAGAACGACAGAAAACGGGGGAATAAGACTTCGCCAAGAGGCATAACCGTATGGTGTGCGACGTGACTCATCGAGTAGCAACCGTAGAAAAGCCTCGATGATTGCATCGACAAGGAGGAATACGAGAACGGTCGACAACTCCGTGAGGGGAAACTGCGCAAACTTGCGGAGTGGATGGCAGACCAGGAAGAAGTATCCAGAGAAAACGGCAAGCATTTGTGTTTAGGAGAAAGTTCCCTGCAACTCTCTGAAGATATATTGTTGACTCGGAACCTAGTCTTCCTAGAAGGTCCTCCTGTTCGTTTTAAAGTTCGTGATCCAATTTACTTGATACTTTCAGCAACTTCAAAATTGTTGTGTGCACGGGCAACGGTGAACCTCCGAAAACCATTCGATCTAGCTTCTTCTTCTTATCGAGTACATTTTTCTCACAAATATTGAATTGTTTCGATTCTATCTTTATAGCAATTTGCAGCACGATAACATCTGGCTGTAACAAATTTGATTGTATATTTTGAATGCCTTACAAAGTTTCGATGAATATATCGTACAGCGATAGGCATCTATGTTTCCGTTTTAATACAAAACTGTGTAAATGCAAAATGCTACAATAGCGATACGCGATATAAGATATCAAAAACATGGGAACAGATTGTTATTGTGTTAATATGATGCCAAGTGGAGATAAGTTGAGATGGAATATCAATTTTGTATTCAGATAATAAGCTGCCCTTTTATGTACAAGGTGTATTAATCTCATATTAAAACAACTGCTTACTAATGATTGACTATTACTTTTCGTTTCTTTAATTCATATCTATGCATTATATCAATATTCACAATTTCAATTTAAATTTGTCATTGATCGCAGGTATATGAGTACAGAGCAATCACACAGTATGCCCAATTAAAGAATAAATTATTGACGCGAACAAAAACTGTGTTTCACTTCTATGGTTGAATTAAGGAAGCAAAAAGAGATAATTCATTTCAGCATGGTTTATTTTGTATTCTGTTGCGGAATGTAAGCTATCCAACGAGGTTAAGGTACTGAAGATTACGTTTTATCAGGTTAAGGCAATTAAAGTGAAACTAATTGCAACTGTTTACACTCAGAATTATGTCATGGCAAAAAACTGAATGCATTTTTTGTTAAATCCAGTGCAGAGGTGTATGCTAATACGAATGCTCAGTGAAATTACTCAGAAGTACTAGTGATTAGTATCTTTAGTATCTAGTGACAATAACTCTTCTCCTTTCACTTCTATGTTAGTTCTTGTATCTTTCACTAAGGAAATACTGTTAATGGTTTTCATTGTTTTTGCTTCTATCGTTGTACTGGGTGGTAACAACAGATGCTATAGCTAATATATTTAAGACTAACATTTCGGACATGAAAAAATTACGTATTTTAGGTATTTTATTTTACAATTACATTATAAACACTCTTTTGTTGGAAATTACTAAATGAATTATTTTTACAAGGCAATTCGAAATAGCCACGCATATTGCACGGTTTTAAATGTGCTATTCGGTGTACAACCGGTTCCATTGCTTAAGAAATGTTTCCCTAAATTCCAGGGTTCATTGTACGCGAAAGAAAAACTTTGTAAAGTGCAGTCATAAAATTCGTTTATTATCTTTCTGGAGCAAGTTCGCATATTATGATAAAACGCGGGACGTTGTATCAGGCCCGAGATTAAAAATACCTCGGTAACATCCTTTTTTCCTTTCTTAGATAATTTCAAGGATGGGAGGCAGCAACGAATGCGTGTTTAATGCCAGAGCAGAGACATAGGAAGTAGGGACACCCTTGGTTATATCTTAGTCATATCTCTTTTCCCGGAATTTTAGGGGAGAATGCAAACGACCCTAAGGGGAGAAGAAAAAAGGAAAGTTTGCTATACGAACACCAGTAATAGGGAGCTCCACCCAACCCCTCACTGCGATTCTTAGATGCTAGAGTGCTAGAGGAACGAAAGAAGAGACTAGGAAGGGCTGTGTGAATCGATTGAGCTGCGGGTAGTCTCGATAAGAGGCCAATTTCGCGTCTGACTCATACATTGCCTGTAATACCGATCTCGAATTTATTGAGGGAGTCATAATACTTTGATAAAACTCGATCACGGAAATGTACCCCGCGCTAAATTCAACCAAGCAAATGTACATACTTAACCGTTTGAGTCCCAGGGGGCATTGAAAAAACAATGTCGAAGAATCACGAACAGCGCAACCGCGCTTTCTCTAAATGACTATGAAAATTTTGTAATGTATTATTGCATTATTATAGTATTATTCTACCTATTGTAAAATGTACTATTTACATTAAAAAGAGCTGTGTGATGTACTTGCGTCAGTAAATCTGAGCGCGCGACTTCGACAATCGGTAACGCATCGTCAGTTGTCCACAATGCTCGAAATGTGCTGGGTTTTCTCGACATAAAATCTCAACAGCGCGATCGCGCTGCTTGGGACTCAAACGGTTAAAATGCCTATGCTGTTGTACAGAATACCCTGTTACAGTTAGAAAACTGGTGATAGTACATATTTCTTCGTATGTATAAACCTCACTGAAAAATATCGCTGAAGACTGCTATCTTGTTTTATGTTTATTAGGTTGGGTAATTGAGAATGCATAATAAAATAGGATACTTGGGTCAACTCGGTCCAGAAACCAATCATTGCTTCGTAGTTATATTTTTCATCGTGAGCCGGCGTGGCGTGATGGTAACGTGTCGAGTTTTCACGCGGAAGACCATATTTTTCATCGCATATTAAAGATTCTTGTGTATCCTAATTTTCATAAAAAATTGAAGTACGAAATGATTACTTCAGATTCGCGCATGAAATATCTCTGTCGCTTTTAACAATACAGTTTTATTCATAAAATATTAGTTTTAAAAAGGGTTGAAATAGACATATTCATCCATGTATAACATGCTAATCTTCCAATGATATTTGACAATTAAGTTTTTTAAAAGGAAAGGTAATATGAACGCTCATCAGCGTTTTAATTGAAATAATTGAATAGAAGTGATACTGTACAGGTCAAATAAAGGCCATTCGCAGTTCATCATTTAAAACACGGATGAACATTTTTTTGTTTTCATATTACATTAATGAAAATACAACATTTCATTTAAAAAAATGACCTTCGCAAGAAAATCTTCAGTGCAACATTAACGTTTTTAGATCAAATATAAATTTTCCTTCTATATTATGCTGTAGCCTTAACAGCAACAGAAATATTTTAGGTTTTAAATCTAGATTAATGAATTTCCACATTACAATGAACTTACAGATACGTGTCTACCCTTAATTAGAGAGAAATTTTGATTCAATGTAGATCGTAAAATATTATGTTTATGAACAAATTATTTACACAGTATACACAAGTTAGTCAATTTTCTTAAAAGCAAGTTTCTGCTTGAGCAAATCTTACTTTACATTTTCGATTTTGTCATGTGAAATTTTAACAGTTATATGTACCAAATATATGTACACGACTCGTTAATCATTGAATGAGGTCCAACCTTTACGGGAGTGCCTTTCCTATGATTCATCGCAAAATCTTACAAAAGGAAAGCGTGATATGCAAAACTGATGGACTCCATAGCGCCCGTTTTATTGACGCCATTTAGAGTTGCAACTGCTTTGATATGCATTAAGCAATAATGATATGTTATGCAGTGCTTCCTGTTAACACACGGAAGTTGCCTGGAATCATTTCTGGGATAGTTAACGCGAGTTACGGAGCACCGAAGTTACGTCTGTATCGTTTTGGGACTCTAGAAGTTTACAACAATGAGACATTATCACATTGATTTTATTAGCTACATCCTTGTTAATTGCACATTAGACGCCAGAAGCAGTTAAGTAGGAAATATGACGCATCAATTCGTAATTGCAAATTCCGTCGTGACACACGAGAAATGGAGAGCGAAGTTAGCAACTATTTAAGTTCGGCGGATGTCTTGTTTAGAAACAGAAAAGGCGAAAGAAAAGTTTAAGGACACGAGCACCACCTCTGTAAGAACTGTTGTCTTTACTCAAGGCAAACTTAAGATGTGGAAAACAATCTAATAAATAACTTTCACAAAATGTAACTACCCAAATTGTGTTTTATAGAAACAAATAACGTATAGTAAAAGCTTTGATTATTATTTGTCGTCAATACAATAGTGAACTACTTGAAGATTGATTTTTAAAAGTTCAATTTTTAATCCAATAAACGATTCCAATTGTAGATACGAAGTACTGATCAAATATTGGTTCAAAGAATCTTATTCGAAAGTAAAAAAGTAAACAATAATTATCCGTGGATTAAATGAATTAAATGGATTAAATGGAGTTTCCATGCCAAAATTCTGATGAGCGCGGGGAACATCTAAAATGGATATTCAAACAGATTCATTCGTTCCCACCGCAAGACTTTCTAATCCGTGGGTGTAAGTGTGGAGTATAGAATGGCCTGAGAACAACCGGCATCTCTAAGTGGTAACGAACTACGAACACTGCCTCTAACGAGAAAACAGTCATTAGGATAACCAAAATGACGCCTATTTCTTTTAACGTCCGCACTCCGCGTCAACGAATCCATAGGTGGAACGAGTTGCCAGGGGAGTTGAGCTAACCGAGGTAAGACCAGGGCAAACAAGGGAGCAGGCGAGAGAGATAGAGACGGGAAAGAGGGCGCAAAGGTGGTAGGGAATAGACTGGACGCAAGTCCGGTATTAATAACGAAAACTGTAAGGGCGAGACAGAAAATCGGCAAAAAGAGGGGCCTTTTTAACCCCTGACAAGCCAGGGAGTTTGCTGCATTATCCCTCGACCCTAAGCAAACTGCGTGAGTACAGATTCATCGTTTCTCCTCCGACTCCTTTTTCTTTCCATCTTCTTCGTCTATCTATGTATATTGCGGTTCGTCTATGCGACCATACACACGCGCGAGCATAGACACGTTCCACAAGTCCACAAGCCGTGCATTTAATTGCCAATTCGTATACCTTGTATTTGCATACCTTTAAACAGGCGCTTACCTAAAGCGGTCTGTGCAACTCTGCATCCAAAATGTCTGGAATTTAGATAAAAAGGTAAAAAGCAAACTGCAACTACTATCTACAGAGATAGAAGTTATAGAACTTCTCTGATAGAAAAAATTTGTCTATAAACAGTTTTCTCAACAGAATTTCGTGTAAGGAGTTAGCACGTTGCTGAAGTATTGGAGATATACTATGCGCACCTTTGAATGCATTCGGTATAAAAAGAAATACGGCAAATTGTTGTAAAAAGATAATTTCCTTTCAAGAACTTGGACAAGTTGTGTTATTGAGATTTCATAGGTGTTATATGTATACATATGATTGAAAGTAGACAGAATAACCGCTGCACATATATGTACTTACTGCTCCGATTCGCAGTTATCGACGATTTTCAAGCTTCTGGAGCCAATTAGGAAAGTTTCAAGGATAATCCATCTTCGTAACGAAACAAGGGAAATTGAAATTGGTTCTACAAACTTTGCGCTGACACTCTTCGAAATCTCTGCTAAAAGTAAAAATCGCCGTTAAAAGTCGAATTCGTTCACGCGTGTAAATAACATTGTACAATGGATGCGTAAATGCATCGGCAAATATTCGCACGATGCTCTGCGAGTAAACTCTGCGTACGGATTACATATGTAAAGACGCACTTACGGGGTAAATCTTATGCTGCACACATACATCGGGGATTCTCCAAGGGAATTGCTGCGCGGAATGGCAAAAACAGGTAAGAATACAAAAGCAAAGGGGACAAACTATTAAACAGGGATAAAACCAATACCCACTTATCATTAAACTAAGCATGAGAAACAACCAAAGTTAATACATTTTTTTTGGGTAAAGACTTTTGTCAATGTTCTTAAATTAAGATTTAAATTAATCAATTTTAAATATGTATATAATTTTTATTTAAGTTTTCCAATCAACAAAATTTATTTCAGTCATATGAAATTAGAGTCTTTTACTCATTGTGTTATTTGATTTTGCTAGTAAAATTTGTACAAAAATGCATTCATTATAACTAGAATGTAAATTACACATGCTTGTATATTTCTTTCGTTTAATAACAAAATTAACATGTTTTAACACGATCCTTATTTTATTTTAAACCTAACAACCCTCTTATGGATTAAATGGAACCAGGTCTGTGTAGATTACGCTATAGCATTACACCTTCACTTATGCAAACATTTCAAATTGGATGTCTGATATCAAGGTTTATTTCTCGAACATGAACAAATACCGAATGTCGGCAAGCGACAAAGGGAAATGCTAACACTTCGTATCCGGTTCCGCACGTAGATACCTGGTGCATGGCTAAGGTGAATACTCATTGCATTGTAAATATTAATACTATTTTTTTTTAATTTGAGGTAATATTCTTGTAAGATAAATATTCTTTTGATATTTTCTTTTGTAACTTAATAAAGATCATTTATTAAGCGTTAGACATAAATGGAATCGTGTATCTTTTTAACATTTTTAATTCAGATAACAACCCGGAATGATGCATGAGCGTACATTGTAAAGCATATAAATCTTGCCCGTTTATATCGCACATTTATATGCATTTCGCTGTACTAAAACTGTGTTCGTTCTTATTATTTAAGAATACAGAAATAAAGTGAGATACAATTTCAAAAAAGATTACCTACCATATGTTTGTGACAAAAAAGAGGCAATTATTATAGTCTTCATAGATTAACGGTACCAACAATTTTTAGATGACCTGCTCTTCAAGTATTAATTTAAAAAATGGTTCATTCATATGTGTTGCAACATTTTACGATGTTACAGATTGGCCGTAGAAGTTAAGCATTGGTCGTGATACACGACAGACAAGGTGCAGACGCAGATATTTGTGACCCGACAATAAATGGTTAAAGAATCATGTGGCGACTCGCATGTACAGTTTAATCGACCACGACCGCAACCACAATGCACATTCGCAAGAAGTCACGCGACCGAGGAAGAATACTATATTCGTCAGGTACATGCTGCACAAATAGTCACCATGGTTAACGTAAGCAGTTTCTCGAGTGTGTGTGTTTATGCATGGCTGCTCTATACTTTATAATATGGAGTCCATATGTATTGGGTCTTTCATGGTTCGTTTCAACCTTCGCGCACAATTCAGGTCAGTTTTATATTAATCATTAGCAGATTAAGTCAGATGAAAGTCGTCAATCAAGTCATTGAAAGGAAAACTAATCTGTACACTCGATTGCAAGGTAAAACTATATAATCTTGGAATTAAAATAGTTTACATATTTCTATAACGAAAAACGTAATGTGAAACAACGATTTGAGTTTCAATTAAATTGACTCGAGCAAGACAATTATTGGCTGGTCATTGAACATCAACAATTAATGGTAACTCTTCTGTGAAATAATATCAAATTATGTTAGATTGTTACATATGAATTTCGGTTCGCTTTTAGAATGCAAATGTTATGAAGTGTTTTGATCAAGAAATACTATTACAGTCTGCAGTTCACCATAATTGTTTTAAGGTGTGCAGTTAATTTTTACGGTTTTCGGTTTTTATTTAGATATCCAAGTTTACTTTTAAATACAGTGAAGTCCGTTTATAGCGACTTTCAAGGGACAGAGAAATTACGTCGATATATGAACGTTGTTATAAGCAAAATTAAAACAAGGAGGGTATGTATGCACCGTATTTTATCGATAACTGTTCCAAATATCTGGCCGATATCTGTCTCAAAACAATCCCCACTTCCGCGGGGTATACCCCGTGAGGGGCCGAGAAGCTCGAGAGGCCTCGGTCGCCGAGAAGTGTAACGTAATATGGGTCGAGTATATAATCCAATGACAAAACTTCTTTATTTTTTATTATTTTCTTATGGAACTTTCACCAACATGTTCGTGGCATTGTTCTAATGAAAATGATATCAAATAAGATATAATCACGATGATATTTACTTATGTAATGGACGATGAAAGTTTCGGGCGCAAAGAAGGACAACGCAAGGAGCTTCGCTGTCTTTTTCTACGTTCGACAAAAGTCAAAAAATAGTAGACCTGGCCGATAACTGACCCTGGCCGAACTTGTGTTGTGGACAGTTATCGATAAAATACTGTACTAATATTCTAGTTCAAATGTTACTATTAACAAAAGCAAGTATGGTATATTAAAATAATCATACTTTTATTCATGAAAAGAAAGAAATAAATAAGTACATATATACATGTATATACAGTGACGTCGCAAAATCTGCAACGTCACACTAAATATGTATTGTTAAAACCATAAATAATGCATAAATATATGTATATAAATAAATATATGTATATGTAAATATATGTAAATGTACATATGTATATGTATATAAATATATATAAATATAAATGTAGATAAATATTGTAGTGCATTCACGAGAAGGTCCCTGGGACGGCACAGGGGCAAAGGAGGTCCTCGCTTGCACCCAATCCGCGTCACACGTTGCATAGTATGTGTGACCGCTTATTAGCCAATAATTCAGCTTGAACCGAAGCACTAACCAATCGGTCGCGCATTCTTGCTTACATCACTCGCATTCCTGCCAGGGACCTTCTTGTCATAGTCTATTAGTACATAGGTTCGTACTTTGACAACATTTTCACGCTGTAAGATTTATAAAATCAGTCATTTTGTGTAAAGATAACGCTACACTTTTTACTTCATCATCCTCATTACTATGATGTATGAATTTGTTAAGGATATCAGCAATTTTCAAGGCTTCCGCTAAAATTAGACTCTCGGATGCTTCTTCTTCCGAAGAATCATCATCACTTTCACGTCGCTCAGCAATGATATTGCGCACAATATTCTCGTCACTAGGATCTTCAGATGTAACAAAGTTGTTGTCGATATAAACTCTATTATCAAAATCTTATTCGTCGTATCGATAGCTGTTTATCAAGGTCTTCTACCTAACAGAGTAAAGAAATATCGTTTTCATCGCCGAAGTTTATTTGAGGGTCTTTTTCGTTAATCTCCTATCTGGATGCCAAAGTTTCAGCAACATAGCCAACATATCTGTAGCAATTGTAAATTGTCTGTTGCGGAATCTTATTCCATGCATCATAAATCATTATTATAGCATCTAGTATCGACAGCCTTACGGGGCTGGAGATAGAATCTGAGTAAGTATCAAAATGATTTTCGATGAGTTTTAGTACAAGGTTTCTGCGGTAATTCGTTTCTTCGTTTTGATAATTCCTTGGACCATTGGTTGCAAGACTGAGGTGGTGTTAGGTGGAAGGAAAACCAATATTATGCAGTTTAGTTTATTCAGTAATGGATGGAAAGGACAATTGTCAACCAGGAGTAAAATCTTTTCCTACTTCTTCATCAGATCCATTTCTCAAAAATAGTTACTGTCACCCAGGCTCTCTTGTTGCTCTCATAATCCACGGGTAAAGACTTTACCCCTTTGAAGCATCTCGGACGTTGAGATCTTCCGATTACCAACAATTTTTTCTTAATCGTATCACTCATGTTTGCAGCAACCATTACTGTAATTTTTTCTTTGAATAATTTGCCACTTTTGCGCGCTTCGCCTCTAAATTTTAAAGTTTTATCTGGCCTTAATTTATAAAAGATCCCGGTTTAAGTGAGTTTCTATGACGAGGGTGTACAAAAATTGATGTCCCGTTACCACAAAATGGTTACATAAAGAAGTAGTAAAACACGTCTTGCAACATTATACACTGATTAATAAATTTTTAATCAATAAATTTTTGTTTACACTTGTACATTTTTTAACAATTCTCGTATATAAACTACATATAGTCGAGGACAAAATTAAGTGGACAACCTTTAAAAACTAATAACTTTTTTAAAATTGATGAATCTAGCGACTTGAGTTTTTTTGAGATGTTAGAAAGATTAGATTACTAGGTAACGTGTAAATCAAATTAGACTGAAATTGCTATTGCTCCAAATTGCGTAAAAAGAAAAATAAAGCCCACGAATGTTAACTTTTTTGCCTGTTCATCAAAATCGATTAAAGTTACTATGACCTATAAATAATTAAAAATAGTAAAAATTGTGAAAACTCCGAGTTAGGACAATCGTAAGATTGATTCAACAATTCAAAGATTCTTACATCTTTAGATGCACATAGCTTTTTTATGTCTCAATCGATTTCGATGAAATTTTGTGCATGCATATAACACATGGATCTACGAAATGTTAAAAATCATGACCTTCACGTTTTTCGTCGCAATTTCGACCAATGGAAGTTTTTCATTAATTTTGTATGCATTACCTAGTAAAGTAATCCTTCTAACATCTCAAAGAAAACTCAAGTCGTTAGATTGGATTTTGAAAAAAGCTATTAGTTTTTGAAAGACGTCCACTTAATTTTGCCCCCGACTGTGGGTGGTTAACGATGTAGATAGTATTTTGAATACAAGAGACGCATAGGGTTGGCAACTTCTATCCAGACGATTGTACTCTATGTACTCGGTGGAGACTGTACACCGTCGGTATGCGAGTGTTAAAGGTGTGCGGAATCGATTCGACTGCGCAAAATGTTGCATGGACACTCAATGAATCGTCAATGACCGCTGAAAAACATTCATCGATGTAATCGCTGTCAAACTTTAGAAATGCAATAGCAACGGTCAAAAGAATACAATAAAATATAAACTGTAACAACAGTTGAAATAGTTTGCTTCATTACATTTGACATAATAAAATCTTTGGTAAAACATTTATACTTATAGATAAGTACAGTATTTCATCGATAATCGTTGCCACCATGGGTCCGGCTGGCGACAATTAATGTACAGATAATACTATTTTTCGACTTGTGCCGAACGTAGAAAACGACAGCGATGATCGAGAGGCCTCGGTCGCCGAGCAGTGTAACATAATACGGGTCGAGTATGTCGGTGTGAAAACAACAATTAACTCAGTCACATAACTTTTTCATTTTTTTATGGAACTTTCACCAACATATTCGTAGCATTTTTCTAATGAAAATGATACCGAATAAGATATAATTCCGATGATATTTACTTGTGTAATGGGCGATGAAAGTTTTGGAAATTTATTGTAAATATGATCCGAATTAAGAAACATGCCACAAATATATTGGAGAAAGTCTCATAAAAAAATAAGTAATAATAAAAAAGTTTTTTTATTGGCATTACACTGTGAAGACACATGGACCTTTGAACTACGTCGGACACCGCGACTCTCCGCGTATCTTTCTTTCTAATACGCTATCCTTCCTTGCGTCCGAATTATATCTTATTAGGTATCATTTTCATTAGAAAAATGCCACGAATATGTTGGTGAAAGTTCCATAAAAAAATAATAAAAAATAAAGCAGTGGTATCACACCGACATACTTGACCCGTATTATGTTACACTTCTCGACGACCGAGGCTTCCCGAGCTTCACGGCCCCTCACGGGGTATACCCTGCGGAAGGAGGGATTGTTTTGCAACAATTATCGTTCAGAATTTCCGGACAATTAATGATGAAATACTATATTGTACTAATTATATTAGATGCAATAATCTGAACATGATAGGAATAATTGTTCACAAAAACACCGTGATATAAGAACCTCCTAGAAGCCCCCCACTTATAATATCCTATAATTTCAATAGCTGTGTTATTAAAACTATAGCATAAAATATGCGATAAAAAATGGAGAAAAACGATTTTTAGAATAGCCCCCCACTTTTAATTGTTTTTTTAATTTTCACTGTTGTGCTAACATTGTGCCAAAGTATTGCTTTAAAAAAATAATAAGGAAATAAGTTATGACAAATAATAGTTTTCTACATGCAATTATTATATTTTCTAAATAATACTTTGGCACAATGTTAGCACAACTTAACAGAACTTAGCGCACAACAGAGAAAATTTAAAAAAAAATGATAAGTGGGGGCTATAACTTCTAGGAGGTGATATAAGAAACCTTTCATAAAATTTGAAAAACTTCATACACTTCAGAAACGTTTATGCTCCACTCTTATTGCAAATCTGAAATAATAGAAATAGAATGGATAGCTATTATGACTTCCGATATTTCCTTCGGAAAAATAAGCCGTACGGTGTAAATGCAGGCAGTGCAGTGGTTAAATGAAATTAGACTCTACGAACAAGCGAAGCATATTTGATTTGTAGTAGCATTTCAACGAAAATGGCACTTTAAAGTAACTTCGGAACAGAAAGGGTTCAGGAAAAAGTGCCTTTTCAGCGAAGAGCACAGGAAAAAATCGACCATAGGGTTTATCGTACAGTCGACGCACGCGTTCAAAAGACGTAAGCAGTGATGTAATGTATAGGGTAACGGAGCTATTATGTTGCATTCGAAACTCCAAAGAGCTTTTTCACCCTCGGGATTTTTAACAATGCTGAATACGATTGTGAGGAGAAGAGAAAAATTAGATAATCCCTATTACATCCGCGTTAATTATATCGATGACTGAGAACGGACTGATCACGCGCGATAGTTGTTTCCAGTGTAACCGCACCGTAGCATCATCGGTCCGCAATTAATTTTATAAGCTCTGGAGCAATTAGTAATATCGATCACAGTTTTTGTCACTTTTCGTGGCAAAGTCTGTGATAACCGAATCGTGTAGTAATAAGTGCGACGCTTTCAACTGAATATCACTGGGGGAGAAAACGCAAAAGTGAGTTATACAAATAATGCTTTTCAAATAACTTTTGCAATTACACGCGACAGTAAGTTCTAACATCGTGTAGCACAAGTATTTGATATTTAATATCAACAACTTAAGTTTTACACGAAAATATAGCAAACAAAGAGGAGATACGATAATAGCCATTTATAAATGAAGTCTGTATTTGCATAATAACAGGACGGAATTTTGCTTCACTGAATTTTAAATCTGCAGATGACCCAGATTCATTATTGTGTGTGTTATTTTTTAAATAAACTACTGCTCGTTTCTTTATGGAGATCCTCGTGGCAACGTGTTACTAAAATGTTCAAAACGACTTAATGCTTCGACCAAAGTAAAGATGCTAGAAATAATAACGAATTAAATGTATGTACCTAAAACATTTACTTGCTATGGTTCGCGTGCTGCAAAGGCTGCAGACTGTAGCGGAAAAATCAAGAATTTCTTCCGTAAGACTTTTCATGGTCGAGCCGAGACAGGTAAAAAGCATAAATCAACCTAGTTCATAGAAGAAGAAATCCAATTACATAGTGTACCGCTTTGCTTTCCTTTCTCGGAAAAAACTTTTATGGGGCTAGCGATGCTGGCGATTACGTTAATCTAGCGATCGTCTGAGTTGCATACTCACTCGAACGTTAATTTTTTATCATGAAAATTCATTGAATTAACGGGACATTCTTCAGGCTTCTGGAAGAAACGAGGAATTGTGTCGAAGAAATATGTAGAATCACCCTGCTCGAACTAGCCGCATTAATCTCGACGCATTCGTCATTTATTAATACCCCTGTATTATTATTAATTATTCTGAAAGCGATGACAACTGTAAATGTATCCTTCTAACTAACTAAATAATGCTTTTAACATTTTATAAATTCTATGTTTTATTTAATGCTATGTACGTGCATGTTCTGCTATTCTTTCCTTTGTTTAGGTAGACATAAGTTTTCTAGTGGGTAGGACCATATTGTTTTATAAAATGAATAAATCATGTTCCAAAAAATTGTTTAAAAGTTATAAAAAAGTGGTCAGTTTTTTATGCGACCAGAATTTAGTAATAATATTTTCATTTGTTACGTCTAAGTTGATTCTCTTATGTATAATGTACGTGTAGATTTGCCACTAGAATGTGTATAGAATTGTTACTACGATCCGTAGCTAATCTAATCCCCATTCTTTGTACAATTTTAAGTCGATTAACATTTCGTGAAAAAAAATTTGTGTAAAATATTTTGAGTAATTATGCTTCAAACTTGTATATGTATAAGCTTGTTGTATAACCGGGGTATCCGGGTAAATATCCATATACGAAAAGTTATACTTGGACGCATTTCGACCGAAAATTTTGGAAAGAAATTATACAGAATACAAAATTCTTAATGCTACTTGTTTATTAACATAAAATATTAAATTATAGTAATTAATTAATAATATGACCATTTTTTCATATTGTATTTGTGTCTGCGTGTTCATCGCAAACTGGTTTCATGCACTTTTGGCAACTTTTTCTTGTTTTTCTGTGTGTTTTATTAGGTTCTGCATAGCATATATGGCATGCTTCTATAACTTTTCTTCTACCACTTACGTCTAACAACAATGCCGCTGGTTGTGCAGAACTAGTCGATGCAATGTTTGTTGAGTGTGATGTTAGTAGCATACTGTCTATAGCTAATTTTGTTGACAAATGTCGCATTATTTGAATATTTGATACTCGATTTTGAATTATTAGAATACATAGTTCTTCTCCTAATTGACGTAAAAATATTCGGCGGTTATTCATTCTTTTACGCAACATGCTATTGTTTGAGATGTATATAAGATAGGAGGCAAGAGTGGCAATATCAATTACGTTATAAAAAAATGGTAGTAGCCATCTGGTAGTTCGTCTTTTTGATGTATATCGTCTCAGCATTTGATCCATCGTGTCAATGTCAGATTTTGTTTGATTATAGCAATCAACAATTCCGGGTTTTCTTTTTGGTCCAGAAACAGAATTGCCAGTATGCATTGTTGACAATAATACGACACTTTCATCCTTCTTCTGTACACACGAACAAAGTGTAATATTCTCATGGTACCCAAATAAAGAAGAATACTGTTCACGTGGTTTGGACGGTGTCATTTCTTTAGGGATATACTTTTTATTTTTTCTTAGTGTGACCTACGGTCGTCAACTTCCAAAATAGGAAAATATTCGCCAAGGGAACAGTTGTAAAAAAGTTGTCATCGTAATATTTCCACCTGACCCTTTATACGCAACAACCAAATCTTTTACAACTCGTTCACCCTGATTTATTTCGCGGCCTGACGAAGTTTTGCCTGTATAAATTTGGCCAGATAATGGATAATAATTTTTAGAAGATCCTGTTCCTATACTTGTTTATATAAACGAGATAAGAGACCCACAAGTTGAACACGCAAATAAGAGTTATTCGCTTCATCATGGAATTATATTGTAATTAAAAACAATTTTTCGCCAAAATCTTTTAAAGCAATCTTTGGTATATTATAAGAAGGGATTATTAAGAGTATCTATAATGAATACCAGTAAAATTTGTCGCTACGTATCTAAGATATCGAAATAGAACGCCAGGGGTACCCGGGTATATACCTCGGTTAACCAACATCAGTGAAATTCTGGTTGCCTACACAAGGGTTAACGGCGTCCGAAGTTTTGAACGGTGGTGTACACGTTAAGTAAAAGAAAATTCGGGAACTTCAATGTATAGACGTTATATTTGTTGCCAATGATAAACTAGAAAGAAATCAGGAGTGCGATTTTGGTTCTAGAATTTTCAGAATATCTCGCCGACGGAAGTGTCGGGTTCTCTGTCCCTCGTCTGTATTGTACGACTAAAAGAAGAAAAGTCGAAAGAAAAAAGGGACCCGCTCTTATCCGTTGCGCCGAAGAAGGAGAAAGAAACAAGAGGGACGCTGTCTCCCGCGGGGATGAATAATTCAGTACGGGCGCGCATAGTTGGACGCGCCCATGTACAGATTCGTATATACATACATAAAACAGAAGGTGGTGCCAGGAATGAAATTGTCGCCATGAACCGCGGTCACTTCTGCTAACGACGTCAATCTACGCTTATCGCGTCCGCAGAATTCTACTAACTTAAAAAGTGACTCAACATAATCAGCTAACAGTTACACATCATACTCTCTGCTCCTTTCAATATTTCATTAAGTTTCATAATTCCATATGAACACCGATAGTTTTTTGTTTTAACTACTTGCCTGAGGATTTTAGTTTACAACTACTGTGATTAGCACCCCTTTGTCATTTATAATTCCCTTATAAAGAAAAGAAAATTGTAAACTTTATAACAGAAAAATAGAATGTTATTTCGGGTTAATAGAACTTAATGACTCCAATGCAGGTTTTACGCATTTACGACAAGAATGAATACATCAAATGCAAAACTGAAGAGATTCACTCAAGAATTTAAGGATATTGTCATATTATTTTCGATGTTTTAAGACTATTAAGAGAGTAAATACCTTCTTTTTATACTTCGGTTTCTTACAATTGCCTTGGACAATTTTTATTATTCATAAATATCCGCAGTTTCATATCCATGTTCATTAACAGAAGTGCAAACAGCAAAACTGAAATAAAAAAGGTTTAATGTCAAAGCCATGTTTAACGTTGTCTGAAACCTTCTCGTAAACTCTTCTCGAGCGTTGTACCTGGTTGAAGCTCAATGAACCTCATTTATTATTCTCGAGGAATGGAAAACGCGATGCAAAGCTCGAACCAACATTTAGTGTGGTTTTGAGCTTATAGTCGCTTATATATAGAGTACCTCAGGCGTTACATCTAGATGGGAAACGAGCGAAACCACAACCAAAGGCGTGACCAATCGGATAAATTGCTGCGTCCGCTTATTAATCGGTTTATTCGGCTGAGGAACTTGAAAATTCGCTCGACTCTTCTAGCTGCAAGCAATTTTACCCTTGGGTATTTCCTAAGATGATGTGGATTGCCTGAAGCCATTCACTGGATCTATCCCAGCGTCGATGGTACTAACCCGGAAGTTCGAACAAATACAAACGTCGTCACACGATCAACAAATTTTTATCGTAAACCATTCTTGTTGAAATTAATATATTTATATCTAAAACAACTAAGTAAGCGTACAACAAGATAAAGACAAATATATTTACATTACGAATGCATAAACTACTATGTAGTTTCAACTGTATGTTATGATAAATAAGATCTGCATAACTGATTAATCCAATAAGAAAAGCAGAAAAAGTAGCGACAGAAGAAGAAATGTAAATATTTTCATTTATCTTATTATTATATTTTGAATTTCATTAAAGAAATCATTTGAATAACAATTTTGTGTACAAACAATATGATTTATAAAAACTCAATAGAATGTATGACAATTGGTTGTGGTAAAAATGATCATGTATTATACAGCTGAAGATAATTTTCCTGATATAAATAATTTTAAATAGTTTCATTGCCGTTTTGAATTTTGTATGTTTTAAAAAACTTTTTTATATTAGAATGTTTGGATGATAAGATGAGACAGATTTAATTTTCTAGCCCTCCAGAAGCCAGACAAATGAATTCGTAAGCTAATCGTAAATCTCGCGATTTTAGTATGCAAAATGATTGTACCAATTGAGCGTGAAGGCCGCATAATGGATGCTATTAGAACAGTAGAATTTTCATTATGGTCACATGCACCGAATACTTGCTAGCTCCAATTCCTTTGCGTTTAGTGACACGTAGGAGTATTATTGCCAACCAAGAGAATGCAAATCATAGAAAGACACTAATTACATATATGCTACTTCGATTAAAGCTACGGAACGCATTAAGTATCAGACATTAATGAGTTTACTATCGCATGAACTGCGTGTAAGATTATCAAACTATTACCAGTTCAATTGGCCCGTATCATTTTAGTGTAAATATACATGGTTATTTGCAATACTAGAAGAGACTAATAGAATACTAACTCAAAATACATTTGAAACAAATAAAATCACTTAATCATTTGGATTAAGACTAACTTTTTCATTCAAACAGTTTAAGTGGTTTAGGTCATTAAAATACATATAAATAAATTAGAGAAAAAATTAAATCTGGAAAATACCGCAAATATTGATAGGACAATGTCACAATTGAAGAATTTTATTAATATTAAGTTTATAATAAATGAAGAGAAAGTACAGTTAGGCAGGAATTATTATTCACTGTAATCATTATTTCTAAAGCATATATTTATAGTACAAATATATAAAATTTTCTTCTGTCAGAAGACTGTAACTACTGCACTATGAACGTAATAATATCAAAATTAGAGTTGACTGATTTCAGGCCGAGTCAACAAACGGAAATTTCTGTCGCATTTACCGTACAACGTTTTAGGTGTTAAACATGTACAGTCGTCCCGAAAGGAGGTTAAGGTCGAAAACGTGAAATTAACGGCTACGGCAAACAGAACATCGTGTGGAAACACATCAGGATACTTCTATGCGACTGTATTTAAACGTTCAATACGAGATTGCACGCGTGCACATGGTTTTTAGGCTAATATCACTCCATCCAACTACGATAACCTCTCGCGAAGTTCTCGACGTTCATTCGAATTGCACGATAAGATCGATAATTACACGAAGCTGGTATGTGCACCGTATAGTACCACCGTGGATAAAAAACTTTAGTAGTGAAACAATTGAATCGTGAAAATAATTCCTTGTCACGAACAATTCAATTCATAAATAAGAATAAATGTAAAATAATGTTGATATTTTACAAGAACATCCTTTACCATTTTCTTCGAATAGATTGAAAGTGTATAGTTCTAGTAATCTATTGACTGCATTTACCAGTAATAGAGCAAGCATAAGAACGAGAAAATTGAAACTCAATAAATTGAGAAACAGAAGAAAAACAGGAGTTTGATTGCATTATATTTTGGGGGAATAATAATTGCCAGAAGAATTTTTCCTAGCACGATAGCTGAAACCAGTAGAAAATTTCAAAATCTATGAAATGATAGATACCTACTTAATAATCACAGTAGCCTTCAAATGATGTAATAACGAATTCACCTTGAAACCGTGAATACACAAACACTGTAAAAATCCTAATGGATAATATAATGGATCTTTTGAATATGTGTTAATTAATGCACAAGTCAAATTTCGGAAATAGTTAATGATGTCATTGTCCGGTTTATACAATGTTCCGTGAACTCATAATATTGTAAATACTAACAGATTAGAAGGAAATAAACTACAAATTAAAATAACTATAACTTGACTTGTATAACATGCGCTTATTTTCTTTGGAATATATTTAAATATACTACGTATATAAATATGTGTTAAATATTTGAAAATAATTGTAATATACGTACTTTGCGCTTTACGATCAGTAGCGATCAGATATGTACATATTAGCGAGGTATTTGCCACATCAAAATAAAATGGCAGTGTGAATTTCTTTCTGTAACCGGTAACCCACGTGATATGGAACATGTAACGAACGGGGGAAAGCATGAGGGTACTAAGAAAAAATGATATATAAAATTATATGAGAGCGAAGAGTGGACTCCTCGCCAAAGCCGAGAGGTAAGACGATATAATAAATAATAATAATAATAATAGCAAATATTAGATTGCTTGTCAGGTACAGCGTATGACATGTGTTTGCAATACAGACGAAGTATTACACTATTATTATATTATATATAGAGATATAGATTCCTCAGGCGAGGATTAAATACATACGAAAAATTTGAAGAATTAGTATCGACGCAAGGATGATGCCTTTTACTTGGAACAAGGTGAGGTGCAACGATTTACATATGGCATAGATACAAGCAACATCGTTGTACTCGTCATCAACTCCAGCGCACGTACATATGTGATCTCAATCTTGACAGTCGAAACACATAATCCGTCCGTATCTATGGACTGACGGAACTTTCAAGAATCTTGGTTCCTTTACCGACGAAGGACAATTCACTACCATAACGTCCAATTACATTTTGCAAGAAACCGAACGTTTCTTCGCGTGCTGATGATGGTCCCGTATAATCCCAATTACATAGAACATCGAGACAGATTGGACGTCAGTGATGATAGTCCCATTCGCTTATCAGTAGCCTCCGCAAGGATACGACGAAATATTTTAAAGGACTAGGATTAATGTGCCGTATTTCAGCCCCTACCCAATAGCCTGAAAACAAGCTTGAAAACAAATTGCTTAAAAAAAAAGAAATATCCACTAAGAAACTCTTATACATTTCAATGATTCATTTCTAGTGTGTAGCTTCATGTCTCCAAATGAAACAATTGGAAAATAGCATATGAACAATAACAACACTTAAGATCGCTGGCTACTTGCGTTAAGTGACTGACTAATGAAACAATTACCCTATCTAATACATTGCTGAAGTTCAAGAAAAGAAGGAAAATATGATCACGACTGTAGAATACAGGAAAGTGTCGCTTACAACCGTGTGAACTTTAAAATGTGATCGAAATCGTCGAGGAATCTAACAACTATGAAAATTTCCAACGTCTCGTTCAGATTTTACAGTTTTCTGAAAGGTGATACACATTCCATAGAGAAATAAGCGCGAAGCTGATATACCTCTCATATTTTCCTGCAGCGAACGTTTCGCAGGCGCATAACGGAGTGTGGACTCGAGAATTCGCAAATGCGTTTCGACAGAAAAACATGGTAAAGAAAACGACAGCAGGTATGGACGGTGGAAATGGGTTAAAGGTGAATTCAACGTATCGATTTTCCCATCGGAGGAAGAACCATGCTCACGCTAGCGAAAATTCAATTCCGTTCTAGGATGGATCGATTTTTCGGCATTTCGTCGGCCGGAAAGCAGACGGTCTGGCAGCTGCGCGGCATGTTTGCACCTGGCTGTCTATATGGCGAGCGAGGGAACGTGTCGTTACGACAGCCGACTTATATACTAAAATTCTCTCTTCTGGAGCATGAATGTGCGCGTGCACGCGGGCCGGTCCCGGCATCGACGTCGATGTCGGGCCTTATACGTCAAAATAGGAAAAAAGAGACAGAGAGGGGAAAACACCAGCTATATGAACAGCTGTGCGGCCCCTTTTACGAACCGCCTTTTAAAACGAAGCTGCGGCCAACTCGTACACGACCCGCTGTTACGGTTGCGAGATACTCTTTTTTCATACCTGTCGTTCGTAAGTATAGAGTGACTCCAAAAAATATTGGCACACTGGATTTCTGATTCTCAAAATGTTCTCCATATTTAACAGGTTGAATGTCGCACGAATTTTTGTGCTTCACACACCGTTGAAAAAATGCTATCAGGTAAGAAAAAAACTTTTTCATATAGGGGGAGATCCCTTAGCCCTGGACGGCACACAGTGGGATAAACCGATGAATTCTGTGTCAAAATCAAAGAACTTTCGATAGAAATGATATAGAGCTATGAAATTTTTTTTAAATGAAAGCTGAAACTGCAGAATATGGAATAATTATCGAGATTGTGGTACGAACGTTTCTTAACCTTGAAAAAATTCGTTAAACTTGCACAATTTCAAGAAAATTGTGGTCTTTCCAATACCACGCGCGGAAATTCTTTTTTTAACATGCTATACATCATTCCACGTAGATTTTTTCACGCTGATTTCTAGTTTGAAGGTATATTGTATTCTCGTATATAAAACACATTAAAAATAAACATAATGAAGTATTTGAACTTTACAGTTACTTGCGAAGCAAGAAACACTCCAAACCTCGTGAGCGCTTGACGAATTGCTACCATTGTCGCTGGCACTCCTTATAGACTGTGTGTGGCTGTAATGTAATTTAAATTAGATATCTATATTTATTAATTATATTTAATAATTATATTATATGTATATTTAATATTTATCTATTTATAATATTTTCTTGGAAGTGTCGAGATATAGCAGGACAGTTTCCGTTACGCATAGCTTACTATTCAGAATATGCAAATGAATCGTAGCATAAATTGTACAGAAAAAATATGATACTGCATTCACGACAAAATGGCCGAATAAATAGAATGCTCGATGTTTTTAGTCGAGCATTATACCTAACCGACCCGAAAATTTCACTAATGTTAATAAAAAATCGATTGAACTTGTACAAGAACCATAAGGCATCAGCAGAAGTTAAAAAATATGCTGATGAGAAGTAAGTTAAAAAGATTAAATACTTGTCTTACCTCCTGTGTGAATGAAAACATAATTATGGAAAATACATTGCAGCCACACACAGTCTATAAGGAGTGCCAGCGACAATGGTAGCAATTCGTCAAGCGCTCACGAGATTTGAAGTGTTTCTTGCTTCGCAAGTAACTGTAAAGTTCAAATGCTTCATTATGTTTATTTTTAATGTTTTATATACGAGAATACAATATACCTTCAAACTATTGGGTTATCAAATCATTTCAACGAAAAAATGATAATTTCATTGGTTTTGTTCACAAGAATCGATTTTTTAGATAGCATGTTAAAAAAAAATTTCCGCGCGTGGTATTGGGAAAACCACAATTTTCTTGAAATTGTGCAAGTTTAACGAATTTTTTCAGTGTTAAAAAACGTTCGTACCACAATCTTCATAATTATTCCATATTCTGCAAAGCTTCAGCTTTCATTTAAAAAGAATTTCATAGCTCTATCTCATATCTATCGAAAGTTCTTTGATTTTGACACAGAATTCATCGGTTTGTCCCACTGTGCGGCACCTAGTATCGGACATTATCTTCAGGGAAGAAAGTTCGAATGCGATGTATAGGTTTTCAACCGTTAAACTAAAGCAGGATAAAAGCAAACGATGTGCAGAAATCAAAAATCAATCTATTGTTGACGTTCGATACGTAAAGTCAATGTATCGTATAAGTTTTAGAGTTTTATATTTATTCACTTCCGTGAAGAAAAGATATCTAAACAGTGTAATTGCAATTTCTGGTAATTACTTTTATATTTACCGTTTGCTTTTTGTATAGAGTAAACTACTTTTCAGAAAAATATTGTTGTTTTAATGCGTTCGCTGACCCCTAGTATCGGACAAAATATTGTCCCTTATTATCCTTTTAGGATAAAGGCTAGAGGATAGGATAGGGATTCATCCTTTTAATAAGAACATATTTACACACCTCGAATATTTATCTTCTACTTTGACTAATATTCCATTAGAAGAAAGAAGAGATTTTACAACTGAGACACCTTCAACACCCGAAGTCCTTAATGGGAGAAATCAAGAAGCAGACGTGCAACCATGTAATAGCTCTGCTGTTGACATTTATGACTCTATTTTAAAATTATCTCCGTTACGTGATGCAGCAAAAAAGCGAGTAGAAGCAAGGAAAAGGAAGTCAGAAAATAGTCAAGTTCTTACTTCGCAATCCTATAAATTATTGGTCGAAGATAAAGAAAATAAAAAAAAACATAAAAGAATCAAAGAAGAATTTAAAAAGTAACATTAAAACAACGACTAAAGTAAGTAAAATAAAAAAAACTAGAGCGGTGAAACCGGAAGATGTAAATAAAGAAATAGATTGTGTGGTTTGTTTGGAAACCGACGAAGAGGACTGGATACAGTGCTCAAAATGCCAAGAATGGGCTCACAAAGCTTATATTTGCGATCATTGTAAACAACGTTAAAAGTATTGTACGTTGAATGACTCGTGTTGGCTATATCCGGTATTAGGGGACATTCTATATTCTTTTAGAATCAATCACCTATATTAATGTTAATGTAATTTAAATATTATAATAATGTTGGTTCCTTTGTTAGTTTATTTTTATTTCTGTTACTGTTAACTTGTAATTAATGCTAAAGAAATAAAAATAAATCTACATTTATTTGTTTAAGAAAAACCTTAAGTGTCCGGTACTAGGGGATTTCCCCCTATGTATATTGTAATATAAATTATATAATCATTTAATGCTTGTAGAGCATAACGGATCGTGGAAAGCCTTTAGATGATCATGAAAAGGGATTAATCACTGCTTTCAAAGACATGAATCACTCAAACTGAAAAACTTCAGAAACAATCTATAGATCTTTAAATATTGTGAACCATTGTTTACAATTAGGCGATAAGTATAGCTCCAAAATATGTAAAGGCCATCCAAAGAAGTTAAGTCAGAGAAATAGATGAAAGATTCTGCACGAAGCTCGCGAAAGTAAATTGGAACACGTCGCAAATAAGGGCAAAACTAGATTTGTCAGTCGTTGTTCGACGTGTGCAACAAGCTTTAAAAAGGAGTACGACGCGTTGGTGTAGGAAACAAGCCAAAAAGCCTCCTTCAATTAAACTTCACAAACATGAGACATTAGAATTTACCCAAGACTACTTATTATGAGAGACGAAATTTAGAAGTTCGATTTTCTCAGACAAGAACAAAATTCATTTAGACGTTGCGGATGGTTTGCAGTATTACTGATCCAATTTTGCGTGATCAAAAAGAGCTCAGAATGAGCAGAAATTATGAAGGAGGTAAGCATTATGACTCCAGCCATGTGGTTTCCGCTAAAGGCCAATGCTAAAAAATATAAAAAATTGTTGGAATTTGTGCTACATGAATATAGTGACAGAGTAGGTTGACCAAATTTGATTTTTCATCACAATAGTGCGCCAATTTACCGTGTAGAATCAATTAAAAAATACTTTGAAACAGCAAAAGTGGAATTGTAAAGTTGACTTGCCTTGACCATCAACAAGTTTAGACCTTAACCCAATTGAAAACCTTTGAGGCACTTTTCGACAAAGTTTACAGTAATAGGAAACCATACTCCAGTTTAAACTAATTAAAAATAGCATCAGAGACGCGTGGTCTCAGATGAGAACAGAAATGTTGCAAAAATGAATAGATTAAATGTGAAGAATGTTTATGATTATCAAAAACAACGGAAGTTCAATTAAATACTGAATTGTCTTTGTCTGTGTTATATTTAAAAAATTTTAAATTCTCAATTTTATAATTGCAATTTGTTAACCATATTAATAATAATTATATTGTTCAAATAAATTGTGTGTTACCAATTACATTAGTAAAATTAGAAGTATCACATAAAACACACATTTAAGATACAAAAATGATGTGAAGAAAAAATTGTAAACAGTACACAAGGGATAAAAGAATCTATAGAACTATTCTTTTTCCTTTCCAATATGCTGTTAACAGTAAACGAGTTAAAACTGAATTTCTGATTTTTATATAACTGAAGATGCATGCGCGGTTTTACAGAAGGAAGTCTACTATTGCAGTATACAGTACATATGTATGTGCGGTGACAATATTTAATCGACTGTTGGTCAATCAGAGTATGAATAGCTTGTTTCGCAGCCGCGGTGCTGGCTGCAACGCAAACGTTCCATTCCGGCGAATGTGCGGGCAGCTCTAATCTTTTACCATGCGCATGCAAATGAAGAAATTTCAACGGACGAATCCAGTTATACCCATTTGTGAGTCACAACTGTTTTCGCAGAGCATTGAAGGCTGCTCCGGGTTCACCGGAGATGAAAGCATCCCGAGAGCTCCTGAAAGGAACTATTTGAAAGTGAATGAGAGAACGTCGATACAAAATGCAGCTGTATAAAGGCCAGACTGTAAAAAAAACTTTATAGAAAAGAGAATAAATAAACGTCTGCGGTACGGATGTTACCCATAAATCGCATTCGCCGATATCGTCAGGGAACGGATCGAATCTATAATTTAAACAATGCGAAAATGGCATCCATTTTTTACAAACGATTTGATGAAACTTGCAACACATTGAATAAGATAAGGAAGGCGGAAGGTATCGACAGAGAAAGCGATCATTTCAAAGTTATTACCCGAAGAGTTCAATTACGTTAAGAGTGCAATTGTTTTCAAGGATAATTCAAGTAAAAATCTTTATTCTGGAATGTCTATTTCTGACCTTTTTGTTTCCGCAATATCTATTGGAACGTTGTGCAAACTTCTTAAAATATATTTTCATATACGTCGAAACAAAGACAGTTCGTGTTAAAGCAACAATAAAGTGCGGAGAGTTCGTTAGCAGACAACCCGTTACGTAAATTATTATCGAACCCTGCGTCTACGACAATACGAAGTGGGCAGAACCGGTGAATCATACGCCGAGAAAAAACTATGTTCAGGGTGTGACGAATTCCTTGTATTAAAAAGCAAGTACTTCATCGTTTATGTATATTTTTCCGCATTTATCCTGTGCTCTCTAATAAATAATTTGCCTCAGTATTTACTGTTTACAATTGTAATAATATGAAAAATATTCGAATTCAACAATCTACAAGACACAAATCATTTATTAGCCCTTGAGTATGGAAATGTTCATTGCTCCCCCTAATGGTAAGATGTGTTTATGTATCTTCTCATTTCTTAAAAAGTGTTGTCTAAAGATTTAGTTGTTTGTCTTATCCTAATGTCATATATTTTTGGTTTACACACTGCGTTTATATGTATGTATTATTCTGTATATGCGTTTTGAGATTGTATTTTCTTGTTAGTCAAAATGAATCTTAGATGAGATTCAAGGTGCTAAACACAAAAACAATGCTACAAGCGAAGATATTTATTAAATATTCTGATCGTATATAAGGTAAACAAAATAATCCCAAATAATCAATCTACAGGGTTATCCAAAAGTATCTTTAGGATGTTGAATGAGAATATCTGTCAAACGCCATGTTTGTTTCTTGTCATTTTCTCATATTTCTAACTGACAATGATAGACAATTTTAAGAACGGAGTCGTATACGATTGAAGAGCGTGCTAAAGTTATTAAAATTTATTTTGCAAATCAGTGTTCGATAAAAAATACTCATCGCAAATTACGTGATTTGTTCGGCATACATAATCGTCCATCTGAGCAAACAATTCGAAATTTGGTTAAGAAATTTGATGAAACTGGATTTTTTCATGATAAATCAAAGTCTGGTAGACCAAAAACAGCTTGTTCGAATGAAAACATTGCTGCCGTTCGTGAAAGTGTTGCTAATGACCCATCAACATCAATTCCACGTGGTTCTTAAGAATTGAGCATTTCTTATGTCAGTTTGTGGCGAATTTTGCATAAATTTTCATTATTTATGGCTGAAATTAAATGGAATCGATATTAGCAATGTTTATTTTCGACTAATTTCAAGGAATGGTGATGTGAATTAGCCACCTCGTTCGTGTGATTTGACCCCATTGGACTTCTTTCAAAGGTTATGTCAACAAACCAGCAACAATTCATGACCTGAAAAACAACATTAGAAATGAAATTGATGAATTAAACGAGCAAATATGCCTAAATGTCATCGAAAATTTTGACGTTCGAATTGATGTCTGTAAACGTGGTCGTGGTGGTCAATTGACAGATATCGTCTTTCACACATAATTGTCATAGATGATACCTGATCATTAAATAAAAAAACCAATAAAATTAAAAATAGTATGTTTTTCATTTAAAAAAAACTTCCTATAGTCTATTTTGGATAACCCCTTATGTAGTACATAAACATAGCAATACCAAATGAGAAAGATATACTTCAAAAAACAAAGGGTTAAACGTGTACGGTACTGTACCGGTTTCCATAATTCGAGGAATTATATAATTATAAAAGGATAATGCCATAACTCGCTTTATACCGTGCCATGTAGTCTCTAGACATCGCTATTGTAGTCAAGAGAGTCTGAACATCAAACTTTTCGCTGCTGAAGTCGCAACGGTTTTCTCGTCAATCGGTTTTTTTTTTTCAAACGTCAAACGACAAAAAACAGATTTGTACGAATGATGAACGCATAACGTTCAGCCATAGAATAGTAATTGGCATAAGACTACGCGTGATATCGTTCCATTCCTCACACAAGTTCTCAATAGACAGCAGATATTTTCGCTGTGAGGAAATTACAGAGACGGACTCACAGAAACTGCAAATGAAAAGAAGTCTGTTCATCTTGCTAAAGATTTTACTCAGCCTTAAATAATGTAAAAATCGCAGTTAAATTCGGAAAACTTATTATCATAATGAATGCGTCACATTCGCGTATACATACAGAAAACGCGTAAACACCCGCAGCTCAGTGATGAGCTTACGGTACAATATATGTGAACTCAGGCTTAAAGTAAAACGCTGGACGTATAAAGTTTCACGAGCTCGTCCGAACAGACATTGCTATTCCCATCAATGTTCTCCGCGAGTTGCTTCGTCTCGCGCGACTTCGTGTGAAAGACCTCTAATTGACGATACCACTATGGTCGGGAGCAGAAATTTAAACGTCACGGTCTCCGATACTCTCTCTATATCCCCGCTACGAATTTCAATGCTTGCCTCGACATCTGGTACCACGGGACAGAGCCTATCAACTTCGGCTCTGTGCGTTGAGGCGATTTCTCACGGATACTTTCTACACGGTCACGCGGAGAGTCACTGTCGCCATGTGAAGGGAAATAGGGGAAAGTTGAAAGATGTGGATATTGTGGTTATCTGGGATTTTTGCTACCAACCTCGGTTCCCTTTAATCCTGTATATCTCGAGGCAATATCACAACCATGTAATTGCGATTTTGTGCCGGGGGATATGTTTACTGAGTTATTAGATTGCACACTACATTCAGCGTTTATGGCTCTAACATACTAATCCTAATATCTCTAGACGGAATTAGAACTTTCGTAAGTAACCATGAAATTGGTTTTCAATAACACGCAGACTGCAGATATTTACGATGCACGTTTCACGCAAAACTAAACTGTTCAAAAATCTCAAAAGAAGTTTTCTGTTTAACCATTGTTCTTACATACTTAGCTGCCTCCATACTGCAAAAATTTGCCATTTTGTTTAACCCTTTGCACTCGAAGCTATTTTGCCTCTATAATTTGAACATTTTATCTGATCTAGAAAATTTTCCTTAAATCCGATGCTTTTCATTTCGTCCATATGAAGACGAGTGTACATTATTTCACCGTTAATTGTCGCCACCACGGGACCGGCCGGCGTCAATTATCGTGTAGAAGATACTATTTTTCGACCTCTGGCGAACGGAAGGACGGACACGGAAGCTTGAGAGGCCTCGGTTGCCGAGAAATGTAACATAGTACGGGTCGAGAATATCGGTGTGAGACCACAACTAATCCAATGACAAAACTTCTTTGTTTTTCATAATTTTTTATGGGACTTTCACCAACATATTCGCGACATTTTTCTAATGAAATTGATACCAAATATGATATAATTCTTATAATATTTACTTGTGTAATGAACGATGAAAGTTTCGGGCGCAAGGAAGAACAGCGCATGGGAAAGAAAGAGACGCGGAGAGTCGCAGTCAGCCGCACAGTTCAAAGGCCCACGTGTCCTCACAATGTAATGCCAATAAAAAACTTTTTTATTATTACTTATTTTTTTATGAGACTTTCTCCAATATATTTCTGGCATTTCTCTGATTAAAATAATAACAAACACGATGTCATTCGGATCATATTTACAATAATTTTCCGCAACTTTCATCGTCCATTACTCAAGTAAATACCATCGGAATTATATCTTATTTGGTATAATTTTCATTAGAAATGTTGGTGAAAGTTCCATAAAAAATCATAAAAAATAAAGAAGTTTTGTCATTGGATTAGTAGTAGTCTTACCGATATATACTAGATCCGTGCTCTCGAGCTTCACGGGCCCTCACGGGGTATACCCCGCGGAAGGAGGAATTGTTTTGGGACAATTATCGTACAGAAGTTCACGACAATTAACGATGAAATACTGTATTTACTTGTACCTATAGATTTAGCACTTTATTAAAAACAGACATTCGTTAATATAGCAATTGTTTTGAATTATAGTGTAGTACATAATTTCTAGTGGTGTCTCAGAGGGGACAGTCGTGTAAAAAGGGTTAATAAATAAAAATTGAGAAACATTTTTACGGTCTTCAAGACCTTCGTTCGGAGATTCAGAATCAAATATATACCTCATTTAATGATCCTATCTCAAGCATGTTATTCTTTCCTTATAAACATACAACTTCCGCTAATAATCTTTCCACACCTTTCTTAAAATGGTAAAGATATGCGAAGAAGATAGAGGCTGTTGGAATTAAATTACTCATCCTTTTTCCATGAAAACGATACCTCAGCGACCGTAGGTAAAAATTGCAATATAAATGCAGGCGGAAGACGAAGCGTACAGAAGCCGCAAACCTAGCACAATGCTCGTACCATCGCATCGGTGCGATCGAATACAACGGAGAACTGACACCAAGTGGACGCCATTAATAAGTCGTCGTGCCAAGACGTTTAAACGTGTATTGGTTCGAGGACAAGTGTAATTCCTGCCAATCAGGCTCGCTGCGTCTTCGGGTAAGAATTGAATACCTGTCTCCGAGCACGTGCTGGCAACTCGTTAAAGATCAAGTCTTTAACTCGCTGGCCGACCGGCCTCCCTTCGAGTAATTATGTACCTGTAGAAGAATTTTTTTTTGTTATGCGTGTACTAGTGCAAGAGAACCAGCAAGCGAGCAGCGAGCGTCCTGAACATAGTAGATGTAACCCACGGACTCTCGGACCGATCATGGGAAAATGGGACTTTTTAAAGCGCCTCGCAGCGCAGAACGATGGAGTAACGGGTTGTTAGAGGAAAATTACCGCGAAGCCGATCTTTGTGGTTACAGTTACCGCGCTCGTTTCTTGGCACTGCACCTTACCATCCCGTCTACCATCATCTTGATCCTTTTTCTTTTGTTTTGTCGCTGTTCCGACTCCGTCGTAGCACTCGTCTTCATTCTCTTCTACGTCTTCGTCTCTTCGCGTAGTTGAAGGATTGTCAAGCTCGCGCACAAAAACCATAACAACGGTGCTCTACCCTCTTCGGCAGCCGACATGGCGGAACGTTTAACACGCGAAAAGGAAATACGCGGAAGTAAACGAAACACACGACTGCCGGGAATTAAGATCGCGGCTAGACTTGTTCCGGAATGTGGCAAATCGCGAAGCTCTTGCGCGTGACGGTTCAACGATTATTCCATTTAACGGTTCGGTTATCAGCTATTATGGAGCAACGGTAATAGAGCGGCGCAATTATCAAGTCATTTTAGATGTCGCTGTGACATTTAAATATTGGCCATTGCGTATTCGTTAATCGATAATGGCCGAGATGTATTAGATTCTAATCATTATCTACTATGAAATGGCTTACCAATCCCCATACCTTCGGCATATAATTTAATAGTCAATAACTGATTATTGACATAAGGTTTATGTACAAACATTCTACTTTTCCGATACATTTATTATTTTCTTAATAAGTAGCGATCTTAATAACATTAAAATTAAAAATGGAAAACTGTATAGAACATGGTTAGTAACTAATAGAAGGAGTTTTTTCGAAAAAATTTGTTAGGAGGTTTTGAAGTCATCGACATTATTTTCCACATTTTCCATCTTATGAAAAGTAAAAGCGAATTAGCGTATCGAGTGTGAAATACTTGCTGGTATTAGAAGTATAAATTGATGTGCCGTGTGTACCTTCAGAGGATCGATACTAATAGTTATTTCCACGTCAAATGTCTATGTCCAAAACGTATTTTAATTTAGAATAATCACAGGCATTTATACATTAATAATCGTAAAAGATATTTACACTTAACCCGTGAGTTATTTCAACGCTAACGCCCTATTTGATGTATCTGAAACAAGGATAAATGTCCTGAGATACTTTAAACTTTAAAAAAAGGAAGAAGGAATTTTGAATGCAGTAACCTACACTATAGTCGTTAGTGTAGCACGAAATTTTAAAATAGTATTCATGAACTATAAATACTTTAACAGGAATTCTTATATCAGTTTGTTTACCTCTTTGAACAATGCAAATTATGATTTGAACAGTTTTTTCTCGGGTTTATAAATAAAAAGGATATTTAAATGGTCCCACTGTGCATAAATATACATACTTATAGATAGTGATTTTGACAGCAACATTCTTGAACCTGAAACTTAGTCACTTTCTAATATACGCAATACTGAAATCGATCAAATTAGACTATACTTGATATTTTATGTCGGCACATTTCCATTTATCCTAAGCTGGTTTGAAACGGAGTACTTTGCGGATTATAAAGAAGAATTTATTTTATTATTAACGAGATTTCTTTAGTAAACAACCGACACCGTAGATTAAAGTTATAACTTGTCTAACGTGAGCGAGGATTTGAACCATTGCTCTTCGACGGAGTTTCTTCCAAATCGATGCGTAACACATCATATAGGCCACTTGTCAACTTTCGTGTGTATTTAGCTCGTGTGTTTGCGTCTGAAGGAGGCCGTGAAGTCGAAAATGAAACGTGAGATGAGCATCTCTAAAGCACATGGCTATTGGACCGGAAAGTTAAGTACCATCAATGACTCCAAGCCTCCAATAAAGCCAACTTCAAGATTTATTACATTTTTTCTAACAATTTCTCATACCACGAACCGCGTTAATATTTATACAACTTTGTGAAAACACTTGATATATTTTTACAATTACTTAGTCATGGAATTAGATTTTTTCCGAATCAATTCGCTGTGAACATTAACAAACTGAATGCCCTCAATAAATTATATCAGACATAAAAATTTATGTAACAAATATTCTGAGATAAATAGATAATTTAATTTCAACTTAACACGTTTACAACTCTATAACTCACACATAGATCCTCAATAATTTCATTAAAAACATCAATAAATTATGTATAATGGAAGACCAAAAAGAAAGTTTAACAAATGTGACTATCTAGAAAATAGTTTTATGAAAGATTCAATTACATTCTTGAGAGTAGTATATTGGTTCATGAGCAAAATTGCCACTGTTGTTGAATTATTTTTTAAAAAATTATCAGCTGTGAATCCTAAACATATCTAATTTATTAAATAACCGGTAAGTGATATGCTAAAAAGTCATTGTAAGCTCAAGTTACAACGTTAATTAGAATACAAGGAGCCTACGAATATATTTTATGCCAACATGCATTACAACACTGCTGGGAATACACATCCCATTCGTAAAACGAAAGGTAAGGTATCAGTAGTCCGTACGTTTCCTTTTCACCGTTATACATCTGTCGGCAATACACAGTCTCCCTTCGCAGATCTGATTCAAACGATAAGCAGTCCCCTAATCCCGAGTAAAACCCATCCTAATCTCAAGAGCAAGGAAAAAGAAGAACTGACGAGGGTAAACGTACAACGTCGTGAGTTAATACTAGTCAAATCGACCGAATTCCCCCTCAACGTGTCCGAGAGAATTCACAGAGCAGTGAAAAGTGGAATTGGGCAGTGCTAGTTGGTAAAATCCTTCAAATAGTGTACAGCAAATCGTCCATTTCAAATAGTATTTAAAAATAACATTTGATTTCAACCATACTGTGAGAGTGAGGCTTTATTTCAAAATATAACTTTGTTTTATGCATGAAGTAATGTAATTTCTTTGCCTTAAAATATAATTTCTTCCAGAAACTTGTTTTTATTGCCAAGGCAGACTGTAAGTACATGTTTGAAGTATAAGATGAGAACATTTCATTTTATGTTTCAAATAATTAACCCTTCGAGGACGACAATGGATCGTCAGTTTGCTTCTGTATCATCGACGTAGTATGATATTGCTGATGTTACCTATAACTTTTTGATGATTTCGACTTTGATATTGTCCCTAGCTATCTTCAAATTTTAGAAAACGAACAATAATGCATATAAACATATAGGATAGGTGTATTAGTAATTGATCGAGCGCCGTTTTCAAATAAATACTAACTAGAATAAGGCTTTAATTAATTAATTTTTCTAACAAATGCCCAGTATGTAGATCGAGCCTGAAGATTTTTTCTAATATATAATTATCTGTGACTCGACTCGAATTGATTACAATTTTAGCATTTTCTTAATTTCTAATTGACAGCAGTGGTAAAATGACAACTGTATATGAGAAAAGAAGTTGCAAGGTATGTCTAAGAATCGTTATTTGTTTAACTATATCAATAGGTAACCAGTTATAAATAATTGCAGCATGACCTCACTCTTTACAGGTCACCCTAGTACATATCTAATACTCCGACCTCCTGTAATCAATTTTGAAATATTCCTCAGAGTCAGTACGAGGTACTGATGTCGCACAGTAGCCTAAAATCATAGAAACCCAGACTAAATTCAAATTTTCGACTTCTTCCAAAATGTATGAAATTTTTGTTACAGATTCTTAAATGTATATGAAAAAATACTCTAGAATGATCATATTTCTTCTAATGTTGACAGACTTTGCTACGCGGTATTTAACTACAAACAAGGGTTAACTCAAATCTAATTAACATAATGTTGAACAGTACCCTTTCAACTAAATGTACATGGAAACAAAATTAAGTTGCTAAAGCTCCCTTAAAAGTCCCAATTCTATGCCGTTCTTCAACAAAACGGAATTCACGCGAAGTCATAAGAACTTATGCTCGAGAATATTTATTAGTACCTACTTCAAGTAGATGCATACGACTTTTCTGTGTATACTTGCATAAGCGGAAATTATAGCATTATATCAGTCACAATGCATAGTAGTTTCATTTCGTTTAACCCTTTGAACACTAGAAACGATTCTCAATCGCCAAATTGAACTGCTTCAGAAAACTCCCGAGTGCAAAGGGTTAACTGTGCGGAGTCCATATTACATTAGATAGTATTGGTTATCACTACTATCACGGTGTATTGCTAGAATTTATTACAAATTTATTTAATAGATTAATTTTAAGTTCAGATCCTTATTTAAGTTCATTTAAATATAAACACAGGAAAAAAGATGACAATAGAAGGAGAAATGTTAAATTTAATAATATTATCAAAGGATGACTTACAATTAGATCAGTCAAGCGTTAGGTAATGTGATTACATGCTATTGCATCAACGACTCTTT
The DNA here is from genome assembly GCA_913789915.3 of Sphecodes monilicornis. Classification (NCBI taxonomy): domain Eukaryota; kingdom Metazoa; phylum Arthropoda; class Insecta; order Hymenoptera; family Halictidae; genus Sphecodes; species Sphecodes monilicornis. Next base: position 4,144,444 of record OU565292.1, read on the forward strand.
TATTCATTAATGATTATATTAATTTTTCAAATCCATTCTTTGAAAGACGAAAAAGAGGTATTTGTAATTTCAAGAAACCTCTTATCTATTTGCAATTCGTTCAGAACGAATTAATATACCAAAATCAGTGAAAATTTTTACTTTTGTTTCTAATAAATTGATAACTACCGAATTTTAAGGCTATGTTTGTATGTTGTTCTCATAGCATGAAACATCCCTTATAAGGCCAGTTTTTTAAGGGTAGTTTCTCATCCTAATAAAATAGTAATATGTACTAGAATTGTAATCTGTGACTCCAAAAACCCTTAAAACCGTCATGTTTATAAGTAAAAATGTATAATGAAGAGATTTATGAATTTAGTTCGGGTTTTTACGATTTTAGACTACCGCGCGTCGTCCCTGAGGGGTTGATATGCAAACAATTCTATAATACTCTCGTATTATATTAATATTTCAAATATTTTTCTGTAAACGTTATCCAGTTGCGAAATAGAGTTTGATCAGGATGTTGGATGTCTCACGAGCGCGGGAAAAACTCACCTGTGATATAAGTTTCGGCAGTGTGTGCGTGTGCAGGTGCGCGTGCGCATGATTATTGTGTCCTGTGGACGACCGGTCTGTGTTAGGTCGTTGTTGTTGCTGCTGTTGGCCGGCATCCGATCTGAGATCGTGCCTCCACCTCAATACACCCATCATAACCGTCTACCGTATCCTCGATTCGCCCGAAGACCACCAAACCCTGCGTCGTATCCTGACGACGTCGCGCACTACGGAAACCAGTTCGATCTTCGATGCTCCGACCTAACCTAACGCGAGTGTCCTGTTGCACCCTTTATGGTGTACAGGCTGCACCGATCCTCGAAATAATAGACTCTCCTCGACGAAATGCAAATGAAGTCGGACTTCGTCACGGATCTCACGGTTATCCGAGCAAGACATACGTGCCACTTATTCGTTCTGCCGACGGTTCGGTTCGACGAGACGCGCGAGAAAAAGGCGTTTCAAAGCAACACGTTAACGCGGCCGAATAACGCATAGGCAGATTCGCCGGCGACGACGAGGCAGCCGGAGTTTCGATCAGCAGCACCGGGGGTCAACACAAAAACTTTCGCCTTTCGCCACCGAGCCTTTGGTGAACGCGGAGAGTTAGGGTGCCTCGTTCACTGACATTACACGCGCGTGCCCTCCGCGTACAGCCACACCAAAGAACTAAGATCCCATTCGTTCGAGGTTCACTAGAGGCTGGGACGCGCGATAGTTCGTTTCCACCCTGACGTTCACTGTCATTCTCGTAATTCGATCTCGCGATTATACCGAGAAACAAAGCTCGCACAGAATCGCCACCGAACGACGAATGTGAATGTGTGCGTGTACGTCGCGTTTGTGTATGCGAATGTGTGTGTGTGTGCGTGTCTGTGCGCGAGTGTGTCACTCTTTTCCTGACTGGTCTCTCTGGCCACCTCTGTTCGTCGCCCACGTTTCGATCTACCGAGCGAGGTCAGAATAGAAAGTGTTTACACCGTAGGCGCGTTCGCCAGAAAGGATCGTGTATTCACACGCGCGCGCACAAACAAAAGCGGACACACAGCGGAATCAGCCGTGGAAGAGGGATCACGCGTGTAGACACCTCGACTAGGTAGAAGTGCAGAAATACGACTGGCATCAAAACCGTACGGTTCGAGAGGCTTGCCTCGTCTGCTGTTCCTGCTTCTCCACCATGCCCCACCCCCTCCAACACTACCCCCTCCATACCATTCCCTGCGGCCCTCTCTCTTCCTCCTTTCCTCCCCGCGCAGCCACAGCACGCTCGTCCCTCCACGCCCCGCGCGACCCGATCGCTTCAACATCCTGCTGTCGTACCGTGAACAAACGTTACCATGGTCGCCATCGAGCGCGTAAACTCGATGCCACGGGAACTCCGATCTTCCTTTTTTTTCACATCTCCTGCGATTAACGATCAATCGATCCTTTTCTTACGAAATACTTTCAAATCATCCTGACCCCTAACGAACCCATGGTGTCCGTAGGAAGAATTCGCCACATTGCATAATGTGGCCTTTTGTCGATCTAGATATATGTTATTGGAGTTGGTTCGTGGTCCAATTGCATAGAAACGCATGCCACTTCGATAATAGATGAACAGTTTTGTCCGAATACTGCATTAGAATTAGATTTACGGAGAGTAAAACTGACTTCTTTTTATCGGTTTATAAAAATAACAAGATAGCACTTATTCAGTTTTTTGGCGAGTTTTGTTGTAATATACAGTTTAATGCAAAAATGGTGCAAGTCAAAGCAATTAATTATTGAACAATAAGGAATGAAGTATACCTTCTACGAAACACAATGATATTGAATTATGTTACGTTTTATTTTATTTAATGACGATTAAACTCTTAAATTGTGGTATTCAACCAAACAAACAAACATTGACTTATACTACTTTTGCGTTAAACGGCTCACATGTCCAACAAAATAAATTTATTGACTAATTCTCATGACTGCATCTTTACAATCTCAATAATACTAAACTAAGATATTTGGAACTAGTTGTTTTCACCTCTGTCAAATAGTATTAGGTCGAATAAATCAAGCGCCTATTATTATAATTGTTCACATACTTAACGTGCAAAATATTTTTATTAACGATAAAGGCAAATCCAATGATAAAGTTATTCAAATACATACATGTATAGAACTTATTAATACAGGAGTTCATATACTTGTTTTTCTCTAAAGTATAAAATGAAAAAATGTCACACTGATTCGAAGAACAAATCAATTATTCTCATAGATTGAGAAAATTTCTTTGACAATCTCCACCATCATCGTGATCATTCAAAGTATTAATCCTTTGCGTTTAAAGCTATTGTAAGTCCAGAACTCTCACGGAGCATATTTCTATTGTACGTGACTTTTTACATTTTATGCATATGAAATTGACCGTATTTACGCATACTATACTTGAATTGTTAGCAATTTATTAAATTTAAACCCTATTCGTGTAAAGACTATTTTAAATTATGGTATGGTAATTTTCACGTACCTGCAGACAGTGTATTATTTTATATTTGATAAAGGACCAGAACATTTATAATTGATGTATCATTATCTTTTATCATATTCTTTTTATCATATACTTTTATATCTTATACTTATACTTTTATATCTTTTTATCAGATACTAATAATCATTTTTTATTTACGTCTAAACAACTCTTTCAATAATTATAATTATGAATGTGATAGAATACTTTCTGAATGTTGTACTAATGATTACAGACTGTTTTTTGAAAATAAATGTCTCGTGTTTCATTGTAACATCGTAGTGGGTTGAACAGATATTGTGCAATACAATTGCAAGAGTATTTTAGGTGTCATCTTTCGAAAAACAGACTACAATTGCGACAGAATCTAAAAATCTATTCAACCACTTTGGATTCGGTAAACGCGTATCATTTACTTTAATTTGTTTTCTCAAAGTATCCCTTAGAATTATTTGACACACTTTCTGTATATGCCATCTAGTAAATAAAGAATTGTGATTTTCACAAGTAGAAAACACCGTAAATCGAACGTAAACTAGCATTCTTTTGGTATAATAAGATTGCTGAAGTATCACTGTGCGTAGTTCTAAAGCGTGTCTATTTCCGTTCTGTTTCCAACTGGTAACGGTCGAGCGATTTATCAAATCTTTTTTAACATTTTCAGTTCGTGTCGTGATATGTTACAAAGAATGAAGTATTTTACACGCTTTCTTCACGGTGTTATTATAGAAACTGAAACTATTCTGCGCGTAGCGCTTTATGGCTCGTAACAGACTCGTCAGTTCTTGACAATTTAACCCTTCATGTTCGCAATCATCTCATTCTTATTTTTTACTGCTCTTCTTATGTTCGACACTTTAAAACAATACAATGTATACACACGTAAAGTATTTGTATGTATATACAGTATAAATAATTGTTTTTTATATTAAATTAAAATTGGAAAATTTTGAAACAAAATCTAATTCATAGCTGTATTTTAACGAGACACAAACACTAATTCTTGGAATCAGAGTCCTCAAGCTTTCCTGTTTGGAAAAATATAGTATTTCATTGCATATGTAATAAATAAAAAACATACATTTGTAGTAATTATTATTAGAATAAATATTAAAAGATGACGAGTTTCAGATCAATAATATATGATTATTCAGGTTGTAACGATGTATTTGCAATGACATATATTAGGATTACGATTGTGCAAACTTAAATAAATACAGTTTTTTTGGTTTTATAAAGTACTATAAACTAGTAACTTTTAATGCATTCCCTAATAGCACAAAATATAATATTAAAAAGTGATACAATCCTTTTTTAAAATTCAAATATACATACAATATGTGCTTTATATTAAGAAACAAATTTTTTTTTTTAAATATGCAGGAAATATCTATTTCATGTTACGTTATTACGTTATAAAATCTATTTCGTTTATGTTATAAAATTCATACCAATAGGCTCCCCATGGCATTCCTGAAGCCTATTCGAGATCTTTCTCGGCTTTGTCTAAACAGAGTCTGGAGATTATAGTATATAGTTATAATATAGTATTTGGGAGAGCCCCTGGTCCTGTTGTTGCAGCAAAGAACGCATTCATTCGTTACCAAGCATCCTGATTAAACGCGGATTGACTGCGTAGCACGAGCTATATGGCAATATGTATATGTTTACGTATGATGGAAGTACTTAAGAAAAAGAAAATATATATATCTTTGTCGTTAATATACTAATAATATGCTTCATTTAAAAGAAGTAGTTTGACTTTTACCTACAAAATTTTATTAATAGAAGTTTATCTCTTTTAATTATATGATTTAATATGATTAGAGCGTTTATAAGAATAAAAAGTAAAATATTGAACGTAACACTGTATAGATTCGCATGTCTCAGGGAGGTGGCACATCTTCAAGTAAACGGTAGGTCCCGAGTTCGAATCCCGCCAATTGCATAATAATTTCTTAATTGTAATAAGGTCTTTTCGAAGACAAAGTGGAATATTCCCTCAAGCAGTACATAGAAAGTATACTATACACTAATTTTTATTATAACTTTTTCTTATGTTTGAATATTTTATTGAATGTTATTTAAATATTGAATTTATATTATTCAAATATTGGATTCACATTTTTTTAATATTTACTTTATATTTTTTAAATATCTAGTTTATATCCCCTGAATATTTTCTTTATATTTTTTAAATATCTCGCTTATATTTTCTGAATATATAGCTTATATTTTTTACATATGTAGTTTATATTCTCTGAATATTTAGCTTATATTTTTTAAACATTCAATTTATATTTCTTGTACATGTATACAATATTCAGATCCAATATTTTTTTCATATGAAAAAGTGTGGCTTAAAAAATATTTGTTCAATATTTCAAAAAGATTTATCAAATATTTTTGTGCTACTAGGGTTGTATTTCTAGTATTCTTAAAGTATTTGAAAACTGTTTCGCGCTTACGTTTCAAATTCTTTAAACGTCCACGAATAAAAATGGTTTATTCCATAATTATAGTCGATGATAAAGAATAGATTCAATTTTTATTACAACATTAGAAGAATTTAATATTAGTTTGTTTGGCTATAATTTCTGGCTTTCTCTAAAAGGCTAAATTCCGATTGTAATATTACATTTCTCCATCAGGAAAATTGACTAAATAATTATATATATAATAATTATATATACATATATATTGATATATATTTAAATGTATATATTTAAATATTTATATGATTATTAAACTCTTCTCGTATAATAACGAGTCAGAAAATCTACTAAATTCTAATCTTCATTCTCAATGAAAAGCATGACATTTATATTTAGTAGATTTTCTGATTCGTTATTATACGAGAAGAGTATAATGATCAAATAAATATTTAAATATAGTCAAATCTTGATAGTGGTGCGAAAACGAGGCTGGAATTGCATACAAATATTAAGGTACCTACATATGAGTAACGAGAACGAGAGAACCAGTTAGCTACATAAGACCACCTACTTTTTATGTAACATGCAATAAAACCAAAGTCCACTCTTCTTTTAGTACTACCGTTTTCCATTTTGTTCATTTGAAACTTAGCAGGTACAGCAGAACCTCGATCATGCGAACTAAACAGGGAAATGTATATATTCGTACAATAGAACAATGTTAGATTCAATCGTTATTGATTGGTACAATAAATAATGTTGCATATGCCCATATGCCATGGTCTACCTTAGACAGAGCTAGGTATTTGACTTTTAAGCTTGTTTGGATAATGTAGACTTCAAATATCGGTGGAATGTACAGTGTTCTTTTATATTTATTCCTTTCTCTACTGTTGTTTTTATCCTAAACACTTCAAGACCAATTAAATACCGTATATGATTAATATAATTACTTTTTATCATAAATGCATGCAGCAATAGTTTGAGCTAAAGTTCATTGGATGTTCCAATTATCTATGTATATTTTATTCATACCAGAATTTCAAAATACTTTTAAAATATACAAATTAAAAATTTAGAATTAGACCTCGATCGTTCATAAATTAAATTTATTTCATAATAATATCTCGATATCGCACATTAAGTCTATTAATAGTTTTAAAATGTCAAAGACAGAATCTACCATTAGGAATTAATTAACACTAAAATAAAAAATAAAAGATGAGAAAACAAATTATCATAAGATTCATCGTATGACTGCCGAGTTACTCTTCTCAGAGTTATTTCAAAATTTTAAGGTATTTCAACTTATTATGAAAAACTAGTTCACAGGATACAACTATCATTCTAAGGAAGTCTTATTTAAAAGTTCCAAAGCTAACATCTCGACAAATATGAATGATATGAAAAAATGTTTTAGATAGAAGTTGTATGGTTTTGATCTCGACCTTGAAAAGGCCTACAAAGGTTAACTTTGACTTTTTAATTGGAACCCATCCTTTTATTGTATACAATTATAGCTGGCATCGAGACGTTTTCGAAATACTACCAGAACGTAATTTTAGCGCAAGCTGTTCCCGAGATACGTTTAAACTCTCAAAGTGCACGCCGGTATTAGTATTACCCGATGTACACCGCGAGGAGGTTGCACGGTTGGTCTTTGCACATCACAGTGGAAAAGAACCAATTGTATTAAAATCTTCTGAAAAACATCTTAAGCTAATAAATGTTCGAATGCCGACCATTTATTTGGTTGAGTAAATTTAATCGTCTTCGAATAAACCGAAAAACCAATCGCGGCGGCCCATCAACTTCGAGAGTTTATATCTCGGGAACGGCATATGCTAAAATTATGTTCAGGATGTGTTTCGGAAACGTCTCTATGCCAGCAATAATTGTATACAATAAAAAATATAGAATTCAATTTAAAAATTTAAAGTTGACCTGTATAGGCCTTTCTAAGGACATTTCAATGTGGAACGAATAACAGCTTATTATGCCTCCCGCGAAACCGTATAACTTCTACCTAAAACATGTTTTCATATTATTCATATTTTTCGACATATTTTCCCTAGGAATTTAAAATGGCTCACCTTGTATACTATATGTAAAATTAATCATTTTTTTAGACATTTTTCGAACAATCGTTTGTATTTGGGAGTTATTATAATTTTAAAAACCGATCACTGGAACAAGATAAAATTTCTTACACGAAAGATACAATCCCTCCAAGGACACTTAGATCCGAATTACGACCGAATAAAAAGTTTTATATTATTTTTACCAACGTGATCGTTTGATTTTCGTGCTGTTACGGAATTTTTATATTCATGGAGCTTAGAAAGTCCCATAAGAGGATGATAACCATTAATAACCGTTAACGCATCGACTATTAATTCATATAATGATCGCGCTAGTTTCTCAATTATGTTGTACAATTAACCATCACATGCTTTTCAGAAATCGGTACAAAAAAGATTCTGCGCTGTTACTTCACTCACACATCAAATGTCACAATAAAAGTGAAACAACAAAGTATCTATAAAATTAAGATACTATAAAGTTTACAGTAAATGTATATAATGATTAGATTATAATAGGTTTTAGTAGCATCTTTATGGAAATAGTACATTTGAAATAATGCCAGGATATAAAGAATCAAAGCAAACTTTAAAATTAAAAATTTTTAAACTTTACACTGCTCCTATACTAATTGATTTTGTGCAATTCGGTCATTGTTTCGCTGTAAATTGGATGGCGTCATTGGAATTAACAGTGTTAGACGTAGAATTGTTTCTCTACCTATCAAGTTTACTGTGGGTTATTTGCTTGACCTACTTCTGAGGGTTTAACCGAAGAGAATGCTTAGTATCAAAAGGATTATTTCAAAACGTTTACTTTCCGTTAGGTGAGTATACGGAGAAAATCTACTTGCGTTATAACTCGGTTACGGCGGTATGCAAATATATGCAAAAGATAAAACAAATGTCACATAAACAATACTTGACTCGTATAGGAGAGTTAAAGTTTAATTGCAATAAAGGAAGATATGAACCTAATTGATGGAAGCAAGGTTAAAATAATTTATGAAAAAATCGAGTGATTATAAAATACATTATAGACAGATAAAATGGAGGTAAATTATTTCGCAACAATTTGTAAATAACCATGATAATTTATTAAAATATTGTAGATATAGGTTCATGTTACCTGATGTAATGAATACATTTCTGAGATAGCCAAATGCTGAAGATTTTGTTATACATGGAACAATAAAAGAGAGTTTGGATTGGTACAATGATTTAATCCCAATTAATACCAACAAAACCATTAATAGTGGTTACGTTTGTTGTTATTCGCTGATTTTTACTCACTGAATGCAATTCGTTTCTATTATAGTCCAATGGATATCGAGGTGAATCAAATCAACTCTCAATGCAAATACCTAACAGATACAGGCATTTGGTGAGTATGTGCAATGCGTTGTCCCAATAGCGAAAAATAATTTTTTCCTTGGACTACAGTAACAATTTATCACTGTCATTAACATTAATCTTTCATGGGTGACTTTACAAGGTACACAATTTAACAGAAATGATGAAAGGTGTTATGAATAAAAATTCACAACGATGAAAAGCAAAACCTATTACTAGGAACAAAAATATTAAAAGTTCGGTTTCAATTGACATAATTATATTAATTCAATTTTGTTATTATACAAAGCGTTCAGTAACAGGCGACAGAAAACAAAGGATTATGATGTGAAACTATATGTATAAGACGAAAATCGAATTAAGGGTAATAAAAGTACGGTTCCGATTTGGCATAAGTCAGATCAGAGAAAAAGGGAGACATACATAGAGTACCGACAGTGAGGTACCACGAGAGCAATGAAGACATAAGTTTAACTTACGTGTTGCTATTTGCAGACTTTAATTGCCAATAGCTTGAAATCACAGCTAAAATCCGCAACTGTTTACTTTACTACTATCGTATATGCGTTTTACATTGTCAGGAAAATCATATTTTATATTTTACTCCTAGCTATTGTTGAACAGTACGCATATGTGTATTAAACTCAGCACTGATACCAAATTCACCGTTCATTTCATTTGATACCTTCTTATAGAGCACAATTATTTAAAAACTACACCATTATATTTTCACTGCCCTGTATGTGTGACACATTTTATGAAATTCATATCTTGATTTCAAATTAGTCATCGAGTACACACCTAATGAATCAATTCGAATGATCATTTCCGTTCCTTATCCTTATTTTCCGATTTTAGTTCCTAAGATTTTGAAAAATAAAAATGGCGAATGTTGTCAGCATGCTTTACATTTATCATATTTAGTAGCGAAATCAGGTTACGCGGAATCAAAATTCTTACCAACTTGTGTATTACTGTCTTTATGTGCAGGGTGTGTTAAGTTCAACAGCTGCTTGCTCCGTTTCCCTCAATTTCATCCATTGTACATTGTCTTTTAAGTTTCGTTTTAATATTATGTATCCCGTTTCTCTATTTTAATTTGTAACAGGATACTTTATATAAAAAAAGACTGGTATATAAAATTCTGTGAAGCATTTTTTAAACTGACAGGATTCGTAACTAATAGACTCAAAACGAAATCTTTAGTGTTTTTCGAGTTTAAGGAGTGCTTCATTTGGAAAAATCAAAATAGTAAAAATGAAGAATTCTTGTTATTTTAATGTTGGTTTTCGACAAATCTCGGTACTTTTATGTTACCGAAAGTCGTTTGCAGGATTTTTAATTTAGTAATTGTGTGATCATTTTCAATATATGACATTCTATCTACAGGATGTCCCAGTAACCCCATTACAATACAACGTCTCAGCTACTCTTAATACTACTATGAACATGCTCAAGGAATAAATTGTGTAATTAAAAGGGAAACATATTGCGAATAATTTTTTCTTGTGGTCATATTTTTCAAAATTTTGTCTTGATATTATTTTCTTATTCTTATATTATATCTTTCTATATGTTTTGAAAGTAACAGGGATGCTTCCGTACATTTTATGTATTAAAAGGGACAGTGCCGGAAGTAAAGAATAAGTAATAGTCGAATATTATAGTCAACATAAAGGTATTTAATTTTTGTGGTGATTTGAAAAGTCTAAGTTACTGTATTAAAATAAATTAGTATACTTAAATGTTACTTAAATTAATTGCTTACTTACCAATGATGACATCTGTAGAATAGTATACTGTATGTAGTGTACTAAATAAACTGTAAGAGTAGTATTTACATTTTGTTCAGATAATATTCCTATTTAATGCACGAGATAATACATAAACTGCTCTGGTATGTTCAAAATATGTCACTCGAATTATCTCGAACTTAAATGATCATTTTAAGTGCTAAAATGGTATCAAGAAAAACGTATAACGTTTCATTTTTTTAAATTACGGGTGTATGTAAAGCTTGGAAAATAGTTACTGAAACACCCTGCATGTATATTCTCACATAAGTATACATCTTTTTCGAATATTTTTACAAGCTGTAAATGCACGAAGATCGGCGGTCTAGTGATAATATTTGGCAAAGAGGCAAGCCGTGTGGTTAGGAAAACAGGATATAATGAGTGGAGAAACGATACGCAAGTGGCTTCCTTTAGCGAACGCATTTGTTCAGTTGAAGAGAGTCGCAGTCAGGAAAATAAAATTAGTTCGACATGCTAAGAGTAAGCTCATACGGTTGGGTCCGGTGTTTCCGTTACCCGGACGGCAGCACGAATTCTTTCGTGTTTGAAGGTAACGACAGGTGGAGGAAGGTGAAACCGAGAGGAAACAGGCTGTCATGGCGGAGGAAGACTGGCAGGAGAGCGGATGTCATTTCGTGGTCGACTTATTTCGCTGCTGGTAGGCAGGTAGGTACTGAGGCTTCCCATTCCTTTGTGTCCACCTCTTTCATTATTTTACCCAACTTCCTGCGCCCGAAAACGTCGCTTCTCGGCTATAAGCGTCCCGCGACGCTATGACCTCACCACCCATTTCACCTTCTTCCCTGGACATTCAGAATATCTCGCGAGTCTTAAAAACGTTAACCTTGTCGTGATCCTTAGCTGCTAACGTGGATTTTCACGTACTTGAACTTTTCCTTGAGAAAATAGTATACAGGGTGATTCACGCAATTGTTTCAGGCTATAATTTCGTTACAAGCACGGTTAGAGAAAGACATCTAAGGAAAAAGATGAATGGTTTAAAAAGTACTACGTCCGTAATACCATTTTTTTTCTAAAGTGCAATGGTGCATGTGCAATCAACAATCTCATTATTTTCTTGAGTGGATTAAGTAGATTGTTTTTTAAGTATATACTATTTTTACATAAATAGATTTCACTAGTCATTTTACATAAAAAAGTATTCGCGTAGAATGGTAAAAAAGTTATTAGTTATCGTGATATTCTAAAAACTATCATTATTGAAGAAGATTAATAATTAATGGAGAAGCGTTTGAGCATCTTCTTCAACAAAGATATTTTTTAAAAATATCTCAATAACTAATAATTTTTTTGTCATTCCACCCAATACTTTGTTACGCAAAATGACTTGAGTAATCTATCCATGTAAAAAAAGTATGCATTTCTATTTAAAAAAATAATGCAATTGTTGATTACACATGCATCATTGCACTTGAAAAAAAATAAAGTCCTACGGGTGTAGTACTCTTTAAACCATTCATTCTAATCCTTTATGTCTTTCTGTAACCGTTCTTGTAACGATGTTATAGCTGTATTTCTACATACAGTGACACGGCCATTTACTTAGGTACAAGTTATATTTTAAATACCAAATGATTGATAGTTCCCTGCGAAGTTTGTAGAAATGTCTAAAATATATTTTCATAAAGTTTGTACTTTCCGTTATAAAGCCTCGGTAACGTTTCTGGCAATTCCAAGAATTCAAGGACATTTATGGTCACTTTGTTCCGAGCTGACACTTTCGAGGCGGACAATTAGTTACGTACGTTGCGGTAGTAGCTCTGTAAGCCTAAATGCCAGCGTTATAAACAACTTTTGTCAGTATCTATCGAACATTTGAGACAATTAGAAGTGTGCTGTACATGACTACGACAATTAAAGGAAAGAAAAAGCAGAAAAAACACTCCGAGAAATAGCTAAAGAGCTGGGGATATCTGTAATGGTTTGCTGTGAAGTAACGCAGCATATTAAGCGCCATAGAATTATAAATAATTTCCTCGTAAAAATAGAACACGAAAAATGGATGATAGAACCGTTCGCATTAAAAAATCTGAGAAGACCAGATTTAAGATAACCTTTGATTGATTCGTGAAGAAATAATACCAAATCTTGATAAAAATATATGGTAGTGTTAAAACAGTCCACCAACGATTAAATGAATTTGGATTAAGGGGGAGGGTTGCAAGAAAGAAGTTCTTTATTTCAGAGAAAAATCATTATGCCAGAATTGCTTTTGCGAAAAAACACATCAATTTGATACGAAAGGAGTGGTCCCAGTTAACCCCTTCTACTATATTTGTACAAAGTCTACCAAATATTAATGCCACTGATTTCTTTTAGACCAGTACAAAATTATTGTTGTCAATATATATATATATATTATTTTTCTTCTAAAAGATAACGGATGAAAAAAAAATTCGAATCATTGTAACCATAATAATAACCATAATAATAAAATAAATCGTAGCACAAGGGGTTAATTTTCACATGCGAATCAAAATGTAAAAGACTCGGGTCTAATGGCAAAACTTACGATAGGCGTCGCATTGGCGAGGAATATAAAAAAAGAATTGTACATAACGATCAAAGGAGATGATAGATCGGTACTTGTTTGTGATGTGATGTCTATGAATGATGTGGGCTCTATTCATCGAACATAGGAAGTCGCGGACCGTTATGTTTGTTTAAATATAATAAAAAATGTGTATTGCTACTACATACAAACAGATGCAATGGAAATGATTGAATTTATCAAGCTTATAACTACTCACAATATCGCGCACGTATCGTTAAATCATTTTTATCTAACCAAAATATTAATTGTTCGAAATAGCCGGCACAACATCATTCCATGCTGCGGAGAAGCGAACTTGTGATACGACAAAAAGCATTAGCTATTAAATATTAAGTATTTACAATTGTACGTTAACATTTGATACAAGAATACACCTACAGGTTGCTCACTTGTACGTAAGTAATTGTCCGTTCCAAAAATTAAGTACAGCATGTTATAATATTTATATATTCGGTAAAATCTTGAAATAAATACAAATTTTTCTATTATTTAATAAAACGAGGTTTAAATTTTATGAAAATATGATGTCTACACCTGTGTGAAGTTTTCGAGAGACTTCGGATAGTTTAAAAGTTAAAATATTGTACTAATTTTACCTAAGTATGTGGCCGCCACTGTATGTTTAGAACAAAATAAACAAATTCATTTATGGTCTGTTTTTCGAAAAAACTGATTTGAAATACACCAACATCCGCAATAACAGTTCCTCTACTAAATGTCGTCAGACAAAATCATTTCAGATTGCATTGGCGTTTTTGCAATGCAATTATCGTGATCGAACGTGTAACTATGTACAGGTCTAACTTTTCGAAAAGCAGATTGTTATAATTGTAGATAACGATGTTCTAATAGATTAATTTCATGTTAACGGGTAGAGAATTGATAAAATCACTGATACAACATGGTACATGTAGGGAAAATGTATTATTTAATGTTAAGCTATAATACGCTTCGATAATTGCTGATGCATGTATAGTATAATAAATATATATTGCAGAGAAATAAAATGTAAATAGTGCCGCTTTCTTAGTTTTGAAAATCTAAATGTAGTCTAAAAATGAAAAATCTTTGTGTTTTGGATTTCAATGAACTACAACAGTTGCTTCATTATAGAGAAAACATTTGTCGAGGCACGTTGCCAGAGGTGCTGTAACTTTGGACAACATAATTATTCGTTGAATGAAAAATCCGTTTGAACGTTCTTTAGGGGAGATTGCGGTTTCCGTGGTCCCTTGTTTAGAGGTTAAATTTGTGTTCTTGTGGTCATTTTAAGAAAAAAATGTATATGTCACAGATATCGAATGGGCCTGGTTTAGCCGGTAAAGTAGATTTCCTGTTTTTTATGAATCTGCAAATATCTCGGTAACTATGCGAAATATGGCAAAATATCAAGAGACCTTTTTTGTAGAAAATTAAATTTCCAACAATTTATGTCGTACGACATTTTTTTATCAGCTGCGCAATTTCCGAGTATATTTATATTTCGGTCAAGTTGCAGAACTGCCTCCCTCCCAAAATGATGGTCGGGGGAACGTAAAGCTCCGTTCACAACTGCTTATACGAGACTCAATATTTGTCTATGTATTAAAACTTAATTAGCAATGAATATTATTGACGTATTAGGTTAGGTTAGGTTAGGTTAGGTTAGGTTAGGTTAGGTTAGGTTAGGTTAGGTTAGGTTAGGTTATAAAATCCGCGAATTTTTAAATTGTTCATAACGAACTTACAGTTTTCTCACATTTTGAATCATTCACAAACAAAACTCGATTAACATTTAGAAATGTAAATTTTGATTAAATTCCAGTGAATATTTTTCGTGAAAAACGGAGTTTTAACATCATTTTAATGTTTTTTTTATAGGAAATTCAATTTCCTACAAAAAAGGTCTGTATATATTTTGCCATATCTCGCATAGTTTCCGAGATATTTGCAGGTTTATAAAAAACAGGAAATCTACTTTACCGGCTAAACAAGGCCGATTTGGTACCTGTAACATATACAGTTTTTTTCTTAAAATGACCCCAAGGACACAAATTTAATGTGATATGTTTATTATTGATGTCCAACCAATAATTCTTAAATTTCCGTCTGATTTTAGATCCTTAGATAATAAAATCTCTGTAATTACTGTTCTTGAAGTTTCAGATGCCGAGTAACGAACGATAATAAACGAAGTTCGTATTTAGGTTACTGGTTGTTGATGCCTTCTTATTTATCCCTGAGATGCATCAAAGTTTCGTCTGATTCCATTTGTTGATACAAGTACTAATTAGTAAACTGAATTACGGAAGTTTGCCCGCCGTACGATAACACTCCTCCGACCATTTAGAGAAGAAACAGTTTCGTCTCAATGAAAATTTCATCGGTTGGAATGAATAGATATCGATGGCCGGCTCGACTTTTTTTTCCTCTTACACCGTGCAGTTTAAATCCGAGATAAAAGGCAGCTGCGCGCGTTTGAATAACTATCGGGAAGAGGCAACGTGTGGAATCACACGTATCTATCCATGCACAAATATTTTTCCTGGAAGCAATTTGAACAAGCATTGACGGGTTACTTTCTCCTCGCTAACCAGGAATAATTTTATTATAGAGACCCTGGCAACACTCTCGAAACATGCGGATTTTAAATTCGAATATGAACGCAAAATCTTCAATTCGGTGTCAAGAAAAATATAAGAATTTAGTCGTCAATAAACACATTTAAAGAGTAATGAACGCGATCCACTTTTAGTTTTTCATGTAATCTGCAAGAGCACGTGTGTTGCTTTGCCGATTAATTTTTCTTGTAGTAAGAAATACAGTCATTAAACTACTTCTAGTGACTTAACAGGATGTGCACTATAGCTCAATAGAATTTACTGACATCACTGCGGTATTGAAAAAAGTTAGTAAATCAACGTAGCATTGTAACTGTAAATGTATAATATTTACAACTTTCAGCTATCATTTTCGTTAGAACAGAATCTGGCAAATGGAATACCTCAAAATTACTTACATAAATAACTATTCCAAATGATAAGTGTAACTTCAAGTAAAGCTACAATCGTAATTCAAGTCTTTCATCGATTTAAGTTACGTAGGATGACGGCTAGCGTCAGCGCTCATGCCAGTAGATTCGTGGCTGATAAGTAAAATTAGCTGTAGGGGCGAAAAGGTTTAAAGTTAGCAGAAGCGTAGTGGTTGGATCTAGTTTGAATTAAATAATAATTCTGAAAACTTACGAAACGTGTTTGTGTTACTTGTTAAGAGAAAGGACTACTTTAAAAATGTGTAATATAACTTT
This sequence comes from Sphecodes monilicornis, assembly GCA_913789915.3. Lineage (NCBI taxonomy): Eukaryota > Metazoa > Arthropoda > Insecta > Hymenoptera > Halictidae > Sphecodes > Sphecodes monilicornis. The sequence continues at coordinate 4,161,016 of OU565292.1, forward strand.
TATATTATTATAGAAATACAATATAAAAATTACCACTCCAGATTAAATTACGCTGACGGAATTGTTTCCTTACTAATTAAGAACAATTCAAGAAATGGTTTATGAAATCAATTTTTTAATTTTTTACGTTGTAACACATGTTAACAGTATAACACCCTTATCCACGATTGAAGCAAGGATATAATACTGCTGCGTGATTAGTGAAACATATAGAATATTATAAAACTTCTCTCAGTTGTTAGAAATGCAAATAAAATATATTTATAAATTATGTGTACTATTATGTGTAATCCTCTTTACTATCGATTGCTAGTCAACGTTTCACGGATTTACTTACTGGAATTGAGAAAACTGGCAGTGCTTACAGAACAGAAACTCTTGATTATGATAATGGATGATTACACTGTGACAGAAAAATACTGAATGGTGCCAAGTATGAGATTCGGTTTCGTTTATCACATTTTCCAGACTAGCATTATCGACCAGATAAACGGAGTCACCAATAATAAGAATTCTTTTCAGTTTTTCATGAGTCATTATATCTCACATTCTCTCCGATTCGCATCGATCAAATTGAGTAATATGTGATCGTTTGCAGTCATATTACAAACAAATTTAATTTCGATATGAACATTTACGTAGTTTTATGAATATTTTGGAATTTTAATCATTTTCAAAATTCGTATAAACTACGTCTGCAGGCAAACTTGACTATGCGAGCCGAGTTCGGGTCGAGTCGAGCCGGGACTCGCTTTTCAAGCCGAGACTAAATAGTACTCGCACGAAGCGAGCTACTCGCAACGAAGCGAGCGGCTCGCAAACGCGAGCTGCTTACAACGAAGCGAGCTGCTCGCACGAAGCGAACGGCTTGCACCGAAGCGAACACTCGCATGAAGAGACTGACTCGAAATAAATTTGGGCGTAATGTGACATAATGCGAGTTATAGCGGGAAGATCGGCACACCGATATTATCAAGCATTTTAACATATTGATAATGCTACATGTCTGGGGTGTTTTATTATATGTATATTGATAGTAAAATGGATATAATGTTGAATAACGTAGATTCAGAATTCGTATAACTCATATTGAAAATAGTTGTGCAATAACAGCTATTTCCTAGATTACGTGGTTTATTTCAATGAGAAGTAGAAATCCTTGTAGAAGGCAGCTCGCATTGGTGCGGGTAAGTAGCTCGAGTACTCGGACTCGGCTTGGTCAATCGAGTCGAGCCAAGCTCGGCTCACATTAGTCGGGTACTCGCACAGCCCTAGTATAAACCTGTTTCTCAAAATCTTAATATAGATTGATGGAATAATATTCCTTTAATATATAATGAAATAAATGAACCTATCGTAGTTACTGTATGATATAAAAATACATATGACTAGTCACATTTTGAGTTCATTCACGCGTTAGTAATAAATACGTAATAATGCGAATATAAATAATTAATGCATTGCTTGTTTGATATATCAACTTACTTGAAAAAAAATTTATAATTAATTTCTCGATAGCCTACGTCATATAGGAATAATGATGACTTACACATTATCAAATAAATTTTCGTTCTTCGCATATTACTTCTCTGACGCAATTTATTTGGAGCATATACCGAAAGATTTAGCAGTAATTTCTCTTAATTTATGTATACATCATCTTCTTTTATTTCATGTATACATATACTTTGCAACACAAAGTTCTGTCAAGTCACATATACTGTTTTAAACGATTCTACAAGATATTGAAATTTTATTGATCTATTATTGAATACAGCATAAAATTGCTGGATGTTATTTTAATATTTCTGTAGTAATTACTTAAACTCAATCTTTTTCACACAATTGTACACATAAATACTGCTGTAGAACTAAAAAATGATTGTGCTTAATAAGTTGAAGATTACGCACATCTTCCTTTTATATCTGACCGCAGAATTTCAGAGATTAATTTGTTGTATTAAAGTTATTAAATTGTCAGATTGCAGTTATTATGAAACGCTGGTCGCGGTTCTGTGTTTTCATTGCCATCTACATTGAAGTTTATCAACGTATTATCGACGGGAAATAAAACCATGCACTATACATATGTATACTGTGTTCGAGCACAATGCGACACATATTAGTTACGTATGGCTAGTCTCGTGATGAATAATTTAAGGTCAGCGTATTTTCTGTACGATAATAATGATTTTTTGCGGCGCGATAGCGATTTCATAATACGCTGAAAGCGTAACGATGTCAAGTTCGACTTCAGTTACAAGCTGGTTTCGGGGTCATTCCCACGTAAAAGCGGGGGTACAATAACCCGTTGTATCCCGTGAACGTCGTCGAAGTCGAATCTACGATCTTTACGGGTAACGAGCAGGACAGAAATCAGAAAATCTTCCCGGCCGGTCGGTTAAAGTCACACCATCACGTCTGATCGTGGTGGTTCAACCGGCACTTCCGGTCTAAGTACCTGCACGGCCGGAAACGTGCTTCTGCCACTTACATCCTGAGAATTGCATGTGCACCTCACTTTACCAATAACTCCGACCCGCATTTTCAACTTTTATTTGCCGTCTGCATTGACAACAATGAGAAAGAAGACAAAGGAAATTCGCAGTCCACACATTGTTTGCGAATCGCCTACTTTTCAAATGGGTAAGATGTTCCAGAACCTTTTCTTCGAAGAAACTGCTAAAATATAATAACTTCTTATTATACTCATAATTTCCATGATTTTATTGAGCGAATCCCGGATGCAGCAGAAACTTAGTTTACCTTCAAATAGACTTTCGAAATGTATTTTAAAGATACAATTCTGCTCATATTCTTTGAATATTAAATATAATCTGGAACTATTAAAACTTTTTCTAAGTTTACAAATATAATAGTTGTAGCAGTACACATTAAGTAATTGTAGGCATAAATTTAAATAAGACCGTGGCGGTTTCATTAGTCCAATCATGTGGTAATGTAGTTAATATATTAATAACAATTCTGTTAGAATCCAAAAACAGAAAGAACTGACTAATTTATAATAAAGTTAATAAAATTTATAAAACCCGGATTTAGTAATACATATTATGCTTGCTTTATACAGGGTGTTTGCGAAATCGTGGTACAACCGACAAGGGGATAATTCCTCACATAAAATCTAGTTGAAAATAACGGCTTCATTTTCGAGAAAATCGAGTTTGAAAATTCGTTAGGTACGCGTGTACTTGGACAGAGTCTGCTTTGTTCGCTCGGTTTAGACTGCAATTTCCATTGTCGCTTGCATCTGTAAACAGTATCGTTTAGGATATGATATGACTTTAAGTAATAATTAGCCGTAAATTTCAATAATTTATTTATTTTAGTAACTTACAAACGTTGAAAATGTCTGCTTTGCTGTTGTAGACAAATTCTTACTCGACGAATTAATGAACTGTGAACCGAAACTAATGTGTTCGATCTGTTAACTTTCAAACTCGATTTTCTCGAAAATGCAGCCACGTATGAAAGAACTATATTCCTTATTTTCGACTAGATTTTATGTGAGGAATCATCCCCTTGCTGGTTGTACCACGATTTCGCAAACGCCCTGTATTATTCAGAACTTCACACATAAATTGACTATACATATATCTCTATTATTCAAATATCAGTCTTTCGTAATAATTTTCATTTTACTAATTATATAAAACAAGAGCAACTTCTTTTTAATAGTCATAATAAAGTACATTTCTATAATTATTATTAAAAATTCTTACTTGACGATTCTTTGTATGGAAAACAATGTTTGGTTTTCTTACGTAATAATACACTATTTTATGTTCCGTATAAATGAATGAAACTATTACTACTTTTTATTCGCGACTTCCATATATGAAATGCAGATTTTCCACGTCAATTGTGAAAAAACAGAAGTCAAAGTTGAAAATAATATTATGTATATAATAGCTCGGCAGATGCTCTTACAATACGATTTAAAAAAAAACTGTTTAAAAGACTATGTAATATGTACATGGTAATAAATGGACAGTAGGTCCCCGAATAATTGTTAAAAAATGACTATTTATTTACTACCAGATACGCTACGTACAGTCTGTTCGACATCCATTGTTATGGATGAAAAGCACATCCAAAACATTAATACGCTTTTACTTAATAATGGACCCAATTTACTCCACGATTGATAAATCATAGTTAATTTTTTCGCACGAAATTCTGAATTTTGTATAGAATTTGTATCCGGTGACCGGGACAGCCAATCAATCACAATAATACGTTCTCTATTGTGCAATTTGGGCATACGGAGCTTTGATGTTTCAAGTCATTATTCTTTTGCAAAACATTTGCTTCTAGTTTTATGAATCCATTGTTAAAGTGTGATGGTATTTGAAATATACTTTCGACTCATATTATATTTTTTCCAAATGTGTACATTAATTGTTGCAGAGATATCACCAACACGTCCTTGTGGGACAAACTGTATATACAAACAACTTTTTGATTGCGTTATACAAGGATTCATTTTGTACAGATTACATTTATGTATAATATAATTTTTTGTATCGCCACTCCAAATCGTAGAGGGGATAACAACAATACGTAATTCTTTACAAAATTAATATTTCAACAAATTTAATATATACTGTTTCTAAATGTTACACCAATATTACACTTCCTATAATTCCTCCTTATATTTCGTCCATGATAAAATTTTAAGAACAGGAAAATCACTGTATCGACTGAAATACTTAGTTACAATCGAAAAAGAAGGTTCCACTTTGACCGGCATAAGGTAACTTTACCGACTGTCGATAAGTTATTTTCACCTCTCGCTTTTGCTACCGATAACTGCGTGGCTGAGTCACAGACGAGATACCGTCGGTGGCTGAGTGTACCTCGTCGGTGCTGTAGTTCACTAACTGACTGTACTATTTCGGTAGAGGGCGCGAGAAAACCACATGGCACCGACGAGATACCAGAGAGGAGCACTCTGGAGATACTACTGGTGCACGAGGGCTGGCGTGTTTAACAGTAGTATCTCCACAGACAAGATATAGGAATTCCTATACCTTGTCTGTGCTCCAAATGGAAAATCTATTGTATCGATGAATAGAAAATTTTCTAATATAAGTACCAAACGGATTTTCTGAATACTGGAATTGACTACACGTTCGCGAATTCCAGTTTCTCACGATATGACCGCACGTGTTAGACACATGATTACGGATGTCGCATTTGGTCGGCAGCTGCAAAAGTTACAGAAAGATAGAATGCGCTAACAGTTTTTATGATACAGCTAAATGAATCTTATATCCTTTCTATTTCTCATAAACGAAAGTTCGCTATGTTACACAATTCAACTCCTGTGCACAAGTTGAATCAATTATTGTAGGACATTAATAATAATTTTAACTGTAGGCAAATAATAATTTTACTGTAGGCAAATATGATTTCCTTGAATTAATTCAACACATGTTCACAATAATGTAAACATTAACTTAATTTAATTCGTGCAGTATTGACGTAGCAATTATCTGGACAACATTCAAGAGCTAAATATTTTACATTTATATTATCTGACATGATTAAAACGTTTTATAACAGTGCTTTATTTTAACTTTTGTATAACAAACACTTTACGAGAAGAAGGGTATAACAATACAATTTTCATAATATTTTCTTGTCAATATTCCATTTGAAAATTCCATTTTTTTTTCATGTTGCACACATCATAAAGTGTTCGTATATTGTATATCAGAAATTCAGAACTATACTCGATAAAATATTACTCTAAATAAATAGGAAATGACTGTATAATATAAAATTATATAAATATCGTATTTTAAGTCGTGTGCATTTTTTTCAAGTAAACATTTCATTTCTTGAAATAAGTTCGTATATATTAAAAATGGTGGAGCTTTATCTTTAAAAATTTCTGTTCAGTTTCGTTTAATCGATTCTGTGTACCCAAAAGAGTAGCTGATCTAAGAGTAAATGTATACTTCCAAATGTTATATATATATATATTTTTAGCAATTTAGCAATTAAACTTTTAGCAATTAAGATATTATTTTAGATATTTGATATCGTATAATAATCTAAACAGTTAAAACATTTTTACCTATTATAAATATCAATTGAAAATGTTTTTCCTGCAAATTTTGCTCAGCTGTGATTCTGAAGTAGATACTTATCGAGAGGTAATCCTCAATTCGGTAGAGTCATGCTGACTATCGGAGAAATTTGCGGTGTGGTTGACGAATAGGAAAATCGGTGATATAATTGATCGCCGTGACGTGGAAGAATGATGGGAGTATGAATCGATACCGCAACTGTTTTCGGTAATCCCGACCCCCGACTTAGGGCAGTTTAGCACGTGACTCGCACGATTTTCCCTTCGGAACCGGTGCGGTGAACCGAAAATTTTATGGACACTGCGTCGAGAGACAGACAAAGCGACCGATTCTGATTGAAATTCAAGCGGTGTGTGACCAAACGATTCGTCCTAAAGCTTTTTGCTAGTCGTACCGTGGATGATGACGTTCATTTATCTCCGAGTCATTTGTAGCAGACAGATTGAGATTCCGGTTCCACATGGCTTCTATAGGTGCCACTGAATGCGTAAAAGAAAATCAAGTCTCTGTATGTGTTAAATTATTAAATGATTCCAACCGTGCAACGAAATTGAAACTATTAGGCTTGTCTGCTTGTTTAAGCAGCAATATCAGTTTTGCAACAGTCGTCCTTCGTAAGATTACATATGGTGGTATACAAAGGTATTCGAACGCACTTTAAATTGGAATAACTTTTTTGAAATTGGACCATATAATTTGACCTATTCAGGAATTTACAGTTTGTAGGAATTACATGAAAAAATAAAAATGGCACTTTCTAAAACTTTTTTATTTCAGTTCGCAATGAAAATTTGAAATATGCGTTTTATAGATCTGTGTTAGTTATGCGCATGCCGAAAATTTCATCGAAATCGGTTCACGCAGAAAAAACCGACACGCATCGAAAGATGTAAGAATCTGGGAATTTTTATCAGTTTGAACCGCTTGTAGGTCGTGTATACATTAATCGATTTCGATGAAGTTTTCGGCATGTGTATTACTAACATAGGTCTACAAGAGGCATATTTTAAATTTTCATTACGGGCTGGAATATAAAAGTTTTATTAAGTGCTATTGTAATTTTTTCATGTAATGCCTATCTATTGCAACTTTTTCAAAATCTTTTTTGCACGTCATATAGTAAATCAATGGTTCGAATTGCGTAAGAAAATGTCAAGTTAAGTGGTGCAATTTTAAACAAATTATTCTGATTCAAAGGGCGTTCGAATACTTTCGTGAGCCACTGTATGTAAGTACATTATACAGTTGCATTCTAGCGACCGTTGTTTTGACTGCGAAATGGAGAATAAGTACATTAAGTTTTAATAAATAATAGAAATTGAAATTTTCATATCGATATTAAAATGCAGTTACTAAGTCGTGCAATACCAATCTGCTATTAAGTAAGTGAATTATAGTATGAAAAATCTAGATGTCAGAATACCATTAAGTAAGACTCGATTTTTTGACTCGGCGTTCAAACTGGCTAAACATTTAAGATTGATTTGATGAACATTTCAAAGGACTGATAAACAATGTCCGAGTATACTATTTGCAAAAAATCATTCAATGGAGATGGGGTGCAGTGCATCGAATGTAAATGTTGAATCCACGTGGAGCGTACAGACTAAGAAAACGTCGATCACTTTTTCGTGATATTTGTAAACAAACCTAAATAAAAGTTCCATTTCATTTAAATGTTTTATACTAATACTTTTATTATTTAGACCTTGTTTACTGATAACTATAACGGTTATAATCTCCCGGCTTTTTGTGGAATTGTTTGTTTGCTATCGATGTGTTTAAATAATCAATTTTATTATCGACTGGTAATATACACTACATGTCGAATATAAATAAAAGAAAATAGTAAAGGAGCACATAGGCATACACCTAATACTTAACCGGTATTCAAGAATAAGTTTTCAAACACTGCAAACTGTAACCTTTTTATTTCTGCGAATATATTAATCCTTATGATACAATTTAATAAAAACTATTTGTCCCTTTTTATTACGCGTGATCTGTACTACAAATTGCATTATCCAAACTCGATGTTTACTAAGAATAGTCCACGTTATAATACAAAAATTTAGAGTGTTCAGCGCTGCATCTTCGAAAGTTTTATACGTAAGAAAACATTATAACCTATTAGCGTCTATTCAATAGTTGAATTTGTGAGAAAAGTGCTGCATGAAACGAAGTGCAGCCAACAACGTACCGTTGTTCAGCACTAAAGGTGTTCGTTTACGTCATTCCATTTTACAATCAAAATGTAGTGCAAATTGTAAAAGTGAATTATAAAACCACTATGACACCATTTTACGTACAAGAATCTGTTTTTTTTTTATAAAAGTTCAAGAAAGGTATAAAAGCCACTTATACGCGAACAGAGTTTTTTTTAAGTAATGTTGTATATATAGTGAGCGTGAGAAACAGTGCGTAGATATAAATTGTCGTTAATTTTGATGATGATTTTACGAGATCGTCATCCGGCCGCTACGGAAATATAAGAAATTCTATCCAACCGTTCTAACAAAGTGAGATGATATATTTGAAGAGCATACGGGTGCCGGTATCGCGTTATAACCCTAATTGTGTTGGTTCTACCCCTTAAAGTTCCGAGAAAGTATTGGTTTCATTGTAAAGAATAGATTCGAGATACTTGAATGCGGCCCTTACCTGTGAGAAGTATGGCGGAAGGACGCATCGTTGGTCATCGAGACGCGAACTCTGCACCCTCTCGAGTAGCTCAAACAAGTCTTGTGTCGTGCTCTGGAATAAAATGTTTTAATGAATACTATTTTTCATATACATATAGTTATAGGCAAAAAGAAATGAAATTGTTAAACTGAAATCGCGTAACCCAGACATTTAGAAAATGTTTAAATCTGGGAGGAGTCCCTTATACCGCCGGGCGACACCTAACACCGGACAGTAGCTATATCTTGAATATTTAAAACTTCACCGATACGGTGTATCGTGTAAGTTGTAGAGGAACAAGAACAAACAGTAACCATGTTTCATCATGTTCCTGTCGCGTGTGCACAGCTAAGGAGATCAGTTGATTGATACGGCAGACAAGACTCCGGTGCATCGTACAGACTATAAACTATTATATCTATTAATTCTTGTGGTTAGAAGACGTGCGAGTTATGGTATTATTTCTAAACTGCGCATAGAGCGTATTGGTGTTGATGAACAAATGATTCTTTGATGCGTTCACTATCTTCTAGTACCGAACAGAACAATTTCCCTTATCGCCGGACGGGACAAATCTGTCTTGTGTGTCCCTTTTTGTAGTACTATTTATTATTTCGGTTCCAGTAACTAAAAAATACACTCAAATAACACGAATAATAAGGAAAAATTTTAAAGGAAAATTTTTTAAAATAAACTCCAAATTGTCAGAATACTAGAACCGAGACAGACGAACCAGGGGACAATCTACGTAGTTTGTATAGCAAATAGCGAAGAAAATTGGATTTAATATTCTGGCTGCCAAAAATGAGCCCACGAGGCTTGTGACGATACTCCGAAATGTCTGACCATATTTGCGATCGTTGCAAATTGTTATATGTATATTAGTAATTTTTACTTTTTTAAGCTTTTTACGCAGTAATTTCTTTGAAAGCTTTACTATTGTTTTATGATGGTTTCAACACTGCAAGTATGTAAGTAGTATTCATTATTAAGAAATACCGAAGATACAAGAAATGCCTAGGTGCACATACATAGTTGTTCACACACGTACTCGCACATTTTGGAAATAGCAATTAAATGTAAAAACTATGGTATCTATTTCTTTATTTTTCTTACCCCCTATTTTAACTTTTATCTGTAATGCATCTTTTTTAATTGCAAAACAAAATTAAAAATTTGGTTAAATAAATGCGGCAACTTCCCGTAAGCAAAAAGAAGCACAAAATGTAAGGGAAAATATAAGAATCCGTTGCAGATCCACACCTTGAGATTTATGAATATCTCTCAAGCGAATGGAAACGGGTAAAAATAACCGAGTTCCTGAAAGAAGCGCGGAATAGAAATAAAAATACAGCAGACAAAAGGTGTACATGTTTCAATAAAGGAAAAGATCTTTTTTAATGGTGCACGGCGGTGATAAAGAAGAAAATAATTGTGTGCATTATGTAATATTAATATATGGAACATTTTAACAACTTTTATACATAATAGGATGGATATATAGGATAGATGGATTGTCGAAGTATAAAATAAGTTGTTACAAAAAGTTAAACATGACTTATATAAAGAAAATGATTTATTTTTTGCATGACTATAACGCATGTTACATGTTAACATGCATGTACGCTGCCCAATAAAAGAATAAACAAATGTAACTAATAAGAATGTTTTCTTATAGTTCAAGGCAGAGACCGAAAAAGTTGGTACTTTTTAGGAGGTTTCGTTTAAACCATGGGACGTTTTAAATTAATATCCTCACATTATAAATTATTGAACGTTACAACATTGAAGGAGATTATTGAAAGTAAAAGTTTTAGTTTGAACAGAACTTATAAAATACGGAAATAAAATTTTTTCTACAACAGGGACAGATAGTTTGTTCATCGACAGTAAAAAAAAGTTATCGATTATTCTAACAAATACTGAATGCTATTGAATAGATAGTACGCTAACAATATAAAGTAATTCATATAGTTATATTCATATTTTGAACACGTGTTTTATTTGGAAAATATATGTAAGTAATTTACATTTAGTCGAACTTCGTTTGTATTCCTCCGATACAAACTTTTCAAAGAAAACGTTCTAAAACAATTTGTTTTCGTCAAACGTTTATTATATAGATTCTAAAATATCTGTTTCATGAGAATACTTTTTAAAGTCGTTTCTGAGGGTAACGTTCCCGTCTATTCCACATCAATTACTATGATTTGATATGTTCTTAAATAAAATGTACAAATAGATTAATTTAAAAAATGAAAGATAACTGTTTATTTTGACACCTGGTTTAATGATATATCTATATTACCCACGAATGTTTATTCACATGTTGTCAATTGTATTTTGGAAAAAATATATGAAAATCGATTACTTTTATTGCTCTTACAGAAGAACCCTCCTTTAAACAAATGAGAAATGTAACCGATCGCATTCATCGCCAATAGATAGTAATGTCAGGACTTTCTAATATCGTGGTATTCTACATTAAGGCGACTAATCCTACTTTTAATAAATAAGTTTTTCATAATTACAAAAGTCAAAATACAGTGATTTTATCAGTTTTTGGAACCTATCTTTTTTCATGCTTCTCCTCAATATGTACAATATGTATAATAGTATTTGTATAATAGGATAATTTTTGCAGGTACGGTTTAAAAGTATTGGTGGCAAACTTGAAACAATTATATTTACACTTACTTTGATTTTTTCTGAGTTGGCTCCAACATCTTGCCTATCGTCTTCCACTGCATTACGACGGGAATCAGACTCACAGTAGACGGACTGTTCGAGTTGTTGTCTCCTGAAAAGGGATTAAAACTCACTATTAGAAACAGTCCTCATGTCATAATATTAAAATTTACGTTCTATAAGTTTAGAGATATTTCCTTACATTGAAACGATTAATGAACTAAAATTAAAAGAATTCACAGATTGGTACCTACATATTAAATACAATTTATTTCAAATAGAAATTTTATCAACGTTATAAAACTAAAATAAGAGTAGTTATAGCAATTCAAATTTTGCACTTGCTGTAATAATTTTCTATTAATTCGTTTTTTATATTTAACATTTGGATTGAATGATATATAGATTTTAATGTTAGTATAAATATACAACAGTAATTCTTTTTCGAATATTTTGTCATTAACGAGTGGGGTAAGGTTGCTCAAGTCGTACCTTTTAAATATTATTATATATTAGACGTAATATTGCGCCCCTACGAAAAAAAGATTGACTATTTAGTCAACCATATTGATTCACATATTGTTCGTCTGTCACCGATACCGTGGAAACGTAACCTCTCAACAAGTAAGTTTATCACCATTATCTTATAATTTTCTGTACATGTTTAGTAGTTTATTTAGCAAGTAAATTATTGATAAAATTATGCTCCTTATTTTGAAGTCATTCAGTATCATTTCAGGAGTTGTTTACTGCAATCAAAATCGTAATAGCTTTATACAGTGTTTTGTTATGTTCGTTTAAAATCTAAATTGTGCCGTGTCTTAAGTAGTACCTCATCGATCGAAATGACGTCTACTCCGAATAAAGAAGAAATGGAGAAAGCTGCATATAAAAATAAAGGAGCCGTTAAATAAAAGATACAAACAATAGAAGTTAAAAAGAAAAAAGTCCAAACAACTAAAAACGATTGGTTTTATAACATTTGTGCAGAAGTCAGCGAAGATAATATGATTCAGTACTTGAAATGTAAGACATGGACTCATAATTTATGTGCTGGTGTTGACAAAACAATAAAGAAATATGTCTGTGATGTTTGTGCTAACTGGTAATTTAAATAAGTTATTTAAGAAACAGAAAGTTTTGTTACGTTTGTTTAATTTTATACTTGGGTACGACTTCCGCTATAGGTGGTGCCACTTAGGACACTGGTTTCCTTAGTCGTACTGAATTTGATTTTATAACTTTTGTTAATTATATCTAAGAGAGTAGACTGTTTGGAATTTTATCGTAATAAATATGAATAATGTTCATCCAAGTTTTGAGTGGCACATAGAATTTTTATTTCTTTGATAAATCCTCCAATTTATACCTACTTTTTCTTATGGGATACGACTTGAGCAACCTTACCCTACATCAAATAGGGTATTTATATTTATTTGTGTAGTAATTAATAATTATAACTAAATATATTTTGATTATAAAATAAGATAAAGTACAGATTTTTCAATACTACTCTTGTTTGTGTTTGATATTGTTACGGATGTTTATTTTATAAGAGGTGATCTCGGAAAACCACCTCTCTTATCTCTTTAAAGGTAACAGTCACTATGTTTATTTACATAATGCTACAACCTCCGTTGGGGTATTTTTGTTTTTTTTGTTAGTTTATTTAAGGTCGCATCAACAGATTAGGATATTAGCGACCGCCGTTAGGGTATTAATGACCACAGTTTATGAGAGCTAAGAGTTTATAAACAATTTATTAGGTACTTATGTGTAACTTACATTACGAGGGTGTTTATGCAGTGATGAAATTATTAGAATCACTTGCATAAGTTGATAACTTTACATTATAACAATCAATTTTGAAATGACAACCCATGTATTCTGAATTCTTATTATATTTTTCATGAAGTATTGGCGTTTACAAATTGCAAATAAACATTTAATAATACTGTAGGTAATATTATCTGGTTCGTATACAATAAACTTTTTCTTTATTGTGGGTCTAATGATTTGATCATCCACTGTACGTGTATACATGAGTTAGCATAAATGAATTTATATATTCTTATATTGGCCGTAAAATATCAATTCATTTAATATCTTTCAATAAATTCAAAGTATGTTCGGGCTTTATTTTCTTGCTTACATTAGTGATAATTGGATATTATTAGATGTTCACAGGAATCTGTTGTCTATTTTTTCGTGGGTTTAGTATAAAAATCACTGTACATCAGTAAACGTAAAAGTTTGTTCAATGGACCCAATATTCCGTTTGACCGAATCCTATACTATTTTTATCGCAGCTTGTCATTCCTTATCGCACTCTATCGAACAGTCCAAGGAATAGACCGTCCGTGCCGAAGTATATCAATGAGCAGATGGGCCAGAACATTTCCTCGGCGTTCACGAGAAACGTGAAGATTGCCTAATTCGAGACTTCCCCCCTACGAAGACTGGGCTGCCTGAAACAAATGAGCATCTGGCAGCAGCTGCTGACTTTTCTACCGATGGGGCGATGGCGGTCGCATCACGTCTGATTTTTCTTTTCGTTTGGTTCGTGCTAGCAACACTAGTTAAATATTAGTTTTAAACTATGCGCACACAATTCTTTGCGTTCCATTCTAGTTTATTAATTCCAAAAGCACCGATTCGTCACAAAGAAATTACGATGCTGACAGATAAGTGATAATTAGACTGCTGATTTTATGCATTTATAACAAAAATAAGTATGTGAAACATAACATTTTCTGCATCATTTACAAAGTGCCGGAACCAAATAAAAATTTGTTTCTCCTTTTCACAATTTTAGTAAGTCGATTATAATATATCGATACTTCTAGTTAGATTTTATGTAAAGCTAAGTCCGATTCTTAGCCGTGAGGCTGAATTAAATAAAGTATATATACAGGGTGTCACATTTAAGTTGAGATTGTAAATAATCTCGAAGACATATGATTTAAAAATAACAAACTGACATATGTCCTTTAGTGTTTCGAGTGTGGAGTCAAATGGCACTGATAGCTTTCTAATTCGTGGGCGTTTTCAAGGTTATTTCAAGGTCATTTTGTCTTTTTTATCATAAACCCATATTTTTTATTTCGGAATCATATTCTACGAAAAAAAATGCACAACTTTTGTTTGAAACATTTTTTTGTAAGTTTGTAAGAACTTTATTATAGGTTCATGAGTCTTTTATTAAACTAATTACTAAGTGTCTAGAAGTTGAGGGTAAAAATTTCGAGCAGTTATTATGATGTCCTTAAATGAAATAAAAAATCTTCTAGAAGAAAGTAACTTTGTCATTTTAATAGAAAAATAAAATTATCCTTGATATAAACATGAAAAATCACCTAAATATCATCTCTATAAAAATCATCTCAATTTAAATGGGACACCCTGTATATATCGACACTTCTATATTCTATTTGTATTTTAATTGTGATAAATAATTAGACTGCATTTGATGCATTTATGACAACAATGAGTAAGTGAAACAAACGGTAGAAAGACAAATGGAATTTAAGAGTATCGATATATTATCATCAATTTATCAAAATTGTTGAAGGGAGAAACTTTTTATTTGGTTCCGGTACCTTGTATAAGATACAAACAATTTTTATTTTCCATAAAGATCAGCAGTCTAATAATAATCGATTAGAAAATATTTTGGATACTTCTTTTTGTAACAAAAGATATTACGAAGAAACGCAAAATTGGTTTATAAGCTACTATTTCAAGTATATGTAGATTTCTCCAACAATACTTACAACGCTTGGAAAATATTATTATTAATAGCATAAGTATACACATTGTGTAAGTGCAAAAGAAATTTTGTTAGTTTCAGAAATTAAAACCATTTCACTGATAGCTTTATGTATTTTGTAAGTAGGATTAAAGACCCGATATTCTTCAATTTTTACTTTTTAAGAATTTCATTTTTAGTTACTTTCCAAATACTTATCTTTCTTCAGTTTTTTTGCTATAAATATGCCCACTACCGTTAAAGATACGAGGCTACGGTCTATGATTAACGACGGGGAAGACTATTATAGTATAACGGTAGAATAAATCTTGCAGAATTAGTAGTTATATATGATTTGTGTTTCATTTTGATATACGAGTTTCATTAAATCTTTAACAGTAATAGGATTAAAACAAGACAAACATATATTAGTGGAGAATTACTGTGAAGCATAAGAGGATTTTATTTTAACCCTCGTCGAATGTTGCTTGGGGTTGGTTCAGCTGCAGCTACAAATTTATGACTCAATATTCGATGCTTCGCAATATTAAGAATCATGTTATAGACGACGCTACTTTTAGAGATTACATATAATCTCTAATTAATTTCGTTATAACTAGACTGCCTATTTCTATGTAAAATAAACGTTTTCTGCGTCGATCGTAAGAAATGAATGCTAGATGAGTATGTATTTCTTCTTTCAATAATTTGAATAAGTCGTAAATACTGGCAGAAGATTCTTAGCCTTTTAATTCAGTGACTTCTCAATCGTGAGCATTTAGGAAGACGAATGAATCGAAGTGAATGAATTATTGTAGCGTTGACAAGTGAAAAATTGTTGGCACGAGTTAACCGGTTATTCCCAGTTAAAAGATTAAATTTTTCTAATACATTTGCCGTTTTACTTTTCAGTGATCAGATGATTTCAAGCATAAAAGTATCGTGATTCCAAATGGACGCACTCAGGATTGTAAGCTACAAATAAAATTGATGATTTGTTTTCGCGTGTTACATCAGCAGAACAAATATTTGCAAAATGATTGAAACGTATCGAATTTACGATACGATCGGTTATTGGTTATTTCCTGAGAGTAAAAAATCACGAAGATAAACGCACGATGCATTCTGGGTTTCTGTAACTCATTCAGTCGGTGCATTCGGTTGCTTTCCATTCGATTACGATCGACCCAGTCAGATTGTGTCGTTCGATCGATCCTTCACAGACACATCGTCGGTATTTCATAACACAGCCATGAGAAACAACGAAAGATCCGTCCATTCGACCGTGTAGCAAGAAGGCTGTATGAACTGACAGTAATTTACATAACCCTACATCAGAATACGGTGGCCTGTATCGTATAGGTTTTATTAATAAAAAGCAACCGAAACAGTGCAACCTTTTTAAAACAAACTTTCACCATACCTGTTGGAAGTATTCGTGGTATTCTGCAAACAGTCAAGTTTAAAAAGTTGGAGAATCATGTAATGATGTTTCATTTAAATAGTATTCAATGCTGGATTAACCATAAGCAAAGTAAGCACGTACCTAGGGCGTGTAAGTACAGGAGAAGGGGGAGGGGGGTACCACAGAAATTTTCTGAATTTTACATCTTTTACGTAGTAATGATTAGTCTTCGGATTACTTGCATTTATAACAAAAATGAGTTACTGTAATTTAAACCAGTGGAAAGATTAAACGAATTTGAAAATGCCAACACATTATTTTCAACTTATAAAGATTATCAAAGGAAGAAATAATCTTCTGTATGGCTACAGTTCCTTATAATTGATGCAGACAATTTTTATTTTTCATAGAGTGCCGTAGTCTAGTAACAATATTGCTAAGTGTTTATGTGCACGTGCGTGCGAGTGGAAAGAACGAAAGAATAATGGAAAGAGGAAAATCAGTAACGATCGAGCGAAACTCTAACTTCTGTTAAAAACACATAGTCAAATTATCAAAAATGCCTAAGGACTCGCACATGTCAATCCTACATTGCGATGAATTGATTTTGTATAAGGTGGCCTTAAAATCTTTTAATTGCTTAGGGTCTCTAAAGTTCTGAATCCAGCACAGGTAGTATTAATAATGTTGGGTAACAATAAAAACCTTACATATTAATTTATAAATCAATAATTGGATAATTTCAATGTTATACCATTGCGCATTGTATTCTTCAGTACGTAAAAGGAAGAAAATGTGCACTTATGTTATCAAATACATAGTGCCAATCACTTTGAACACTCTGAAACTCATTTTGTATCACAATTACTCTTTGTGCCACCCATGTTTTTTAATCATAACAAAAAAATGCAATATTGTTGAAAATATTTGATTTTTTGCTTTCTGAGATTGTAGTTTTATGATTGTTAATTTGCCATTTATATGAAGTAATACTGTGACTGTATAATAACCATTTGTACCGTTTTCATTAAAACATTAGACATTATTGTTCGTCGAACAAATAATTAAAAATTATTTTGAACGTGTTTAAATGGTTTATTGTAACACTTTACATATTAGTCATTCAAATATTAGAGCCATATCATTGAACATTAAAGCTATTGAACATTAGAGCCGCATATGATTGAATGGTGTCAAGTTGTCATGCGTAGTGCATTAAATAAGACGTAGTAAGTAATATTATATTATAGGTTGATTAATTTAAGGGATAAGTTTGTACAGTAATTTATCGATAACTGTCCCAAATATGTGGGCGGTATCTGTTCCCAAAACAATCCCCACTTCTGCGGGGTATACCCCGTTAGGGGCCGAGAAGCTCGAGTGGTCTCGGTCGCCGAGAAGTGTAACATAATAGGAGACTAGTATACGGTGAGACCACTACTAATTCAATGACAAAACTTCTTTATTTTTGATTATTTTTTTATGGAACTTTCACCAACATATTCGTGGTATGTTTCTAATGAAAATGATACCAAATAAGATATAATTGCGATGATATTTACTTGGGTAATGGACGATGAAAGTTTCGGGCGCAAGGAAGGATAGCGAATGGGAAAGAAAGAGACCTGGAGATTCGCTGACGCCCGCATAATTCAAAGGCCCGCAGGTCTTGACAGTGTAATGCCAATAAAAAAACTTTTTATTATTACTTATTTTTTCATGAGAGTTTCACCAATATATTTGTGACATTGTTCTGATTAAAATAATACCAAACACGATATAATTCGGATCATATATACAATAATTTTTCGAAACTTTCATCGTCCATTGCACAAGTAAATATCATAGTAATTATATCTTATTTGGTATCATTTTCATTAGAAAAATGCCACAGAAAAATACAAAATATAGAAGTAAAAAATACAGAAGTTTTGTCATAGGATTACTAATGGTCTCACACCGACATACTCGATCCGTATTACGTTACTCTTCTCAACGACCGAAGCCTCTCGAGCTTCGCTGTCCTCTTCCACGTTCGGCAAAAGTCAAAGAATAGTATACCTGGGCGATAACTGTCCTTGGCTGTTGTCCCCCGTGTTGTGGGCAGTTATCGATAAAATACTGCATCAACACTAGAACTACGCAACTTATCAAAATGAAGGATGCCAGTCGTTTAACAATAACTTATCAAACTCGAAATAGATACATTCATGTCGTTATTTTAATGTAATATGAAATAATCACTTTTAGTATTCCGCAAGTCTAGTATTAATGTCATCTGTTTATCCAAAGCATTTAACTGCATAATATTGTTTATAAACTACTATATTTTTTATAAAAATTGTTGTATATTTTAAATAATAAAATTGTTATATACATCTTAACCTGACACAAGTTTATCTTAAAATTTTGTAACTTACATTATGAAATTATGTAAACTTAAAGATACAGCAGTAAATTCTATTGGGTTCATTGCTCTATAACGCCAGCGGTGATTGAAGTATTTCTGTAAATATATGAAAAATATGATTTTCGTCGTAGCCGTTTTTTAAAAAGATTTAATATGAAGTATTGGTCTAGTCGTTAAGAAATATTGGTTATCGAAAAACGATTGTAAAGTATCAAACACAGCTATTACCGGTGTAATTTAAAAAGAAATTGTATGAAGCGGTTTACTTTCTGCAAACTTTGGAGCGCGCAGAAGCTCTTAGTTTATCGTTCCAATTGCGTTCTCGCCTCTCTGGTTGAACTCGCAGTTGCATGTATTTTCTCTTTACACCTATTATCCTTTCCATATCCTTCGGCGTGAAGTAATTGCTTTGAATTTTTCAGTTTTCTTAATTCAGTTGAAATAGCTGTACGAATTTTACAAGAAAATCACATAGAACTTGATTCATTTCATAAATCTTAAAATTAAATTTTCCGAGAAGGTAGTTGAAAGATAACTAGCTACAGATATAATATCTTAATTCATTTGAATTTGTGTAATCTTCTGTCAAGATATAAAAGCTGAATCACTTAGCATTTTCACCTAAAATATCTTCGTTACTTTCAATGGCACAAGAAAATGTGCCAGGATAAAACAGAAGATTTTTTCTCAAAGTCATGCTTTTTAACATTTTAAAATTTTTGAAATGAGACGATGTATTTTGATTTGTGTAACTGTTTGCTAATAAAAGACAAATAACCGTGTATAATATGTAGACCTTCAGATGGCCTTCAAAGAAGTTATTCTTCAAACAACATATCTTAAGATACGAAGACGGCCATGCTTACCGTATTTTATATTGATGCAACATTGTCTTACTTTTCGATATTCATATTTCCATTTTATATTAGGAGGTTGAATAAGTTCTCGCTGTTTTCTATAATGAAGTACTACATATATGCAAGGTTAAAATTCAGTGTATGTCATTCCACTCAAGTATAAACAATTTTTCTTTCATTGTGCTAAATGTCGAATTTCATGCCAAAGAAAGAGTAATTGCGGGGAATTTTACTACACTATTTTATTAAAAAAAAATCTGCAGCTGAAGCACACAGAATTCTTGTTGACACCTACGGCGACCATGTTCTGTCGGAAACAATATGCAGAGATTGGTTTAGACGCTTCAAAAATAATGATTTTGATCTTGAAGATAAAGAACGCCCTGGCGCACAACAAAAACTTGAAGACGAAGAATTTGAGGCATTACTTGATGAAGACTCGTGTCAGATACTAGCTGAACTTGCAGAATCATTAGGAGTTGATCACACAACAGATTCGAAACGTTTGAAAGCATTAGGAATGATTCACAGGAAGGACGTTGGGTGATGTACGAGTTGAAGCGATTTTTCAGCATGACAACGCGCGGCAACATGTTGCAAAACCGGTGAAAACGTTTTTGAAAACACTTAAATGGGAAGTACAACCCCACCCGCTGTATTCACCAAACATTTCCCGATCAGATTACCATTTGTTCCGATCGATGACACATGACCTGGCTGAGCAGCGCTTCCAATTTTATGAAGATATCAAAAAATGGGTCCACTCTTGGATTGCCTCAAAAGATGTGTCGTTTTTCCGACATGGAATTACTATACTGCCAGAAAGATGGGGAAAAGTAATGGCTAGCGAGAGACAATACTTTCAAGAACATATTTTTTACCAATTTTTTAAAATAAAGCATTCATTTCATAAAAAAAAACAGCGAGAACTTATTCAACCTCCTAATATAATTATCATGTGTAGTTTGCAATAATATGAAAGATTATGATCTGTAATAAAAAAAATTGCCGCTTTTAGGGACACTCTTCTTGCACAGAACAAACATAAAGTTAGACAACAATGAAGTGTACTTGTAAACGACAAATCTTTAGATTCAATTATTTCAAAAAACAAATTTCTCGGGAGAAAGTATTATTCTATTCTTATAATTGGTTTTTCTTGTAAAAAATAACGATTCGTTCAACCACATTATGTATACGTTTACGTTCTTTTAAGAACTGTTTCGAGGATGTTAACTTAAAAGATTAGCAAGAACAGTATTAACAGATCACTTTTATTGAAGATTGCGTATCGTTCCCGGAAAATCGTTCGCGATGTTTCGCAAACACCACTGTTTGCTTTGGCGCAACGAGATTGATACCGACACTTCTTCCTATAATTTCGTAGCAATCTCCCTGAGTGCTTGGAACATCCAATTAACTGTTGGTTCTATAGTTCCGAAACAATTGCTATCTGAAACGGTATGATACGACGTGATATTAACGTAACAATGCATAAATTCGTTTGCTTACAATAGTGAAACGAAGTCCGAAAAATCACGATATTCAATTTAAGTTAAAAATCTGCAATTGCAGTATGTATAATAATTGCACAAATGCCATAATAGATTGAAAGAGATTACGCACATGTTGGATAGCTGCGTTGTTATTGTGAGCGAAATTATTCTTTTTGAAAATAATGAAGTCATTAATTTCGTCATTATTATAGCTTATTAAAGTAATGGAGCTGTTAGGTAATAAAGAACCTTATCGCCATTTTGTAAAATAGAACAACACGTGAATTGTTTGTTGTAAGTTACGTCTTATGCCAATAACTAGCACTAACTGCTATTTACGAAAAGGTTGAGAGGAAATAGCAGTAAAAAGAATTATAATGAAATCGTTCACTATTTATTTTAGTTATAAATTTGGATAATGATTTGAATACTTATTAGAAATACCTAAATCTTAGAGCTCTAAATTTTTCAGTGCTAATCCGTAATTTTTTCCTGATTTGTTCGACTAATTTTTAAAAAGTTTAGTATTATGTACTTACAACTTAAAAGACAACTTATAAATACTTGTCTGGTTGGAAAGACGGAACTAGAGTTCAAATTAACCCAACTTAGCCGGCAGATTGTTGATTGAAATTCCTTCAGTCGCAAAAAATTATAGACAACCATGTATAAGTTTACCTCCGTATCTTCGTATCAGTAGTTTAGCTTAATAGAAATGATTAAGAGATAGTTCCAATATTCAGTCGTATTGTGCTATGGCAATAACTGGAGTAGAAACTGAAAGCTAAATCGCCTAAGCTAGTGCGCTTAATAAAATATGAAGTATGCAGATCATGTCCTGATAGAAATTATGTTATGCAAGTTATAATATGTAACTAGCAAAGAGATGTCGATAAAAATGTCGTCTTTTAGATAAGGCTATAAATAGTATGAATTCATTTGCTTTTTTACGAAAGATTAAATAACGGGTACTAATGCACTTTGTCCTTATTTTTGGAGAAATCAGCAAAAATTAGAAACTATAAAATTTTGTATAGGAAATGTTTTGGGTAGGTTTGGTATAATTTTTGTTTACGAGAACTAATTTAAAAGAACAGTTTTCTAATAAAAGTTGTAAATGAACTATACCCAAACATTTCACAATGGAATGAAAACTTTGTGTGGTAAAATTTCATATTTTCTGTTTGACACGAGCGAATAGAGTTTTAACAGAATCTAATTTTTTTGTCACGTTGTAGGGTCATTCCATGCAAAGTCGGATACTTTTCGGGGTAAGTTTTCGAATTTTGTTCAAATTCAAATATGTTGCAGTCTTTAGTGATATATGAACTATGTCAAATGATTTTTCAATATCTTGAAAATTGTTTGTTTCAGGGACCGGCAAAGTGAAGTGTCAACTTTTGTTTATTAAATTATTACGACTGAACTAACAAACCAATGGAAATGATATTTTAAGTGCTTGTACTGAAGATATCACAGTATCTAATAAAAAATAATTTGAGCTAAAAAAATATTTTTTAGCTCAAATTATTTTTACAATTGTTCTAAACGAATGGGGGGTATTTCTAGTGAAGAAATACTTAAAAATTCGAGAAAAGTGAGGCTATAGCCCCAAGTCTCTCTTTTACAGACATCTTTTCAAAAATAATGACTCTTTAAAAATAGCGAAATTAAAATTATTTCAAGCGAACGCTGCACCGCGATTTTCCGTCTTGGACGGCCGATGCACGATATGAGCTGCGACTGGGCGGCCTGGCGCCTGGCACCATGAAGACGAACATACACTGAGTCACAGTAATACCCTACCACTTGTCAAAAGACAATAAGTTTTTTCACAACCCAAGAGAGGTATTCTTTCCCTAACGAGCTTAGGATTCGAGAAGGTACAAATTGAACATACAACTTTTTAGAATGCTACAGCCACATTATTTGCCGTTTTAGAAGTTCTCGACAGAGAAGACTTTTTATCGTGTTATCCGTCAATAGCTTAAGAGCTCCGTTTATTACTTAACTATGCACCGAAACATGTGGCCGAACTTCCAATTCAGGTAGCAGTAGCACACCTGGTCCAGGCGGTCCGTTGGGACAGCTCGTTTGGCGAGTCACTCGGGGAAAACCCAAAACGTCAGTAATTTTTCGACACGAAACATTGGCCTCTAAGTGACGCGCTCTATGGCTACTGAATTAGTATGCCGAGTGATTCACCTAATAATAAGTGTGTCAGATGAGTTACTTGCATACTATTTGTTATATAGGAATGGTTCAGGCAACCGTTGTATTTTATCAAGGGGAGCACGCAGTGCAATTAGGTTTTTGCTATTTTGCTATTTTATCGAGATATGAAGGCCACCTTGAATTTTTTATTCACAACAGGAAAAATTTAACCCTACAATTGGAAAGAGTATTAAACGCTAGATAGGAATCAATTAGGGTGTATGGGCCGATAAAGCCATAAACTAAAGATCACTGCATTCCTTTTCTATGAAGCTCCTGCACTTGTCGTTGTTGATCTGATGTGATATACCCTCGCTTGCACACGATAGTACTGTAACTATCTATATTGTTGAACAGATACTAGAAAATATTGTTTACCTTTCAAGAATTTCAATCTTACGACCATAACTTGCCCAAGTTGAAATACAAGGTGTAAGTAGAACGGTAAATATTCACAAAAAGATAACCACCTTAAATTTCAATGATTTTTTAATATGATGTCAATGTCGTATTTTCAAGGAACGATAACTTCAACCATTTTAAGTATTTTGACTTCAAAAAATTATATTATATAGTCCAAATAATAGAAAATATGTATGCAAAATCTCAATGTATGCAAAAACGGTCGTCTGAATTGTTTCATGGCGGCGAGTTTTGGTGTATAGTTGCGTTATGGGCGGGACCGTCTCTTCTTCCTGCTATTTGGAAATTTAGAAATTTTAAATATGAACTAGCGTTAAAGTGTTCTCAAGGAGAAGGGTTAGTAAAGGTAAACAACAATATTTTTGCATGATAAACACGTTAAAGGTGTATGGAATTTTACGCGTGACTGCCGTGGCTAACTGTTGGCAGGCAAAGTCACGTATCCGTGAGTCCCGCCGTGAAAGTGTTAACACTAGGTTTCCGCGAATCATCAAGATGACGGGTTCTAACATTTCTAATTTCCGATTATTGACTTTGTAAAGATGCATCCATGAGAAATTATTCAGCAAATTTATTTCTTTGGTTATGTATTATGAAACATGGCTAAAAATTTGGATGGACTCATTTTTCTTACCTTTATAAAGTAATTTAAAATAGTCGCTTTGGAGTTTCTTGTGATCTCGTTTTAACACGTGGAACACCACGTGGGGTAATTGGTGACCAACGCTATGAAATTACTAAAACACAATTGTCATAAAATGGATACCACTGAATATCAATTTATTATTGCGGAAATTAATTAGATTGTAGTGCAAGGTGAGCATCTCTTTATCAAGTAACTACAATTGCTATCATACTCCCAATAAAAAAGAAGTGATTTTGGGCAACATAGTAAACACCAAAAGGGTGGGGGCGATTTGTTGAATAGCAGTTATTCCTGCATTTTTCCCGTGACAAGGAATAAAGAGAAGGTATTTCCATTGCAACGAAATGACCGACGGAACGCGTCTGTCCCCGTGGCTTTTTCTTGGACCGCCTCGATTGCGAGCGTATCGGTAGCAGAGTCCCAGCACCAGCTAGGGCACGACACCCAGCGACACTAGGCTGCTGCCACGCCACACGCGCCGTCGCGGTCCTTTATGGCGCTTGACGAAGAGGAATGCGCGATTATCGACAGATACGACGATAAATGCCAGCCGCAGAAAGATTGCAGTTCGTTTTAGAAGCTCGCCGATTTGCCTTGTCGAGGCAGACCGGCTGGCTGGTTGGCTGGTCGGTTGGCCACTTTCTCGTTCGTTCGTTCGACCTTCTTTCGCAACCTCCAATCGCTAGGCTACGTGATCGCGTTGTTATTGAATCTCAGAATTCTTCGTGGATATCCAACCGATAACAATTCCCTTGCCTTGCTCGAGGTACTTCGAAAATTTTATAACCGTCGCGGGTTCAAATTGCATTGCTCCTTCCAAACAGAGCCCCGGAATTATAAATTCTATCGTTAGGGAGTGGTTCGAAATGACTCGAGAAGCTATTTGTATACATAAGACGCGAACAAAAGTAGTAGTACAGCTGATTTTCAACCATATGTAATCTATGAAACTAAATGGTACTCGGTTAATTTTTAAAAAATTTATAATTGTTGTGTCTACAATTTTAATTTTCTTTAAATTTTCTTTAAACATCATTTTTAGAAAAGTCTGTACTGGCGCACTTAGAAGTTAACAGTCTGTTGGTATTACAATTTATTTAATACTCTTTATCTAGTCCGTTGTAGACATAATAATTATAATTTTTTAAGAAATTAACCGGGTATCAGTTCATTAATGTGTATACAACGATATAATCGTTGAGATAATTATGATAATAGTCTAATTGTAAGTAAAGATACAAATTGATCTTTTTGCTAATTATGCAGCAAATTGAACAAATTGTATATTATATATTATTATATAAATTATACAAATTAGACTTAAAAATCTAAATATTTCGCGAAAGAAAGTGTGACTTATAATTCGTTCACTTTCATGATCACCGGCACAATTAAAACCTAGCTATACCACTTTATACTTTTATTCGTGACTGCAGGTGCGTCAAAAACTACAATTTTTCATAAATATTTTAATAGTTTCGAAGTCGTTTTTTTAATAAAATAAGTGTACGTTGCCATAAAAAATAAAAAAGAATGCTTTGCAATCATCTAGTGTTAAAATACCGCAGTCATCATAAGTAAGTCTATAAAGGAGAAATAAGATTGCAAGTAATTTTTAGTGCAAATATGTTTTAAAAGTTATATTCGAAATACTGTTAAACTAAGAAACTAAAAACACCAACGATATCAGTAGGTCTTTAGTTAGTACACTTCAATAGGAAATACTTATTACAAAATAACCAGATTCTTGTATGTTGAGTAAAATATTTATTTCATTATTTTTGTTTAGTAAGTACTACCAATTTCATGCTACGGACTATTTAATGCCTATAGTGTTTTATGTTTACGTCATTAGACGAATTATTTAAAGTAACCTTCTTATTGGCGTACATGAGTATTGTCACGAGGTTTTGATTGTAGCTATAATTAATACACCAAAGCCTATATTTTGACTCATAACGGACGCACTATTTTCTGAGTATAGTGTTTCTGTAGTATGATTCTGCAAAAGGTGCAATGGCCTATAATTGGCAAACCTTGCGAGTCGAAGTATGTCGGGGTCATATCACGGTATTGTAAGTCCTAGACACTATTGCACCGAATCTATGTAGTCATCTTACCATTCTTCTCAACCTAATATGTACCACGTAAATGTCCTAGTTGCTCTTTTAATTAATTTCGTTTTTCTTGGTCTTACAAATCCGAGGCACCGTGCCTAAAGTGTCTATTGCACTAATTATAAAACGATCTAAGACGGCCGTGAAATAATCACTACATACCAATACCACAAGTGTATCCGCTAAATGTACTAACAGTTAAGCGTATTTAACATTAAACCTACCCAGCATTAAGAGTTGATAGGTATCGTCTCAGAAAAATGACAAGAATAAAATGTAGGATCTTAGGAAAAGAAGGGAATACAGGCAAATCTTCGATTTGTAGCTGACCAGCTCCTGCACACACCCACGGAACCCTGCCGCACTTCCTAATCTCCATACGTATTTGATTTGAGGAATTCCGATCTCACATTTATTTAGCTTAACTTTTATTCAATCATTTCCTGTGAATACAACGTTTTGATTTCTATAATAGTTGAATAGATCGTTTGAAATCGGACAGTTTACCGACGGTGATAAGTTAAGTTTTAAACTAAACAAATGAAATGGAATTTTCTTGAAAACAAATTTTTCTACAACAAAATTTTGTTCTGTACTATAAATTTTCTTTTATCCGCCACTGTATATTCGTAGAATTTAGATTTAGAATCAGCTAGCTCCTTATTTAAGTGAAATGCTTATGCAGCTGTTTTTAATGAAAATATGCAGATATCAAGACAAAACGAGGAAAACGTCGGATTGCCCCAGAGGTTGCTGAAAGGAAGAAAAGGATGTAAAAGATTTTGCAGTTGTACGCGATTATGAGTTAATTTCTGAAATTAACTGGACCGTAACGGACGCGCGATACCCATCACTAAATAACGCTCGCATCCTATCGATGGAGCAGAGCTGTCGGCAATTAGTTTGGAATTACGGTGTACCGATTATGCGAGACGGATGATCGGCAACGGCCGCGTTTTTGATGTAGCTCGTTCGACTTGTTGCCAACGACATCGATCAGAACAAGCAGATGTAATAACAGTCGTTAGCCGGATAGTAAAACTAATCAAAATGCGACACGGGATACAGTTACGCTTCGTGCTCATCGATTTAGTCGATCGCTCGGCATCGTTGATATAATGTCTGACTCAATTATCCGCGTATTGTATTTACATTGGCCATGCAGAATTTCTGTTTTCAGCAACAAGTAAATACATACACGTCGTGCGTAAATATTCCGCCGCTATGTTCACTGTGACAAGAGGTACGGGAGTATGGGGCATCGATAAGCACACTCGCTGACCTAAATAACTATGATTATTGTCAATTCTACAATTGTTGGGAAATTTAAAATTCATCGGTTATTACGCTGATTTTCTTTTTTCAAATTTATGAACGCGGACACGATATTGTCCATATCGAACGGTTAATTTCACAAGCATTTACATGTTACAATTGTTACAATTTCTGGCATGCAAATGTCAAGAAATAGTTTTTCTCAAAACTCAAAATAATAGAAAAGCATATTTGTAACATGTTATAACTAGTAAGCTCTAGATATTAATTTATTGTCTAATAATCAGAACAAAGTAATTAGCATATTGATATTTGTTTAAGTATATATTGTAGTTTAAATTGAATTTGTTTATTTAGCCATGACATGTACTGTATCAACGATATAAATATAATCCGCATTGATACATATAAAATGGTATGGCACATGAAATTATTTAGCTAGGTCTATATGTTACAACTATGCAGTTTATTTAAAATAAACTTATAAATAAATATTTCTTGCAATAAAGACATCTAATTATTTATATATTCTAAAAAACATTTTGGAATACCACTGCACAATCAATGGATATGTTGATTAATAAAATAGAATAGAAGAGTGGATAAATCAATTTAAAAGAAGAGATTTTTATAATGTATCTAATAAGAAGTTGAAATTATTAGTAAGTATATATGAATACTATGTATGCCATTGAACAAGCGATATAAAATTTTTGTAACTTACTTATTTCAGTTATTATAGTTACTAATTTATTTCAGTGACTTCTCTTACAATTAATAATTTTGTTCTTGTAAGCCCTACAATTCATTGTAGACACCAAAGTGTATAAAATAAAAGAATTTTGAGATTGGTATAGAACCAACAATTATTTAGATCGTAATTCTACGATCTGTGACCAATCGAAAATGTAAATAACTTTTCCAAGAATCAATGGAAAACTTAGAAGAAAGTTGACTAGCAATTTATTAGCATTATTTACAACGATGATTGATTTACGCTGTATCTAAAGTGCTTCTTAAGACGACGATCTTGGACCATGCTTACTGCATATACAGGGTGTCCCGTTTTTTCCGGCCAAATTACGGGATCTTATTCTACAAGGAGAAATAAAAAAATGTTATTTGAAGAAACACTTCGTTAGAAAGTTACAAAAACAAATGAAATTGAAT
This sequence comes from Sphecodes monilicornis, assembly GCA_913789915.3. Lineage (NCBI taxonomy): Eukaryota > Metazoa > Arthropoda > Insecta > Hymenoptera > Halictidae > Sphecodes > Sphecodes monilicornis. Next base: position 4,190,263 of record OU565292.1, read on the forward strand.
TTGGTAAAGGCGGATTTTACTTCGCAGAGTATGAAAGGTCGAACTTGTTTATTTTATTCGTCGATAGTTATCATGTTTACTATCGTGAAGTGATTCAACATCAACATTCAACAGTGTCACTTTTACCACAACACCAGTTGGATCAAACAATCGTGATGAAAATGCCAAGTGCTTTCAAATGAGGAAGAATCCGCCGTTACCAAATTCAATTTCATTTGTTTATAACTTTGTAATGAAGCGTTTCTAACCGAACTTCAAATAACATTTTTTTCTTATTTCTACTTGTAGAATATGCCTCCCTAGTTTGGCCGGAAAAACCCAGGACACCTTGTACAGCTTGTGCACATAGAAGATGAGAATTAATTAATACATTTCGTTCGCATGAAAACAATTCGTTAATTTCCATATGGACCGGAATCTCAAGGAACTTATGTTTTATCGCTCCGTTTATCGATAATAGCACATTCCTTTTCATCTGTTACCGTAAATAACCCGTATGTCTGTTCTCCTGTTGCGGTATTCTATAGCATGCTACTATGTCATGCATTTGTAAATTAAATTATACGGCAATATTATACCGAAGCATTGCATATTATCTCGAACTGATTCTCATATCGATCAAGGCGAGTTGTTTCGCGTCACGACTTACAGTGCAGCATGAAAAAGTATTTCTTTTACTTGTTGCACCAGCAGCTCCTTTCCGTTTATCGAGCTATAATATGGCAATGAAAATACGAAATGTTTCAGAAATGAATTGCATATATACCGTAATTGATAATACAGTTGGGAAGGATATGATTCCACGTAAACAGGTAAGTCGAAAACATAAAATTATTTCTTCATTTCGTTTTTGAGAAAATTCAGTTTGGATATTTGTTGTGCACAGATGCATCGATTGAATTCCTCATTAACCCCTTGCCATACCATTTTCTTCACGGCTACAATAATTATAACGTCTTCATCCCCAAAAATGTCATAGAAGAAGAATGAAAATTTATTTTTTTGCATGACTACATTTACTTCAATGCTTAAATATTGATTACACAAAAGTAAAATTTTATTTCGTCTGATAAGAAAGGTATAACTTTCATCTTTGTTGGACTTTATTTAAAATCTTCATCACGAGACTGACTCGTTAAAATACGATAAGAGGTTAATCATACATATATGTACATACACTGTATATTATACAGGATGCCCCATTTTAATCTATAAATTCGATTATCTTCATAGATATTAGTTTCTCCAAAAATACGGTTTAACACAGGTATCATATTTCAAAATATTGTACTAGTTTATGCTTCCACTAAATTACTGATCTTTATGCAAAACAAAGATTATTTACTTCAATTGCAAGAAACAGGAGCTTTTCTTCCTTCTTCTAGTGATTTTAATAAGTTGTAATTAGTATCGCATAATTTCGTGTAGTACATGTAGTTCGATGTAGCGGAGCATTAGCTGTAAAAACAGTACAGTATTTCATCGGTAAATGACCCAAATGACTAGCACGTAAATGTCCCGGAGATATCCCTACTACTGCGGGGTGTACCCCCTTGAGGGGCCACGAAGCTCGAGAGGCCTCGGTCGCCGACAAATATGACACCATGCGGCTCGGGTATATCGGTGAAACTTCTTTATTATTCATTATTTTTTTATGGAACTTTCATCAACATCTTCGTGGCATTTTTCTAAGGGAGAACCATACCAAATATGATATAATTCCGATGATATTTACTTGTGATATATAGACAATTAAAGTTTCGGGCGCTAGGAAGGATAGCGTATGGGAAAGAAAGAGACGCGGAGAGTCGCAGTCGACGGCACAGTTCAAAGGCTCGAGCGTCCTCATAATGTATTACCAAGGAATAACTTTTTTATTATTACTTATTTTTTTACGAGACTTTTGCTAATAGATTTGTGACATTGTTCTGATTAAAATGATACCAAACACGACATAATTCGGATCATATACAGGTGTATGGTCATTATGTATAGGTCAGGTACATAACATCGGTGAGGCAACAGTAATGCAATGACGACACTTTTTCATTCTTAATTAATCTTTTATGAGACTTTTACCATCATATTTGTAATATTTCTCTGATCAAAATTTTTTTTGATTATTCATACATATCTATTTTTTTAATTGACGATGGAGTAAGTTTTGGTGACTGTATGTTCAAATACCATTATTTTACGAAATATTTTAATTTCGGTAATGCGAATACGTACAAGTGTGATGATATTGTGTGTGTAGAAAAATACGCACGTGTACGTACATCATTTGTACGTATGTATAATATTGTAATTAAAATATCTCCTCTAAACGAATGTGAATGGAACACTTTTTGTACGAACACATATGACGATAATTTCATTTATGTGTAGAATAAAATGGGGCACCCTATATAGACGGTGCAATCGATAGAGCGCTTGTCCTACATGCGAAAATGAGTAGAAAATGTAGAATCAAATTTTTTACTAAAGATCTCATTTTCGAAATAATAGGATTCGACAATTAAAGTTCACGTATTCTCGACAAATTTTCAAGCTGAATTTTCTCGACAAGAAGGGTTTAAATAACAAAATTTTATCCCCGAAATGATAATTTTCCCAAAAGCGAAACAACCAAAATCATAAACGAACGAATTTCATTTTTCCTTTCCCACTTATTTTTTCATAAACTACCACTAAGAATAAGTACCTCCTTCAAATTAATAGACATTATAACATTTTTAACTATGTAATGTTTTTGTCAATTCCCAGAATATTACGTTTACAAATTTATTAAATCACATATAAATCAATATTTAGTACGATTATTTCGTGAGGTATAAACAATATTTGGAGGGTATGGATATTACTGTTTTGGCAGCATGACTGAACATGTCATTTGAACCGAAATGGTGTCGAAATTGTGCATGAATGAGCTGTAATATGATACTTCTATCTATTTATTTCCGGGAATACATTTTATTGTTAAAGAATGAAATCGTATACGTCAGAACAATCTGTAGGTTGTTCGTACTTCTGCTTCCAAACATAGTTATGGTACATTAAACAAATATTTTACATAAACAAAACGGAAGAATAATAGAAATAGCAATGTTTATACGCGTTTTTAAACGAATTAAAAATATATTTTGCGCAGTTTACAAGTAACTTTACCTGGAATGATTAAATGCGCTAATACTAAACCTTGGCCACATGTAATTCCTAAAAATTTACATATATTTGAATTTACACGCTTTATCATTTCTAATACTTAATAATGTATCCTCTAAATGTTACAGTTGAAGAATAATTATGTATTAAGAATGGTATTTGTGCATGGATCAAATGAGTATTTATTACAGTAGGACGAAGAAAAGGAAGGAAGGAACCTGTGAATCCAAAATATTTAAAAACATAATACCGTTGTTTATGAACAATATTCTGCATTGTAATTTAATCAGAATAAATTTCCCCTTTTCTGTCTTCACAGGAAAATTAAATAAATTACGTTGCTATTTTTTTCTATTGAAATACAATGAATTCATATTTATATAAATGTCTCTCTTCAGTACAAAGTTTAAAAATAAGATATTGAATACGAAAATTATGTTTCTTTTATCTGTATTATCTATATATTATATAGATATATTCTATATATTATATAGATAATGTATCTATATATACATATCTAAAATAAATAAATAAAATCTGTATATACAGTATAATAATTTCAGAGGGAGTTGTTCCATTATATGTACAGATAAATCCAAACAATATGCTGGATTATGAAAGAAATTGCCGTTACTTTTAGACAATTCATTAAGAAATACTCAACTGTTGATCATCGATATTAACATGTTGAACGCCTCACAGTCGTCATCGATGACCGGTGGTATTAAACATGTTTAAGTATACAATTAAACAATGTAGGATTAATTCCACCGAATATCAATTTATTAATGTAGAAATTAACTATTGGGTTGTTCGGAAAGTAATTTCTTTTTTTCCAAGGGAAAATGAAAGACGACTTTTCATGACTATTTTGTTCTATGATTTTTTGCCATCTTCCTGGCAACTTAGAGATCCCATGTTCGCAGAATTCCTGTTTTTTATTAGCAAAAAATCGAGTTATATTACTTATGGCGCCTTCATTTAAAATGATATTTACACCACTTGAAAGGTGTTGACGGAACAAAATAAATGGTAATCCGGTAGATACATCCTCTCTGTAAACAGCATATAACTTTTCCCTTGCTTGCATTGCATTTTTACCTTTGAGGTAATAAAACAAGCAAAATGTGACGAAGATGCTCACTTTGATTTTCCATATTTGATGCGATGGCAAAAAATGCTTGCAAGGTTATTAACCACTATAAGGCACGAAATGACGCCCGAAATGTCAGCTACAAAGATATACATGCAATGATTTTGCGCCTCTTGCGAGGCTACAAGAAAAACGAACAACGCCGTAGTTTATAGTGTAAGGTAAGAACTTTGTTATCAAGTAACTAACAGTTGTTATTAATAATGCTGATTGCTTTTATGAATGGAATAGGTAAAACTTGTATGAAACGCATGAAATTCGCGTGGCAGTGAACGTGTTGAAGTAGCTACATATTAAAAAATTCTTCACAGCTAAGTTTCACTTATTCTTTGTTGTAAAATAAAGCTATGCTCGATAAGACTGCATTAAGAAACTCTAATTCCAAAAACATGATAAGAATTATTAGAAAGATTTTCTAATTTGATCAGATGCACAATTTAATCACGGCCCGAAGAAGAAATTGAAAAATATGGAACGCATAGACGAAATACGTATAACATTGAAAAATTACCATAGTGCGTCTGTTCCGGTAGAAAACGGGTTTCTACGGGAGCACACGTGCAGCCGTCTCGTGAAATAGAAGGACGGGTTCAATTAAACGAGTTAATTTAATAAGCGCCCATGACGAGGCAGACGAGTAAGTACGTCGACTGGACGCTTTGGGATGAACAGAAAGAAAATTAACGCACGCTGCGGTGAACTTCCTAATAGATTTCTCATTTTCGAGTACATTCTGGATACAATTGGGGCAGTGCGAAACACCCTACCATACCCCACTGCGGTTCTGTAAATCGATTGATGTCTGTGAAAATTATATAACCCTTTGCACTCGAGTGGTGATTCTAAGGTGCTTTCAAATGTTGCAACAATTACAAACGATTTCATTCAATACTAACCAGCTACGACCGGTTTCACATTTTTTATATTACAATTATGAAAATTACAAAGATGTCTCCGTAAGTGATAATTAAACCTAATGAATGAAATAATGAAACCTAAATAAGTTCAGTCTTGTAATTTTTATTAAACAACATATACCAGTCATATTTTATGCTCGGCATGGTTAGTGTTAATAAATTGCTAAAACTTCAAGTGCATCATGTATCGGATAACTTCATAAGCAATGGATTAAATTCTCACTCAATGCAACGAATTTAACAATAAAAGAACACACGTTTAATATAAAGGTTGTATTTGAAAGGGAAATTAACATGTGTTGCGCGCTTTTGTCGAAAATAAAAACATACCAGATATTTAGAGGGTAATCTTGTTTTTTAAGTGGTGCATTGAATTCCATCCTTCTGTGAATCTAGGGAACAAATGGCTACAGAAAATGGATTAGCGTTGCCACCGCTTTCTTTTGTAAGAATATCTGTTTCTTTTATTACCTTTCAGTAAGAGAACAGATTTCCTTTTGTTACCTTTTGTTTTACTTGAGATGCGGTTATTCTTTGCACGAAATGGCGTGTTTTTCCGTGTCAGCTATTAACTCGTCTTCATGCGGTCGTAATGTCTCCGTCTTATTCTCGATGTTCTTTTGAGAGTAACCAGGTAATAACCGTTTTTATTATAAAATTAGATATTTTAAGAAGACGCAGAATGCGTTCTCGTAAAAGAGTGATAACACAACTGAACAAACAGATAAGTTAACGTAACGTAACGTAATGCGAAAGATTTCTATAGTAATCGTCCTCCATAAACTCTATAGCAGAAAGTCACATCCATCTGATTTTACAAACAATATCACTGGACTTTTTGATAAAATTTCGAGTATTCATTAAGACGGTTTCATTAAGTTTCTGCGATTAATACGTGGGTAATTTTCAGAATCATTGCTTAGCACGTTTGATTATTCCTGTCTTAAGGATAACAGTAGACATACAATAAACCGTTCGGTGTTACATAAAAATCTGCTGTGCAATTATGCAAAATAAAATAAATGCATAAACATCGCAGTCTAATGATAACCAATATGTCATAACATATCTTTGGAAAAACAAACTATAGTTTTCTATTGCGTCTTTCACTAATATTCTATTTTGATAATTTTCAATATGTTTGATTTCTTGCCGTGTCAGTTGCTAAAGATTTAACGAAACTTTGAAGATTCAGTAATAATTGATTATCAGTCACGAAATGTGTAGTTCTTAACATTAAAATCTCCACCAGATCGGAACGAAATCTTTTAAGGCTTTCAAAGTACAGTAAAGTCTTGATCTAAGTTGCACGGGGGTATGCGATATTTGTCAGTTCGCCTACCCCCTCCACTGGGGGGCATACTCCGAGAGGGGCTGAGAAGCTCGAGCTGCCAAGGTCGCAGAGTAGTGTAAACATGCCGCGTAATCCAATACCGGACGAGTATATCGGTGCGAATCACTACTAATTCAATTACAAAATTTCTTTATTTTTCATTATTTTTTAATGGGACTTTCACCAATTCATTTGTGGCATTTTCCTGATTAAAATGCCATTAAACACAATATAATTTGAACTGTATTTAGTGGCTTAATTGACAGTATGTAAAGTGAAATAGAAGAGAAAAGCGATCCATGTTTACATGCTGTCCTTTTCTTAAGGTGAAAAATAGTAGTGAAAAATAGAGTTTCAAAACCTGTTTTTGGTCTTAACCGTTCTAGATTGCTACAGGAAAGGAACCGCTGTAATATCAAAGCAGACTTAAAGAGTACCTAAATAACTGCAAAGTAATTGAAAATGTTCTACAGATCTTTATAGTGACAGGCTTTCTAAACAGATTCTAGTTTAATAACAGTTTACCTCAATGTGTGTGTGTGTGTGTGTATATACAGGGTGGCCCGCATAACTCTGAACAGCTCAATATCTCGAAAACTATGCCATCGATTTTAAAGTTCTTAGTCTTAAATTGCATGGAACTGAAAGGCCTTTCTGACTACATAAACGTGAAGTGGCCTCCCTTCCCCTTTAACGGGGGAGGGGAGGTACCTTTGTAATTTTAAATGGAACCCCCTATAAAATGTTGCATATTTAGATTCTACAGGAAAAACAAGTCAATTTTGTCTGAAACATTTTTTTGTCAGATACTTCCATGATGAGATATAACAGTTTGAAGTTTCGAGTTGTAGGTACTTGAAGCGCTCGGAAATAGCGTTATGGAATTATACGCGCTTGAGTCCTTTGCTTATTCGTGAAGAAATAAAATGTACTTTAAATTAAATGTTCAAAATGTCCACCACGGGCTTGCAAACATTTATTTACTCGAAACATCAAAGTTGTTCTAACATTTTTTAACTTTTCGGCAGTCACTGAAGCGCAAGCGTCACGTATTCTTTGTTTCATATCCTCTTTTGTCGTCGGTGGTTCAAACATAACTTTGTCCTTTACATATCCCCATAAGAAAAAATCTAATGGTGTTAGATCGGGGGATCGAGGAGGCCATTGACGAGGTCCCCCACGACCTATCCATTTGTTCCCAAATTTTTCGTTCAAAAATTGCCTGGTGATGATTGCAAAATGTGGAGGAGCGCCGTCTTGTTGGAACCACATTTCTCTTCTAACGTGCAGTGGCACATCTTCCAAAAGGGCAGGCAAATGATTTTTTAATAAATCACAATAACTTGCAGATGTTACAGTTTCTTGAAAAAAATAAGGTCCAATCACAAAATCTCCTATTAGGCCACACCAAACATTTAAAGACCATCGATGTTGAAAGGGAACACATCGCATCCAATTTGGGTTTTCCACGGCCCAATAAGACAGATTATGTCTATTTACATGCCCTGAATTCATAAAAGTGGCCTCATCGGAAAAAAGTATTTTGCACAAAAAGTCATTTTCCACAACACCCTGCAGCCACTCATAAAATCTTACGCGGTGATCGTAATCTGCTATCGAAAGCTCTTGTGATAAAACCATATGATATGGATGATACTTTTGCCGTTTCAAAGTTCGTTGAATCGATGAACGACTAATATGCGATGTTTGTGCAAGTGTACGTTGACTAATATGAGGATTTAATGTAATTGCAGCAAGAATACTGGCACTATTATTTTCATTAGTGACAGCTTTAGGTTTATTGCGAGTTTTTTACACAATTCACCGTGCTCGCGAAGCCGCTTTTCTAAATTATGAAATGTTGCATGACATTTTTTGATCCCATAACGTTCAAAAAACATCACTGCTGCACGCCGATAATTTTTTTGGCATTCACCTAACGTTAATAACATATTCACTTCTGTGTCAAAAGTAGCCATAATCACAATGTTACTGCTTGAATAACAGCTCTAAACTGAAAACGTTTTCATAGATAAGTGAGTCAAACTCAAGAATTGTAAATATTATTGTTTGTGTTTCTTCATGAATAAGCAATGGACTCGAGCGCGTATAATTCCATAACGCTATTTCCGAGCGCTTCAAGTACCTACAACTCGAAACTTCAAACTGTTATATCTCATCATGGAAGTATGTGACAAAAAAATGTTTCAGACAAAATTGACTTTTTTTCCGGTAGAATCTAAATATGTAACATTTGATAGGGGGTTCCATTTAAAATTACAAAGGTACCTCCCCTCCCCCGTTAAAGGGGAAGGGAGGCCACTTCACGTTTATGCAGTCAGCAAGGCCCTTCAGTTCCATGCAATTTAAGACTAAGAACTTTAAAATCGATGGCATAGTTTTCGAGATATTGAGCTGTTCAGAGTTATGTGGGCCACCCTGTATATACGTATTATAACAAAAGTATCTCTAAGTAACTATCTCCCAAAAACATACCCTCTACTAACTGATGAACATAATGATGGAAGCGGTCGCTAATCCCTTTTTTGTTAATGCGACCTCTTGGAAATAAACTCAATACTACTGCTCTGTTCTTCGAATTTTACAAATAACAGAGTCGTTTAAAGTCTAGATACATTTCGAATTTTTTCTTAGTTTATATTGTGGGTAGTAATTTGCTTTACACGTTCACAGGCACATGTTCTATATATGTGTCACGAAAATATAAAATTAAAACTTAAGGCATTATAAATGTTTGAAAACAACAAGCTCTGCAAATGAAATTAACTTTAAAATTGGTTTAAACTTCATAGAATAATGAATGAGCTTCGTAATGCGATTTACTTATGAGAAGAGTTGTTACTGTTGCTTTAAAAGAAAACTTTTAAATTGCCTTTCTACTCGAGCTTAGGTAGTCGCATCGCTGACATGTTAAATAACAAAACTGCGGATTAATATTAAAGCCAGTAGATCAAACCAACCTATAAATCAGAAAAAAAGGCAGGAGTTACTGATCGGGGGAAATCGCAACATCATGTCGCCGCACGACAACTCCCGATCGTGTTGCTCGAATGACGAAAGAAGCGATGTTCTACATTCTCTACTCGAGCTAATAAATTTTTCCTTAAAAAATTCATGTACACTTTAAGGAAATAAAATATTAGCCACTTATTATTTAGTAAATAAGCAGATGGATGGTAATGTAAACACGTTTTATACAAGTTATAAATGATTATTTCTAAATAAAAACTTTTTAAAGAAGTGTCCATACTTCAATGAGCGGTAGTGTACTCACTGGATCTAGCTCCGAGTGATCAAGACTGGTTTAAGCCATTACGACACTACTTTGCCGATACACACATCAACGATGTCCGGGAATATATCGATGAATTTATCGCGTGGAAGCCATCAGGTTTCTAACACGATAGTAGATACCTATGTTGCATGGTAGATGAAGGATAGCCATTGACAGCTACGAACGATATTTTGATGACTCAACTAGTTTTCAAATTCTTCTTATACAGATATTTTGCTCAATTATCTGCACATACTAATATTTACAATTAGGTTTTTAATCTCTATATACTAGAGAATTTACATGAATCTTTTTAACTGCTTGTTTTAAAGTATATTTTTTATTTAGTTGAATACATTTCTATACTGATTGTAGAAGTACTTAGATTACTAAGGAGAGTAACAGAAATTGGAGGAATAAAGTCAAATTATCTCAGAAACTGTAACTTTTAGGACAAATGTACGTTAGTACTTTTTCATTCATAATTTACCATTCTATCGAAAATGAGCATAAAACATGAGTCATTCAATTTAAATTAAAAATAAACAGAGGTGACCTTCATATCACCTTTACGCGTAAACTTGTCAAAGAACTGCTATTATTATATTATTAATTGCTTTAGATCCTATAGCTTTTATGTGAAACGTTTCCGTAAACCGTTTGAAATAACGAGAATATTTCAGGTGGACAGAACTTGTGAGCCAGACTCTATGTAGCCAATTAAGTCGATTATTTCCGATATTAGACCATGTTCTATGGAAAGCGGTACGCGCAGGCGCGTGTCCTATCAATTAATGGAGCCGTTGCGAAAAGAAAGTGTACTGTCAGGACAGGAGAAATATCGAACACAGTGAGATTCATGGCAGAGTTATTCCATCACGGAAGCCAATTGGAGATTCTTGATCTGTCCAATACTTTGTTCTAGTTTCCGCCTAGCATCTGGAGAGGAAAGTGGAAGGAGGAATTGTCACGCACGAACTTGTGAATGCGTTCGTGACATTGGCACAATGACAACGAATTATCTCGATAGCTTTCTCCTTCCCATTTTCCACGATGTGAACAATTTTTCACGCGTTTCGTTGTCACGCGATCGTTCACGAATAACACTACGTTTCGATTAGTGAATTTCATGTCACTATACAATAATAATCAATTGCACGTTCAAACCGGCGTGCCTCGAAACCGTTCCAACCGTACATACATATGTATAATATACATATACATTGATCGAGAGTCTTCGTTGATAATTACGTCGATAACATTGTCCAACAAATTTCAACTTTTTTTATGTTTCCTAATTACTGTAGGGCAGTTCTTATAGAGATTTTGCGCTGATTCCGAATCTGCCCTTACTTTTTTGCCTACACGCACAGTTTTTGAGAAACATGACTTTGAAAAAAAACCTATTTTTCAACTTTAAACAAATATTGTGATGTTATTATAAAAGATATTGAATTGTTCTTTGCAGCAAAAGATTCTGTAGACTTTCCCGAATACAGTGATATCCAATATTAATACATTATGAACGTTTAAACATGTTTAAACAATCATTAAAGACGGAGAGACACCATTTTTGCACCAATTTTTGAGGATATTTTTGAATTTATCTCAAAAAATAAGGGTCCAGCGTAAAATCGTACTATATCACGCGATAGAGCAGACTTTTATATTGAGAACCCCCTTTGAAGTTTGCAACATCGACGTTTTTACCGAAACAGAAAGCAAAATATCTTTGCCCGACATTAGTTACCGCCAGTGGTGCTCTTCTACTAGCGCGGTCGTTCGACGGGATACGGCGCGGCGTAACGGCGATGCAGTGGCTAAAAGCGCGCAAATATGGCAGCTTATTAATTAATTATTTATTAGTACATTTATTCTGTATAAATTATTTTATGTACCTTTTTAATGTTAGTCTCCTGTTCATAGGTCTTTTGTAACAAAAAATAATTTAATACAAAAATCTATTTAATATCGCTTATTGTGGAAATGCTTAAAAAAGAAAACTAAATACAAAAGTAAAACTTACTAAATTATTTTTTTGTTACAAAAGACCTTTTTAGTATGAAATATACTCCACGACCTAACCACAACTCATTCTATTCACATGATTTTTCCATTAGTAGATCAAATTCTGGATGACAGCTACAATGCAAAGATTATGCGAATAGAACGAGTCGTCGTTAGGTCGTGGAAGGGGCGGAGAGTGCTGGCCGTTAAGCCGGTCCGACCACGCATACGAAAATTCAGGAGCAGTCTTTCAAAATTGAAAGCTCACACTATATAGAGTGGAACCCTGTTTTTTCTCTCATCCCCACAACGTGTTTACAAAAAAAAGTAAACAGACGCCGCACCGGAGCAGCCTTAGGCCCTCCGTCCACGGGGCGTTGCGTCAGAGACGCGTACGCGAAAAAATATCGCTTGCTGTACGCTTCAATGCTGCGACCAATGTAAAATAATGGACGTCTGTCCACGAAGCGTAATCGTCGCGTAATCGTCGCTACCTGCAGTCGTCACGCGCGTAGCGTACGCTGCCGCGATCATCTGTACACGAAGCGTAGAGTAAACTTCACGTTAGTTACGACAAACAAACAGAAATATCGAGTGACGAGGAGGACGTGATACTTCTTTATAATTATATTCGACACAAAAGAAGAAGGAGAAAATTCTGGTTGCACCCTTACATTCGCAATAACATTAACTGCAGAATATTTGTGGCTGCAAGAGAATTAACAGAAGACGATGCTAGGTTTCAAACATTCTACAGAATGCATAAAGACACATACAAAAATCTTGTACGAATAGTGGGTCCAAGTATAGAAAGGCAAGATACAAATATGCGAGAATGTGTAAAATATTGTTTGCGGTAACGGTTGCTGTATTTCTCGGCACGAACTTATGGGAAAACCTAATATTATCTTATAATTCTTTTGCAGCTATAGCCGTTCTGCCATAAATATAAGAGTCGTTGATTTTGATAGTGGGGGAAGTCCATTTTGTGAAAAAAATAGAAGTAATTTTGATTACAAATTAACATAAAATATCTGGTAATGACATAAAATGGACATGCCTCACTTTCAAAATCAACGACTGATTTCTCTGAATATAAAGATGCACCCAGAATTTTCTTCTTCTCTTCTATATAATTATATATAGAATTAGCATGTTCTCATCGTCACTCAAGATTCTCGTAAGATTCAAAACTTGCTGTGTACGCTTCATAAATGAAAGAAAGCGTCCACATCACATACGCTACGCGTATGTGGACGCGTCTTTGACGCGACGCGCCGTAGACAGAATCAAATCGTGCCTCATACGCTACGCGTACGCGTCTCTGACGCAACGCCCCGTGGACGGAGGGCCTTACGTTGTCACGGAGCGTGCAAGAATACGGAAAATTCAATACAGTATTAGCAATAGTTTTTTGCGAATATCTCGAAAATTAAATGCGACCACCCTATATTGGGAAAGAAAAAGGTGTTGAAAATCGGAGATGAGTGGTACTTTCTAAATAATTACCAATACGTCGCCTCTTACACACGGTGACTTTCTAATAGTTCGCGGTTCGTATCCGAACAAATCACCGAAGTTTCGCGATGAAGCGGGCTCTCGTATTAAAGTACCAACCAAAGGCACAGCGAACAAACTCGCATTACTTTGCGCGACCGCGAAGTTATCGATGACTTTGGCCTTTGTAAAATTTGAGAGAAGCGACAGTAAAAACTTTAATTGCAAAGTGACCAACAGTTACATTCCACAGTTTTTTTAAATGTCTCATGCTTTGAACTGGTTTCGGGGTTTTCGCCCAGCTATTAATTAACAAAATTCTTCGGTGCTGTGTGAACACATACACACATACGTGTATATCTCTCTTTCATCCTCTATTTTATTCTTCTTTGAATACGTATCACTTTAAATTATAGAACAGGGTAGATTGAAAGGATTTAGACCTTTCAGCCCCTTCATCATACAGAATTTGTGCAACAGATTTCTTATGTAAAAATAGCCATTCAAAGGTTATTCAAAATGCCATTCAAATTAAACAGATAATTATTGGCACGGAAAGCAATGTGAATTTTTTGTTTTAGTGAAAATAATTTCACACATTTAATTTTCAAACCCACTATTACCAGTACTGTGAATTCATGAAAAAAACAACGATTTTTATAGCACAATGACGTGATAGAAAGGTTTTATTTTTTTTAACTACATAACTAGAGTTGCATGATATACCTACCCGCATGTTGAATTAGATGTTAACATTTTTTTGTGAAAGTTGTGCGTCAGTATATTTTGATGACACTCTATGTTTTAGATGAATTCATGGTGACCTTGAAAATAACTACTGAACATTTTCAAAATATTGAAAAATACAGAAATAGTAGTATGTTAAAAAAGAAATTACGGTCTTCACATGCAAAATCGTGCAGAATTTGAAGTTAATAGTCGAACTATGAAGAAACGAATAATCACTATGCATCGTGAAAAAAGACTAACGGAGACAGAGAAGGAAAAAATTCAAAAATTGCGAAAGTTATTAAGAGAAGTAGGAAAGTAGGAGTCAATTTTTTAAAGAATCCGGAAAATTAGGCAAAACGAAAGAGTACAGGACGTCCTAGAGCAATAACGCCCCGCGAAAAGGGAACAATTTTAAAACTATCTACGAATTCGTAGCTAAGCGTCAAAGAACAAATACCCATAAAAGAAACAGCGGCAGGAATTTGCCAGAAAGCATCTAAAATAGGTCAAAAGGTGGAGAAATGTTGTTTTTACCGACGTAAAAAAGTTTAACTTAAAAGGGCCCAGATAAATGGAAGTATTATTATCATTATTTGCGTAGAGAAAAAAAAATTGCAAATTCTGGTGGTGGAAGTGTAATGGCATGGACCACTGTTGAGTACCATAGGAAGACGGAAAATGTATTTATTAGTCGAAAAATAAATAATAAAAAGTATATTGATTTAATTGACGAACAAATACAACAACGTGCAAAGCGTATTTCGGGGGGGGGGGGGGGGGGGATTTCATATTTCAACAGGATAATGCCGCGATCCATACTGCAGAGTCGGTGAAGAAGTAGTTTTTGGAGGGAAAGATCGAAGTTTTACAATGGCCATCAAGGTCACCCAAAATATAAATATATGTAATAGAAAATTTGTGGGATGAGTTCGCAAGAACTATTTATGAAAATGAACGGCAATTTCAGAATATAAATGACTTGAAAAAGTGCATTGTCCAAGAATGGGAAAAATAAGCCAAGTAAACATCAAAAAACTATTTAAAACATTGCCGAAAAGAATGACAGCAGTCGTAAAGAATAAAGAAAGTCGTACAAAATATTAGCTTGACATTATCTTTCGTAGATGCGAGTAAATTTTCATTTTTATGCAACATATGCTATTATTTTGTCCGACTGAATTCTTGCAATATTTCTATTTCTGCAGGAAGAAATATTTATTTTCACTTTAGAACTATATAGTGATACATGGAAAACTATTTGTTAAGTTAATGAAACGTATTTCAGTATTTTGGTTTGTTATTCAATAAAATTTTCCGAATTTATGCCCGGTGCTATCCTTTTCTCCGAGAGCGTATCTGACCCTGCAATGGTACATTTTCGTAAACACGATATCGAACTCTATAAGTGTATAAAGTTTCCACTAAATGGTGATCCGATGGTCGTGTGCTCTTCTTGTTTGTATAAACCTGAGGCATCGCTAAAAGTCTCATCTGAGGCATCGCTAAAAGTTATTATACTTAGTTCCAAACAATTTGTACATCGCTAAACGTGCAAGAGTGGTACGAGTAAATACATTCGATTTTACATGCACAAAATGAAAAAGGTCATATGTAAAGAAAATATCCTAGATCAGGGTTAAACATTTCAGTCCAGTGTATAATTCAAGAAATGTAATTAGATAGAGTTGCTCATGACCGTAATTGTTAATCCAACTTATAACTTCAAATATAAAAAAAATAATTATATCTTTGCTAACTGTATCTTCTGCATCGATATTTGAGGCTGTCGAGTGACAAGGGTGATACAGGCTATATAAAAATATAGGTAATTATTCGAACGGCGATTAACATATCGAAGGATCAATAAAGGTCCGAATACGGTGCAGCGTGCAAATATTTGCCTGCCATGAAACGCGCGGGCATTGATCAATCACCGAAACACAGAACGCCTTTGCGAGCCACCGGGATCGTTCTCTCTTTACCCCAGATCGATAGTGACAACTTCATTAGGATGCATGGAAAATCGACGAATCGTTGGGGCGATGCATCAACGCCAATGGGCGTTACCCATTGTGATTTATGGGACACGAGTTTGCCGATATTAACGATACTGTTTCTGCATCGGCTGGGGCAGCTGTTGAATGGAACCGACGAGTGAGGCTGGGCGAGGCGAGGCAGGCGTTGCGCGTCGTGTCGTCCACGCCAGGTGACCCCAGATCCGCCGGACAATCGAAACTGTGCGATTGTTCCCTGAAAATCACTACGGCGCGGCACGACGTTCCTTGCGTAATTTTCCCCGACGCCCACGTGCTCGAGAACGAGAAGGCTTGTGAAAACACGCCCAGGCGCTCGACCGCAAGCTACCTCTCTTTTCCATTTTCTGGTACAGGCCAACCTCTCGAATAAACATTGGAATATATTGGTCTGTTCGCGGGACATTCTGACGGTGTGCACGATACTTCGCTCACCGCCCCTCGATCTTTCCTTGAATCCAGATGCGTAGATACCGCGCGATTATGTTTCTAATGTATTCCAACTCCGCTGGAAATGCGCTTTATGCGCGAAACTGTGAGCTTGAATCCGGAAAGACGAGTCTCCTTTCTTTCTCGTGGAGCATTCTTGGATTCCTTCGCTTTTTCTTGCCTTCAAAAATCCACGCGCCACGCCATCGAATCAAATTCGTATATCTGAACAATGTATTCTGCGTCAATTGGTTCTGGGTTTGATTTCGCGTGTGGGGAGTGGGTGGTAAAGCGTGGTACAATCGGAAGGTAATGATCGTTCGCGTGAACACAAAGAAAATTACGGCCATGTTTATAGAGTATATGCGGTCATGCAAGTCCTTTTCATAGATATTTAATATTGCAGCAGAACGTCGATTGTTCGAACGTCCTTTAGTGGAACGTCGATTATCCGAATACATAATAGCATTATCCGGAGAAGTAAACATTGAAATACAGTACGAGTTGCGTGCCTTAACTATGTAACGAGGTTTATACAGTAGAACCTCAATTACCCGAACTAAACATGGGAAACATGACTGTTCGAATATATTAGTGCCGTTACTCAGTTATAGATCACCTCAGTTTAAGCTATTTACATTTGAGGCATGTTGGGCTACTAGAACCTTCAGATATCGAAAGATCCGATAATCAAGGTCTTTCTGTATTTGCAGATATGTATTCTTTCTAGACAACAATGAAGTTTATTTTATTTTAATGTATTAGTCTCGCAATAAAGTAAAGTCTTCGATAATTGAATTTTGTGGTAATTACATGGAACAGGGGTCATTAATTAATTAACATCAAGGTCCTTAATCGCTTTCGTTGAAACATTATGTATGTATATAATTTCTCTACATCTACGAAAGGCATGTTTTATATTTTCATTGTAACTAGAATATCTAATGAGGGTTTGTAGCGAAGTAGAAAAAGGTCTTAGGTTGGAAGATGTAGTGAGTGGAATGAGAGACAGGAAGATAGAGGTATAGCTTCAAAAACTGCAAAGGGAAAGGAAGAAGAGAATAACAGATCGGCAATGAAAAGGCACTAAAGAGAAGCAGAAGAACACGTAGCATAGAGTATTAACAAACAAACAGAAACCAAAGGTCAAACCAAAATAGGTATTTAGGTTATAGGTTGTAGGCTTAAGATTTTAGGTTTGAGGTTACAGCACTCAAGTCCCAGAAGTTAGATTAAGGTCTGGGTTAGGTAGTAACGAGAGCGAGCGAGAGAGAGAGAGAGAGAGAGAGAGAGAGAGAGAGAGAGAATGATAAGAATGTGGCAGTGGTATAACACTGAATTGCAAAGCTTGTCCAAATTTCGGGGCCGGCAAGACTGAAGTAAAGATATTATTATTATTATTATCACTATTTTCATTGTAGGCACAATTAGAAATGTTAAAAATTGTGACCTTCACATTTACTTCACCAATAACAACTTCAAAAAAATTCTTGTACGTATTATTTAGTAAACTAAACCTTCCAATATCTCAAAAAAAAACTCAAAGCGTTAGGACCAATTTTAAAAAAGTTATTCGTTTCTAAGGGTGTTTCTTTAGTTTTGTCAGTAAGTATATACCGTCCTAAACCGTCCTTACGATATCCCCGCGTCTAAGTAAGGCAATGCTTGCTAGATAGAACTACTGACAAGTCCTGTAGAACACCTTTCCTCCTCACTCACACATTTCAGTCGCCGCCAAAATTTCGTCTCGCTGCACGAATTGTAATTCTATATTACAAAATAAAAGTCTGTACAGAGGGAGGATTGTATCATCCTTTGCACCCTCGCCACGAATGCATAGCCAAACTTGGCCCAAACCAAAGCATAGATGTCCTAAATGTTAGAGATATGCTCCATTAGTCGAGGCATTTGAAATCCTACTTTATTGTGTCATTAATACGAAAAACAGCCTTTTTATAATAGATTTATAAATTGACTGATAGTGTGATTGGTATTACTAATATCAAATGTATAATGTAAATAGTGTCGAGTAACGAGAAAAAAACACTATTTCACATATTAGATGTTTTATAAGTAAAATAAAAAAAATAATAATGTGTTAAATATAGGTGCGAAATTTTGGAAAATAAAATATGGTTAATTAATAATTTGAAGTAAAAAATTAAATACTTTAATCTTGTGAATACCCTTATAAATTAGATAGTTCAATACACTGGTCCACAATTATACGTTCGTTTTTAACAATAAAAAATTAATTATGGAGGAAATTACAAGCTATTATGCACACACCTAATCGGGTGACCGTTAAATTTTATTTCTGATTGTGCCTTTCACATTTCTGTATGTGTATAAATCAGATTTTAGTTACTCCAATTTAGTCAATCATGTTTTCTTTATGATGTTGCCTACCCATGTTCACATTATTTTAGTTTCTACGCTTAAAGTCTGCACTCAAAAATTAATCACGATCACTTAAATAATTATAATTTGATGATCTATAATTTCGTACGTTGTAAAGAATTTTATTTAATTCCATTAGTAAATAAATAAACCTGTGTAAACGTTGTGTCATTTTTTCCTCATAAAATTCTAACATGTAAAGTTGATTTACTATTGTTTAGTGGTATACATATTAGAAGAATTTCCAAAATCAATTGTTCTGAAAGTAAACACTTTTGTGTTCAGTTTTTCACAAAAGAACATTCCTTTTCGGATTATTGTAATAATCACGCATAAGCCGATATAACAAATTCTTCGACATTAGGTTTAAATTATAGAATTCACACCATAAAATTGTACTGTACCTTGGCAGATGCGCACATAAATGAGGTTACATAAATATTTATGACTGTATAAAAAAATTATTTAGAATATAGTAAACTATTTTATTTACACAAGGCGAGATAGTAATAAATTGTTTTATCACGTACCCATAAATAACGGAGATATTTACATGGTCGATCCTACATCTAAAAGATCAAGTTGGCCTCTTGTTATTTTTTTATAAAATGGTATCCATACGATCTCTGTACATATCGGATATTGTTTATACTCTCTGTGACAAACTAGACCATAAATACGATTTGGATTATACACGCCTGTGACGTGCGTTAAGATAGTAAAAACACATGTTTGTAATACGTACGGTGGCCGGAATTAATATTTGGACACTCTTTACAATACAATAACTTTGTTATAATTAAACTAAACGACTTCAGTTTTTTTTAGATGTTAGAAGGATTAGTTTACTAGGTAATGTGTAAATAATTATTTATAAAAATTGCTATTGGTCGGAATTGCGACGACAAAAGTAAAGGTCACGATTTTTAAATTTTTTTAGCTGTCCGTAATGAAAATTTAAAAAATACCATTTGTAGATCTCCGTAAGTTATATACGTGCGCAACATTTCATCGAAATCGGTTAACGTTGCTATGAGTTACAAACATTTAAATGTGTTCACATAAGGGCGAAATTCCCTGGAAACGCCGAAAATGTCCGGCTTTCACGCTCTCATCTTGTAATGTCTGTACAGTGGCCGAAATAATGTTAGGTTCACTTTACTTTTGTGATGAAATGGCGTTTCTTATGTTATATTTCTAATTTTATTTATAAGTAACTGATTCTTTATAATGTAATTAGTAACACACCTAATTTGTTTAAAAAGTATAATTATTATTAACATGGTTCGAAAATTTTAATTACAACATTGGGAACTTATGTGCGAAATAAACATAGGTTCATTCAATGTTCTTCTATTTAAAATTTCAACAATATGACAAAGACAAAGAAAATACAGTATTAATTGATCCTGCATTGTTTTTTATGATTTTAAGTATTCTTTACATCGAATCTATTAATTTTTGCAATATTTCTGTTCTCATCTGAGACCACGCTTCTCTGATGCTATTTTGTAATTGATTTACACTGTAACATTGTTTCCTATTACTGCAAACTTTACGAGCTAAAGTTCCTCAAAGGTTTTCAATTGGGTTAAGGTCTAAATTTTTTATGGCCACGGCAAAACCACTTTGCAAGTGCAGTTTTGCTACTTCAGAGTATTTTTTACTCGATTCTACACGTGCACTTTGGGCACTATCATGCTGACAAATCCAATTTGGTCAACCAATTCTGTCACCATATGCATCTAACACACATTGTAACAATTTTTGGTACTTCTCAGCATTGTCCTTTGGCGGAAACCACGCGATTGGAGTCTTACAGTTATAGCCAAAAGCTGCCTAAATCATAACGCTACCTCTTCATCTCTTTTTGATCGTGCAAATTGTATCAGTAGCACTAACCATGTGGACCGTCTAAATAAAATTTGTTCTCGTCTAAGAAAATCTCACATTTCCATTTTTTAGCTTATGATAAGTGATTTGGGTAAATTCTAATTTCTCATCTTTGTGAAGTTTAGTTGGAGGAGTCTTTTGTCACGTTTCATACACGAAAGTGTTTTACTCCTTTCTAAAACAAGTTGCACACGTCGTATAACAACTGGAAAATTTAATTTTGTATTTATTTACTGCTCGTATAATTTACTTTTACGAGCTCCATGAAAAACAATTCATTTATCTCTCTGATTTAACTTCTTTGAGTGGCTTATTGTATATGTATATCTTTTGGAACCATATTTATCTTCTAATTGTACAAAATGGTTCACAATATTTAAAGATCTATACATTTTTTCTACAATTTTTCTGTTTGCAAGATTCATGTCCTTGAAAGCAGTGATTAATCCCCCTTCATAATCCTCTAAACTAGTCTAATGGCTTTCCATGATCCATTATGCTCTAAAGGCATTAAATGATTATATAATTTATATTGAAATATAAACATTAATGAGTTTTGTGTTTACATCATGAAATTTGTTCAAATTATAAATTATCAAAAATATTTCTTTAACACTAGAACTACCGGACCAGTCAAAATGACTGGTTTCTAATTTTTTCTTTTAAAAATATTGATATTATAAATACGTTTTCAGGAGTAACTTTTTAGTACACGTCTCTATTGAATTACATATTTAAACAAAAATTGTACGAAATCTGAATAAATGCAGTCTTATTGTTATTATGAGGCAGTATACGCCAGTCGCGTTTATTGCTCGGTAGTTCTAGTGTTAATAAATCACTGTGAACCTATGATTATTTCGCTCTATTAACACGATGACTTTCAATACATTGCTAATAAACTACGGCTAACTATCTTCGCTGCTGAAATTTAAGTGACTGCTGCTACAGTGAATAGACCACACCCATTGAAAGTAATAACAAACACCGCAAAATATGTTCCACAACGTAGACAGAAATAAAAACACTAAACAAGGTAGTTTGCACAGTGAATCTATTATTATTTCGGCCACTGCAGCTCATAGCAACATTAACCGATTTCGATGGAACTTTGCGCATGTATATAATTTACGGAGATCTACAAATGGTATTTTTTAAATTTTCATTACGGACACAGGTAAAAAATTAAAAAATCGTGACCTTTACTTTTTTTCGTCGCAATTCCGACCAATAGAAATTTTTATAAATAACATGATATAAATTTACACGATACCTAGTAAACTAATCCTTCTAACATCTCAAAAAAAACTAAAGTCGTTTAGTTTAATTATAACAAAGTTATTGTATTGTAAAGAGTGTCCGAATATTAATTCCGGCCACTGTATGTAGGTTGTTATGCGTTTAAATAATTCAAGAAACTTGTTCATTATAAACCATATTTTCATATCGCGTGTATTTATTTTCCAAAATGTTTCATTACCAGAAAATGAGTATAAGTACGATAGTATTCCCACAGTGAAGTAAAAGACTAATCGATGAAATTTCATCATTTATGGATTTTTACACATTTTGATTATAGAAAATAATACAGTTAAGTATGCTTGAATATTCGAACATCCGTGTATGCATTAAAATTAACTAACATTGAAATACGAACACATTATTTCACTTGCAAATGAAACTCTCTACCAAATAGATAAATATTAATCAAGCACCGGACATCAGTACAGCTCAAAGTAAACACTATCGTATCCTTTTCTGTTTATCTACAATTTCGCCGGTGTATCACAACTCGCGAAAACATCGTCCGACATTAACATGCCATTCTTCCTATTTACTTAACATTAGTAAACGCCACGCTACCGTTCGTTCGCACGCGAGTGTGAGCAGCAAAGCAATTAAATAAATCCGTCCGAACGGCTGCGCGTGGCAGAGCGACGAGGACTCGAATAAAGAAAAAAGGTGTCAGGAAATCGTGTCCCCGGGTCGTGAACGGAATTGGATATTTGTTTATCTTGTAACGATTAAACAGGAATAAAGATTGGTCCGCGAAAACACCGGACGGAACGTAAATACGTGTACGTACTTATATGTATGTATATCGGCTAGGTGAGGGGCGCCGTATGTTTGGACAGAGGGTACCGCATCACGCTGGAGGAACGAAAAATAATAAACAGTGGTCCCCGTAATTTCAGGGGTTCGACCGCTCGAGGGGTTGACAACGACGTGATATATGCGCAACCCCGCGCGGAGCATATGTCGCTAGTGCGTAGTGTATAGTGCATGCAGCCTTGCGCGTGCCTTTAATCTACAAGAGAGACAAGAGAGAAGTGCGAAAGAGCCCGCTGCTCTGCTGTCGAACTATCTTTCTCTCCCTTTGCACATCACGTCTGTCGAACATCCACCTTTTTCTCTCTTTCTCACTCTTTTTTACTCTTTCTCTCTCTCTCTCTCTCTCTCTCTCTCTCTCTCTCTCTCTCTCTCTCTCTCTCTCGACAATCTCATCCTTGCATTTGCATAACCCATATTTCTTCCTTCATTACCATTATTACGAGTATTTCGGCATTGTGCATCGAACATAATGCGGACCGTCGGTGTCCCGTTGACATTTGCATTCCGACAAAGAGAGCATTCACGCCTCTCGATGACACCCTCGAAATTCTACACCCGAGAGACCGCCGGATCCTCCGTATCCGGGCGAGCACGAGGGCGGATACACACATTATCGAACGTCTCCGTGATACGTTTGGCTTGGTTGAATGCGGTCCACGGGTTGACCTGGTGCATAGTATCACTGTCGAGTATCGAGTAGAATCGTAGGAACTACCAGCGACTTCCGTCTATGACGCAACGCGACAGTGGCACGCACGATCAATCTACATATCCACTTCATGAATAAGTTAATCATTGTAATTAGATACAAGCTGTACGTACAGTGGCCAGACTTACAATCGGGGATAAAAAGATTGTACATCCTAGGTTTCTTTGCGTTTCCATATGATATCGGAAGAAAATGTACATTCTGATAAATCAATTATATTGTACACATAGATGCAAATATCTGTACGGAAGATGACACGTAGTATCAATTCCTAAGAAATGTTATGAAGAGAGATGTAATCATTGCAGTTCTCAAGTAGGACAAAATAATAGCACATTCGTGTCGTACTTTCCCTTCTTAGTTGTAAATCTGCACAGGAAATGTTAATATTACGGTACAAAAATATTCGACTGCCATTTGCAGAAAAACTGAAGAATGCATTGATCGTGAATCGCACCAATCAACGCAGAAAACGTCAGAAATGAAAAAAAAGACTCTTTAAAATCTGAGGGGAAGACTCTTTTCTAAGAATAAGTTTACTTTACTATAATATCTTTAACTAAATTCTCATCTGCGCAGTGGGATTTAATTAAAATCTAGATTCGATCAAAATTTATAGTAACGCCTTTCCTCTTTTCTGTGCAATCTGGAAGCGTATAATTTCCTGAATTTACAATTTACATAGATATTTCCAAAAAACATTGAGA